>CM060941.1:621521541-622146541 GCA_030765085.1 Allium cepa
CATACCTATGGAGTGCCCTCTGACGACGCCCATTCCGGAGGAGATTACGGTACTGTATAGACTATGGGAATATATTATGTGTTAAGGTGGAAAATGTAAAGCCTTAACGCTATTTAAAAGTAAGTTTATTTTACTAATAGACACTATTATAATAGCGAAGTATTACTACATAGTAAATAGTTTACGGATCCTTAGAGGATGGGCGGTCCCAAGCATCCTTTAAGTTACTTGCTTTATATTATAGTACACTTGAATTAGCTTACACTATATAAGTATGTATGTCCTGACTCGAGTGTTTGTCTTTTATTTTACGCTCGGGTCAGCCTGAGTTGCAGTTCAGTCATCATCCCGGAGCTAGGACTTCTGTAGATCCTTTCAAGCTGCTGGCTTCTTTCTGTCCGTTATCTTATTTATGAAATCAAGACTTTGGGATTTTTGGTTTTTTTATCTGATGATTTGAAACTATATTTGGATTAAAGACTATGTAATTTTTATTTGATTGAAACTATTTATAGTGGCTTCATGAACCACTAAGTATTTTTAAATTCCGCTGCAAGTATTCTGATTCTGTATTTGTGATTCTGTGATTAATTATTTACTGTATATTTTGAGATTTGCCAAATTTTATTTACAACGCGGTATTTTGAACAATTCAAGTCCGACATGTGCGGATGCGAATGGTTGAAAATATCGGGTCGTTACATTTGGCATCAGAGCTTTGGCTCTAGGCAAAACTTAGAATGTAAGGTAAATTTGATTTACAGAATCACTTTCATTTGAGCTTGAATCTCTTCCTTTTCGAATTTTGGAACGTTCCCTGCGGTTCCGAAGTTCATTCGTGTCTCTCACTATTAATTTTCTTTCGATTCTGGAATATCCCATAACTCCACTTCAGATGATCTTTATAGTGAATTGGCGGTCTCGCCAATATTCTAATAAAGGGGTGAAACTCCTTTACAACTAGCATTGATTCACCAGAGATTTATATTTATCCTCGATTTAGATGCTAGTATCTTTGGTGATTCTGAACTCTATCTCTTCAGATCGAATGTAGATTTACCCCAGAAAATCCACATCGATCTTATTCTTTAAGTTACGGTTGACCAGGTTAAGGTTGCCCGCGATTTATATAAACTTATCTAGTTCCTTGTTCTGTTATTTAATCATCGGATCTTCTGATTCCAATTTATCTTTAAATCAAAATTCTCTTTGATTTGAATCCATCAAATTTGAATCTCTATCCTTGTTTGAAAAATTTATTCCTATATTTGGGAAAAATCTAATATTATATATAAGTATAATTTTCAGAATTTTATAATTAATTTAACTAGTTGTCAAGAGATAATAGTTTTGATTTTATTTATGGTTTTATAGACCATGTGTTTTGTCTAATATAAATAATTGAATATAAACAAATGGTTATATATTAATTTGGAAACGGAAATGAATTTAAAACCAGAACTTGAGAATTCAATTTTCGATGGTTTCAAACCTTGTGTTTAAAATTTTAAAGGGAGATATTATTTAAAATATTTTCGAATAAAAATTTGTTTCCAAAGAATTTTAAAGGTTTAAAAATCAGTGCTCTTCTCCTTGTCGCTAGGAAATAATTTCGGTGATGACAGCAACATCATCGACATTCATTTTCGAGTTTCGAAGTGAAAAGACCATTCTGTAGTCTTGCTACAGTGTTACCTTGAGAATTTAATTGATTTGAATCTCTAAATATGACTTGATTTATAATATATAGATATATACGATTTAAATTTGATTTGACATATTATGTACATATATTTATTTATCTCTAAATGGGTAGAAGGGAATTAGAAATTTAATTATTAAATTTTATCTTGAGGAATAATTTCAATTTAAAAAAAAATCAAATTTTTGAGTAAATAATTCCAACTTGAGATAATTGAATTTGAAAGTTTTATTTTTATAATAATCAATTTCATTTCAATATAACTTACTTTGATTTTCAGAAGTTAACAATGTAATTGGATAATATACAATATAAAAAGATTTATAAATAAAATTTGAGTGGTTATTTAAATGTTATACACTTAAATTCTAGTTATAAAAAGATTAACAGAGGTAAATAAAATAAAAGGGTAATGGAATAATTTTCAATATAAAATGATGTTAAGGAACTAAGAATAAATTTAAACAGTTGTAATAACTGTAAACATATTTGACATAGATGAGAAAAATATATTAAGAGAAATAAATTTAATTATAGTTTGGAATAAAGAAGAAACTAAATGGGGAATTTAGTTTATTTTGGGAAATGGTAAATTTACTTTAACAATTAAGTTAAATTACCATTTCAAATTTGGATTAAAATTAAACATTTTAAATTAGAATGTTATATACCTTGTGTAAAATTTGGATAAAAAAAATGATTTTTTAAGTGTAGGGATATTATACAAGTAAATATGTAAATAAATAAATGTTAAAATTTTAAGTATAAATAGATGAAATCAATGATTAATTTAAAATTGAATTTTTATTATTTAGATTAATGATTCTAATTTAAGTTTCAATTTAGTTTTCTTTCAGGTTGTTTCTATCCCCCTACCTTCTTCCTTTTCGAGGACGAAAAGTTCTGAGTGGGGGAGAGTGTAACAGCCCAAATTTTTAACAAGTATTTTTCACTTGTATTTTTAAAACTTTGAGGTTTATTATATAAAAATCTAAATTTTAAAGTGATTATAAAAAAAACAATTGACCAAATTTTTAATTAAATAATAAGATCTCTGAAATTTTGACGTGGTTAAGAATTAACTTTAATTGGAAATTTGGGTTTTTTATCAAAGATGGTAAATAACCTAATTTCTAGCAAAATCAAGTTTTGATTAAGAAATAAGATTTGAAAAAAAAAATTAGTGTATAAATAAACTATTTAATTACGCGTTTAAAATGCGTATTATTGATGGAATATTCTTAACGTATATTTACTACATAAAAGAACGCGTAAATTTAAAAAGCGTCACTTTTATTATGAAACTGGACGCGTGTTTTGCATCGGTTTTTCACGCGTCTAAATTTATTACCTTGGATATAAATAATCAAATAAATCAATATACATGCATTTTAAGTGGGAAAGGAATAAATTTTCTTTCCGTTGACTCCACATATTTAATAAATAAAACCCATTGATTTTTCAATAACGTTCAAATCAAATATTCTTTTCCGTTTCTTTACTCTAAGAATCAACACTTTTCTTTGTTCAATTTTATAAACGTTCGCCAATTTTCTATTTTTCTGGACTGTTAAAACAACACAATAATTTTTACCTTAACAATAAAATGGATTATCTACCTTTTAAAGTTAAGTAATATTTTGAATAATACATTTCTTTGTCAATGGTAAATAGATCAGAAGAAAAAATGTAAACAAATTTTATTCCATTTAAGTAGTAAATTTTAAATTTTTATAGTGTATAAATGAACAGGGTAATTACGCGTTTAAAGGGCGCGTAAATTTAGGGAATAAATACGGTATATATATATATAAGAAAACGTATAGAATTTTAATCCGTTGTTTTGGTATATTTTGGGCATAAAATATTATGGCTATGGTACACATTCTTAAAAATATGACCTTAGTGTAAATGAGTAAATTTATCAGTGGCGTGTGTTTTTAGAGGGAAGGAATATTCTAGCGTTCAAATCAAGTATGTTGCCTCTAAATTCAACGCATTGCTTTAAAAATTTGATTTCCATACATTTTTTTCCATTCAAAAAAATTTATTTCTTGCATTTTTCAAAAATCAAATTTCTCCTAAATCTCAGTCATGCGCAGTATCCATTCTCCTATCTGCTTGCCTATTTCATATGCGTTTTTCTCTTTACCCATATTTCTTACGTTTATTTTTCTCTTTCCAGTAAAATTTACTTCCCAATTTATATATATTTTAATTTGATCAAATCATTTCCAAAATGCTAAATAATAAATGAAAGTTTCACTTTGTTTAAGGATAACTCTAAATGGGAATTTTAAAAAAAAATAAAAATTGGATTATATACTTGCTTTAAAAATTTGTAATATTTGGTCCATTTGGATAATAAATCGCCTTTTAATGGTAATAAGAATCAGAGAGAGATGTAACCAAAGTTTTATCTTTTTAATTTAGTAATAAATGTTAAGAATTTATAACATATTAATAAACTGATAATTTCGCATTTAAGAGGGTACGATATTTAATGGTATAAATAACGTATATAGGAAAACGTATTGATAATAAAAACCAACGCATTCAATTTGCGTTAAATTTGGTATAAATCTTTGTCTAGTAAAACTTTGCCGTTTCTTTATAAATCAATTCTGATTATAAAAATTTCAAATCCATGTACAACTTCATTTGGTTAATAGGTATATAATCTGTGATTTCCTTTTACCATTCTCAGCAATAAATTCTTGCTGTTTCTCCACCTCAGTCACATTTACTTCTTATTTAAAGCAAGAGCAAATATTTCCTAGATATTTTGTTTTTCCTCTTCCTAAATTCGTGCACGTAAGAATGCATATACAAAATAAAACGCTTGCCACTGGAAACGTTTGCAATCAATGAAAGAAATTTATTTCCTCACCTGTAGAACGAGATTTCTGAAAAATCAAAGGAAAATCATGCAGCTTCCTTCTTTTACACGTTCAAATCAAAATTTTATCTTTGCCAAAAATTTATCAACGCATTCAATATCTGTTTAAATTTGTCATAAAATCTTTGCCAAAACTTTACCGTTTCTTCTTTTTAATAAACGTAATTATTTCCAAAATTTTTAAAGGAGAAAAGAAACGTGTACAAATGTTGCCTAATATTCCTGTCTGTTTCTTTGTGTAATTCCAAGCCACCGTGCAGTTAATTTAAAAATTTATTTCCTTCCTATTTTTGTTCACCGTAAATCACGCAAATATCCTCTGAGAAGAAATAAAAAAGAATGTGCATTTTAGTTTCGAAATTTAGCCTACCTTACCATTTATCTACACTTAATTCACGGAAAAAAAAAGTCTCCTCTGGAAAAATCAATAACCTCTACATATATTTGTTCCCTGATCTCATTCACCATTTCCTTGCATACAAAGCAACCCAATATTCTCCTATAAATTCAAGCCTCACATAATTTTTCATTTCATCTCAGCTTCTTCTCGCATGCAGCATCAGGTATGGCCTATGTTTATATTTTTCCTTCTTCCTCCTTTTCTTTCTTCTTCTTTATTTCCATTTTTTTCTCTTTTTTTGTTCACGCAAAGGCTTAAAACTCCACCACCTTAGGCTATGACTCCTCCTTCACCATTATAACCCTGCCCTCCTCCTTTACCACTGATGTCAGCCTCTCCTCAAAATAAAATTGCACGAAATTTTTTCATAAACTGATAACTAAGGTTTTATGTCATCTAGCCATCCTTCAAGATTTTCAGTAGTGAATTTGACCAATTTATTTTAGAAATAAAATTTTAAACTTTACCCAAATATAATAGAGTAGAATAAAAAAAATATGAATGGAGGAGAAAGTATGCGTGTGGGTCATAAGTGTCCAAACTAGGTTGCAACAGTAGTTAGAGAAGGAAAATAATTAATAATAATAATTGAATAAGCAAATATAAGAATCGGCTGTAGGAGGGTTTTTGTACTAGTGAAGAAGTGTTCATATAATTAGTATTGTGAGTGCATATGTGATATCAACGTTATGCGCATAAAATTCTTTTATGATGCCGAGAATTAGATTTAAATTGTTAGTGTTTCCACCACTTGTAGAAATAAAAAGGGGTGAAAGTAAGTAACAGGCAAATTTTTGAACCGAGCTTTGAGAACGTAGTCTAATCGTGTGGTGGAGTAGTCGAGCCTATGGGGCGAATTTATTTCCATTCGTTCCCTTTTGTTTTGAGAATTTCGGGTTAAAAATTTTCTTAGTTTTGATTCGTTCCCTTTTCAAAATATAAATCTGGTCGCAGCCTCTGCATCAGTTTGATCGTGCTTCTGTGCGTTTTCTTTTTTCCAAGTGTTACCATCGTTGGAAATCAAGCTTTCTGCAGCATTCAGGTGAGTATTTCTCACCAGACAAACATACCTATATATCTGTGAATTTATCACAAAATTGTAAACTTTTATTTAAATTTTATCTGCCTGTGATATAAGCGTATGATGTTAAACCCCATTATTAATTGACACATTCAGTTGTTTGTTTATTTTATATTATTGCAGTTATACTATTTAATGCTTATTTACTGTTAAATCATCACTGCAAGTTCCCTGTAAATTTGAGATCGTTATAGGCTGAAATGATATGTACGATAATTATTTATTCATTTATTTATTTAATTGTTTAATTTTAAATATTTAACTTGGGATTGCGGGTTTGAAATGATAGAACCCGGAGTTTTTGTAAATTGCGGATTGAAATGATATATATCCGTATCACTTGACCTAGGCTAGAAAACTATATACAGACCCGTGGTTTATATAATATTTTTATGAAATGTTTAAAAAATATATTTTTAAATAGAAATTTTATAATTTTCTGGTTTAAATGTATTTGTAGGATTTATTTATTTATTTTTTTATAATGATTTTTGAATGAGTCAAATGTTAAATAAATGAATGTTTATGTTTTGGAGTATAACTTATTTTGGAAAATTCTGAATTTTTGTTAAAAGTGAGATTTTAGTTAAGTAAAATAATTGATATTAAGTTTTATTTTGGGAATTTAAAACTTAATGGTTAAGTTAATAAATTACAGCACTTAAATGCTATCTTTTGTAAATAGACTGTTTTAACCTATAACTTTAGGTAGCATTTTATATGTGCTACGGAAACTGAATTTTGATTGTTTTAATAAAATTTATGGAAATAATCTTTGGAAAAAAGGCTTAAATTTTGGAATATAATATGAATAAATAAGAATAAGGAATTGACTTTAAATGGTTTTAAATGAAAGAATTTAACTTTTAAATGTGAGTTGAAAGGCAAATTAATTCCTAAATAAATTGAATAGATTTAAATGGTATTTTATATTAAATAAACTGACTGATGTTTAAATAAATGATGGTTGAAATGATATTATGGTAATGAAATGTATTTGAAACTTATTTTGATTTTTAAATACCATTTCTAAAAGTTGTAACCACGGGTTATAATAACATTTGGTTGTTAAAGAGACCGGGATCGGATATCTGGCATACTCTCTGTCGATACCGAAAACCACTTTAACAACCGTGTACGCGGTGGAGAATCCAGAATGAAGTAGGATGGTGGTGACGTTTCCTTTGAGGTAAATACGTGGACCCGACTCCCGTGAGTTAGCATAAGGTGGCTAAAACAGGAGCGATTGACGGATTAATGAGGTAGCACCTCTGATCGGACGAACTTCTTCGTATGCCATCCTATTACTTTTGTGATTGTTTTGGTGCGCGCCTTTGATTTGGGAGTGTTGTTCGAGGTGGGCGGTAGCTACGCGCTACGCGTTTCCATCGGTCCGGATGCGTAATTGGTATATCTACCCTGGCATTGCCTAGTTGTGCCGTGTCACCTACCATAGCGAGCTTTATACGATTTTGGTTTTGTACCATACCTATGGAGTGCCCTCTGACGACGCCCATTCCGGGGGAGATTACGGTACTGTATAGACTATGGGAATATATTATGTGTTAAGGTGGAAAATGTAAAGCCTTAACGCTATTTAAAAGTAAGTTTATTTTACTAATAGACACTATTATAATAGCGAAGTATTACTACATAGTAAATAGTTTAACGGATCCTTAGAGGATGGATGGTCCCAAGCATCCTTTAAGTTACTTGCTCTATATTACAGTACACTTGAATTAGCTTACACTATATAAGTATGTATGTCCTGACTCGAGTGTTTATCTTTTATTTTACGCTCGGGTCAGCCTGAGTTGCAGTTCAGTCATCATCCCGGAGCTACGACTTCTGTAGACCCTTTCATGCTGCTGGCTTCTTTTTGTCCGTTATCTTATTTATGAAATCAAGACTTTGGGATTTTTGGTTTTTTTTATCTGATGATTTAAAACTATATTTGGATTAAAGACTATGTAATTTTTATTTGATTGAAACTATTTATAGTGGCTTCATGAACCACTAAGTATTTTTAAATTCCGCTGCAAGTATTCTGATTCTGTGTTTGTGATTCTGTGATTAATTATTTACTGTATATTTTGAGATTTGCCAAATTTTATTTACAACGCGGTATTTTGAACAATTCAAGTCCGACATGTGCGGATGCGAATGGTTGAAGATATCGGGTCGTTACACTAAAATCATTTTCTATAATTGTTTGGATCATGTCAACTTCTTCTATTTCAAGATCCCTTAGTTGTCTGTTAAGATTGAATGTATTTAGCTCGGTGGTTAGGTACCCAAAGAAAAGTTGGAGTTGACCATTCCTACAATTTATGATAGCATTTGATGTTGCTAAAAATAGACGACCTAATATCAAGGGAATCTGACCGTTAGGATTTGAGACAGGTGCGGTCTCTAGGATTATGAAATCGACTGGGAAATAGAATTGCTCGATTTGTATCAAAACATCTTCAACTGTGCCCAATGGTTTCTTGACAGATCAATCAGCTAGTTGAATTGTGATGTTTGTAGGTTTTAATTCCCCTAATCCAAGTTGACAGTACACAATATAAGGCAAAAGATTAACACTCGCTCCAAGATCGAGTAAGGCATGACTAATGTGAGTGTTACTTATTTTACAGCCGATTGTAGGACAACCGGGGTCCTTATACTTGATTGGGGAGGGATTTGAAAGAACAGAGCTAGTGTTTGCAGTTAGAAATGCAATATTAGGAACGTTAGTGGCACGTTTTTGAGTACATAGCTCTTTGAAACATTTGGCATATTGAGGAATTTGCTCGATGGTATCAAGAAGTGGAATATTGACTCAAACTTGTTTGAAGATTTCAAGAATTTGGTCAAAATTAGCGGGCTTCTTCTTTTTGTTGAGTCTACGAAGAAATGGAGCTATGGGTTTATAGACTCGTTCGGTAGTTTTTTCATTCGAAGAAGAAGGTATGATATTAGAGGGTGAAGATAAGGGCGTTGAAATGTTGGGGTTGCCAACATCAGAAAGCGAAGAGTGGTCGAGATTGCCGATCTTGGATGAAGAATTAGAGTTGTTTGGATTGACAACAGTGGGTGTTGACTGAGTTTCAGAATTTTGAAAAAGGGAAGACTTAAGAAGGACATTGGGGTTGCTGACATGGTTGTCCACCTTCTTTCCAAACCATAATGTGGTGACATCATTAACCGAATTTACATCTTCGTCCTCACAAAGATTTACTCCTCGAGAGTTATACTTTGGATTCACTTCGGGTTGACTAGACAATTTACCTTTCTTATTGATTTTCATGAGATCCTTCATCATTATCAACATTTGTTCATTTTGTTTGGTGATTTGCTCAATTCTTGCATCTTGGTTAGTGATTTGTTCATTTTGTTTAGTGAGTTGTTTTCCCAATCGAGCAATTTCTTGTGAAGGCTGAGAAGGTTGGGTTGATGGATTGAAATTTGGATGCATGTATGGTTGATTCGAAGGCTTTGTTTGAGAGGTTGGTTGAGAATTTTGAGCATTAGAAGTTGGGGCTCGATAATTCGGATTTGGTATCATCGGATACATATGTGATGGATTAGCCACATTGTTAGCATTTGACCACGAAAAATTAGGATGATGCTTCCAGTTAGGGTTGTATGTGGATGAATAAGGACTGTTTTGAGCTATAGCATTAATTTGGTCTTGTGTGTGGTAATGGGGTAGTCCTTCTCCTTCTTGAGGAGTTTGGGGATCTATAGGAAGATGTGATGGGTCAATGACATGTACTCCTCTGTTTGGAGTACGAATTGGAACACGAATTGTTTCCCATTGCATATCCTTTTCCAAATACTCTTCTAAAAATTCCCAAGATTCCTCGTCTGTTTTTGCCATGAATTTTCCTCCGCACATTGATTTGGGTTGGGATCTTGTTTGATAGTTAAGCCCTTCATAAACGATTTGGCACAAAACATGTTTAGGGATTGCATGATGTGGACAACTATATAACAATTGATTGAACCTTTCAAAATATTTTGAAAAAGTTTCTCCTTCATTCTGAGAGAATTGGTTGATTTCAGTTCGAATTTTAAGAGCTTTGTGGAAAGGAGAAATTTTTTTCAAAAATATAGTAACGAAACTGTCCCAACTTTTAATTGAATTTTTAGGAAGAGAATTAAGCCATCTTTTCGCACTTTCTAGAAGCGCGAATGGAATAAGTCTTAGCTTGATGGATTCATTAGAAAGTTGTTGCATTTTAGTTGTAGAAGCGTATAACTCAAATTCACTAAGAAATTCATACGCATTTTCAGACCCAGTGAATTTTGGTACCCCTTGGATAAAAGAATGTTTTAGCTCAAAATTATTTCCTTCGGCAGGTAGAAATGAAATAACCGAAGGTTGAACGGTCCTAGTTGGATAGCATCGGTCTCTAAGGGATAATGGTCGGTTCTCATGAAATTCATTATTTCCAACATGCGATTTAGGTGATGATTTTTGTGAACCGTGATTGCTCATATTTGTTTGATTTGAAATTTCCGTTGATTTGTTTAATGAGATATTTTGGCTTTCTAAACGGTTAAATTATTTCTTGCCCAAACACGCATAAACAACTGATGGTGTAATAGCCAAAAGTAAATTTAAACAGTTTTCGGTTGGGTGCCTGTAGAGTAGAAAATTACATACAGAGGGGTATGGCAGTCAGTCCAATGCAACTGAGCAGTGCTAGTGATTCAAACTCCACTGTTTGTAATAGCTTGATCCCTTGATCCTTGTTGTTGAATGGCTGAGATTTACTTAGTTGAACTACCTGTAATCACTAAAACGAAAAAACGAAAATGCTACCTGTAATCATTACCTGTAATCTAAAACGTGACTGGAATAAAAACGAAAAAAACTGAATTTTTTATATAAAACAATAAATAAATAAATAGATAAAGCAACCGTGATTAGTAAACGTGAAACAATGCACTAAATGAAAGATGAAACTGCTATGACACTGCTATGTTATGCAAGAAAATTAATATATGCAAGCTACTGGACATTAAGTGAGTATAAGAACGGAAGCATGAACAAAAGCTGATTTAATGCAAGCAACAAACTAATACAAGTGTGAAAACTAAGCTATATGAAATATGTAAATTGAAATGGTTACGTGGCAACAACTAAGTGGTTATGTGTAAATATTGCAAACTTAAATAGAAACTAAAAAATGCAACTACGTGAATACGGTGAACGGGTGAATGAATATGCCACTGACGTGTGAAAACCAAAATTGCAATGCAACCAACCTGTAGATGAATGCAGCGTGAAAAGCAATTGAAACAGAAACTAAACCAATGTGAAACTTGAAAACACGCAGCGAAAGAAAAAAGAAAGATTTTTTTAAGTAAAACGCTACTTTGGTGAAAGGAACCGGAAAGCGGAAAAAAAAAATTCAAATAACAAAAAATAATAATAACACGAATAGACTAAAAAATCGAAAATTTTCAAAATAGCAATTCCCCGGCAACGGCGCAAAAAACTTGTTGCGACTTTTTTATTGATTAGAAAAGCACCAATTTTAATTAATTCTGCAAGCGCACAGGCGTGTAGTATGCAGGTCGAACACAGAGAATTGTATTTTAAAACAATTGAAATCCATAGTTAAATCTTAGACGTGTTAAACGAATCCGACGGTGAATTTGAACAGAAAATAAAAACAATAATATACTCCGAATTGACTCCGAAACTAATCGAAATTGCAACCAAAATATAAAATTGTAAAAAAACAGAACAGAAATTGAAATTGCGGAAAAGAAAATAACAGAGCAAACAACTGAAATATTTATTAACTAACTGAAAAGAGTGCAATAACTAAGAACAAGAATAAATAAATTGCTAAATCTAATCAACAATCCTACGTATTCTGTTTGAAAATAAAAACATTGTTAAATTTAAAATTAAACTTGAAGAAGAGTGATGGGGTAAGAGATGATTTTCCATCTGCATTGCTCTCTCTATTTAAAGACTTCAGCCTCCAAAAATAATCCTACTATTTAGGTCCATGTGCTTGATATTTGGAGAATAATAAGGCCACCTCACTTTGAATTGGCCTTTGCTTTGTTATTTGATTAACAAGTGGCCTTGCTTTGAGAGATTTTTAGACAAAACTTTGAAGGCGTATTTTCAATACTTGCAATTGATTTCTTGCATGAATAGTACACATGTTAGTGACGTGAGATGCGTTTCTTCATGAACGATATGTACTTTCTCTTCAAATTATTCGGTACTCAAAATGTTGCACTTTTTTCTGCGTGTCATTTGAACCATTGGACGGCACAACCAATTAATTTCAACGTTGCACTTCGAAATCTATAATCTGCAAAACCACAACAAAATACCCGTATAATACCGCTTTATTAAAATAAAAATATATGAAACAAACGGTTTAAAATGCAGAAAAATACATTCATCGGTCATTCAATTTTGATATCAAATCTAATGATTGCGGTCTTGAAACATATTAATTCATGTATCAATAACACCTAAATTCTCTTTTGACAAATAGTTTGAATATGTGAGAAACCAAAATTCAAAATATTCTTTTATACACAAACATTGAAATGATGATTCATGTGTGTAATCTATACCATACTATTATTACTGAGTTAGGTTCCGAGGGCACACACGAATTTAGGAAATGAACAGTCGTGTTTCTTAATTTCGTCGTTCTTCATATTCGTTCCCACACTTACTCACGTTTAATAAATAAAAACCGTAATTTACTTCATGTACATTCCATAAAACCCTAGCTCGCAAAATAATGGAGACAAATATCGAACAAGGTGGAAATCAACAATTGCTTCTCTCCTTCTTCCTCTGTATGCAAACTTCCACCTTAATTTGCCCATTTTTATATCTCTCCTCCAATCCCCTATTTAAGTAATTTTTGATTCTTTAGATCTGTTGTTTTTTATTTTCAAACCTAACTTAACTCCTTAATTTGTTCGACTTGCGTATATCTTCATATTCACCTTACAGATTCTGATCATAAACTTACAGATTCAGGTCTTCATTTATGTTATTTCTATTCAGCTTGGATACTATATAACTTGGAATATTTATCCAATTTTTTATTGTTGGATTGAGATTATTTTGAATTTAGATGGCAGATTTGGATTTTATTTTTTTCACCTGATTATATAGGAATTTTTTTTAGCTATATATGCCAACCAGAATATGGATATGTATATACACGTTTGTTAAGTCTTATATTAAATTATTATTTTTACCGATTTAAGTACACTAATTAATATTTTCTACTATAAAATGCGGAGGAGGAATATCATTAAGAATTCGACAAGCTTCTTGGTGTTCTAAATATTGACTCTCCATTATTTTTGTTACCCAGATCTAACAATTTGGGTGTTGTTTCAAATTTATTGTTATTTTGCCAAATGCTTCTTATGGTATATGTTTATGCTATCAAGTTTTTTTGTTATACTTCTTCCTACCACATCTCAGTTTTATTCAAATTCTGAACTTTTATTTAATCCAACTAGATAACAATCAGTTTTAATAGTATATTAAAATATATTTCACACTGGGTAATATTTTGGGTGTTAGTTCCACCTTGGTTAGGTTGCTAATTAATTGTCAAAAGAAGTCTTATTACTAAAGCTTATATTTGTTTAATAGTAGTCAACTGATGATCAATATGGTAAACTTAGATATGTGTATCTTACTTATATTTCTTATAAGAAGCTCAAAGTAGTCCACTATGCGAACCTTGAATATATTAATAGCCATATGTATTATATCACAAATCTAATATATGTCCATATGCAATAAATTTATTTGTGGTGGACATATTTTATAATCAAATTCATAGCAATCTAGATTGCTGAACCTGACATTACTATAATCAAATTTATAGCAATTAGTTACTGAATTGAACCTAACATCACTTAAAAAGTATAATACTTGCAAATACGCTCTCCTCGTCCATGAAACATTACTCATGTTGTGCATTGGTTATTAGACTATATAAGCTGTTTATATAAGAAAGGGAGTACATGCGATAATTTTAGACCCGAAAACAATAATAGGTTGTTCAAAATAAAATCGAGAGAAAAATGACATATTAGTTACATTTTCTCTTCACCTTCTATTATGTAGTGGGTATACTGCAATTTTTATTAATCTGAATTAGGCATTCTTTTCATATTATTCACAATGCTTGCTTGATTTTCTTAGTCCAAAACTACTATCGTTTAAAAATTTCTTATATAATTTAGAAGATAAATTCTGATATTTCCCTCTCATGGTGCGCAACATTTATTTTGACCGTGCAATTATGGATGGTACATGCTCCTTGGTATGTTTTTAGGTGTGATGCCAACTAAAGAAATTGTCCTTTAGTATACACCAGCCTTAAAATTCATTTAACATTTTGAACCAATCTATTTTATACTGAAAATATTTGACCTGCATTGATATTATTTGATAATACAAATCGTTTTTACATGTGATGTTTTTTCTTTTGATACATGCAAAATTGTGCGTAAGTTAATCATATTTGTCATTTTTTTACGCTACAACTAAAAATTTATACTGCCTATGAGTTATAAATAAAAAAAATTAGTATAATTTTGCAAGATCCAACCAGTCTTACCTAAATGCATTTTTGGGTTGCATTTTAGCATTGAATTCCAACCGATCATATGTTTTATCATTATTTAATAAACGTAATAGCATGAGCATGAGAAGTGATGAGAGGTAGTTTGAAACATCACAGAACTGATTACGATTGAAGTAAAATAATAAGCTAATCACCAAAATAATGCAAATGGTGTATCTTCATTATGTGACATAATACCATCTCCAATCCAATGTCTTGATCACACTAATGGTGTTTCTTCACTACACCTTGATTGGAAAAGTGCTACGTCAAGTACATCCATGACCCCATGATCATATAGTGACAATCTACACTAAGTTAGCAATTTTCTTTGGCAAAGTTTGTTAAAAAAATTCAGAATTCTCATTTCATTAATTTTTTCGAGAATGGTTAATTTTTTCAATATTAATATAGCCATGTGTTTCTATTATCTTATAGATATTTCATTAGCTTCCAATATACCAGTATTAGACTAAAAAACTAGTAGGACAATGAACAGATAGAAGCTTACACATCTACGGTAGATTCTTAAAAAGTTTGAAAATAAATAGATACCTTACTAACTGTGTAGTTACATTTACATAAACTCAAAATTCAAAAAAAAAAGTCAGTTGAAAAATGTGGATATTGTTACTCAGATAACCTTAGGCTTAGCTTAATTTCTACGATCAACTTAAAATACAATTGTCAGACATATCCTAGCCATAAGTCATTAAAACTAATTCATATTTGACAGAAAAGAGTTTTTCTATTGGTTTGTGTTGCTAAAAAAACATGCGTACGCTCTAGTATTGCACAACAGTGAACATTAATATAATGGACTAATAAGCCTCTGCATTTTGCTCATAATCAAATCAATCTGACTGTTGTCTAGCTTCATAGCAGAAGTAATAGATACTGTTGAATAACAAAACAATATTTATGGCATTCTCGAATTTTTAAATGTTTACGTAAACCAACCATCTAACATTTGTTTTTTGAGATAATGTAGGTGATTTGGCAATAAATTCAACTTTTGGCGGGTTCACTCCTATTCAGAAGGATGAGTTGACCAAGACAAGCTGTAGATAGAAGAGAAAAATAGGAATTTGTAATGGTAGGAAATAGCAAATGATAATTTGTTGATCGGAAGTGGTTATAATTTTTATTGTGACTTACTTTGAAACTTCAAACTATGCAAACAAAAATAACCAGCAGCCAATTTATTAAACTATAATACAGAATGATGCGATACACAATTACCTTGTATGAAATTTTTTTGGTTTGCTTTGAAGCAATGCACTATTTTCAGGTATTGCTTCATCTTAGTGTTCTTACAACTGAATAAACAACTTCTTTCATTGGGTATAAATAAACAATATATTTCATCGACAGTTAGTGCATCGACGCTTCCTTACTGTTGTGATTTCTTCCTATTTTAACTATGCTCTAACTAACTTGATGCATTTTTGATTCATGAAACTTATGTATGATTTGTATGATTGAAAAAAAAATACAAACAAGAGACAAATATACCAGATAAGTTGGTGTATCAATATCTTTATGCACCAAAATTTATGCTTATAACTCAGAAGCATACACACGCTGCTCAACAATGCTTGAGTTTTTTTTATGGTTTTTCGTTTAGTAATTATATATTACAACCGTGTGCGAAGCAGTATTTTTTGTTTAGAACTATTCATCAAAGATTGATATCTAGAAAATTATACATACAAGTTGTTGACTTATAGCCCATGCTATGTTCAGCAATGTTTTTTCTTTAGCATTGTAATAAAAATTTTAATATTTGTTCATGGCCTATGCTACTACAATTTTCTTGCCACATCCGTGTGCAAAGCACGGGTTCGCGCTAGTCTATTGATAATAAGAGTGATACTTAATTAAAGTAGAGTGCTCATTTATGTATAAGGAGTTCAAACCCATAATCTCCAAAACATTTACCTAGAGTGTCATACCACTTGCTAGTTGAGTAAATGAGTTCGAACCCATAATCTCCAAAACATTTACCTAGAGTGTCATACCACTTGCTAGTTGAGTTAGTGGTTCTTGACATTCATGTATGTAATTTAATTGTAAAATCGTATGATAATGGACATATGTAATATTTGATCTATTCCAAGTTAAATTTGACTCTTAAATTATACATTCATATCTAAATCATTTGGTTTTATATTTCGACCTAACTCCATAATGTAAAGACCATCTTGGATTGAATACTACTTAAAACGTAAAATTTGAATGTAAAATATACATGATCAATATGTTACTTAAGGTGACCATGGTCATAACTATAAGCATGATCGTGCACATGTTTTCAAGGTAAGGAAAACTAAGATCGTAATTAAATCTATGGTGTATTTGTATCCAATACATACAATAATTATTTAGCTGTATGCGTAAAATATTTAAATTTAGTAGATAAACAATACTATTTGTCACAAAGAAAATATAGTCCAAACCTTTTCTCTTAAATATTCAATGATATTGACAAAAATCATTATGTTTTAGAATCGTTAATAATTCATATTTACATTGTTATTTACAATTAAATTCCAATGTCCAATATATCAATTTTCCAATTATTAATTCTGTAAAACTTTTCAGGCTGACGACTTTCAACAACAATGAATGTCTGCTTTCATTTTAAACATACTTCAGCAGCGTTATATTAATACTTTAAAAAATGCATTTATTTGTCCTTTTACGGTACTAAAATGCAAGTTAATTTGATATTATACCGGATGCATTTATTTATCTTTACATTATTTTTGAATGCGTATTAGAAAGATTCAGATGGACCTAACATGATTACCAGAAATAATGCATTTAATCATATATTCGAAATAATATCACTAAAGAAAAGTACTATAATGCTCCAAATACAATTCATGAGGTTTCCATGGGTAGAAATAACATATCAAATGGAGGTTGGTACTGAGATGGGTCCTATCCAATTACCATCATTTATATGTAAACCCTATAAAGGATTTTCCTAATAAAACAACAAGTTTTTTAATCATAAAAATAAATGACCTTAATTTAAGTGTTAAATTATATGGGAATAGATTCCAAATTTAACGTTTTATTGTATGGAAATTCATATTAAAATTTGTCAATAATATTTTTACTACTTATTGAAATAAATTCAATTTAGAAAATGCAAGTGGTTTTTGAGACAAAACTACAATGATCAAGAACTATTTTTAATAATATTCAGGGCACATTCACTTTTCAAATGAAGCTTGGTGTTTAGATGGACCTAACATGATTATCGGATTTTTTAAAGCGTTGTAGAGAATTTTCGAACAAAATAACAATCTGACCTCAAAATAAACGACTAAGGATTTGAATTTATAATTATATAAAATAGATTGTTAATTATCTTCTTGATTGGAATGCATATTAAAAACGTCATCTTTGATCGATAATAAAATTATATGAGAATAAATTCCTAATTTATCCTTTTATTGTATAGAAATTCATATTTCAATTTGTCAACAATATTTTACTACTTGTTGAAGATAAATTCAATTTAGAATATGCAAGTGGTTTTTGAGACAAAACTATGATGACCAAGAACTATTTTTAATAGTATTACAAACAAAAAATGCCATAATGTTCCAAAAATTTCTTCAACGAGATTTTCAAGGGCACATTCACTTAATTATCAAATGAAGCTTGGTGTAGATAGACCTAACAAGATTGCCAGATTATTTAAAGTGTTGTAGAGAATTTTTGAACGTAGTAACAGAGTGCCTCAAAATAAACGGCCAAGGATTTGAATTTATAATTATGTAACACTAGATTGTTAATTATCTTCTTCTTGCATTGGAATGCATAATAAAAACACCATCTTTCATTAGTAATGTCTTATTTACCTTTCTTCCAAAATACAATGTTTTTTCATATTAATACATATGATCATTCTTCCAAAATAGAATGCTTTTTCATATTAAAATACATACGGTCAAAATCTATTTTTATCGTTAATTACAACTTTAATCACCTTTTCAAAATCACATCATAAAAGGAAAGTGCTATATTGCTTTTTCCAAGTTTTTCGGAGGAGGAATAGCGTACAAACGAAACTTCATATTTGGATAGTTTTTATCCAACTTTTATATTTTCTTTGAACATCTTTTGAGGATTTTTCCGATAACCCCAGAATATGTAAATTTAAAATAAAAGATCTAAATTTAAAATTCACCACTAAAAGGTCCGAAGAAAGAAATTTCAAGTCAAAGCGTAAATATCGGGACCACAATTTTTTTTTTTCTTTCTAAATTTCATCCGTCCAATTGTATTTGGTATAGTTTTATTATTTAATTTTCGGTCTTTGTAGCATTATCCTTTGGAATTATCCTTCAGTAGTAGGTTGTTATATAGGAAAAAATATATGGATTAGTAACCGAACGTCTTTAAAATTTAAAAAATCATGGATCCAGTTTATAGTTTTCCCATTATTAAACCCTAGATTTACCTGCACGAATCCCTAACTTCCCAATTTAATCTCAACAAATTCCAGAATCTGCAGTACTTTATTCCTATATAACAATCCTTACTTTTCTAAGTTTCTTACTTGGCAATCACTTCTCGCTTCCTCACTTTTTCCTCTCTAAAATTAATCCCAGAAATTACATGTAAATATATAAATATCAAATCAAAACCCTATTTTTTTTCCTTGATGGCGACCGTATCCTCTCCAAAAGTAAAGCTTTTATGCAGTTTTGGCGGCAAAATACTTCCTCGACCAAGTGACAACAAACTTCGCTATGCCGGCGGAGATACCCGCATTATCACTCTTCGGAGATCAGCCACGATCTCTGATTTCTTCGCGAAAATTGCTCAGATCTGTGATGTAGACATCGCAGCTGTTAGGTTCCAACTACCTGGCGAGGATTTGGACTCTTTGATCTCGATTTCTTGCCAGGAAGATTTGGATAACTTGTTGGAGGAGTTTGATCGCTTTAGCGATACTTCAGTTGATGGATCTGCGAGAATTCGGGTTTTTGTGTTTGAGAAATCAGAGGGAGGAGGTTTAGATCTGAACTCAGAGGCGAGTGATGCTAGTTCGATATATTATGAAGCTGTTAATGGAGTTGGGATTAAAAGGAAGAATAGCGTGGTTAGTAATATCAGCTCTAATTTGTCTAATGATGAATATCCATCAAAATCGGATATTGGGTGTTCTGTGGATGAGAATCTGTGGCTGGCTGGTAGCAAGATGAATGTTTCAGGTGTTTCAGGTGATAAAGTTAATAATTGTGGTCCAAACGTAGAGTCTTTCGACATTAGTAATACGAATAGTAATAATAATGTTAATGGTAATGCTGGTAGTAGTTTTGTTTATAATAGCACTAGTAATAAATCTGTATATCCTCCACCACTGACTCAGTTACCGCCATTGTATCCTATGCCATACACTGCTTATTATGTTCCTCCTCCTAGTCATTTCCAACAGCAAACTATCAATTTAAAAGATTGTCATGTATATCAGAAAGCTTTGCCACATGCACATAGTGATACATCTATAAACAAGCATTTGAATGTGAAAGTTGCTTGTAATGGTGATAATGGTGGCAATGGTTTGACTATTGAGCCAAGCTCCGCACTTTTGAATTGTCAATCGGAAGACCGGACAAGAGTTCAAGCTTCTAATAGACCGGATACTGAGTATGGAAGGGCAGCTATTCATTCAAATGGGGAAAATTCTTGCTATGCACCAGCTTCACATGTGCCAGTTGTTCCGAATTCAAATAAACTTCTAACTCAGCAGCAGGAGAATAATGAGACTATGACAAAGAGCAAACCATCAGTTACGAATACAAGTATAGCACAAGTACAGCTGCAGGGTAATAATGAAATTATGGCAAAGAGTGAAGCTCCAGTTGCTACTAATGCGATTAAACAACAAGCTATAATATGTGCCAACAATGGAAAATTTGAAACTTCAGAGCAAGTCCAAGCTTTTGATGTATCAATTGCTATAAATACTAGTAGACATCAAACACAACTTCAGGTTAACGATGGAACAATGGAAGCTTTGGAGCATGCTCAAAGTACCCTCAATATGGCTAGACAGCAAACTCCAATTCAGGGTACCTTTGCAAAGGAAACTTCAGAACACACACAATCTATGGATGTGCCAATTGCAACGAGCACAAATAAACCACAAGCTCAAGATCAGATTAGTAATGGAATTGTGTTAAGTTCAGAGCGTGCAGAAGCTTCTCCCGTGCCAATTGTTGTATGTACGACTAAAGCACTTGCTCCAGTTGATACTAACAACGGGTCAGCAGAAACTACAGATGTACATGCCTCAATAGCATTAAATGAAAATGGATCGCAAGCTCTAGCTCCAACTAATAACAGTCCCGTTGAAGCATCAGAGTATCCACAAGCTTCACACGTGCCAATTGCTAGGAACATGACTAGACCGCTATCTTTGATTCATGTTAACAGTGGAGCCACAGAAAACATAGAACATGCACAAGATCTGAATGCACCAATTGCAACAAATACACCTAGACAACAAGCTCAAGTTCAGATCAAGACTGAAGGTATGACAAAGAGCAGACTAAAAGCTGACGAGGTACAAAATGAGAATTCTTTTGATGCATGTAGGTATACTCAAGATGTTGCACATATGCATAAAACTAAGGCTCAAATGAAAGATCAGAGTGCACAAAATAGGTCTCATTCTCATATACCCGATCCTTTCCAAACTTTATCACAAAACATGGTTTCCTCACTTAATTACATGGCTAATCAAGATGTGGCTACTACGTCAGTTCAAAACGTAATTTTCCAAGTAACAGAATCGCCAAGTAGAGTATATGTGCCTGAAATTCCACATTCTTATGTTAGACCTACTAACAATGCGATTCAAGAAATACATTCCAGTACATTTGAAACTCCAATTGTTGATGAGCTACCAAGACTTGTAGCTCTGGCTAATAATAGAGTCGTTCCCATGTTAAACCCAGAAGATTTTACTTCAATTACAGATGGCAATTGTGCAATGTTTCATGCTACACCAGTCAACCATCTACTACATTATCCTTTGAATTTGAAACATGAATATTCACCCATGGTGGTTACAGATCCTGACCAATCATTCCGATCACAAGCTGGAGGAATTTCGTCGAGTTTTGAAAATACCAGTTCATATATATTTTTAAATGGGAACTATTATAGAAAAATCGACCATATGCCACCTCCCTCAACAGATGTTACTCACTTGCGGAGTTTGCAACCTTCCGGGACCCACCATGGATCTACTATGTCTGGGAATCATGAACCATTCATCCCTATTAATAGAAACACGAAGACTCAACCCGAAGTTTCACGTGCTAATGCTACTCCAGTTTACTTCACTGCAAATGGCATGCCTGTGCAAGTAACTAGTAATGTTCCCATTCAGTATTCTAATGCTATGCCTGTCCCTATATGCGGTAATGTTCCTATCCAGTATTCTCATGGTCACGGTATGAATGGGCACACACAACTGCTTAATGGACCAACTCCTTCAAACCCAACAGCTTATACCCTGGATCCTCAAAAGAATCTGAGCAGTATGCAGATGGTGCCTCCACTGCTTAATAAAGTGCCAAGTAGAGAGTTTGTTCCCTCTCTGGACTTGTACACCCGGAATCATTTGAGCAACGACATAAATTGCAATGCAGCTGTGTTTATAGAAGACTGTGGGTCTCAGCACGTGCAGAATTCTACCAACCCAGTCCAGTTCATCCAAGGTTAGATATTTTTCATATACCCTCTTAGCTTGTATAAATGCATTTGTTGGTTTACTAGTAATGCTAGTCTATTATAATACCGTTCTTAACATGTGTGCATCTGATTATATTATTTCTATACAAGGAAAAACATGCAATATGTTTGTTAAAAATTGAATTTATTTTATGTTGTTATTAATTTGCTTATAGATCTGTTATATATGTTACTGGTTATCATGCATAAATCTTGTCAAATTACTGGTTATCATGCTCATTGATTATGTCAAATTACTGGTTATCATGCATAAATCTTGTCATGAGTTTTATCTTACATTACTAGTCATAATTCCTCTTTCTCCACATCTACTGCTCTTCATACATACACACACACACACATACACACACACACATACACATACACACACACATATACACATACACACACACACACATATACACATACACACACGCACACACATACACACATATATACATATACATACATATATACATACATATATACATACATATATACACATGTATACACATATACACACATGTATACACATATACACACATGTATACACATATACACACATGTACATATATATACACATATATACATATGTACACACACACACACATATTTAAAGAGAGCACCTATCGAGGCACAATTGTTTACAGTCTGTAGATCTCTATCAGATCTAAGACATAACTAAAAACATAATGAGATTTACGACTGAGATAGTAAGATTTATTGTATCACAAATTGTGTTAATATCTGTGTTTCAATAGACCTTCCCTTTAAACACTCTTTGATATTTTTGGTTCTTGTATTATAAATAACTGGCCTGAATTGGCTTGGCTTATAGATAGCCGTTGTTGAATAATAACAACTTTTACAACTGTGATCATCTTTAGTAGATTCGGTACCGAGAAAAGTCGATCACCCAGTCTGTAGAATTTTTTTTAAATTTTTTTAACATATGTTATCTTTCCTCCCCTGCACCACTATCTAATATCTTAGTAAGAGTTGGAGTTTGATTCATGTTTTTTGGTTGTATGTATACCTAGTTTTCTACTTGCTTGACTCTTTGGTTCTATATACACAGGAAAAAACCACAATATAAACTATAACTGAACAAATGACCCGAGTGCATGAGCCTCCTTTGCTTACTGCACCTATGAACTTTTTACATGATGGAAAAGAACCTAAACTATCATTAGCCGAAGAAAGTTTGCTTGTCGATGCTAGTAAACTAGCCTGAATTGGCTTAGCTTATAGATAGCTGTTGCTGAATAACAACAACTTTTACAACTGTTATCAAATTTAGTAGACTCGGTACCGAGAAAAGTCAATCACCCACTCTGTAGATTTTTTTAATTTTTTTAACATATGTTATCTTTCTACCCGTGGACCACTATCTAATATCTTAGTAAGAGTTGGAATTTGATTCATGTTTTTTGGTTGTATGTATATCTAGTTTTCTACTTGCTTGACTCCTTGGTTCTATATACATAGGAGAAAACCACAATATACAAGCGCAAACTATAACTGAACAAATGACCAGAGTGCATGAGCCTCCTTTGCCTACTGCACCTATGAACTTTTTAAATGATGGAAAAGAACCTAAATTATCATTAGCCGAAGAAAGTATGCTTGTCGATGTTAGTAAACTGGCGCAGAATGAAACAGCTGTGGTAGATGATCTCAAAACTGAGGTGAGTGAATTAGCTTTCTTATGTTTTCTTTTAAATATGTTTTTCTCTCTTAATTTAGACTAAAAATTGTTTGTGTTCATGATGATTGTTCTTATAACTAGGGAATCCCAAAACAAGTGGATAAGTTGAATGTTGGTTTTCCAGTTACCGAAAACCTTGGACGTCTTCAGGTAATCTTTTTATCACCAACAATTTTCTAATCGTATTTCTTACATGAAATAATCCTGCAAAATTTCTACAGTTTACACTGAATTACAGTTTTTCCCCTGAAGTCATCGTATAGCATAATAATTTTCTTTACATTACCAGTAAAAAGAAGAATAAAAAACCTTCCCTGTGGTATAAATAGAAATCAGTAACTATTAGGTGATCAGCCCAAAGCTAAGTAAACTTATCTTCTATAGTCTGAACAACATATAGTAGTTGATATTCATTTGTATTGCATGCTATACAATTCTCAGATAATTAAGAACAATGATCTGGAAGAATTGAGAGAATTGGGTTCAGGAACTTATGGAACTGTGTATCATGGGAAATGGAAGGGCTCTGATGTTGCAATAAAAAGGATTAATGAGAGATGTTTTGTTGGACAGTCATCAGGGGAAGAATGCATGGTTTGTGTTCCTTGCAAATTTACCTGCATTAAAATTTTATTTTTCACATTGCTTTTCTTGTTTTACCTATTTTGCGGTTCAAATGTGCTCAGAAATCAGAATGTTGGAATGAAGCTTGTAATCTTGCTGATTTGCATCACCCAAATATTGTAGCATTTTATGGTGTTGTTCTAGATGGGCCTGATGGATCTTTCGCAACAGTAACCGAGTTCATGGTCAATGGTTCACTAAAACGAGCTCTACTGAAAAATGAAAAGTTAGCGTAATAAAAAATCTTTTGCTTTATCTCCCAATTATTGTCTTGAATGTTTTACCTAACAACTGTTCCTGACAGAATTCTTGACCAAAGGAAGCGTCTTTTAATTGCGATGGATGTGGCATTTGGGATGGAGTACTTGCATAGTAAGAACATGATACATTTTGATCTGAAAAGCGATAATTTGCTTGTCAACTTGAGGGACCCACAACGCCCGATATGTAAGGTAATATTATGTCTGATTAAATATGTTATTCTTTCTCTACCTTGATATCTGATCAAATTTGACACTATGAGCTTTAATTATGTTACCTTTCCAGGTATTAACATACATACATACATACACTAGTGATGTTTATTCTTATTAAATTGGATTTAGGATGTTGTAATAAATTCATAGATTTTCTATCCTGTCTTCAAATAGCATTTGCATGTTGCACACACGTTCGCATGTTCAAGTCTTCAGAATGACAAAATGTGAAATGCTAATGATTAGTCCCTTTCCTTTCAAATAATAAATTAACACTTCTATATCATGACTCGTTTTAACATTATATTTTTCGTGTACCGCTGTGTGTGCAATACAGTTCATGACGTGGCTTAAAAGTCACATGTGCTTCTCAAATTTTAGCATACCAAGAGACATTAGTTTCATATGCACATGGCACATGTTACATATGATTGTAAAGTCAGGATTGCTTAACAATACTGTAACAAAGTCTTGGTAACTTGAGTTTTCGATGGGGAAATCAAATTTGTAGCGTTCTATGAAGTTTTTGATTGTTGTGCTACTGAAGTACAGTTGGAACACGTGAAGTGTAAGGTTTAAGGAGAACTCGTGATTTAGAGCTGTAGTAGCTTTACCAGCAAATATCTATGTTGGAAGAACTGTCAAAAGAGCTTAAAACAAGAACCGAGCAATAAGCATTTGAACCTGATCATTTTATGTGTATACCTCAATATTCTATGATATTTATCATGTGCTTTTACATGTTCATTTTATGTGTGAGCTAGTTCGTTCTTTTACATGTTCTTTTACACAGACATAGGTACACACACACACACATAAAACTGTCATAATTCAGTTAAAGGACACACGCTACTTTTGTCATGTCAGTAGAAACTAGAAAGCAAACCAACATGGCCGAGTCTTAATGCAAGGATTAATGGCATGGAAAACTTTTACCATATTTCAGGCATCACATCTGTTTCGGTGTTTTCTTGTTGCAGTTACCATCAAGTCACCCTTGAATGTTTTCAAAAAAAATATAGGAATGCACAGTATTTATGACTTGCCTTAAAACTTTTAATATTTTATATGCCATGCTCTAATGCAAATAAATGTTTTCTTTTTTCCTTGCATACAGATTGCAGATCTAGGCCTATCAAAAGTTAAACGGCAGACTCTAATTTCTGGTGGCATGAGAGGAACACTTCCTTGGATGGCGCCTGAGCTTCTTAATGGAGATACTAGTCTTGTATCAAATAAGGTATGTTCTTTCCTATCTCCATTTTCACAGTCAACCCTAAAAAAAATATCCACTCTTCTAACTACTCAAATTTCACATGTACTATCAAATTTTAGTATCATAGCATGATTTTTTTGATTCTCAGGTTGATGTGTTTTCTTTTGGTATTGTTATGTGGGAGCTTATGACTGGACAAGAACCTTATCATGATATGCACTATGGAGCAGTTTTAGGTAAAATACAATTCCTTTCTCCATCTTGGAACACTGCCCAGTATTGTTTGCGCGCGCATACACACAGAGGAGGGATATGTAGCACCTCTAATTTTATCCCCTTTGTAACTCCTCCATACTAACCCTTGCATTTAGAACATTAGTGGATGAATTTGATGATGATGGAAGAGATAGAAAAATGGTTAAGCATGAGATAGAATCATATCATATCGTCCACTCATTTTCCAAATCCAGTGCTCAATATGAAGAGGCTACAAAAGAACTAAAAATAGAGGGGACATGGATCTCCCCTCGTAAGGCGATGCAAGGAAAAAAAAAAGGGATTTTGAAGAAACTGAAATATATATGTGCATTGATAACAAATCTAGAAGGGCCTTGGCTTTTCTATTTTATGCCCAAATACATCCAAATATATACTAAAATTGAAATTATATATGCAATAAACAGGTGGGATTGTGAGCAATACCCTGCGACCTCAAGTGCCAGAATCATGCGATCCAGAATGGAGATCGTTAATGGAACAATGCTGGTCACAAGAGCCATCAGAGAGACCTACCTTTATTGAAATTTCTAGCAGATTGCGTTCCATGGCTATTTCACTTCCTCAAAAATGATAAACCTCAATGCATCCTTTCAACCTCTTTTCATGATTTCAATCTTCTGGTTTACCTAGTACCCTAGTTTTTTCCTTTTTTTTCCCTTCACCTTTTGTAAAGATATGAATGCGATATGCCTCATTTCTGAACTGATTATGATTTGTTGAATGGTTTAACCAGTGGGTGTTATTTTTTTATTCCTTTATTCTTAATGGCAGCGGTGTAAAGTTTTGTTTTAAGGTTAATTTTATAGTGTTTAGGGTTATGCTTTCTGAAATGCAATTTTAAACTTTTACTACCTTGGTAGATAGAATCTGATGTGGGATAAAAAGCATATTTTCTTGGTCTTTTCTGCTAGATTTTGTTTCCAAGTTTACTATTTGGTGTTCTAGGTATGTCTGCCTACAACCTATGTTATATGTTTACGTGTATTGTGTTTATTAATAGAATTTGTAGCTGTAGGCTTCGTACTTGACTTTTATTTTACAAAAACATACAGTCAGGACTGTAGATAATTGCAGTGTAGAACGTAAATGTTTGCTGTTTTAATTGCAATTATGTATGGTTTTAGAATGTATTTTTCATTAAAAACATGGACATGAGTTTTTGTAAAATATGTTTTTGTCATTGAAATTTTTGTAGGATGTTTGGAAAGAACTTGCTTTTTATATATTTACAATTATCGATTACCTGTTTAATATTTGTGTTGCTAAAGGCGCTTAGTTTTCCTCATCCTAATATGATAGAAAAAATAATGAACGTAATAAAGTATATGTGTCTCTTAATACTAAATTCATTTTACACGGCAATCAGCTAACGCGTAAAGTTGTTTTGCGCGGCGAACAACGTCGACTAACCTCATCTTCTACGGTCATCAGTTACCGAACTACTGTTGTTTGATGGTTAATCGTCATGGAAAATGGTGTTGGTCAGCCGTTTGTTGTGCAAACAAAAGTCGAAAATAATGCTTTTGTTAATCCATTAAAAAGTTTGATGTTAGGAAGAATATGGTATTCAATTTTATGGTATTTTTTAGCACCGGCATGAGGAAGAGAAAAATAAGATGTTCAGAGCAACACACTTAATTTTAAGAATCTTACTATCTACGGACACCAAATTAATACCCTTCATCCATTGATTCTCTCATCCTACCAATTTCTTCTCTCTTCCATCCACACCCACTTCAGTAATTTTAATTAAACTTTATAGTGCAAAACAACTTCTCTTCTCCAAATTTATTATTAATTTGAATGTATGGATGATTTAATTTCTGGTTTACGATAACAGATTGAAATAGAAACAAAAGTTATTCACACGGTTTAATGTTTTTTGGGGAATAGCTTTTCAATGATTAAAATTTGTTATTTAGCCGTGATGCCCTACTCCTATACCCATATTACCAAGAATATTACAAGGTAATATTGTCAAGTAATATAGAGAATGAGGCTGTATATGA
The DNA here is from genome assembly GCA_030765085.1 of Allium cepa. NCBI lineage: Eukaryota > Viridiplantae > Streptophyta > Magnoliopsida > Asparagales > Amaryllidaceae > Allium > Allium cepa. The sequence continues at coordinate 621,550,333 of CM060941.1, forward strand.
GTGATCTCTTGTATGTACTACTTTGGATCAACACGGATACATTTCAATACCTGAACATAACTGAAATAATTCATACCGTGTTGAACCAGTAGTGTATACGAGAGATCGTTTCATCCGGCCTCATTCTTCGTATTACCTGACAATATTACTTTGTAATATTATAAGGTAATATGGGTATAGAAGTGGGAACGTTACGGCTTAGCATCAGAGCTATCGTAATTTATATGCTGACAGTAAACTACCACAACCAATCACAATTTAACTGAAATCCATTCATAACAGCATGCAATCAGGAATTCGTAGTTTAGAGATAAATGTGAGTAAATGAGTGTTTTCAACAACAAAAACCTAGAACTTTAAATTAATGAAAAGGCATATTATACCAAACTTTTAGCTACATTATGGTTGATTAGAATTTAAAATGAAAGGGTTAGACCATTACCAACAACCCGACCTGTTCACTTCACCCCCTCTCATATTTTTCAACTAAACGAACGAGCTGCGCTTCCAAATGACCGCGAAACCAGCCACATGCCATTTAAGCTAAATAATTGGTATGATCTATAACGGCGAAGCTTTCACCGTTATAAGTTTATAACGACGAAAGCTTTGCCGTCATAAGGCTATGCCACAAATAAACCCAGGCGCCATAAAAAATCATTCGTCTCTCCTCCTTCAGCATTCTAATCCGAAGCTCAAACCTCCATTCCTTTTCACCAATTTACACTTCCAAACATCCAAATCCGTACATTTATACACAAATTAAAGCCTATTTTTGCGATCACACTTGTAAAAATGTCTAAATTACTAAAAAAAATTCACGAAAAAGTTCATGCATGGAGAAAGTAGTAGTACATGTAGAGGCGACGGAGACGGTAGCCGCGACGGTGAAGGGCAGATTATTGTGCATTATGGTCGTGAGCATGGAATAGAAGATCAACTCGAGGTCGTCGAAAATCTCAAGAATTAGGGCGGAGTCGAAGGCGAAGGCGGTCGTCGAGGTCGCGGAGGCCACAGGGTGGTTGAGCGGGCAGGACGCGCAGGGGAATAGGGCAGACTTCCTTCAGAGTTACCGAGCTTAATAGTTTTCAGGATCTGAACCTTAGTACGACGAAGTTGCCTACGCTTACTAACTTTCGAACGCTTTCAGAAGGGAAAGTGCATGTCAGCACACATGCGAGCTTGGCTATAATTAAAATTTTAAAATAGTTAAAGTAAATTATCACTTTAAATTTATAATTATGAATAAATTAAACGGTTGCATAATATCCATTCGCAAGGTTCTTTAGGGAAACCTTAAGATATTTCCATAAGAATTCGACAAATATTCCTAGAGTCGAAGCACTTCTATATGAGCCTGGATTACATCATTTCTTAGGTAATCTAATGAACCGTTTAGTCAAAAAAACCCGTTAATTTATTGTAGCTTGCTTTAATTTGTTACGTAATTTACAACTATAGACATCAGTAATGTTATTAAAGATGATGGGCAATTGTGCGCTGCTATTGCTTTACGGTGGTATAAAACTAGGGTACTTTTGGCATAGGTCCTTATTAAGTTTCAAAATTCACGAGAAGTCCTTCACTAAATTTCAGTGTAAATTAGTTCCCTGTTTTTTATTCACGATTATTGCAGAGCATGATGCAACATTTCATAAAAGTTGCTGACATTTCCGCAACTTTTCTGTATACTGTGAACATAGTGTATGAAAGTTGCTTAAATATCAACACTTATTTATAAAAGTTGCTGATATTTCAGCAACATTTATGTACACTATGAACACGGTTTATGAAAGTTGTTGAAATATCAGCACTTATTTATGAAAGTTGCAGACATTTCAACAATAATTTTTCTTTGTTTTTACAATGAAACTTTGACAGAGAAAGTTGCTGAAATATCCGCACTTATTTATAAAAGTTGCTGACATTTCAGTAATAATTTTTCTTTGTTTTTACAATGAAACTTTGACAAGGAAAGTTGTTGAAATATCAGCACTTATTTATAAAAGTTGCTGACATTTCAGCAATAATTTTTCTTCGTTTCCAGAAAACAGGGATCCGCTTTACAATGAAACTTTGACAGAGACCAGCTTTACAATATGAAAGTACGATAGGGATGCCTCCCTAATTTCCACATAAAACTAATCATACATTTCATTTTCATTGCAGTGAGATAGGGATTACACCGTTTGACTTTTCTACGCTTACCAGCATCATCATAGGAGTGGTCGTTTTTCCATCGATCCCATACGACGTTTGATGGCACGTTCCACACTTGTTCAGGATCTTTTGCCACATTTCGGCACTTCTCGTGCATCGTATCAGAACGCCGGTGCTATTCGAGTCAAAGCTATTCGAGTCAGCGCGATTACTGCTGCCATGAACATCATACTGAGAAAGTATTCTCCGGAGCACTATTTGAAGCTTGCTAGATTATTTATTTTATACCTCATGGGGAACTTGTTTTTCAGCACCACCAACAGTAGTATAGCGGTCGAGTTTATTGAGGTCTTATCTCTTTTGGATTTCGATAGTCCTGTTATGTATGATTGGGGTACGCCTATTCTTGCGTATCTTTCCAAATACCTAGACGCACAGTGCACCATTTTGGAGTCATAGGTTTCCTTATATGGTTTTGGAAGTTATTACAGTACTGGTAATTTGAGTACTCTAGGAACTTTCATTTCATCACATTGACTACAGACGCATCTACGTTATTCCCTCGTTTGTCATTTTGGTGCATGAACAACAGGGGGCGTAGGGATAATGAATCCCGTCATGTATATTCGATTTTCCACAACTAGATCGATTTGAGGATGTACAAAGGATAGATTATATGACATCCATCTCATGCTAGTATATCGATCGATCTTGATTTTATACAAATTGCTAGGCTGCTTGGCAGGTGGATATTTCCACTATTATCGTATCCCTCGGTGTTTGGAGAATATTGGTATCGTGGTGAGAGGCGTTGGAGACAGTTTTACGACTACGATGCCATTTTAGATGATCCACACCCTCATATCTATCGATGTATGATTTATCATACAGATCAGCTAGACATGGCGAGAGCAGCAAGTTGGTGGCAAGTAGAGAACTTTGTTATTACCAATCCATCATGCATTAACTTCTAGCGTAGATTTTACACTGCATCTAGTGATACCATAACCCATGCAGCATGATAGATTTGGTGGGTCCATTTGCTATACGTCAGGATATAGCACCTCCAATTACCGAGGATCTTAACCAACCTATTCAGGGGCACCATGCACCGAATCATGTGTTAGCTGCTTCTCACTTTGGTTGGACCATGGAAGTGCCTATTACTACTAGAGCAGACCGCTATGTTGACATATTTCATCCTACAACATACGATCAGTATTTGGATCCCATGCAGATATCATATGTCGATCTATACGACATGCAGATAGTAAACCAACATACATCATATGTAGAGCACATGCATAACATTGACTATTATAACGTTGTGCTATGGCGACATACATGGTATGTACTATGACCATTTTGTTGGCACGAGCGATGGCGGAGACAATGATGACGAGACACATTGTCATCGTCGTACACATCCACATACGGATGAGTGATGTTATGTACTATCTCTTGTTTATATTGTTGTTGATGTTATTATTCACGTACTGTGGCAGATGATATTTCTACTGTATTCATCTTATACATCGATGTCATTATTTTTCTTGTTTCACGTCGTTGATGTTATTATTCACGTAACGCTGATCGATGATATAACTATTTCATTCATTTTATACATTGATGTCATTATTTTTCATTTTTCCGTGTCTGATTGCTTGTCATTCTATAGTATGTAATAATTATGTATTTTCTCCTTTATCAATCCATGACTGTGTATTCTTTGTCAGATATCATATTGACAATTAAATGTGAAACGAACCATAGTACTTATGTATTTTTTGTCAGATATCAGTACATGACTTTGTATTGAAAGATGTGAAACAAACCATATCATAGTGACAATTAGAATATACGCAATGTATACTGCCTTGAACAAATAATTCCAAATGGTCAAATTCATAATTGATTATAACTTAGCAGGTACATAAAATTTAGCAACCGTGGAATGAACATATATTAATCTTGCACAAATAGACAATAATTGTTTAACCAATTCCATAATTAAAATTATTCAAGGACAAGTGTTATCCACAAAATCTTATTAAGAATAAAGTATGAAAGAAGAAGCTATGACATGAGAGTTAGTTCCTTCTGCAGGCATCGAAGAAGATACTTTCGTTAGTGTTGAAGAGGTGCTTCCAAAAGCATCGAAGGAGATGCTTCCATCAAGGTTGAAGAGATGCTTCCAAAAGCATCAAAGGAGATGATTCCGCAAGAATCAAAGGAGATGTTTCAACAAGGGTCAATTCTTCTACTGAAGCCACCCCTTTCGTAAGTGTTGAAAGATTCCTTTTCGCGAATGTTGCCAAAATTTTCCTTGACGCAATCATTATACCTTCGAAATAATCATCCTTCCACAAGCAAGTATCATCCTTCCGTCACACTCCTTACAAGCCCTATGCAATTCTTCAAAGAATAATCCACTTATGGTGCCCCCATGGCTCAACAACAACGAAGGGATTCGTTGTGCCTTCCGCGGCATAGTGCCGCATTAGTTCCCCTCCGCTTCTTAAAAGAGCTCCTTTTAGTGGTGTCAGAAGCACCCAGTTCACATATAAAAGCAGCATTGAAGGAAGCTTAGCCAATATCCTTAAAGACACTGCTTCTGACAGTGATAAAAGCATCCATTTAAGTGTGGCAGAAACATTGTATAAAAAGAATAAGATGCTTTAGCACCAACATCAACGGAATGAAAGGATTTCCACCGACAGTGACAGAGGCGGAGCTAGAAGAATGGCGAAAGGCAATGAAGGCATTCTTTCTGAATGACGGAAGGATGAAGGTGGAAGGACCTAGACCTACATCTATACATAGGACCATAGGGGTCACGTTTTGAAGGTTTTTCCATTCCAGTCTCCTTTTCTAATCTCAAACTCTTGTAACGCTAAATCGATTTGGGCATAAATCCTACCAACCTGTAACCATTTTGCACTTAATAAAATCAAGGATATGAGCTTAATCATTTATGATCTCCTCACTTATGCTTCTTCAAATGTTGTGGGAATGGATGAACATATACATATACATACACACACACATATATGTATGAATGTATTTATGTATATATATTGACTTTGAGCATAAGAATGATCTACATGGCCATTAGCATGCCTAATGACCATTGCATAAGACTTATGCTTATCTCTTTAACTCTCTATGAACATATATTGTGTCATAGAATCCATTTGGATGTTGAAGCCTTAAGGTGATCTATACCTGCACGAATGCCCTTCGGCCTTCATCTCATGTGGTTATAGGGACAAAGTGGCCATAAGTCCAATGAATTTAAGGAGGCCGATCTATAAAGAAGTCTATGACGCCATGAGTCCACTCTTTAATAATTCGATCACACATTGGATCCCAAATGATAAATTATCCCTTCATACATGATTAAATCAATCAAGGGTTAAATTATCACAAATAGCATCTGGGGTGTTAGATCATATTTTGGTTTAACATTTTTGACGCTAGAAGGAGGGGTTAAACCTCTGATTCATTCTCCTTATCTAAAAACTAATTATGTAAAGTTTTGTTGTAGGAAAATGGCGAGACCTAAGAAAGTTAGTGCTCTAAATGAAGAAGTAGTCGTGCATACAAAAATTTGGAGGAAAATATGACTCCTAATTTCAACATCAAGCTCGAAGCCCGGTCAACCATCGCAATTGACACAGCTCACCGACAATGAAGATAAAATAAATACCTTAGAACAACAATTAATGGAAGCGAAGGGGCTATTAGAAGCAGTGCTCGCTTAGAAGCCGTCCAAAACAGCCGGACCTACTACTAGGGAAGAAGTGAACTCATCAACAAGAAATTTAAACACCTCTTTACTCAAAAGAAAAAGTAAGCTCAACTCACCCTGAAGAAGATGAAAGATAATCAAACTTCTAAGCTGAATTACCAAGGATATGCTGATGATAAGTCTTAGGAACAGTTTGGAAGCTCAATCTCCAGAGAGTACAAACTTATTAGACATAATTATCATAATGAAGAAGCTTATTTAAAGGATATGGTAGAGAAAATAGCCAAAGATATGTTTAATGATAAGGGAAAGAAAACCTTGGATGAAAGAGCTAACGATAATCAACGAGAAGCTCCATTCAATGATGATATTTTGTCCATAAGAATCCCATCGCATGTCAACTTTTCGTCTTTGGGATATAACGAAACCACGACCCTGATGATCACATAATGGCGTTTGAGAGCCAGATAGACATGTATAATACAACCAATGCGGTTCGATGCAGACTCGTTCTTGTGATGCTCCAAGGAGCAGTTGCTAAATGGTACTGCTAGTACCATGAGAAAACTACCTACTCTTGGAAGCGATTCTCTTATGAATTCTCCGTCCAATTCTGTATCTACAAGGATCCGACCATTGACTATACTGTGCTGGTAATCATAAGAAAAAGCCAGGGGAGCTACTAGGAGACTACCTTAAAAGATTTAATGCGGAAGCACTAAAGGCCAAGGACATGAATGATAAGGATAAGCTGGTTGCTGTGCATTCTGGATTGATAGAGCACATACCAATCTAAAAAGAGCTTTATGTCCATGAATGTAAAGACCTCCAAGACTTTCACTTTCAAGCCAACAAATTCAGTCGAATGGATGAAATATAACCACGCTGGGGAAAGATAGCCTAAGAGAGCGGTGGGGAGAGCTAGCTTCGATCGCGGTCATAAGAGGTCAAGGTGGGAAGATAACTCAAATACCAACTCTATTGCCCTAAATAAGCCTTTATCCTACGTATATGCTATGACTAAGGAGAAGATTAGTTTCCTAAACTCATTCAAAGCCAAGGCCTTTTCCAAGTAGAAGAAAGGAAGTGAATATTGCATCTATCACAAGGAAAAAGGCCACAAGACGGACGAGTGCCATCTTCTGGCATGTATAATTCAAAAGCTAATTTGTGAAGGATATTTGAAAGAATTCATAAAGGACGAAAAGAAAGTTCCACGAATTGAAAGCGGGCCATAAACTTTCTAACAATATTGTGGACATCATAGAAGAGGAAGATCAGCTAAATCTAAGCCCACGCCTTAACAGAATTGATGTGATCCATAGAGGATCGCATTTGGCTGGATGCAGCAAAGGAGCTAGAAATAGGTATATTAGAGAAGCTAAAGAGGGAATGTTGTCTATTCAAGAGGAGCTACCATTCAAAAACACTCAATATAACATCCAAATGCCTTCAGCTCGCAAGAGTCAAAGGGAATCAGACACCCTCATAATAACCCACTTATGATCACTGCTCAAATCAGACTCTCCATAGTAACCAAGATCCTCGTAGACACTGGAAGAGATGTCAATATCTTCAAACATGCTTTCGATCAAATAGGGATCCGTAAAGAAAAACTAGGGCCAAGTCTTGAGCCTATCTTTAGGTTCAACAATAAAGGGTCAACTCTAGTGGGACGATTTAAGTTGCTAGTACAGATGGGCTTACCACCATGCTGCAGGACTTTCAAGACACTATTCACAGTCATTAATCAGCCTTCGTATTACAACGCTTTCTTTGGTCATCCTGCACTGGATGAAGTGGATGCTTTTGTCTCACCCAAATACTTAATGGAGGAAGTTCTTAACTAAGAGGAGTTGAGGAACTATTAAGGGGGAGCAATTCAGCTCTCCTGAAATGTACTTTGCTACTTTGGAACAATTCAAAAGGGAACATGCTTATTATTATGTTTCGTTTGCTATTTTTCATCCTTTGGATGAGGGATTTTTACATCTACCATCCAAAGGAAAGCAAAACCCAGTAAACGACTAAACATAAGCTTAAGAAGTACAATTCATATGAAAGGAAAAGGAAGAGAAGAGATGCTAAATCGGTAGAGGGAGAAGTGGATAATGAAGAAATTGTCATTAATTTAGACTACAGCGGAGAAATGGAGAGAATAAAGCCTATTGAAGATCTTGATGAAATATGCGTGGATCCAGCTGATCCGACAAAGAATGTCAAAATTGGGAAAGAATTATAAGGCAACATTAAAGGAGACTTAATGCAATTCCTTTAGTCCAACAAAGATGTATTCGCATGGACTCATTCAAACATGATCAGAATTGACCAAGCAGTTATGTGCCACGCTTTGAACATTGATCCGAGTCCTGTCCTGCAAAATAAAAGGAAGTTTGACAAAATTCGATATGATGCCTTGAAAAAAGAGTTTAAGAAGTTGATTGAAAACTGATTCATTAGAGAAGTATTCTATCTGAGATAACTAGCTAATCTAGTATTAGTTAAGAAGTCGAATGGTAAATGGAGGACTTGTATCGACTACACCGACCAAAACAAAGCATGTCCGAAAGATGGTTACCCATTGCCCAGATTATATCAGTTAGTTGATGCAACCAGCTGGCATAAGCTTATGTCTTTCATAGATGCTTATTCAGGATATATTCAAATTCCCATGTTCAAACTAGGTGAAGAGAATACAAGCTTTATCATAGGTTGGGGAACTTATTGCTATAAGCTGATGCACTTTAGGTTGAAGAAGGCGGGCACCACTTATCGAAGACTAGTGAATAGATAGTTTAAAGAGAAGATCAACTGGAATATGGAATTTTATGTGGACGATATGTTAGTAAAGTCTTAAGAGGAAGGCAGTCGTTTGAGGGATCTTGAAGAAATGTTTGAAATGCTTCAGAGGCATCTTAACTTAATCCCCAAAAATGCTCTTTTGGAGTTCAGTCTGGGAAATTTTTGGGTTATATTATTAGCACTCGAGGAATTGAAGCCAACCCCGACAAAATTCAAGCTATAAAGAATATGGCTGAGCATGCAACTAGCAAAGATGTAATGAGTTTAAATGGAAGGGTAGCAACATTAAGTAGGTTTATCTTCAAATTTACTGATAAGTGCATTCCATTCTTTGACGTCATCACGAAGAAAAATAATTTTGAATGGGGAAAAGATTATCAGAAAGAATTTAAAAAACTCAAAGACCATCTCCAAAAGCCATCGATATTATCCAGTCCCGTGAGAGAAGAAAACTTATACCTATATATGCCATTTTTCAAGCATGTAGTGGGCTCAGTACTAATTAGAAAGGAAATGGAATTCAACTTGCCACTTATAATATAAGCAGAAGATTGGAGGATGTTGAAGTCAGATGTCCAATCATTGAAAAGTTGGATTATTGCTTGATACTCATCGTGAAAAAAATGAGAGCTTACTTTCAGGCACATCCAATCAAGGCATTAACCAACTTTCCATTTAAGCAAGTCTTCGGTAAGCCAGAAACTTTGGGAAGGCTAGTGAAATGGGCAGTATAACTCAGCTTATATGGCAATGAACTCTAGCCACGGGCGGTAATTGAAGGACAAGCTTTAGCCGATTTCGTCAATGAATGTACAAGCTTTGTTAAAGACCAGTTAGAGAAAGAAAAGGATCAAAAGCCCAAATGGCAATTATTCATGGACAGGGCATCAAATGAATAAGGTGTTGGAGTAGGGTATGTAATAATCATACTAGAAGGACACCACTTGCACTATGCTATGAAACTAGCTTTCCTGGCTATAAATAATGTGGTAGAGTATGAATCAATGGTAACAGGGCTCACTATGGCTTTGTAGCTTAAAATTCCAAGGATTGAAATCTTTAGCGACTCTTATTTGAAGGTAAACCAAACTAAAGTAGACATACCAGACTCAAGATGCCAAATTAGTTCAGTATGTGAAGAATGTACTAAAAATGTTGACTGAATTTGAAGATTTCTCAATACATCGAGTCCCAAGAGAATAATTCACAAGCAGATTTATTGGCAAAACTGGCCAGTTACCAAAACCCGAATTGTACCGATGGGTTACCAAGCGTATCCCAATACTAAATTTAAGATATCTAAGCTAGGAAGAGAGTTATTAGTGTTAACTAGATCGTAAGATTTAATGCAGGAATGAGAAGAGAAGGAAACTGAGAATGAAAATCTTCAGGAAGAACTCACTGATTCAAAAGCAAATGACCGCTACAAAAATAATTGGATGACACCAATAGTAGATTATCTTGTTAACGGAACACTACCAACTAATAAGACAAAGGCTACAAAAATCTGACATCAAGCCCCAACCTTTACTATGATGGATTGAATACTTTATAAAAAAGGACATGCCCTTCATTACTTAAGATGCGTGAATCTAAAAAATAGACTGGGACTATTAAAGGAAGCACATGAGGGGGTTTTATGGAGACCACTCCAATGGTATACAATTGGCTAAGAAGGTCATGGGATAGTGCTTCTATTGGCCTCAAATGACCAATCAAGCTACAGATTATGTAAAGAGATGTGGAAGATGCCAAAAACACAAAAATTCCTCGTTTACTATCAAGCCAATTAACTACAATTTCAAGTCCATGGCACTTTGATGTATGGGGATTGATTTTATAGGACCTTTGCTAATATCTAAGGGAGGGGCTAAATATGCAGTGGTTGCCATTGACTACTTTATTAAGTAGGTGGAAGCAGAGCCACTTTCGGATATCACTTTAGGGAAGATACTCAAATTTATGATCAAAAACCATTGTCACAAGATTTGGAATTCCATATAAAATTATATTCGAAAATGGAATGCAATTTGAGAGCGAAGAGTTCACCCGGTTCTGCAGCAAGAACGGAATTATTAAGAGTTTCTCTTTTGTAGCACATCCAAGGGCTAATAGCATACAGAACATCCACCAAAACTGCAATTAGTCATACTGCATATTTCTTAACATATGGTTGTGAGCCAATGTTGCCAGTTGAAGTTGAGATACCTTCACATTGGAGAATCGCATATGCATTCGATCCAAATTAGGAATTGAGGAAAGAATCTTTGAATTTAATACAAGAACTAAGAGACGAAGCAACAATCCGAATTGCTGAATATTAATGGATGATATCAAAGTATCACAACTCGAAAGTAAGAATAAGGCCATTTCAAGAAGGAGACCTAGTCCTCTGAAGAGTAATCAAAGTATCCAACAGATGGACCACTTGGACCAAATTGGAAAGGTCCCTTAATTATACACAAAGTGATTCCTCCAGGAGCTTATCGTCTAAACCAATCTGGTGGAAAGATGGTCCCTAGAACATGGAATGCAGAGCATTTGCGACCATACTTCCTAACAGTGGATAAATAAAGGGACAAGCTTTAAGTGTATCAACATGGTTGGGAGTAAGATTCTCCTCAAATTTGAAAAGTACCTAAGATAGCAGAAAGCCTTTGTCCACACCAAGATGGCCAAGTCAAAGCACCTCCTAGAGGGAGGTCAGAGTAATCCTTTAGTTGCGCCAGAAATGGCCAAGCGAAAGCATCTGCAAGCTCTTGATCATGCCTACATGGCCAAGTCAAGGCACTTCTAAGAGGGAAGATGGAGTAAGCCTTTTGTCCCTGCCTAAGTGGCTAGGTCAAAGCACCAACCAAACTTCATTCTCGCCTATAAGGCCTGTCTAAAGCACCTCCTAGAGAGGGTAGACAGAGTAAGGCTTTGGTACCCTCTAAGGCGACCGAGTCAAAGCACCAAAGCAGACTTCATTCCTACATATAAGACCTGTTTGAAGCGCCTCCTAGAGGGAGATCAGGTAAATCTTTGGTCTTGCTTGATGAAAGCTAACCAAACACACCGGATGACCTGATGCATCACCTCAGATGGTGGTAAGGGGTCAAATCAAAATATTAAGATGTCTGAGCAAGGAGGGTGGCTCAAAATAGCCCAAAGCATGGCACAAATTAAAGGACTAATAACATCCTAAGCCCGAAGTTTGGCGTAGAATAAAGCCCAAAGAGTGGCAAAAAAATAAAGGATTGAGACATCAAATGCCTGAAGAGTGGCGCAAAATCAAGAATTCAAACATTCAAAGGCCCGAAGGGCGGCACAAGATAAAAGATCTCTTATTATTTCTAGATGATAATTTCTGGACTTCTCTTATTATTTTCAGATAATGATTCCTGAACTTCTCTTATTATTTACGGCTAATGATTTCTGGACTTCTTTTATTGCCAGAGGGAAATTTCTATTCTTCTATTATTATATCCATATAAAGGATTTATGGATTACTAGATAAGGATTTCCACTCTTCTCCTTAGAACTTATGGACTTCTATTATTTCAGGACGATGATTCACGGACTTCTTCTATTATTGCTAGATATTGATTTTTGTCTTTCTATTATTTAGATATGGCTTTCTGATCTTCTTTTATTATTGCCTGATATGGATTTCTTATAACATCCCCTACTTGGAGGACCAAAACTAACAGCTACGGATGTTACAGTCATCCGTAATTATTAATTCTCGGTGACCAAATACGACGAGATTCATTGATACACAGAAAACACATGAATATGGAAAACAAATTTAAACTTCAAACAAAATTACATTTCATTTCAACATATATCCAATTCATTACATAATCCCAAATTCCCAAATCACGTTCAGAGAAAATATATTTATTACAACATATGCTAAGAGAAAAATATGAAGATGCCTCTTTGGATGATCATAGTGTATACAGACAATATAACTACTTTGCCATTACAAACACACAACGGAATCAAAAGAAAAGAGAACTCTAAATAGCAATCATGCCTCCTGCACGTCTCTTGAAGCTTATTCATATTAAGAGTTCCTGAAAACCTCAACTTTCAAACTACTCAAAATCAATTGAGCACCCGAGAGTTTAAGGGGAACACATAAACTTTGAGTCAGACATAAAGCCTGGTATGAATAATAATCTACCATCTCAAATCATTTAGATATCTAGTGAGACGATGCCGCTTAACAGAACAGATTTTCCCCTCACTAGTATCATAAAACCTTTATAAAACCATATGCTGTTCTCCTGCATCCACAATAGTTAAAACAATTCAAAATTGTATAATATGATGATATGTAAAACAAATGGATTAATTCTAGATTACCCATCCTCATTCATTTTAGACTATCCGTCTCAATTATAGTTTCTACGATTACTATTAACATAATAGTTTTCATAGACCGACTAATAACCAATTAAACATTAAAGGACTCCTTGTCCATTTATATAGTTTTCGTGGGATCACTAAGAATCTATTGGTAACTCCAATATTTTGCTCTTATCCTAGTTTTCTTGGGATGGCTAGGAACCCATTGGTGACCCCAATATCCTTTCTTCTTACCCTAGTTTTCTTGGGTTGCCAGGAACTTATTAACATCTGTTAATATTTCAATCCGGATATAGTTTTCATGGGCTAGCTAAAAACCTACTGACTCCTGCCAGTATCAAATCATAGTTTTCATGGTCTTACTATGAACTTGTCTTTCTGACATCTTTCTTTATACATAGTTTCATGGGCTAACTTTGAACCTATTGGCCCCTGTCAATATCTTTCCTTCACACAGTTTTCATGAAGTTACTGAAAACCTATTAGCCTCTGCCAATATCTTTTTATTATTATTTTAGCATCCTATATTCTGGTCTTCCTACCCTCCTGGATACAATTCTACTCATTCAGGAGTTTAATCAATTTATATTCAATTCTGGGTTAACTTAGCTGGTTCTTCTAACCTTTATCCCAAATTGCAGTTATGGATCCATTACAAAGTGAATATATTTATATTTGAAGAAGCAAACACAATAAAATAGCGCTACCACTCTTATGGGTTTAATATAAAACATGGTTAATCCCTTTAACCTATTTCTCTATCAAAGAAAGCTACTTCTTAAAACCATTATAAAAACTCCTTTAATATAGCCATGGGTTTTTCTTTTAAAATAGAGTTTGGGTTATAAATCCTTTCGATACCTTCAAAACCTAGCTTTCGACTTCATAGGATGACCTCCTTCGAAAGCCTTAATATCTATCTTCAAAACGTTAGGCTTCTGCCTTTTAATACTTTAAAACCTTTCTTTTGAAACCTTTCGATTGTAGTAAAGTATTAATATTTAACCTTTAGAAGCTTAGCTTCAAAACCAGTTGAAAGTACCCCTTTCGACACCAATGGAAGTAACTCTTCCGAAATTAGTGAAAGTCCCATTTCGAAAGCATTAGGTTTATACATAAAATATTATTTGGGTCAAAGTGAATATAGGAAAAAGCAACTCTTTTGGAACCATTCTTTTTCATACTTGAAAATACCAGGGAAACATCATGGCGTTGGTACGATCTCTTTCGAAAGCATTTAACATCTGGGTAAAATAAGGGAAGGTTGGCGTCGAAACCTCTTACGAAACCATTGCCTTCGAAACCCCTAACCCCTTTCGAAAGCTATAAAACTAGCTCTAGCTTATGGAACAAAGTATCCTTTTGACAGCATTGATGTCTTCAACACCATCGATAGGTTAAAGAACAGCAGCAGGGTTTCGACTAGGTCAGAACCCGTGCTTTCGAAACATTCCCAGTCGCAAGCAATCCTAAGTTAATGGCAACCCTTTCGAAACCTTTTTAAAACCTCTTTTGAAACTAAATGTTTCAAATCCATCGAAGAATAAAATAAAACAAAGGCAGGAGATTTTCTTTCCAAAAAAAAAACAAACGAAGGTTTTGACTCCTTCGGAAGTCATGCTTTCGACACCTTACCCTCCGCCTTCCTTTAATCCACTGCGTACCATCTTTGTGATACCTTGTGTATTGGTTTTGGCATAGTAGGTTTCGACTAAGATGAAGGCGGAAGCTTCTGAGTCGAAAGGTGCTTTCTAAAGAAGGCGGAACCAATTTTCTGAGTAAATATTTAGTTCTTCTTAAAGCAAACTTTTCTCAAACTAACCTGCCACATGTCATCACCAGATTAGTTGCCTTAAAATTTTCAAATTCTTTTCCAAATAAAACTGTCGCTAATTTAGATCTAAATCATGGTTAAGTTAATCAAATAAGCCCTTCCATTAAGCAAAACCAATTTTTGCAAAGAAGCCCCTCTTTTAAAACAATTTATTTTGCATAGCAAATCACTTTGAAAAAATCCCCAAAAAATCCAGAATTTCACTTTAATACGTTATCTAACATATCAAAATTCCAGACCCAAATTTTCAATATATTTTCCAAAATAAATTTATAAACTCAAATAACTATATTTTTCTTTGAAAATTCATAATAATCTTTCCATAGCTTGAAAAATTATGAAAATTAAAACCTAACTCCAAAATCATGTTTTTCATAACATAAAATTTTCCCATGGCATTTAATCACCATTAAATCTCTGTTTTGTCCTAAAACCATGCTTTTCCCGATTTAAACAATCCTGTTTAAATCGTAAAAATTTTAAATCAAGCATATCATCATCCAATATATAATAAAAATAATTTACCCTTAAATCCGAAAATATACGATTTAAAAAAAATAGAGATGGAATTATTATTCACCTTGATTTAGATAAGGAGATTCAATTGAGATCGATTTCCCCTAAGCTTGATTCTCTAGCTTTTTAATTGAATTTCTTCTTCCTCTTAATGGTCAGTCCTTCTTTTATATTTTGATTTGCATTTTCAAAAATGACATGAATGGGGAAGTAAAATGGTAGGAATGAAAATATATAAGGTAAGGGTCATTGTGCGAAAAATTTCAATTATACCCTTATGTAATTTGTTTAATCTAAAACCATTCTTTAGCCTATTAATTATTATACTAGCCTCGGCCTTAATTAATTCAAGTTTCAATCCCCTTATCACTTAACATTACATTATTCTATTTAATTTATCTAATTAAATCTCCTGAATAATGTTATCAAAAATTAGGTGTGTTACATTTTTGGTCTTCTATTATTACCAGATGTGGATTTCTGGTATTCTATAATTTGAGCTTTCTGGTCTTCTATTATTATCTCCAAAAAAGGGTCTCTGAACTTCTATTACTACATTTGTGGTCTTCTATTATTACCAGATGTGGATTTCTGGTATTCTATTATTTGGGCTTTCTGGTCTTCTATTATTATCTCCAAAAAAGGGTCTCTGAACTTCTATTATTACATTTTTGGTCTTCTATTATTACCAACTTGACTATTTTGTTCCTCAATCTCTTCTCATCTCTCGCTACAACCCAAACTAGTTGTACAACTAAAGTCAAATCAGGCTCTACTTCCAAGTCCTCTAACTCTGTCTTAGGAATAGTAGACTTTGGATCATACACATACTTGCGAAGATGAGACAGATGAAATACACTATGGACACCTACCATATCGCTCGACAACTCAACTCAGTATGTGAGCTTCCCAATCCTTTCTATAATCTGGAGTGGACCAACTTATCTTGGTTCCAATTTCCCTGACTTTCCAAACTATACCACACCCTTCATCGGTGATACCTTTATGAAAACGCTGTCTCCAACTGAGAACTCTAGGTCTTTATGCCTCTTATCTGCCTAGCTTTTCTATCTGAATTGAGCTTCCTTCATCCCTTCTCCGATTAACTCAATCTTCTCCAACGCCTCCCTAACCAAATCTGGACCTAGACTAATCTGTCTCCAGTCTCTAACTAACATGCAGGAGATTTGCATGGCCTTCAGTACAAACTTTCAAAAGGCGCCATTCCTATACTAATCTGATAACTATTATTGTAGGAAAACTCAAACAAATGTTGGTGATCCTCCCAAGATCCACCGAAGTCCAACACACTAGCTCTCAAAAAAATCCTCTAACACCTTATTGACTCTCTCTATCTACCCATCCGTCTATGGGTGATTTGCGGTACTCATCTTGATCTTAGTGCCTAACACATCCTGTAGACTCTTCCAGAGCTCGCTAGTGAATAGATCATCTCCGTCATCGACTATGCTACAGGGAGTCCCATGACGTCTAACTATGTTCTTCATGAAAAACTTTGCCAAAACAAGTGTCTTTCTAGTCAACTTTATTGGAATGAAATGGACATTCTTGGTCAATCTGTCCACTATGACCTATGTACTTTCATTTCCTCTGCTTGACCTTGCAACCCATCTTCAAAATCCATGGATATTGAATCCCATTTCCAAACTGGAATCTCAAGAGGCTGAAGTAACCCACTCGGCTTCTGATGTTCGGCTTTCACTTGTTGACAGTTCATACATTGCCTAGTCCACAAGCCAACATCCCTCTTCATGCCTTCCTAATAGAAGCTCCTCTTCATATCTTGATACATCTTGGTCCCTCTATGATGAATCGTAAACTTGGATCGATGACATTCCTCAAGAACTTCTCTTCTCAAGTTCTCCACATCTGGAATACATAACCGTCCCTTCTTTCTCAACCATCCTCTCTAGCCAAGACAAAAATATTTCAAATCAACGACCTCAGTTCCAACCTTAAGCCTTCTGATCCTTTCGGCTAATAATGGATCCTCCTTCTGTTTAGAAGAAATTCTTTCGATCAACAATGGTCAAACTTCTAAATAGGACCACAATGCGGTACTCTAACTAGAACTAGCATTCGATCTTAAATACACACCACAACTGGGTAAAGCTTATAGATCCTTCTATTCTACCAATATAGCCAACATCACATTCTGATGTTTTCTGCTAAGAGCATCCGTGACCTTATTTTCTTTCCCTGGGGTATATTCTATACCAAAATCATAAGCAGCCAAGAATTCCAGCCACCGCTGCTGTCTCATATTCAACTCTTTTTGAGAGAATTAGTATCTTAAAGACTCATGATCGGTATACAAGTCAAATCTCTCCCCAAGAGATAACGCCTCCAAATCTTTAAGGCAAAAATCACCGCAGCCAACTCCAAGTCATGAGTAGGATATCTTACTTCGTGCGGTCTAGGCTACCTAGATGCGTAAGCAACGATTTTCCCTTCTGCATCAATACTGCTCCTAATCCAGTCCCACATGCATCCATGTATACAACCAACCCTTCGTTTCCATCTGGAACTACTAACACCGGAGCATTGGTCAATAAATGCTTTAACTTAAGGAATGTTTCCTCACATTTTTCGGACCAAACAAAATTCACTTTCTTCCTGGTAAGCTTAGTCAAAGGTGTTGCTATCCATGATAAATCCTTGATGAATCTCCAGTAGTAGCCAGCAAGTCCAAGAAAACTTCTGATCTCGGTCACCGTTTCTTGTCTCTTCCAATTGTTCGCAGCTTCGATCATATTTGGATCGACTGACAACACTTTCTTTGAAACCACATGACCAAGAAACTTAACCTCTTTCTTTCAAAAATGACACTTAGGAAACTTCGCCTTTACCCGATTTTGCCTCAGCGTCTCCAGCACAACTCTAAGATGATCTTCATGCTCTCTCTCATCCTTAGAGTATACCAAAATGTCATCTATAAACACCAACACAAAGCTATCCAAATAATATCGGAAGACTTGGTTCATCAAATCCACAAAAAAAGCAGGTGCATTCGTTAACTTGAATGGCATTACTAACCATTCGTACAAACTATACCTAGTCTGTAATACAGTCAAAGGAATACTATCCTCTACCACTCTCAGCTGATGGAACCTTGTCACCAAATCCAATTGGGAAAACACCTAGCTCCACTCAGCTGATCAAATAGATCATCAATTCTTGGCAAATGATATTTATTCTTTATCATCCTTTTGTTTAGCTTACGATAGTCGATACACATCCTCAACGACCCTTCAAGTTTCTTGTCGAATACCACTGCCGCTCCCCAAGGCGAACTGCTTAGTCGAATAAAATTCTATCCTTCTAGATCTACTAACTGCACCTTCAGTTCCTTTATCTCTGTCAGTGTCATCCTGCTAGGTGGTCTACTTACAAGTTTATCTTCCGGCACTAATCTATTCGAAACTCAACAGCTCGTTTCAGTGGTAGTCCTTTGACTAACTCAAAGACATCTGCAAATTCTCTCGCTGTTAAAACCTGACTTAGCTCTTCTCCCACTTCCATTGCACTTAAGAAAGCACAACTACTCCGGCCAAATTTCTCTACCGAGAATATAATTTGGTTATGACTATCAGGGTGTCTCAAAGATATCTCTCCATCCTGGTAGAATATCCTGGCCTCGTATATTCTCAACCAATCCATACCCAAAATGATCCTGAAATCTACGAAATCATAAACATACAAACTGCATGCAAACTTATAGCCTAACAAATCAAGTTCTAATTGGTCGCATCTTATCCTCAGAGTTGCATACCCTCCTATTGGATTCGCTACCCTTAAGGAAGTAACAAGGTATATGGGTTCTAAGCATAACCTATCAACCAAACACTGGGATATAAATGAATGATGCACCGATATCAAAAAGTATCCCAACCAGTATACTCTGAATCAAAAACGTACCTCCATCATAGTATTTCCTTTATCAGCTGCGGTAGGCTTAGCTGATGATCCAACAATAAAAACTTTCCCCTTGTCTGCCCTGACTGGCTTTGGACATGGTTCTTGTAATGCTCAACTTGATCACAGTTAAAGCATTTCACATTCTTCTTGTCTGCAGCCTTCTTTCCCTTATCTGACCGGCATTCACTTGCATAATGACCCTTCTTGCCACATTTATAGAAAACTAAATCAACCTTTGCTTTCTTG
The DNA here is from genome assembly GCA_030765085.1 of Allium cepa. Classification (NCBI taxonomy): domain Eukaryota; kingdom Viridiplantae; phylum Streptophyta; class Magnoliopsida; order Asparagales; family Amaryllidaceae; genus Allium; species Allium cepa. The sequence goes on from CM060941.1 coordinate 621,569,937, forward strand.
GCAACATCCTCTTTCTAGGCTCCCTTCTTCTTAAAGAATTTCCTCTTCTTTCTTTAAAGACCCTAGGACTCAACTGGATTTTCTCTAGCAGAAACAACAAGCATCTCTTCATAGAGAATGACCATATCCACCACCACATTACAAGGTTCTCAGATATGGGTCATAGTCATTCTAGCAAGCTTAGTTCTTAGTCCCTGAATAAATCTTTCATTTCTTCTGATGTCAGTGTCAACCATAGCATATCCATATCGAGATAGCTCATCAAACTTAGCAACATGCTCGATCACTAACATCTTTCCTTGAATTAGATCCATGAACTTCCTCATTAACGCCAACTTATCAACTTCAGACAGAAATCTCTGCTCAAACCTTCTCTTAAAATCAGCCCATGTCAGCTCTTTCTCTGGAACTCCGATAGTAACGCTATTCCACCAGTGAAGCGATGCCCCTTGCAACTTTATAGAGGCCAGCCTTATCTTTTTCCTGTCATCTAAGCCTAGATCAATATAGATCCTTTCACAACTCAATAGTCAATTCTCAACTTCAACGGCATCCTCCATTCCAACAAATGGCTTTCCACCCAAACTGGTGTAGTCTCTGTTTAGCATAGTTATTCCCAATTGGAGCCACAGGATTAGCTCCTCCAACATTACCAGCAACTCTAGCTTGTAAATGATTGGCTAATAGCGGACACTCCATCTTACATCACTGACGGATTTCCAGCACCGACATTGGCTTCAGCATTTAGATTAGCATTAGCCTGTCGACCTTGGTTCCTCCTGATATTAGGTCGAGCATTTCCATTGGTTGTGGTGCTTCCTCCACCTAGGTTTCCTCTTTCGTTTCCTGCTTCCATATCTTCTTTCTTGAAAATATGCATACGAGCCTTAGTAAGATATAGAAGAACGATCTAAGAGAGAGGGAAACACGTACTTATATAGATAAATCAAATACAAGTACGTTACTATAGCATTAACCCAAACCCAGATCATATTTTCAAATTCATTGGATTACATTTCAAAAACTTTTAGGTTTAACTTTATTTTAAATTTTCATAAACATATGTTTCATACCAACTTGTAACATCCCCCTACTTGGAGGCCTAAAACTAATGGCTACGGATGCTGTGGTCATCCATAGTTATTAATCATTGGTGACCAAATACTGCGAAGTTTGATTCATTGATACACAGAAACACATGAATATGGAAAAAATCTAAACTTCAAACAAAATCCCATTTTATTTCAACATATTTCCAATTCATTACATAATCCCAAAATTCGTAAATCACATTCAGAGAAAATATATTTATTACAACATACGCCAAGAGCGACATATGAAGATGCCCCCTTGGATGATCATAGTGTATACAGGAAATATAACAACTTTGTCATTACAAAGAACACAATGGAATCAAAAGAGAAAAGAACTCTAAGTAGCTATCATGCTTCCTGCATGTCTCCGAAAGCTATTCATTTTAAGAGGTACCTGAAAACATCAACTCTCAAACTACTCAAAATCAATTGAGCACCCGAGAGTTTAAGGGGATAACATAAACTTCAAGTCAAAATAAAGCATGGTATGAATAATAATCTACCATCTCGAATCATTTAGATATCTAGTGAGACAATGCCGCTTAGCGGAACGGGTTTTCCCCTCACTAGTATCTCAAAACCTTTATAAACCCATACGTCGTGCTTCTGCATTCATAATGTTTAAAACAATTCAAAACAGTATAATATGATGATATGCAAAACAAATGAATCAATTCTGGATTACCTGTCCTCATTTATTTTAGACCATCCGTCTCAATTATAGTTTCTAGGATTACCATTAACCTATTAGTTTATATGGGCTAACTAATAACCAATTACACATTCTAGGACTCCCTGTCCATTTACATAGTTTTCATGGGATCACTAAGTACCTATTGATACGTCATATATCTTACTCTTATCCTAGTTTATGATAACTAAGAACTTATTGGTAGCCCCAGTACCCTTTCTTCTTAGATTGGTTTTCTTGGGTTGATTAGGAACCTATTGACATCTGTCAATATTTCAATCCAGATATGGTTTTCATGGGCTAACTACAAATCATTGTTTTCATGGGCTTACTATGAACCTGTCTTTTTGACATTTTCCTTTATACATAGTTTCATGGGCTAACTATGAACCTATTGGCCCCTGTCAATATCTTTTCCTTCATACTATTTTCAGGGGCTTACTGAGAACCTATTGGCCCTTGCTAATATCTTTCTTTTATATTTTAACATCCTATATTCTGGTCTTCTTGACCTCCTAGATGCAATTCTACTCATTTAGGAGTTTAATCAATTTATATTCACTTCTAGGTTAACCTAGCTGGTTCTTCTACCCCTTATCCTAAATTGCAGTTATGGGTCCATTACAAAGTGAATATATTTATATTTGAAGAAGCAGACACAATAACGTAGCATACCACTCCTATGGGTCTAATATAAAACAAGGTTAATCCCTTTAACCTATTTCTCTATCAAAGAAAGCTTATTCTTAAAACCATTATAAAAACTCCTTTAATATAGTTATGGGTTTTTCCTTTTAAAATAGAGTTTGGATTATAAAAACCTTACGATACTTTCGAAACATAGCTTTTGTCTTCATAGGATGACATCCTTTAAAAGCCTTAAAATCTGTCTTCAAAACATTAGGCTCCTGCCTTTTAGTACTTTAAAACCTTCCTTTCGAAACCTTTCGATTGTAGTAAAGTATCAGTATTTAACCTTTAGAAGCCTAGCTTCGAAACCAGTTGAAAGTACCTCTTTCGACACCAATGGAAGTAACCTTTCTGAAATCATTGAAAGTTTCCCTTTCGAAAGTATTAGTTTTATACTTAAAATATTATTTGGGTCAAAGTGAATATAGGTGAAAGCAACTCCTTCGAAGCTATCCTTTTTCATACTTAAAAATATTAGGGAAACATGATGGCGTCGGCACCATCTCTTTCGAAAGAATTTAACATCTGGGTAAAATAACGGAAGGTTTGCATCGAAACCCCTTTTGAAACCATTGCCTTCAAAACCCCTAACCCCTTTTCGAAAGCTATAGGTAGTGGCAATAACTTATAAAACTAATTATCCTTTCGATGGCATTGATGTCTTCAACACTATCGAAAGGCTAAAGAACGACAACAGGGTTTTGACTAGGTTTGAACCCTTTTTTCAAAACATTCCCAGTTGAAAGAAATCTTATGTTAATGGCAACCCTTTCAAAACCTTTTCAAAACCTCTTTCGAAACCAAATGCTTCAACTCCATCGAAGGCTAAAACAAAACAAAGGTGGTTCTTTTATTTTAAAAAACAAATCAAGATTTCGACTCTTTCGAAAGCCATGCTTTTAACACCTTACCTTCCACCTTCCTCCAATCCACTACGTACCATCTTTGTGATACCTTGTGTATTAGTTTCAGCATAGTAGGTTTTGACTAAGATGAAGGCGGAAGCTTATTAGTTGAACGGTGCTTTCCAAAGTAGGCGGAACCTATTTTCTGAGTAAATCTGGTTTAGTTCTTCTTAAAGTAAACTTTTCTCTAACTAACCTACACATGTCAACCCCATATTGGTTGCCTTAACTTTTTCAAATGCTTTCCCAAAAACAACTGCCCTTAGTTTAGATCTGAGCCAGGGTGAATTTAATCAAATAAGTCCTTCCATTAAACAAAACCAATTTTTGCAAAGAAGTCCCTCTTCTAAAACAATTTATTTTGCATAGCAAATTACTTTGGAAAAATCCCAAAAATACCAGAAATACACTTTAATCTTGTTATCTAACATACCAAAATTCCAGACCCAAATTCTCTTCCAAAATAAATTTATAAACCCAAATAACCATATTTTCCTGAAAATTCATAATAATCTTTCTATAGCTTGGAAATTTATCAAAATTAAAACCCAACTCCAAAATCATTTTTCGCATAACATAAAATTTTCCCATGGTATTTAATCATCATTAAATCTCAATTTTGACCTAAAACCGTGCTATTCCTCATTTAAACAATCTTGTTTAAATCATAAAAAATTTAAATCAAGCATATCATCATCCATTATATCAAAAAAATGAATTTACCCTTAAATCCGAAAATATATGATTCAAAACAAAATAGAGATGGAATTATTATTCATCTTGATTTAGATAAGGAGACTGGATTGAGATTGATTTCCCCTAAGCTTGATTCTCTAGCTTTTTAACTGAATTTCTTCTGCCTCTTAATAGCCGGTCGTCATTTTATATTTTGATCTGCATTTTCAAATTGACATGAATGGGGATATAAAATGGTAGGAATGAAAATATATAAGGGTAAGGGTCATTGGGCGGCAAATTCCAATTATACCCTTATGAAATTTGTTTAACCTAAAACCATTCTTTAGCCCATTAATTATTATACTAGCCTCGGCCTTAATTTAATTAATTTAAGTCTCAATCCCCTTATCACTTAACATTTACATTATTCTATTTAATTTATCTAATTAAATCTCTTGAATATTGTTATAAAAAATTAGGGGTGTTACATTTTTGGTCTTCTATTATTACCAGATGTAGATTTCTGATATTCTATTATTTGGGATTTCTGGTCTTCTATTATTATCTCCAAAAAGGGATTTCTGAACTTCTATTATTACTTTGATCCAAATCTCTGGATTTCTATTATCATATTCAGATAATGATTTCTGAGCTTCCATCAACATATATGGATTTCCAATCTTCTATTATTACTTCTAGTTGCGGATTACTAGTTATCTACTATTATTTCAGGATTATCATCTCTAAACTTCTATTACTCTCAAATTGGATTTCTGGACTTATTTTATTTTCGGCTTTGGATTCTCCGACGTATATTATTAGGAACTTCTAATGGTATTATTGAACACTTGTTTATATAGATTCCAAAACTAATAACAAAAAAATTTATTCGCATTGTGTTTTGTAGGAAAATAATAGAGAAATCTTTGGATTTTTGTCCTAAGAACAAAAGCTTCTTTCATATCCGGGGGGGGGGGGGGGAGGCTAAATGTTATCCACAAAATCCCCTTAAGAATGAGAGTATGAACGATGAAGCTATGGCAGTTGGTTCCTTCTTCATATATCGAAGGGATGCTTCTGTTAGGGTTGAAGATGCGCTTCCGCAATCATCGAAGGAGATGCTTCCACCAATGTTGAAGAGATGCTTCTGCAAGCATCAAAGGAGATGCTTCCATAATCATCAAAGCCATAGGAGATGCTTCTACAAGAGTCAATTCTTCTACCGAAGCCATCCTTTCCGTAAGTGTTGAAAGACTCCCCTCCACGAGTGTTGCGAGAGTCTTCTCTGCTGTAATCATCATACCTTCGAAACAATTGTCCTTCCATAGGAAAGTATCATCCTTCCGTCACACTTCTTACATGACCTCTGAAATTCTTCAAAGAATTGGCCATGGCTCAACAACAACGAAGGGATTCAATGTGCCTTCAATAGCATAGTGCCATATTAGTTCCCCTGCGCTTCTCAAAAGAGTTCCTCCTGGTGGTGTCAGAAGTACCCAGTTGACATATAAAAGCTGCATTAAAGGAAGCTTAGCCAATATCCTTAATGATACTGCTTTCGATAGTGACAAAAGCATCTATCTAAGTATGGCAGAAGCATTGTACAAAATGAATAAAGACGCTTATGGAAATGTAGGAAAGGCACTATGACCATCTGAGGGAGCATGAAAGAAAGGAGTAGGAGCGTCAGTTGAGAGAGGAGAGATGAAGAAATGAAAATGAATGAAGCTCCACCGTAGAAACAGACAAGAATTCCAAGAAATCCATAATCAACGGATTGAGATGGAGAAGAAGGTTGACTCTCATCTAATATTTTATATTTGTGGAGTGTCGGTTAAGTATTCCATCGTATGAAGCAGAAACAACATTGAATGGTGCTATTATAGGTGCCAAGATTTTATAAATGGTTGTGGGTTATGGGAATGGATTGATGATCCATTCTCTTATCGAGCAGTGGAATATGCAACCAAACTAGAACAAGAACTAGCCGCACTTCGCACAGGCTAAGTTCACTAGAATTTCAACATGGTGGTGACATAACAAAGCGTCGTTTATTTGAAATATGTTTAAGCATGTGGATGTTTATCTATGTCATATGTTTAAGTACGTGGTATGTTTAAGCATGTCCTATGTTTAAGTATGTGGTATGTTTAAGTTTATCATATGTTTAAGTATGTAGTATGTTTAAGTATGTCGCATGTTCAAGTATGTGGTATGTTCAAGTATGCCGTATGTTTAAGTACATAGTACAATCCCTAAATTACATAAAACATAAACAACTCATATTAATACACGTAGACATATACTAAACTATTACAACACATATAATGGTGACATGGTAACAAGCACAACTCATAGAAATACCTGGCATAGGTGCAAATACATAGATTACAAATAATGTCGCACACAAATCATAGAATTCACTTAAACTGTCTAATGTAACTCACCAACAAATTGTATGCAACATGACCAACAAAGTTTATTTGATGATCCATAAAATACAGGGGGTCAAAAGTTGATCGAGTCATTTGAAAAACATTTTCTTGTTCGCCCTTGGTTATAATTTTTTGATACCTTTAGCAAGCTCTAGTAAACATACAAATGTACTTCTAATATCAAAATTTTGTCTTCTTAACCTATAGTCTGGATGGTCATTGTAAGCTTCATTGACGATTACCAAAAATCTTCATTGACCTCCTCTTCTATATGTCCCAGAATAACTTGAATATAAACTTTAATCAACACCAAATTATCATGAGGAGTCCTTGTCTAATTTTCCATATGAAATCCTGTAGTCTTCTCATACCAACACTCATGGTATACATAGTAATCATGGGTAGGGCATTTGTTTCCACGTTGTGCATTTCATAACCGTTCATTGTACTCTATAAACGTACATTGTAGCCATTAATGCCTTGTCCTATCCCATACTATAGATATGCTATGAATCCAATGCCAATGAATGACCTCTGCTAAGGTACACTGTATCCATTATTGCCTTGCCCAATCCTAGCCACATAGATAAAACTGTAACCATTCAATGTTGTGACAACATCCCACATTGTAGACACGCTGTGAATCCATAGCCAATGAATAGCCTCTGCCAACGTACACTATAGCCATTATTTCCTTGTCCAATCCTAGCCACATGGAGAAAACTGTAACCATTCAATATTGCATCACACCCCATACTATAGACACACCGTGAATCCACAACCAATCAAGGACCTCTACAAACGTACACTTTAGTCTTTATTGCCTTGTCCTACCCTCACACTAGCTATGCTATGCATCCGTAAACTGATCAATTGCCTCTGCAAACGTAAACTGTAGCCATAATTCCTTGTTCAATCTTAGCTACATGGAGCAAATCGTAACCATTCAATGTTGTGTCATATCCTATACTGTAGCAATACATACACTACAACCATTCATTGTCTTGTCTATTCCATATCCTTTTAGCTCCCACACTTATATACTCACATTCTGAGCTACTCTGACACACAATTATAGGAAACTAAAGCAAACTAAGAAATCAAATTACTTATTCGTTTCAACAGCAATGGATCCTTACCTTTACTACCACTATAACCAAGACATGAACCAAAGCTTCGGTGATGAACAAGAAGTGGACAATGAAACCATAGTTTCAAATGCAACAAGCTGCAGCAGGACATTCTTACTTTTTTGGTGAAGGATCTATGAGCAACCACTATGGTAGTATGCCTGGACGAATTGACCATCGGTATAGGACCATCGATACAAGAGGGACTATAAGGATGGACACGAAAGGCTAATGAATTCACTAACAATCCAATCTACGATGTAAGTTTGTTCCCTCGTCCATTTCGCATGGGCTCAGATGTTTTCTCCAAAATTTATCTCAAACTTCATGAAAACAACCCATATTTCACTTACATATTAAATGGAGCACTAGAACTCGAAATTTCGCCCCCACACTAAAATCTCGATATGTTAATCTATGGAACATCTGGTGATCAATTATACAAATATTTCAGAATTGCATCATCAACAACGACAGAGTACTTGAAGGAATTCTATAAGATAATGATCGATCACTTCAGTGAGGAATACTTACAAACGTTGGGACTAAATAATGTAGTCAAAAGTCTATTCAGAGGAGAAATTAGAGGTTCTCTATATATGCTTGGAAGTTTGGACTACATGCATTGGACATGGAAAAACCGTCTGACTGGTTGGAAAGGAATGTTCACTGGACACAAAAAGGTGCCAACAATGATCCTAGAAATAGAAGCTTCTGATAATTTATGGATTTGGCATGCTTTCTTTGGAGTTCTAGGTTCGTTAAATGACATAGATGTTTTAAAACAATCATACTTATTCTCCAAACTGTCTAACGGGACTATCAATAGACGTTACATACAAAGTTGGTAATGTCATACATCGAACTGGATATTACCTAGTGGATGGCATTTATCCAAAGTGGAGAACTTTAATGCAAGGCTATAAGGTCCCAACAAATGATAAAGAGAGCTATTTTACTGAAAAAGTGGTAAGCTACAAAAAGGACATCGAACGCACATTTGGTGTCTTAAAAGCAAGGTTTCAAATTTTACAAACCATGCTCCATTTCATGACACAAGAGTTCTATCTGAAATTATGTACGCTTGTATAATAATTCATAACATAATTGTGGAGTCTGAAAGAGGTGGGTTTAAAAACCAAAAAACTGATTCCGCAGACATGTTTAAGGTTTCTAACAAAATACCCGAGAGAAACATCAATTCGATGGAGAAATATGTTTCCATGGTGCATCATATTGAAGATCAAGCAGCATACTTTCAATTGCGTGACCAATTGGTGGAGTATTTGTAGGCACATAGAGGAAGGAATAGTAGGAATTCTTAGTCATGCATATGACAGTTGTTTACGGGATTGTTGATGAAGTTGTATGTTTACTAGTATGTTTACTGTACTATGTTTTAAAGTTTGTATGTTGAGTTTATTGTAATATTAATGTGGAACTTATTTACTAAAATGTTGTACGACCTTAGTTTGAAATACAAAATGATACGATAATATTATAACACATACACCATACAACAAATACATACCTAAAACAAAAGACAACAAAGTAGCATCAAACAAGTATAATAAAAATACACATCTAAAACCCATCCCTAGACGTGTCACTTCCATTTTCGCTTTCACCGAGTCTCACTTTCTTATAAGTTTCCAACAACTCGATCACAAGTTCTTGCTGCAAAGGAGAAATCTTATTGAAATCATAGATCATCGGCCTGATGTAGTTCTTCTTTTGTATCAAAGCCTCCTTCCGCTCTTGGGCTTGTCTCTTGAACTCTCAATCTTCTATAATAGCCTTCTGAAACTCTATTTCGCTACGAATTCTTTATGCTGAAAAGTTAGCTCTATGCTCTCTTTGAGATGAACCACTTTCTTACCCCAATTTTTTTTTAGTGTCATCTACTCAAGAGAACATCTTATCTCTTTTCACTCCTATCCAGGATCTTTCAACCAATATAAAAATATTGTTATAAACAAATCAGTTTTTCTTTTTCTCTTTATCTTTCAATCAGAGTATAAGAGTTTTGGAAGCAGAAAATTCATTTTGGAACTCACCATAGCAAAATAATTTCCATAATAACTTTTCTGTCTTATTTAATTTTTGGCAAGTTCTATATGTTATTTTTTCTTCTAGTTTTAAAGTTTGTTTGCACTTCTATGACCTCAGATTTACTGAAACCATAATTATCACATGTGCAAGTGTGTACATGTATTCTGTGTACATGTGTGTATCTGGATGATTTCAGGTAACCATTCTTTTTCAATACAATTAACCTGATTTACTAGTTTTATTTGTTTATTATCTTTCCTAACCAAAGAGCTCAGGTCATTTAGACTGGTTGAACCCAGGCTTGGCAAAATTGGTCAAGTTAGCCTGAATTCTTTTGCTATTTTACTCAAGCAACATACCAATTAATCTGGGTTTCTTTATGTGTCTCACAGTTTTTACAATAGATATCAGGTTATCTCTTTTTTCCAATCTACAAATCATTTCAGATTTATTTTAGTACTGCACATTTTGTTAAGCATTCCAGAAGTTTAATGCCAAAAACTGTATTACTTAATGAAACATTCTCAAAAGCATCTCACAGCTTTCAACAGAAATATCATAGTTAGTTCAATACTTGCAAACAGAAAATAGCACTACACCAGTTTCCTCCCAAAACAACTTAACCAACATTTCATAACATAAATTCAAATTAACTTCTGCCATAATATTAGTGAGTCTGTACTATTATATCCAATTCCTTAGCAGCTAATTCATCCAATTCTTGATCAGGGAAATGCCTAATTACCTGCACAATCACCATGAGCTGCCTCATAAAAATATGAGACACCCAATGGTGTTCAAACACACAAAGGGTCAGACTACATTGTCTGGTATGAGTAATCTTACTGAAAATCTAAATTTAAATAACTTTTCTTATTTTCAAGTAACTTTTAAAACAGGTAAGGTAAAACAACATTTCTCTTGGATACTCTCATGTGTCACCTGTGCATGTTCATTTATGCATAACAGAATAATAAATAATTCCATGGATTATATCAGGGAGTACAAACATATAATTCACCCAATAGAATACTCTAACCAACCAATATAATCATCATTTAATTATTTTCCTTATCTATAACTTTCTGGCCATCATGGATTTTTCCCAATCCTACATGTGAACTTATTTTCAGAATTCAATGTCAGGTGTTTTGTAATGGACTTTAGCTACTTTCCTTCTATTAAATCACATATTGTCTGGGGCATATTCACTGTTAACCCAGCACACTCAGGCCCCTGGGTATAATCATACCATGTGTGAGCTTGCAATATTCACCTTGCCAAGCCATACTTTGCAGCCCTAAGATCCAAAATCCTTAGTTAAATTACTAAGTGTTTATTTTCCCTTTTCCCCCAATTGTGCTAATCCTTTCTGCATCTCATAATTAATCAGAGAAAAATAAACAACTCAACCATCATGCATGTATTCAAGGAATAACATATCATGTTTTCATAACATAAATTTATTCATACAAGCTAGTCTGATTTCTCAGTATACATGTAATTTACATCATGGGCTTTTAAGGAGTCATGCTTATAAATATATGGTCATATATATATATATATATATATATATATATATATATATATATATAGTTTGCTCTGATGCATCCATTTACCTCTGGTTTAATCAGGTACTCACGAATTCATAAGATCTGACTAAACCACAAGTCTTTATTCTCATCTGGATTTATTTGTAAACATAGAAGTTCAGCACATGTATGACATTGCACTTCTATGTTACCATTTATTTAATCATGAGACATAAGCAGCAACCACTTTATACTGCAGTCCCATTTTTTTTTCATTCATTTTTTTTCCTTGACCATAGATCTATAACATATATCCTTGAAATTTCCATGAATTGATCTGTATGTAAAAGTCACATAAAAGAAAGCATCTCATCTCAAAGATAATTCATGACACAGTAAACATTTAAACATGAAAACCATAAACATATTTTCTGGGTCTATTAACATAAGAAGAGTTAAACATTTAACAGATCATTAACACACCAAAATCATAAAACAAACACAAATTAAATAAAAATATAAAATCATTTGGGCTGCCTCAATATTCAGGACTTAATGCCAATTTTCAGTGAGGTTACTCACCTTAATCCTTTTCTTTTGATCTGCTATTTCCTACTTATCTCTAATGGCCAATGCTTCTCTTTCTTTTGCTTACTGTATATTTTTTTTCTTTCTGTTTTTAAGAAAATGGTGACAGATCCTTCTACCCTTAAGCCTTCTTATAAAAGACCTTGGCTGCCTCTAGGATTTTTAAAAATTTACCCAATGTCAATTTTACCCTGTCACTTATGATCATCCTCTCCTTCTATTTCAAGAGAAAATGGGTAAGTGGTCCCTATTTCAATTAACAGAAATTACACCTTATTACCTCAGTCATCTTATTTGCATGATCTCTGTTTTTTTTTTTTTAAAGCTAAGGAAATTGCTAAAAGTAGATAAAGTATTTATTCAACAACTCATACCATTTCCATGCAATTTCTAATTTTTCCTTCAGCCAGCGTTTGTTTAAAATGCCTGTATAATACCTATATTTCTATCCTTGCCTAAGCCTTTATTTTTCCTTATTCTAGACTTGTTTCAATGATACATTCCTATCTGTAATAATCATATCATATCCATGTATTTTTAGTTTACTCTAGCTTACAAATTAATTCCTGCTTTCTTTTTTTTTCCCAGAGAAATATGTGCATGTGTGTGTTTCATCTTGCATACCTATCAGTACTTACACAATGCATTTGTAGTCAATTTATTATATATTTTTTTTTCCTAGGCAACAAAATTTTTAAACAAGCATAACTAAATTAAATTATAAAACTTGTTCATAAAATCGGGGCTATCACATATAACCCTCCTTTTAGGAATTGTGACCCACAATTCTTTCATACTTAATTTAGACATCCTCAATTCAACAAATCAATCATTCTCAGACCAATCATTTAATCAAACCCTATGCATATCAAAGTATTTAATCAAGTCATTCATTTGTATACTTATATATATATAATTTTTTTTAACCTTTTATTCAATCAATTAGTTATGGATAATCATTTCTGATTTTATCTTCCACCTCCCATGTGCAATCATTTGGGTCAAGACTCCATTGCACTTTTACTAGTTTTATTTCCTTGTTTCTCAATTTCTTGATTTCCTTTGCAACTATGCCTACAGGCTTCTTCTCATACACCATTCTGGGGTCAATCTGTACTTTCTCAGAGGATTTTAAAATTGTTTCCTTATCATGAACCCATCTCCTTAACTGAGATACATGAAAAACATCATGTATTGCTTTCATTTCCTCGGGCAATTCTAACTTATATGCTACACTTCCAATTCTTTCTAGAATTTTATATGGTCCTATATACCTTGGAATCAACTTTCCTTGTTTTCCAAATCTCAAAATCTTTTTCATGGGTGATACTTTAATAAATACATAGTCTCCAACATCATATTGCACTGCCTTTCTCTTCTGATCAGCATACTTCTTTTGCCTGTCTTGGGCAGAAGCAATTCTTTTTCTAATCAAAGCTACCTTTTCAGAAGTTTCTTTTACATTTTCTGGTCCTAGGACCACCTTCTCCCCAGATTCAACCCAACTTGAAGGTGATAAACATGGTCTACCATAGAGTGCTTCAAAGGGTGCCATGCCTATGCTACTGTGATGGCTGTTGTTGTATGCAAATTCTGCCAGAAATATGTGATCTTCCCAGCTTCCTCCCCAATCCAATATACATGCCCTCAACATGTCTTCAAGTAATTTATTCACAATTTCTGTTTGACCATCAGATTGAGGGTTATATGCTGTACTCAAGCATAGATCAGTCCCCATTGCTTTGTGAAAACTTTGCCAAAATTTTGAAGTGAAGATGGTATCTCTATCACTTACTATAGTTTTTGGTATTCCATGTAATCTAACTATTTCTTTAATAAATAACTGAGCTAATGTGCTTGCATTCCTATCTGATTTTACAGGTATAAAATGAGCTGATTTAGTTAGCCTATCTACTACAACCCAAATACTATCATTTCCCCTCCTAGTTTTGGGCAAACCATCAATGAAATCCATTGATATATCTTCCCATTTCCACTGTGGTATTTGTAAAGGTTGAAGCATTCCCGAGGGTCTTTGGTATTCAGCTTTTACCTGTTGACAAACCATGCATTTAGACACATATAATGCCACTGCACTCTTCATACCACTCCACCAATAATCTCTCTTGAGGTTGTGATACATTCTTGTGCTTCCTGGGTGTATGGTATACTTGCTTTTGTGATAAGCATCTAAAATTTCTTGCTTCAATTCTTCAATGCTAGGAACACATATTCTTTTTCCTTTCTTCAAATAGCCTTGCTTATTCAATTGAAATCCTTCCACTGCTTCACCATTTAATATCCGAGTCTTCTTCTCAAGTAAAAATGGATCTTGATCTTGTAGCTTTACAATTTTATTTTTCAATTCTAATCCCAAAGTAACAAAACTCAACTTTCCTATTTCTTCCTTCTCACTGCATATGTTCATATTCTCCACACTGTCCCTTTCCACCTCTGAATCAATCAGTAATGATAAAGTGTTAAATTCTTCTATCATCAATCTAGCTATCTTGGCATGTTGTCTACTTAAAGCATCTGCCACTTTATTAGCTTTGCCAGGTGTATACAATATTTCAAAATCATATGAGGCTAAGAGTTCAATCCATCTTTGCTGCCTCATGTTCAATTCTTTTTGTGAAAACAAATATTTGAGTGACTTATGATCTGTGTATACTTCAAATTTAGCCCCTAACAAATAATGTCTCCATAATTTAAGAGCATACACTATGGCAGCCAATTCAAGATCATGTGTAGCATACTTTACCTCACTGGGCTTCAACTGTCTAGAGGCATAAGCTATCACTTGATGTTGTTGCATCAATACTGCCCCAAGTCCCTGGCCACTTGCATCAGTAATATCACCAAATTCTCATTTCCTTCAGGCACCTTTAATATTGGGGCTTGTACTAGTGCTTCTTTTAACCTCTCAAAGGCTTTCTCACACTCCTCAGTCCAAACAAAAGCCTGATTCTTTCTAGTTAATCTAGTCAATGGAATTGAAATTTTTGCAAAATCCTTTATAAATCTTCTATAATACCCAGCCATTCCCATAAATGACCTGACCTCTGTGACACTAGTAGGCCTTTTCCATGCTTGCGCTGCCATCACCTTGTTGGGGTCTACAGATATGCCTTTTTCTGATATCACATGACCTAAAAAGTTTACTTCATTTTGCCAAAAAGTACACTTTGAAAATTTTGCTTTCAAATTTTCTTGCCTAAATTTCTGTAGTACTATATGCAAATGATTCTCATGCTCTTCAACCGACTTAGAATAAATTAAGATATCATCAATAAATATCAATACAAATTTATCTAAGTATTTTCTAAAAATTCTATTCATCAAATCAACAAAATAAGAGGGAGCATTTGTCAAGCCAAATGGCATTACTAAAAATTCATAAAGTCCATATCTAGTATTAAAGGCTGTATATTTAATGCTTTCCTCTTCTACTTTCATTTGATGAAATCCTGAGGCCAAATCAAGTCTAGAGAATATTTTTGCACCACTCAATTGATCAAAAAGATCATCAATTCTTGGTAAGGGGTATTTGTTTTTAACTGTGATTTTATTTAACTCTCTATAATCAATACATAATCTAAGAGATCCATCTTGCTTCTTAACAAAAACTACTGGTGCTCCCCATGATGAGCTACTAGGTCTGATAAAGCCTTTTTCTTCAAGTTCAACAAGTTGCTTTTTCAATTCTATTAATTCTTTAGGCCCCATTCTAGTGGGTCTTTTAACTATTGGGTTTGCTCCTGGAATAAGTTTAATAGAAAACTCCACTGGTCTATGGTTGACAACCCCCTTTACTTCACCAAACACATCAACATATTGATTTACTATAGGGATTTCTTCTATTGCAGGCATGTGCTTTTCACTAGACAAAGTAATAAGGGTGGCTATGTTCCTGTTCTTATTCACTTCACAAAGAACAACTGCTCTTTTCCCATCAGAAGTTCTCAAAGATATGGTAGAGATTTCCATGTTTATAACAGCCCTATATTTTCTTAACCAATCAACCCCTAAAATTACTCCTATTCCTGGGTATTTCAACACATATAGGTCTGCACTAAACACATACCCCCTATATTCAATCCTAGTTGCATACACATCATACCCAAAACACAGGAATTTCCTAAAGGACTTTTAATAAGTAATGGCTTATCAACAATCATACAATTCAATTTTAATTGTTGTACAATATCATGAGAAATTAAGGAGTGTGTAGCCCCAGTATCATATACTACTACAAAAGGTATGGAGTGAATAAGCAAAGTACCTTCAACTTGGCCATGCTTCTCAACATTTGGTCCCTCAGTTGCTTTGCTTTTCACTTCCAAAGTACTCATTTTTCCTTGCTTAAACTCTGGGAAGTTCCTCCTTATGTGACCTTCCTTTCCACACTGGTGACATTTAAAGGATGCTGGTTTAGGATTTGTACACCTATTTTTCATGTGTCCCTCTTGTCCACAATTATAGCAAGTAATTTTCTTCTTAACTTCAGCAGTTTTGATTTCTTCTGATTTCTTGGTGGAAGCTACCTCTGCTTTCTTTTTGTCATAAGGGTGAAACTTTCCCTTTCCCTTCTTATTTTGGTTATTTTTAAATGCTCTGAAATTTTCTCTGGCTTTATCATGTTGTTCAAAGCTCAAAGCCAGATCCAAAACTTGATCAAAGGTCCTGTCCTTATATGGTAGCATAGCTCTACTAATGTGGGCATTCAGTCCTTGGATATATCTGCCATTTTTAGCCTCTTTAGTTGTGATAAGCACTGCACCGTACTTGGCTAAGGATTCAAACTTTTGTGTATATTCAGTTACACTCATAGTTCCCTGTCTTAGTTTAATAAATTCTTCTAGCAAAGATTCTTTAGCTGATGCAGGTACAAATCTCCCTTCCAACATCTCTTTAAACTGGTTCCATGTCACCTCCCCTTCAGGTCTTCCAGCTATAATAACTTCCCACCAATCCAAAGCTGCTCCCCTCAGTTGTCTAGATGCTATCAACCTCTTCTTTTGGTCTTCAACTTGCATATCAGCAAATATTCTATCCAAAATTCTGAGCCAATTTTGAACTCCCATAATCCCTTCTGTTCCATCAAAAGTCTTGCCTCCAAGATTGGTAAAGGTCTTGAGAAGTTTGGAAAGCTCCTCATGTGGGTTTTCTTGCCTGTTACCTACTCCATCCCTTAGTGCTTTCATAAATTCTTGCATATTCATCATAGGTGGTTCACTTGGTCCTACATCTGGTTGTCTAGGTCTCACCATAGTTCTATGGATATAATACTTGAGTTAGTCCATTATATATTCTTTTATAAGTTAACCTATTCTAACTTATTACCATTTCATCATAACAGATATTATACCAGTATAAAATAAAGTATCCAAGACAGTCAATACTTTCATACATTCAAAACAAACAAGTTCATCCAAGATTTTGCTATGTTATTTATCAACATAGCTCTGATACCAAATGAGATGAACCACTTTCTTACCCAAATTTTTTTTTAGTGCCATCTACTCAAGAGAACATCTTATCTCTTTTCACTCCTATCCAGGATCTTTCAACCAATATAAAAATATTGTTATAAACAAATCAGTTTTTCTTTTTCTCTTTATCTTTCAATCAGAGTATAAGAGTTTTGGAAGCAGAAAATTCATTTTGGAACTCACCATAGCAAAATAATTTCCATAGTAACTTTTCTGTCTTATTTAATTTTTGGCAAGTTCTATATGTTATTTTTTTTCTAGTTTTAAAGTTTGTTTGCACTTCTATGACCTCAGATTTACTGAAACCATAATTATCACATGTGCAAGTGTGTACATGTATTCTGTGTACATGTGTGTATCTGGATGATTTCAGGTAACCATTCTTTTTCAATACAATTAACCTGATTTACTAGTTTTATTTGTTTATTATCTTTCCTAACCAAAGAGCTCAGGTCATTTAGACTGGTTGAACCCAGGCTTGGCAAAATTGGTCAAGTTAGCCTGAATTCTTTTGCTATTTTACTCAAGCAACATACCAATTAATCTGGGTTTCTTTATGTGTCTCATAGTTTTTACAATAGATATCAGGTTATCTCTTTTTTCCAATCTACAAATCATTTCAGATTTATTTTAGTACTGCACATTTTGTTAAGCATTCCAGAAGTTTAATGCCAAAAACTGTATTACTTAATGAAACATTCTCAAAAGCATCTCACAGCTTTCAACAGAAATATCATAGTTAGTTCAATACTTGCAAACAGAAAATAGCACTACACCAGTTTCCTCCCAAAACAACTTAACCAACATTTCATAACATAAATTCAAATTAACTTCTGCCATAATATTAGCGAGTCTGTACTATTATATCCAATTCCTTAGCAGCTAATTCATCCAATTCTTGATCAGGGAAATGCCTAATTACCTGCATAATCACCATGAGCTGCCTCATAAAAATATGAGACACCCAATGGTGTTCAAACACACAAAGGGTCAGACCACATTGTCTGGTATGAGTAATCTTACTGAAAATCTAAATTTAAATAACTTTTCTTATTTTCAAGTAACTTTTAAAACAGGTAAGGTAAAACAACATTTCTCTTGGATACTCTCATGTGTCACCCGTGCATGTTCATTTATGCATAACAGAATAATAAATAATTCCATGGATTATATCAGGGAGTACAAACATATAATTCACCCAATAGAATACTCTAACCAACCAATATAATCATCATTTAATTATTTTCCTTATCTATAACTTTCTGGCCATCAGGGATTTTTCCCAATCCTACATGTGAACTTATTTTCAGAATTCAATGTCAGGTGTTTTGTAATGGACTTTAGCTACTTTCCTTCTATTAAATCACATATTGTCTGGGGCATATTCACTGTTAACCCAGCACACTCAGGCCCCTGGGTATAATCATACCATGTGTGAGCTTGCAATATTCACCTTGCCAAGCCATACTTTGCAGCCCTAAGATCCAAAATCCTTAGTTAAATTACTAAGTGTTTATTTTCCCTTTTCCCCCAATTGTGCTAATCCTTTCTGCATCTCATAATTAATCAGAGAAAAATAAACAACTCAACCATCATGCATGTATTCAAGGAATAACATATCATGTTTTCATAACATAAATTTATTCATACAAGCTAGTCTGATTTCTCAGTATACATGTAATTTACATCATGGGCTTTTAAGGAGTCATGCTTATAAATATATGGTCATATATATATATATATATAGTTTGCTCTGATGCATCCATTTACCTCTGGTTTAATCAGGTACTCACGAATTCATAAGATCTGACTAAACCACAAGTCTTTATTCTCATCTGGATTTATTTGTAAACATAGAAGTTCAGCACATGTATGACATTGCACTTCTATGTTACCATTTATTTAATCATGAGACATAAGCAGCAACCACTTTATACTGCAGTCCCATTTTTTTTTCATTCATTTTTTTTCCTTGACCGTAGATCTATAACATATATCCTTGAAATTTCCATGAATTGATCTGTATGTAAAAGTCACATAAAAGAAAGCATCTCATCTCAAAGATAATTCATGACACAGTAAACATTTAAACATGAAAACCATAAACATATTTTCTGGGTCTATTAACATAAGAAGAGTTAAACATTTAACAGATCATTAACACACCAAAATCATAAAACAAACACAAATTAAATAAAAATATAAAATCATTTGGGCTGCCTCAATATTCAGGACTTAATGCCAATTTTCAGTGAGGTTACTCACCTTAATCCTTTTCTTTTGATCTGCTATTTCCTACTTATCTCTAATGGCCAATGCTTCTCTTTCTTTTGCTTACTGTATATTTTTTTTCTTTCTGTTTTTAAGAAAATGGTGACAGATCCTCCTACCCTTAAGCCTTCTTATAAAAGACCTTGGCTGCCTCTAGGATTTTTAAAAATTTACCCAATGTCAATTTTACCCTGTCACTTATGATCATCCTCTCCTTCTATTTCAAGAGAAAATGGGTAAGTGGTCCCTATTTCAATTAACAGAAATTACACCTTATTGCCTCAGTCATCTTATTTGCATGATCTCTGTTTTTTTTTTAAAGCTAAGGAAATTGCTAAAAGTAGATAAAGTATTTATTCAACAACTCATACCATTTCCATGCAATTTCTAATTTTTCCTTCAGCCAGCGTTTGTTTAAAATGCCTGTATAATACCTATATTTCTATCCTTGCCTAAGCCTTTATTTTTCCTTATTCTAGACTTGTTTCAATGATACATTCCTATCTGTAATAATCATATCATATCCATGTATTTTTAGTTTACTCTAGCTTACAAATTAATTCCTGCTTTCTTTTTTTTTCCCAGAGAAATATGTGCATGTGTGTGTTTCATCTTGCATACCTATCAGTACTTACACAATGCATTTGTAGTCAATTTATTATATTTTTTTTTTTCCTAGGCAACAAAATTTTTAAACAAGCATAACTAAATTAAATTATAAAACTTGTTCATAAAATCGGGGCTATCACATATACCCCTCCTTTTAGGAATTGTGACCCACAATTCTTTCATACTTAATTTAGACATCCTCAATTCAACAAATCAATCATTCTCAGACCAATCATTTAATCAAACCCTATGCATATCAAAGTATTTAATCAAGTCATTCATTTGTATACTTATATATATATATATAATTTTTTTTAACCTTTTATTCAATCAATTAGTTATGGATAATCATTTCTGATTTTATCTACCACCTCCCATGTGCAATCATTTGGGTCAAGACTCCATTGCACTTTTACTAGTTTTATTTCCTTGTTTCTCAATTTCTTGATTTCCTTTGCAACTATGCCTACAGGCTTCTTCTCATACACCATTCTGGGGTCAATCTGTACTTTCTCAGAGGATTTTAAAATTGTTTCCTTATCATGAACCATCTCCTTAACTGAGATACATGAAAAACATCATGTATTGCTTTCATTTCCTCGGGCAATTCTAACTTATATGCTACACTTCCAATTCTTTCTAGAATTTTATATGGTCCTATATACCTTGGAATCAACTTTCCTTGTTTTCCAAATCTCAAAATCTTTTTCATGGGTGATACTTTAATAAATACATAGTCTCCAACATCATATTGCACTGCCTTTCTCTTCTGATCAGCATACTTCTTTTGCCTGTCTTGGGCAGAAGCAATTCTTTTTCTAATCAAAGCTACCTTTTCAGAAGTTTCTTTTACATTTTCTGGTCCTAGGACCACCTTCTCCCCAGATTCAACCCAACTTGAAGGTGATAAACATGGTCTACCATAGAGTGCTTCAAAGGGTGCCATGCCTATGCTACTGTGATGGCTGTTGTTGTATGCAAATTCTGCCAGAAATATGTGATCTTCCCAGCTTCCTCCCCAATCCAATATACATGCCCTCAACATGTCTTCAAGTAATTTATTCACAATTTCTGTTTGACCATCAGATTGAGGGTTATATGCTGTACTCAAGCATAGATCAGTCCCCATTGCTTTGTGAAAACTTTGCCAAAATTTTGAAGTGAAGATGGTATCTCTATCACTTACTATAGTTTTTGGTATTCCATGTAATCTAACTATTTCTTTAATAAATAACTGAGCTAATGTGCTTGCATTCCTATCTGATTTTACAGGTATAAAATGAGCTGATTTAGTTAGCCTATCTACTACAACCCAAATACTATCATTTCCCCTCCTAGTTTTGGGCAAACCATCAATGAAATCCATTGATATATCTTCCCATTTCCACTGTGGTATTTGTAAAGGTTGAAGCATTCCCGAGGGTCTTTGGTATTCAGCTTTTACCTGTTGACAAACCATGCATTTAGACACATATAATGCCACTGCACTCTTCATACCACTCCACCAATAATCTCTCTTGAGGTTGTGATACATTCTTGTGCTTCCTGGGTGTATGGTATACTTGCTTTTGTGATAAGCATCTAAAATTTCTTGCTTCAATTCTTCAATGCTAGGAACACATATTCTTTTTCCTTTCTTCAAATAGCCTTGCTTATTCAATTGAAATCCTTCCACTGCTTCACCATTTAATATCCGAGTCTTCTTCTCAAGTAAAAATGGATCTTGATCTTGTAGCTTTACAATTTTATTTTTCAATTCTAATCCCAAAGTAACAAAACTCAACTTTCCTATTTCTTCCTTCTCACTGCATATGTTCATATTCTCCACACTGTCCCTTTCCACCTCTGAATCAATCAGTAATGATAAAGTGTTAAATTCTTCTATCATCAATCTAGCTATCTTGGCATGTTGTCTACTTAAAGCATCTGCCACTTTATTAGCTTTGCCAGGTGTATACAATATTTCAAAATCATATGAGGCTAAGAGTTCAATCCATCTTTGCTGCCTCATGTTCAATTCTTTTTGTGAAAACAAATATTTGAGTGACTTATGATCTGTGTATACTTCAAATTTAGCCCCTAACAAATAATGTCTCCATAATTTAAGAGCATACACTATGGCAGCCAATTCAAGATCATGTGTAGCATACTTTACCTCACTGGGCTTCAACTGTCTAGAGGCATAAGCTATCACTTGATGTTGTTGCATCAATACTGCCCCAAGTCCCTGGCCACTTGCATCAGTAATATCACCAAATTCTCATTTCCTTCAGGCACCTTTAATATTGGGGCTTGTACTAGTGCTTCTTTTAACCTCTCAAAGGCTTTCTCACACTCCTCAGTCCAAACAAAAGCCTGATTCTTTCTAGTTAATCTAGTCAATGGAATTGAAATTTTTGCAAAATCCTTTATAAATCTTCTATAATACCCAGCCATTCCCATAAATGACCTGACCTCTGTGACACTAGTAGGCCTTTTCCATGCTTGCGCTGCCATCACCTTGTTGGGGTCTACAGATATGCCTTTTTCTGATATCACATGACCTAAAAAGTTTACTTCATTTTGCCAAAAAGTACACTTTGAAAATTTTGCTTTCAAATTTTCTTGCCTAAATTTCTGTAGTACTATATGCAAATGATTCTCATGCTCTTCAACCGACTTAGAATAAATTAAGATATCATCAATAAATATCAATACAAATTTATCTAAGTATTTTCTAAAAATTCTATTCATCAAATCAACAAAATAAGAGGGAGCATTTGTCAAGCCAAATGGCATTACTAAAAATTCATAAAGTCCATATCTAGTATTAAAGGCTGTATATTTAATGCTTTCCTCTTCTACTTTCATTTGATGAAATCCTGAGGCCAAATCAAGTCTAGAGAATATTTTTGCACCACTCAATTGATCAAAAAGATCATCAATTCTTGGTAAGGGGTATTTGTTTTTAACTGTGATTTTATTTAACTCTCTATAATCAATACATAATCTAAGAGATCCATCTTGCTTCTTAACAAAAACTACTGGTGCTCCCCATGATGAGCTACTAGGTCTGATAAAGCCTTTTTCTTCAAGTTCAACAAGTTGCTTTTTCAATTCTATTAATTCTTTAGGCCCCATTCTAGTGGGTCTTTTAACTATTGGGTTTGCTCCTGGAATAAGTTTAATAGAAAACTCCACTGGTCTATGGTTGACAACCCCCTTTACTTCACCAAACACATCAACATATTGATTTACTATAGGGATTTCTTCTATTGCAGGCATGTGCTTTTCACTAGACAAAGTAATAAGGGTGGCTATGTTCCTGTTCTTATTCACTTCACAAAGAACAACTGCTCTTTTCCCATCAGAAGTTCTCAAAGATATGGTAGAGATTTCCATGTTTATAACAGCCCTATATTTTCTTAACCAATCAACCCCTAAAATTACTCCTATTCCTGGGTATTTCAACACATATAGGTCTGCACTAAACACATACCCCCTATATTCAATCCTAGTTGCATACACATCATACCCAAAACACAGGAATTTCCTAAAGGACTTTTAATAAGTAATGGCTTATCAACAATCATACAATTCAATTTTAATTGTTGTACAATATCATGAGAAATTAAGGAGTGTGTAGCCCCAGTATCATATACTACTACAAAAGGTATGGAGTGAATAAGCAAAGTACCTTCAACTTGGCCATGCTTCTCAACATTTGGTCCCTCAGTTGCTTTGCTTTTCACTTCCAAAGTACTCATTTTTCCTTGCTTAAACTCTGGGAAGTTCCTCCTTATGTGACCTTCCTTTCCACACTGGTGACATTTAAAGGATGCTGGTTTAGGATTTGTACACCTATTTTTCATGTGTCCCTCTTGTCCACAATTATAGCAAGTAATTTTCTTCTTAACTTCAGCAGTTTTGATTTCTTCTGATTTCTTGGTGGAAGCTACCTCTGCTTTCTTTTTGTCATAAGGGTGAAACTTTCCCTTTCCCTTCTTATTTTGGTTATTTTTAAATGCTCTGAAATTTTCTCTGGCTTTATCATGTTGTTCAAAGCTCAAAGCCAGATCCAAAACTTGATCAAAGGTCCTGTCCTTATATGGTAGCATAGCTCTACTAATGTGGGCATTCAGTCCTTGGATATATCTGCCATTTTTAGCCTCTTTAGTTGTGATAAGCACTGCACCGTACTTGGCTAAGGATTCAAACTTTTGTGTATATTCAGTTACACTCATAGTTCCCTGTCTTAGTTTAATAAATTCTTCTAGCAAAGATTCTTTAGCTGATGCAGGTACAAATCTCCCTTCCAACATCTCTTTAAACTGGTTCCATGTCACCTCCCCTTCAGGTCTTCCAGCTATAATAACTTCCCACCAATCCAAAGCTGCTCCCCTCAGTTGTCTAGATGCTATCAACCTCTTCTTTTGGTCTTCAACTTGCATATCAGCAAATATTCTATCCAAAATTCTGAGCCAATTTTGAACTCCCATAATCCCTTCTGTTCCATCAAAAGTCTTGCCTCCAAGATTGGTAAAGGTCTTGAGAAGTTTGGAAAGCTCCTCATGTGGGTTTTCTTGCCTGTTACCTACTCCATCCCTTAGTGCTTTCATAAATTCTTGCATATTCATCATAGGTGGTTCACTTGGTCCTACATCTGGTTGTCTAGGTCTCACCATAGTTCTATGGATATAATACTTGAGTTAGTCCATTATATATTCTTTTATAAGTTAACCTATTCTAACTTATTACCATTTCATCATAACAGATATTATACCAGTATAAAATAAAGTATCCAAGACAGTCAATACTTTCATACATTCAAAACAAACAAGTTCATCCAAGATTTTGCTATGTTATTTATCAACATAGCTCTGATACCAAATGAGATGAACCACTTTCTTACCCAAATTTTTTTTAGTGCCATCTACTCAAGAGAACATCTTATCTCTTTTCACTCCTATCCAGGATCTTTCAACCAATATAAAAATATTGTTATAAACAAATCAGTTTTTCTTTTTCTCTTTATCTTTCAATCAGAGTATAAGAGTTTTGGAAGCAGAAAATTCATTTTGGAACTCACCATAGCAAAATAATTTCCATAGTAACTTTTCTGTCTTATTTAATTTTTGGCAAGTTCTATATGTTATTTTTTTTCTAGTTTTAAAGTTTGTTTGCACTTCTATGACCTCAGATTTACTGAAACCATAATTATCACATGTGCAAGTGTGTACATGTATTCTGTGTACATGTGTGTATCTGGATGATTTCAGGTAACCATTCTTTTTCAATACAATTAACCTGATTTACTAGTTTTATTTGTTTATTATCTTTCCTAACCAAAGAGCTCAGGTCATTTAGACTGGTTGAACCCAGGCTTGGCAAAATTGGTCAAGTTAGCTTGAATTCTTTTGCTATTTTACTCAAGCAACATACCAATTAATCTGGGTTTCTTTATGTGTCTCACAGTTTTTACAATAGATATCAGGTTATCTCTTTTTTCCAATCTACAAATCATTTCAGATTTATTTTAGTACTGCACATTTTGTTAAGCATTCCAGAAGTTTAATGCCAAAAACTGTATTACTTAATGAAACATTCTCAAAAGCATCTCACAGCTTTCAACAGAAATATCATAGTTAGTTCAATACTTGCAAACAGAAAATAGCACTACACCAGTTTCCTCCCAAAACAACTTAACCAACATTTCATAACATAAATTCAAATTAACTTCTGCCATAATATTAGCGAGTCTGTACTATTATATCCAATTCCTTAGCAGCTAATTCATCCAATTCTTGATCAGGGAAATGCCTAATTACCTGCATAATCACCATGAGCTGCCTCATAAAAATATGAGACACCCAATGGTGTTCAAACACACAAAGGGTCAGACCACATTGTCTGGTATGAGTAATCTTACTGAAAATCTAAATTTAAATAACTTTTCTTATTTTCAAGTAACTTTTAAAACAGGTAAGGTAAAACAACATTTCTCTTGGATACTCTCATGTGTCACCTGTGCATGTTCATTTATGCATAACAGAATAATAAATAATTCCATGGATTATATCAGGGAGTACAAACATATAATTCACCCAATAGAATACTCTAACCAACCAATATAATCATCATTTAATTATTTTCCTTATCTATAACTTTCTGGCCATCAGGGATTTTTCCCAATCCTACATGTGAACTTATTTTCAGAATTCAATGTCAGGTGTTTTGTAATGGACTTTAGCTACTTTCCTTCTATTAAATCACATATTGTCTGGGGCATATTCACTGTTAACCCAGCACACTCAGGCCCCTGGGTATAATCATACCATGTGTGAGCTTGCAATATTCACCTTGCCAAGCCATACTTTGCAGCCCTAAGATCCAAAATCCTTAGTTAAATTACTAAGTGTTTATTTTCCCTTTTCCCCCAATTGTGCTAATCCTTTCTGCATCTCATAATTAATCAGAGAAAAATAAACAACTCAACCATCATGCATGTATTCAAGGAATAACATATCATGTTTTCATAACATAAATTTATTCATACAAGCTAGTCTGATTTCTCAGTATACATGTAATTTACATCATGGGCTTTTAAGGAGTCATGCTTATAAATATATGGTCATATATATATATATAGTTTGCTCTGATGCATCCATTTACCTCTGGTTTAATCAGGTACTCACGAATTCATAAGATCTGACTAAACCACAAGTCTTTATTCTCATCTGGATTTATTTGTAAACATAGAAGTTCAGCACATGTATGACATTGCACTTCTATGTTACCATTTATTTAATCATGAGACATAAGCAGCAACCACTTTATACTGCAGTCCCATTTTTTTTTCATTCATTTTTTTTCCTTGACCATAGATCTATAACATATATCCTTGAAATTTCCATGAATTGATCTGTATGTAAAAGTCACATAAAAGAAAGCATCTCATCTCAAAGATAATTCATGACACAGTAAACATTTAAACATGAAAACCATAAACATATTTTCTGGGTCTATTAACATAAGAAGAGTTAAACATTTAACAGATCATTAACACACCAAAATCATAAAACAAACACAAATTAAATAAAAATATAAAATCATTTGGGCTGCCTCAATATTCAGGACTTAATGCCAATTTTCAGTGAGGTTACTCACCTTAATCCTTTTCTTTTGATCTGCTATTTCCTACTTATCTCTAATGGCCAATGCTTCTCTTTCTTTTGCTTACTGTATATTTTTTTTCTTTCTGTTTTTAAGAAAATGGTGACAGATCCTCCTACCCTTAAGCCTTCTTATAAAAGACCTTGGCTGCCTCTAGGATTTTTAAAAATTTACCCAATGTCAATTTTACCCTGTCACTTATGATCATCCTCTCCTTCTATTTCAAGAGAAAATGGGTAAGTGGTCCCTATTTCAATTAACAGAAATTACACCTTATTACCTCAGTCATCTTATTTGCATGATCTCTGTTTTTTTTTTAAAGCTAAGGAAATTGCTAAAAGTAGATAAAGTATTTATTCAACAACTCATACCATTTCCATGCAATTTCTAATTTTTCCTTCAGCCAGCGTTTGTTTAAAATGCCTGTATAATACCTATATTTCTATCCTTGCCTAAGCCTTTATTTTTCCTTATTCTAGACTTGTTTCAATGATACATTCCTATCTGTAATAATCATATCATATCCATGTATTTTTAGTTTACTCTAGCTTACAAATTAATTCCTGCTTTCTTTTTTTTTCCCAGAGAAATATGTGCATGTGTGTGTTTCATCTTGCATACCTATCAGTACTTACACAAGGCATTTGTAGTCAATTTATTATATATTTTTTTTTCCTAGGCAACAAAATTTTTAAACAAGCATAACTAAATTAAATTATAAAACTTGTTCATAAAATCGGGGCCATCACACTCTTGTTTCTCTAGCAGACGTCACTAAAGTTCTTACGAATCTTGAAAATTCCGCACTCCGTTGCTCCAACTGAATTGACTTGTTTCTACCAAGAGGACATCCATCAATGTTTCCAAATAGTGGCGATTTTTCCTGAGACTTGAATCCGAATAGTTCATTCTTCCCTCCTTATTTTGCTGTTCCAACTTGAAGTTGTTAGAGTTCTTTCATTTTGGTAATTAAGAGAGAATCTCAAAGTACTCTTGAAACTTGAATGGATGACTGTATTGCAGTCGATAAGACTTACGCACTTCTTTTATTTGTAGAACAAAGCCAAAAGTGTACGAGTAAACAAAAATATTCAAAAACTATACCATCTGAGTAAGATATGCAATAAAACAATATTTCACGTACAATGTCATAAGGAGAGGCACCAATTTGCCGTCTATTCTCCAACCTGGTAATTATTGCCAAATAGTTTTGGCATCCTGAGTTCATAACTCGATATCCTCTTATAAGCAAACCCTAGATTCTCTTTAATGGCTCCAAGGTGTTATAAAAATCCATAATTCTTTTCCAAAAATTTAGGCCTTTCATATTATTACTGGTAATACTATCTTATGAGATTCGTATCCATGATGTGGCAAGTGAAACATATTGTTGAGAAGTATCCTTAACTTGCATTTTTCTGTCGTTAGCTACTACAGCTTCCTCTTCGACATTTTCCGTGTCAATGTCTTTTATACGAACGTCTAATTCAGCTACAATTGAATTCCTAGCCGATTGCTGAACATGACACTTAAGGATTTCCACTTCGTCTTCTTCTTATTATATTATGGGCTTTGAGCCGCATGCATCTCTTCAACGGCTTCGTCGTCGCCGGCTTCCATATTTTCTACATTGACCTCTTGATCTTCGACTTCTTCCTCCTCCTCCTTCGAACCGCTAATGGTTTCTTCATTAGTAGGAGCCCTGCATACATATGAATATCGCCTTGTGAGATTCTACATTGCTTCACGATCATGACTCTCTAACTGTTTCACACTATGATGATGATGTTGTATTTGGCTATTTTGCATCATCAAAGACATATACGAAGAATGATCTTTGTACGTGCCAAAAGGAGGATGTTGTTGGTAATATGGTTGTGAAGCAGTAGAATGGAAATAAGGTGGTTGTTCAGGAGAAAATCTCGGAGGAGTGCGGTCGTTAAGCTTGGCTATAAACAACATTTAATTACAGCGTATAGCCATATTCTTGCGATGGACGAAGCATTTATTTTTGGTTTGGTGGATGTTTGTCGGAAAAGCCATTGGAAGGGTATGTGGACATGTACATAGGTTTTTTACTCATGACCTTTTTTGCGGACGTTTGAATGAGGAAGGTATTTGCAAAATTAGTGTGATTAGAGGAAAAAGAAGCGATGAAGAGGTGTTGTGGAAGGAGGAGAAGGGGCAGAGTTTATAGGGGGAAAGAGAAGTAGCCGCTGAGACTAGCCGTTGTTGTCTCACCGGCTACAATTTATAATGTGGAAGCTTTCTCCATTATAGGTTTATAATGGCGATGACTTTGCCATTATAACTTTATAACGACGAAAGCTTCACCATTAAAAAGCTAACCACTGTTTAGTGAATTAGCCACGAAATTGGTTTGACCTAGCCATGGAAAAGTATACAAGCCACACCTGGTTGCTTCGTGACTATTTTTTCAAATGAACAAGCCTTTGTTGGTTGTGCACTTAGTTAGCCATTTTTTGACTAAATCAAACTAAATATAAGAATATATGTGATAAAAAATTCAAAGGAATATATTTTGAAAGTGATGGTATATTTTTTTATTGGATTAACAAGTTCCATATGGCATGTTTACATCTAAAGAAAATTACTATCTCAGTATGTTACTTTTATATGTGTATGAGATATGACTATAATTAACAAGCTCATAGTAACTAAACAATCCATGTAAACTATAGCAAGTGATATAAATAAAACTCTTATATAGTAATGATACTTTTGACTTGATATGTCAAAATATAAGTTCAAACTAAGAAAAAAACGTGAAATAAATATTATCTCAATTTCATGCTAATTGGTTACGAAATTAAGGGGACATTTAGGTACCACTATGTCATGTTCCGAAACATGTAACGATCTGGAATTTCGAACAATTCGTATTTAAATATCTAAATTATTTAAATATTTGAATCTTGGATCAAATGCAATTAAATTGATTTAATAAACTTATTAAACCCCTTTTAAATAATAACTAATAAGGGTAGACTTCTTTTTGAAAAATATTTAAAAGAATAGATACTTTGAAGAAATATCATAATGTGACCGGAAATCATTTTATCGATAAATTTTTTTTATTCGACACAAGTTGTTCAAACTTTTTTTTACATACACTAAGATACTTATGAAATCATTAATATGAAATAAAAATATTTCGCTATTTATGGATAATAAAATATCGATGATGTCATGCATGATATCTTGGATAGATATTTGTATGTGAGGATAAAATGGTAATTTTCTAAGGAGTATGAGGTGTAAAGTAAAAAAGCATGCAAGGCACATGTGGTGTCTCTAGGCTGGTCAAAGGAGGGGCTTAGGGTCCTTAAACTCTTCATAATAATCAAAAGGTTTAAAAGAAATAAAAGATCAAAAATGGTGGAAATGGATTAGTGTTAATCCACTTTGTTCTTCACTAACCTTTCTCTAATTAGTTCAAATCTTTTCCAAACTCCATCAAACTTTTACCAACACCTTAAAACACCTTAGAAACCATGGATCTAAAGTTAAAAGTGGAAGAAATCTAAAGAAAATAGGGGACTTTCTTTTGGCCGTGAGCAAGAAAGCAGAGGGGGAGGTGCTTCCTTAGTTTGGTTATGCTAAAGGTTGAATCTTTATGCTTTTGGAGATAGTAGGAAGTAGTTCTTGTGTTTGTATGTGCTTGAGCAAGTGTTTGGTTTGGATATATATATATATATATATATATATATACACACACATACATACATACATTGTGTGTGTGTATGTGCAAATATAAAGTTAAGGTGACATTAACTAATTAAAATTATAAACTTTGGACCCTTTTACTTTTGATAACAAATGATAACTTTATATTATATAAAATCACTTTTATGCCTTGAATTGATGTTTAAATGGTTGTTTGGATTATGTGTTGAAATGAACTATGTTTGAAAGTGTTTGAAGTGAGAATAGTCACCGTAAGTGCACTTTGATACCTCTCAACTTTAAATTGTGTAAATGGAAGATTTATGATCTTAACTTGGTATAAATTATTTTGATTGTTCTCTACATATTATTTGGTGCACAAGGCAGCAAGGAATCGATTTGGAAATTAATGGAATTTTTGAAACAAAATTATGAAATTTAGAAGTGAAAACGTCGCTATGGATGCACTTTGAAAATGTCTTATGTTCGTTGATTTTTGAAGTCAACTTTAAAAGACATCCTAGGGGCTTCTTTGCATTTTTAATAAGTATTACATGTGTACTTATTATTAGGAATAAAAGTGTAAAAGGTTTTGTAACTGATCAAACTAAATGGTTAAAGTTTGGAGTACAAAGGTCATTAAATGAATACTTTATTGAACATCTTGTTTTCCGACATTTTTATAAATAAACTGGAAAATATTTTAGAGTTTTGTTTCCATGGGTTTTAAATACCCAAAGTGTAGTACTTTCTACAAAAATTTCAAATCTAAATCTTATGTTTAAAGGTGAAAACCGGTCACAAATATCAAGCATTTTCATGTGATTCTCCACCTAGAACTTTAGATAGCATTTATAAATCCTACTCTCGACCTACTACAGCTTTTCTAGGCTATTGCATTATTTTGTTTTAAATGCGACGTATTAAGTAATTTTTCATGATTTAAATGGTTTATAAATTATTATTTTTGTGAAACCGTTTTATGGAAGTTCTAATAAGATGTATTTGAGTACAAAAAAGATTAAAAGTTTAAATATAGTTTAATTAATTATTTATAAATTTTGAAGATAAAGTGCTGTAAAATGTAAAACATATTTTTGTTGATTTATCAAATTTCTAAAATTAGTTATTTACAAGTAATATTTTACATAGATATTTAAAACCTACTTATAGTATTTTTACAGTGTGTATATATATATATATATATGTTTAGAAAAAGTAAGTTAAGTGTCTTATAAAAGAATAAGGGTAGTTTTGGATTATAACACTTATGTTACAATAAATGGTTTTGTAAAGTTATCAACAAGTATATTACCTTGTTTAATAAATGTAGACATACTTAGATCTTTAAAAATGTTTTTAAAGATGGTAATAAGTATTAAAAGGTTTTGGGTTATTGTGATAATGTGTTAATAACATTTGTCTTTAACCCTCTTTGATCACACTTATGAATGTAAATAGATCTTAAAGTAATATTAGTATTAAATTTTTTTTGAAATAAATTTGTGAAAGTACTTAAATCCTTAAAAAAGATATTTTAAAGAGAATAGCAAGTATGGAACCTTTTGGAAAAAGGTAGAAAAAGTAAAGGTTTAAAGTAAGAAATATTTTTAAAGATTTGTGAATATACTTATTCCATTTGGGATACGCATATGAATACTTTCTAAGTATTGAAAAGAGTAAAAAATAAATAGTGAAAAAGTGAATACATGTATATACTATTTATTAAGGTATTTTAAATATATATATACAAGTAGAAAATTAAAGTTAATTAATAAAGAATTAACTAATTAAAAAGGGGATTCGATGTGACGACCGCACTGTACCTCGACACTAATAACATATATATATATATATATATATATATATATATATATATATAGTGTGCTGCTGTCATGCCCGACTGATGTATGATGATCATCAAGGTTTAGAATGAACCAATATAGCATATAACCTGTCATACCTCACATCACATGGATAAAATATAATACCACAGATATAACAAAAGAGATCTTTGCCCTCAAATTGTGCTTCCTTGATATCTCTGGCACAATCCTCAAGTGTGTCCTATGCTCCTCTTTAGTTCTAGAGTATATCATAACATCATCTATAAACACATGAACTTATTCACCTGGTCTTTGAAAACTCGACTCATGAGATCCAAAAAGTATGCCAGAGCATTGGTCAATCCAAATGGCATCACCAACCACTCATAGAACTCGATGGTATATGATGAGCGGTAATAGGCACACTCCCCTTTTCTAATCTCAGCTGGTGAAATCCCATTGCCAAATCTAGTTGGGAAAACACCTTCGCACAGTGCAGCTAATCAAACAAGTCATCATTGCATAGGGGTGGATAATTGTTCACCTTCATCACTTTATTCAGCTCATGATAATCCACACACAACTTCATAGAGTCATCCCCTTTCGTTGTAAATACTACAGCTGCGCCCCACTCAAATACGCTCCTTCGAATGAATCCATTCCTTAATAGGTCATTCACTTGCACCTCCAATTCCTTCTACTCTCTAGGTGTCATACGCCTTATAGGCATAGCTATCGGTCTGGCTTCCTTTACCAAGTCTATCCAAAACTCAATCTCATTATGCAATGGCAATCTAGTTACCTCCTCGAAAACGTTTGTATATCTCTAGAGATAGGCACATATAACAATCCCTCCTTGGAACCTCAAGTAAATATAGAATGTTAACCATCACCCTATCCTCTAGTATGCAGCCAGTTACTGCCATTCGCCCATCCACATCTCCGATTATCACCAATAGCTTCTCACAATCCCTTATGGCTACATACTTCCTAAGCCAGTTCATACCTAAGATAATCCCGAACCCTATAAAATTCATAGCAAAGTAGTCAAAAACCAAAGGACATCCATGACCCAATAAAACTAGGCTATGACAAACATGCAAAGACTATAGATCCTCCAACAGGGTTTATCATGATTAGGTTCGGTCTACTATCTCAGGTTCCAATCCTAATCTATCTACTAGGTCGCTATAGATGAATGAATGAGAAGCATCGGTATCAATAAAAACCTAAATAGGAACATCACCAATAGAAAGCAACCATTGAATGATGACTCCATACCCCTTCTCCTTCGACAAGGGAGCATCGACAAAGTCAGGATTGCGTTCAAGGCATATGCCTTCACCACTTACTTATCCTTCACTACAATTGGATCCTTCACTGCAATTGGATAATTCTTCTACAGATGTCTAGGCTTGCCACAATAGTGACATTTCCTCTTCTCACTCGTCTTGAAATCTCTAATCAAATGACCATTTTCGTTGCATCTAGAGCAAGTAGGTTTCCATTTATCCTCCTTATTACCACCCTTTCCTAGGACTGCTTCCTCTTTCCATTCCACTTCTTCTTGCCTTCACTGTCTTGCTGTGGCTTTGGATCTTCTTAGCAAAACAACAATAGCAACCCTAGCCTTAAGGTACAATCTTTAATGGTAAAGTTCCTTCTCTACAAGCTTCTCGAATGACTCATCTATATGGTCTACCAGCTTTTCCCTTAAGTAGTCATCCAAAAAACAATTAATTTCCCATTCTTCCTCATGGGAGTGTCGATGAATGACATCTCATATTTAGATAAAACATCAAATTCTGAACATATTCATAAATTGTCATCTCTTCCCGCTTGAGAGCAGCAAATTTCTTAACAGAACCGACTTTTGAGCAGTGGGAATAAACTTCTCCTCGAACCTTGCTTTGAATCGAACCCCTAGAGTAGCAGTAGTAACATCATTTCACCAATTCATGGCTCGGCCCTGAAGCTGTCTCGAAGCCATCTTCCTCTTCATAGCATCTTCAAGGGGTGGGCATAAACCATACCTTTATATGGAAACCGTCCGCATCAGACCGTAAAAATGGTGCAAAACCCGCACATTATCTTCTAATCAAAGCAAATATTCCAAAACCGAAATGATCCGTATCGATACGGTTCGGTTGCGGTTTGGACGATTGAACCGACTATATTAAACCGACTAAACTGAAAATTTACATCAGTAATCTTATGTTAAAAATATAAGCAACTCCTATTTCATTTTAGATTCTAAAAATGTATATTCTATTTTTAGGTATGTTGTTATATTAATAATAATCATTGTCATAAAGGAAAATGTTATAGTTCTAGTGTAATAGTTTTCATCTTTTTTTGATGAATGCTAATTATAATCTTATTCTAGTAATTCTACTTAATGATTATGCATTGATTACTGTTGATGCTTGGTTAATCTACTAAAACAAAATCTCATTTGTAGCTAAATGTCAAATTGAAATATTCATATAATTAAGAACTAATCTTTCATTTTAGTATAACATTGTGTGTTTTAAACTGTAAGTGTAAGTTTCATATAGTCGCCTTCATAAGTTGATTGTTGATGAAAGCAATTCTCTTATTTCATATTTAATATGGGTTCAAACCGGATGGGACCAAAAATGGACCGTATTACATCGAAACCAAACTGAAATTGAACCATTTAAATGATTAGTATAATAGTTTGTATTTTTGATTAACTGTTTGATGTGGTGCAGAAGCGGTTTAGGATCCAAACCGCACCAAACTGACCCGCGACCATCCCTAGCATCTTCCACTTCCATATAATAGTAGATGTGCTCATAAGTATCTAACCAGTCTTGTACTTCTATGGCTGACTCCATCCCATGGAATGAATTTCCTTCATGGTTAGAGTAGTCTTTGCTCAGCTTGGCAAAATCATCCCTAGGCGCTTCCACGGGAGCACCTCTTTCCATCACCACTCCAGGAGCATTCCTCATCATATTTGCCATCATAGCATCAATATGGCTTGGACATCAAGCATAGAAGCTTCTGATCTTGCTCCTTCCTGTACTTCTAAAGTAGAATTCCTCACAACGTTTCTTGTTTGCCAGCTCATTCTTATCTATAACAAGAATGACCAGTCTCTCATAAAGAAAACTATGTCTATAGTGCTCATGTGCATGAAACTTATACTATATAATATATTACTATATAGTTTTGAAAACCAAACTTATAAAAAATACACACTATTTCGAATGTATACACACACACACACACTCTCAATCCAGCCTAAGGCGATAACACGTTCCCTATCTCTACTGGATCATGGTATTGTGAACCCGCCTTTTGGCAATATGTGGATTTAACCTAATCGGTTGCACGGTTGTTGAGGCTGAAATACGGCGGGTTTGATTCGACCGGATGGATAGACGATCAATCACGGATGATAATCATGATTATCAAGTCGGGATTCAGCATAGTCGATGGATAAAAGTCACGGGATATTGAAAATATGGGTTTTGAAAAAAGTGTGTCGGTTGTGGTGAATCCTCAGGTCAGAATAGAAGGTCGGGTCGACAACAAAGCTTAGGGGTCAGTGTAATATTGCTTCGAGTCCCAGCCTTGTTTACTTCCAGTCAAGCATAGGGTTTCTTCGGGTCATCACCTACGAAATATCAGGTCGGCATATATGCGACTTGGGGTTGGCATCGATGAGGTATATAGGCTCGACTACGTCTGTGGTGGGCCCATATCACTCAGGAAGCCCTATAACCCGGATTTTTCCTATAAATACAGTAGGGGGCTTCAGAAATGGGATCTTCGTTCTGTTTCTCTTCATCTTCCCCACAAAGGCTACTATGCCATCATTATGTTAAAAACTTCGGATTGTAACGGTAATTGATTCATATATCAATAAAAAGGAAATTTCTAGAATGGACATAGGCCAGAGTCAGCCTAACCACTATAAATCCTTTGTTATTACTGCTTTCTTTTTAATTTTGATTGTTCTTCATATTTATACTCTCTACATACACTGTATCAGTTATCTGTGACTGTGAGTTGGTGCTTTCAACGACATTTGGGTGTTAATGACCAATTTTGGCGCTAACATTCTGGTGCTTTCACTGGGAAAGCCTTCACTTAGGAAGTCTGAAGCTTGATTTTGAATTTAAAGGCTTAGGAACCTGTATTCTAGAAACTATGGCAAAGCAATCAACCAGGAGACAGAGAATGGAGAGGAGTCAGTGGAAAGGGAGTTAGGAGTCTTCCTTAGGAGCTAATCAGGCCTCAATCTATATTACCAGAGACAATATAGAAACAATGTTGAAAAGATAGGAGGACATGATACAGAACCTACTCGAATAGGTTGGACAAGCTGGAGTGCAAGGTCAAGGGAATGGAATTGCAAGGGATGCCGAAAATGAGGATCTCGAAGTTTGAGCAATAGGAACGGACGCAATCTAGAACCAGAATCAGGGAATCAGAACAACTAGGATTCAGGATAGAGTGGGGCCATCAGGAAAAGTCCCTGAATTGGGGGGAACATCTCCAGGTCATGTTGGCTCATTTCTAGACGGGATACAGTCGGTCCAGTGCAATTTGATGTTGATAGAAGAGAGAATGCTCATCTAGGAGAGCAGACTTTAAGATTCCCTCGAGAACTCGGGGGGATGGTTGGAGGCAATGCACGAAGACCGCCGCTTGATGACAATGACAAATTGGTATAAATGGTCAGACAGACCATGATAAGAGGATTAGTGAACAAAGATTTAGAGGATGTGAACAGGATCCCCTTTGCTCCCATAATTAATAGGTTTGGAATCCATCTGAATTCAAGCTACCAACATTGGAGACATATGATGGAAGAACTGATCCTGATGTTTATTTGACAAGATATATGGGGCATATGGAAGCACTGGGGGACATCGGAGGAGGTCATGGTCCAGTATTTTCCTTTGTACTTGACGAATGTAGCAACATTATAGTTCAAGAAATTGGAAAGCAGCTCCATTGGAACGTGGACCGAGTTGATAGAGAGGTTTACTAGACAGTTTAGAGTTCATATCTCAAGGCCTAAGAATGTGATGAGTTTGACAACACTGAAACAAAAGACCGTAGTGTCTCTAAGGAATTTTTTGATGCGATTTAATGCAGCAGCGGCATTGATGGATTGCCCAAATCCTTTCATGGTTCTAATGGTAGCCGTGTCTGGCACAGCTGATGCACAAAATTCAAGAATTCTTTAACAATGGATCCACTTATGGATCTAGGAGAGTTTTACCATGAGGTAGATAGGTTTCTTCATAGGAAGATGCGAAAGCTGAAAGGGAGGAAGGAGATGAAGTTTATGCAGTCAAAGGCAGAAATCTTCCCAGAAAAGATTCAAACAAAGATAATGGGAAGTAAAAAGTAGAGAGTGGCCTTAATGAACCGAGGCAGCCCCTAAAGGAACCAAGATTCACTTCTTATTTGGAGTTGAGCGAGGCTTTAGAGAAAATATACCAAGACACTAGAGGGAAGGTTCCGTACTGAAGGCCAATCAGGAGAGAGCCAACCAATAATGAATGGAAGTCAGACAAATACTGCCTATTTCACAATCTAGATGGCCATAGTACAAACAACTATAGGCACGTGAGGGATGGGGTTGAAGGACACATCCAAAACGACATGCTGCTACAGTACGTGAAATGGCGAGCGACAACGGTAGAGCAGGAGCGGCCAACAACTGCATTAAACGAAGACAACCCTGGATCGAGGCGTTGATTAGTCATCAACTGATTGGAATAATGAAGAATGAATAATATACTCCACAATGAAATTGTTAAGTCGCTTGCACATGTATGGGATCACGAATGGTCCTCAACATGCTCTGAGATAACTATAAACCGCCACTGTGGAGATGCTTGCATATTGATGTTTTAGTTCTGCTTTTCTTTTCTTTTCTTTGCATCTGGACTTGATTTTGTTAGTTGGAAATTTCAATTATAAGACTCATTGAATGTAAATTCAGATATTCACAATTCACCTCGAATGGCACCCGACCTTGAACGGTCACAATTCGCCTCGAACGGCATCCGACCTTGAACGATCACAATTTGCCTTGAACGGCACCAAACCTCGAACGGTCACAATTCGCCTCGAGCGGCGCCCAACCATGAACGATCACAATTTTCCCTGAACAGCATCCAACCTCGAACGGTCATATCTCGCTTCGTACGGCATATGATCTCAAGCGATCTCTATTTGCAATATGGTTAGATCATTGATCTCTTTACGGGTCATCATTATACTATAAACGCCAGGCTTACGATGCTATAGAAACACCTTCCTATCTCAAGGCATGTTTTGGGGGTAAAAATGTTAACCCGCCTTTTGGCAAGCCAGTGTACAAGTGGATTTAACCCAATCAGCTCCAAGGTTGTCAAGGCTAGAATACGACATATTTGATTCGACTGGATGGATAGACGATCAATCATGGATGATGATCCTGATTATGAAGTCAGGATTCGGCATAGTCGATGGACAAAATTCATAGAATACTGAAAATATGGGTTTCGACAAAGTCAAGTTGTTTCGGGTCGTTTTGAGTTTCCTTCGATTCATCATCAGAGTTGCTTTGGGTTTTCAAGCGACTTTCTTCAAGTCAGGCATGGGTGCGCTTCAGGTCATGGAGTGATTGGCTCAGATACGTGAGTATTTCAAGGGATTGGTGCTTGCTCAAGTCATCATCCTCCAAACTTCGGGCCGGCATCTCTGGGTTGGCATGAATAGAGGGGTCGGCGTGAATGGAGGGATCGATATCTTTGAGGGGTCGGCGTATTTTCTTTGTTGGTGTGTGTACACTACTTTGGGTCGATAAGCTATCTACTCTAGGCCGGTCATGGCATTTCCTCCGTTTAGCAAGAGGAGATCAAGTCGATAAGTATTGGGTCGGCGTTGGAGGAAATGGATCGGGTGGGCATTTATTCTAGTTTCGGGTCGGCATGCTCAACACTTCGGGTCGGAGCATGGGTCTCGAGTTTAGGTTGGCATGATGAAGGCATGTGGTCGGTACAATCTTGCTTTAAGTTCTGGCACAAAGTACTTCATGTCACACATAAGGATACTTTGGGTCGGCTGCGGTGAATCCTCGGGTTGGCATAGAAGGTCAGGTCGGCAACAAAGCTTTGGGGTCGTTGTAATATTGCTTCGAGTCCCAGCCTTGTTTACTTCCAGTAAAGCGTAGGGTTGCTTCGAGTCATCACCTAGAAAAATCGGGTCAGTATATGTATAAAGTGGGGTTAGCATCGACGAAGTATATAGGCTCGCCTATGTCTGCGGTGGGCCAATATCACTTAAGAAGCCCCATAACCCGGATTTAGCCTAAAAATACTGTAGATGGGGCTTTAGAAAAAGGATCTTCATTCTGTTTCTCTTTATCTTCCCCACAACGGCTACTCTACCATCATAGTTTTAAATACTTCGGATTGTAACTATAATTGATTCATATATCAATAAAAGGAAATTTCTAGAGTGGAAGTAGGCTAGAGTCAGCCGAACCATTATAAATCCTCTGTTATTACTGCTTTCTTTTTAATTTTGATTGTTCTTCATATCTATACTCTCTACATACACTCTATCAGTTATCTATGACTATGATTTGGTGCTTTTAATGACATTTGGATGTTATTGACCAGTTTTGATGCTAATAGGTATCAACCCCAATTTATTGTGTAACCAAAGCTCTGATACCAAATGTGACGACCACCCTATACCACCGGCACCAATAGTATATAAATAGTGTGTCGTCGTCATGCCCGATAGATACAGGATGATCATCAGGGTTTAAATAAACCAAAATAGCATATAACTTGTCATATCTCATAGCGCATGGATAAAATATTACATCACAGATATAACAGAAGAGACAATAATAACAATGTGAAGAGACCATCATCATTATAGTATAATATCCACGGATTTATACAATAATAGTAGAGTTTATATAACGAAAACAAACTTAACAACTGTCTCTAGTACAAATAGTAATAAGCAAGCATGATCACAGGCTCCACAGCATTGCTTGATGGAATAAGTGTATACTTCATATATGTATATAGTATGAGATAGCTCCATCAAACTCGTCCTTCGAACAACTATTGCGTAACCAAGACCTGTTATCTAGTCTACTCATTTAAGAGTACCCAAGACTATAAGATGCAAAAGGTAAAACCATAGGTCAAACAATAGTCTAGTGTGAGCGGTAAATAAAGGATATAACACCATAATATGTTACTCTACAATATCATAAAGATATACCACAAACTAAATAAAGGATATCAGTCTTCCAAGTATTCCTCTCTCCAATACCAACTTCCCTTGATATCTATAAGTGATAGCCTATTAAAGAGAGCAACCAAATTAACCATAACACCCATCAAACAATCCTAACTATCACTCCATGCACACTGAATATACGATAACTTATACAACCCCCGAGCCAGGGACTAATGGAAATCCTAGTACTTTTTTGTACACTTGTATCTCGCAGCCCAAAGCTAGATACGTGTCTCGTAGCCCACAGCTAGAAACTAGACCCAAAGCTACTGGTCCAGGGTATACAGGTCCCTTCATTAACCCATAGACATCCCCACTTACAATACCCATGCTTCGAGTACAACTGAAAACTCTCCGAGTCATCAACGATTCCTTAGCACATATACGCGAGCCCAACATTGCTCCATTTTGATAACGAACTCTTCTTCCTCAATCCAGTTTTCATCATTTACGAGGAACCCTTCCACATTCCCCGATCATATGGCCCACCCCTTTTGCAAGCCGCTATCTTCAGAATCTATTCCCAACACAAGCCAACATCTAAAGTCCATAGTTTTTCATCATGCTGTTATATCATCATCCAACCTAATATGAATGAGCCAACACTTCCAGCACGATCTAAAAGACCTCTACTTTGCCTCCTATAAGTTTCATCCCATTTGAACCTAAGCCTAGAACTCAACCCCGACCTCTCCACTTAGCCAATCCATAGCTAAGTTTTCTTCCACTCCTTCATTGCTTCTAGTACTCTATGCCCAAATGCTTTGACCATGACTTCTCTAATAAATCAAGTTATCATAGAAAAATTCCTATCTTCAAAGCACCCTACTCCATATTTTAGAAATAGATCGTCATAGCTTCCAACACTTAGCCAGTCACCTATCCATTACCCTAGGCAATGACTACAAGCAAAAATCTTGCATCCCCGATAACCACAGACTTGTTGGACCAACCCACAAAAATCAGTATCGTACTCTCATGTCGGTTTCAACTTCTGTGCTTAGACAATCTAGACCTATGACTTAAACCCCAAGCTCCTCTTTTACTCAGAGCTTCCCCTCTAATTTCGTCCAATTCTGACCAACTTTGCTTCGGATTTGATCAATTCTCCAATCCAACTTTCTATGCAATTACAACACTAAAAAACAACATTAGATCATATCATCCAACATAGAATAACAAGAAATTTCATCCAATCAAACATGTAATCCATTAAATTAAGACAAACAAGTCAATTTCTAACATAGATCTACATATAGCATGAATATATAAGCATGAGCATGGGTGATTTCTAATTAATCTAATCATATACATAGTTAATAGGTAATTAAAGTTGGAAAATGTTTTATGGCCAAAAATTAATTTAAAATATGTTAAATCCTATGATTCTACCATATAAACATGCATAGTATTGTGAGAAGGCATAAACCACTCGCCAATTACCAAATTCAACCAATAGAATGTGGATCTAATCCAAACAGCAATGGAATGCACTTCAAATCAAGCAAATCGATGGTCTCTATTTTCTAGTGATATCTGGTCTCTAATCCACAACTTACTTTGATTAAGAGAACCATTTGGGTGATTTTGGATGAAACTAGAATGTATCGAGCTAATTACGGTTTAATCCTGATTTAGAATGAGAGTAAAAGTTTTAACTTAACTCCTCAGTCCTCTATTTATAATATTCTCTATAGACTAATGGGCTCACTAATGGGCTTAATTAATTACACATTAATGTTGGCCAATAGCTTTAAAAACTTAAAACCGGTATCATTTTCTAAGCGCATGTCCGTTTTCTATTATAACCACTCTACGAAATAGGAAAACATTATCCTAAAACAAGGAAACTGGTTTGAGAGCCTAATTCAACCCTTATCAAAAGTTTTAGCCCAAAAAGGATTTTCAGAGTCAAAATGGTCACATAGAAATTCAAAAAAAATCATAGGTATGTAAATATTCCTAAGAGTCATATCTCCAAATTATAGAACCATACGACCTTATACGAATAAAATAAAAATACTATACGATCCTTCGATACGTAAAATACGGGTCGTTGCATTAGAAGTCGCTTATGTAACTTGATCATGCTTTGTGTGACTCGATCATGCTTTTTGTTGCCCGTTAAAAAGTATTAGTCATGTACTTAGTACTAAAAGCCAATGAAGTAGGCTTGTCTATCTGTGAGAGTTAAGAATGAAGTATCTAGGCAAGGCTTTGATGCAACCGGTGCTCTAACTTACCTGGCTTCACTCTTGACCAAGGGTTGAAAAGATCGAAAATGTGATAAGCATATGTGACTTGGTTTCCAAATACAATCATCTATTTTCCGCTTGATAGTTGATTAGTTGACTATTAAGCTTGACCAAATCAAATTGGGAAGTATCTAAAAGCTTTACAGTTTTATACGATTTGAGACCCCTAGTGTGGAGCATTGGTATGAAATGCCTCTAGCTTTAAGAACTTATATATACGAGATCCCCCGAAGAGGACTCCTCTTTGTATATTGTTCGCTTACT
This sequence comes from Allium cepa, assembly GCA_030765085.1. Classification (NCBI taxonomy): domain Eukaryota; kingdom Viridiplantae; phylum Streptophyta; class Magnoliopsida; order Asparagales; family Amaryllidaceae; genus Allium; species Allium cepa. Next base: position 621,613,589 of record CM060941.1, read on the forward strand.
TCTAAAAGAACCGGAATTAAGTTTGCTGAAAATTCGTCGATTTAGTTTTGAAGGGTCCAGGATCGATAAGTATTACTTACCTGATACCACCTCAAAACTGGTATATGGGTTTTATGTTTTGGAAGCGGTCATAAAGTGGAAATGCTATATAGCTTAAGTGTTTATCTTGAGGTTAAGTCTAAGCGAGAGGTCAGCATTAGCATTTGTCGGATGACTTATGCTGGATATGGAGATTTGAGATGCTCGAATCCATATAGAGATTCATTTTTTGTTCGAGTGATGAAGACTCATGTAAGGGATGCCGAGTGTGACCTGAACATCGGTAAATGACTAAAGATAGAGCAAGATGCACAATGTCGGCTTTAGGTAATCCATAAGGATATATCAACTCCAAATCTAGAGTTGCTTATCGATATGTTGCACGTGGGAGTTGTCGATGCTTGATTCCATGTAGTTCATACTATGTTTAGGCAACGGGCCAGTTGTGTTTACCTTTTTGTATATTATATCTACAGATATACGATGCTCGGACAGTAGTTTTTGATACTTGTCATGGAGACCCGCTTCAGTTTATTGGGGGCGTCTCCGTGGAAAATACTTACGTGAAGTATCTCAACGGTTCTGATTGCATCCTCAATATTGTTGTGGTGTGATCAATGTAAGCATCATAGCTATTTTGGGATTTATATTCTCACTCTAAACCTTATCTACTTATTAAATGATGGTTCTTTTGATAGGATAACCATTACGACATTCCGTGCAACCTCAAAAGTACTATTGTATGCCTGGTACATATTTCTTGAGTTTCTTATACCAGACTTATATTTGACACATGGTTTTTATTTTCTCTACATTCCTCATATGCTCTTTCGAGTAGTTGAAGAAAGGCAGGTTTTCGTTGATGTTCATTGGAGCTTGAGGAGACAAGCTGGATGTTTTCACCTATCGTAATATTCTTATTTCCAATGCATTACTATTATGTATGTATCGGCATTTGCGAGGATATGTTGTTATAACTGTCTAGGCTTGTGATAGTATTTAGAATTTTAATTTTAAAATGCTTTACAGCTAAGAGTGATAGTTTTGTATTATCTTTTCATATTGTATGTTATCGTTCCACTGTGAGATTCTGATATTGTATTCCTACTTTATTGTTCTGTTTATTTTTATTTTTATTTTTATTTTTATTTTACCCTAACAATCGGTCTTTCCGGCACTTATGTGCTTGACACATTAATACTGTAGATGTATAAGTGTTGACACTCGGTGGTCGATAAGGCAGATTATTACATCTAGTATCAGAGCTGAAGACTAAGAAAGGACCTTGGTTTAATGGGGTATGACTCATTAAGAGATAGGGTATGGCATTCCCAAGCATGAATTGAGTATATTATACGTATGAGAGCATATTTGTATTTGTTATAAATGTACGCCTTAAAAGGTAATACCAACTATGAAAATTAAAGTTCTTATATAAGGTATCTTATGTAAGTATGGATTGTTAAAATGTAGTTTAATTAATGTATACACTAATGATGTTTATTCATTACCCCTCATTAATTTATTTAGCCATGCTCGACCAGTTCATCAGTACTGCTATCCTTTTTAGAATGATTTGACATGCTTGACTAGTTTATGAGCTTTATTATCATTCATAGGATCATTAGCATAATGTTGCTCAGCTAGTTTATGAGCATTGCTATCGTTTGTTGATTGATTAGTTATGCTCGGCCAGTCTATGACATTGACTATTATTTGTTGATTGTTGATTTGTGCTTGACCAATTTATGAGAAGTTTTACCTTTCTACATCATGGGTTGGATAGACAGTAATTGTGGGTACATTGAAATGAACACCTTGTGAATTTAATTTTACAGTTTGACTATAAGGAGTTTGGTGACAATGTTGGGTTAAACCTTTGTTTTGTAAACTTTGTTTATATAATGTAACAGAAAAGAAAGATACTTTGAAGTAAACATTTGTGAAAGGATTTTATATATAAAAGTGATTTTATATATAAGTACGGTTTATAAACCTTGTTTATAAAAGAAAAGTATTTAAACTGATATTCCATGAACTTAAAATCCCAGTATTTTTGAAAATATTTTTCATGATTTTGAAAAAATATTAATAGTTTTATTTGAAATTATATTTTAAGGAGTTGGCTTATGTGATTGAGATTATGATATTTAGTACTTTTATACAATGTATGTGATACCACTTTGAAATGATTTTGGTTAAGTCCAAAATACGATTTGGATGTACTGAACTCACTTTTTTTGCTTGAAAATAATTCTGGTGATGACTGTAGCATCATCAGCGTTCATTTTTGGGTTTCTAATGGACGATGCTTCCATAGCAATTTGCTAAACAATTGTTTTTGTAAAACAGGTTTCGATTTAATCCCTAAACTATGATTTGATATACAAAAGATATATGCATATATTATTATTATTTCAAAAGGATTTGGAATAAAACCTAGGTGTTTAGTTCTAAAGTTTTCTCTAAAGGAAATTTGATATAAAAATTTTTATGTAAAAAAAGTTTTATATGTATAATATGTAGATGGCCCAAGTGGTAGTGGCATAGCCCAAAATTAATGGTGAAACCTTTTCATGTTTTCTCTTTTTGGTTAAATGTGTTTAAAAAAATAAGTGAAACTTTGATAAGTTATTTTATTAGATGCATGTATCCAATGCATTAGAGTGGCATGGTATGTGCATCATGTTGTGATATGTCATCTGGTAACTTTTATTTGTCAAAATAAAAAGGGATTTTCAGCGATTTTGGTCAGTTGGAAACTTTCAAATCGTAATAGAGGTTGAAGCTAAGTGTTTTTGTGAAAATACAAAAGTTGAGTTTTTGTAACTCTTGAATCAAGAAGGCAGTAAGTTAAAACAATTTTTAAATTGGTTGAACATCCCTGTTAAGTGAAACAAATTTGATTTTTTGTATATATTTTTAGGAGATAGTGGAGTATTATACGAGTATAAACTTAAAGTTTTGTTTTATGAAATGGTTCACAAATGGTTTAAGTATTGAATGACATACTATTTTTATAAATGAATGTGATTAAAAAGGACGTCGGTATAGCTCAGAAACCAATAGGATAGAATGCGTAAGGTTTATGTGGATCATTTTATTTGAATCGCTCTTCTTGATCTAGGATTTGAGTACATGATTCCGAGATAATTTCATCGATCCAGACAAGGATTTTTTACTTCATTCTTTATGGTGAACACTTGATATAGATTTTTGATATGATCCTAAGTTTTATATCATAGTATGTGGCAATTAAGGAGGAAATAAGTTTCTAATCAAGGAACCTGATCGCAGTCCACACTAGAGAGGTCAAGTGATCTATACTAGTTTGAAAGTGAAATTTATGTGATCTAATAAGCGATCAGATTTGGTATTGTATACAGATGATCTATACACATCATACGGGCTTTAGTATATGCATATGATGTTTTTTGGCTTATAAAGAGTTCAGGTGACGAAACTTCGATTTATTATGAGGTAGCATGAATAAACGACTAAGTAATAACTTGAGGCTGTTCAGCGTAAGGTACACTTAGTAGATTGTTTACCGTCCTTGTAAGATAAAAGAATTTTTGAACTTGGGCAAATTGTTGGCTTTGATTCCTAGTGATTTTGAATACCTACGAGCATTGCGATGTGATTTTTTCTTTTTTTTGCTCTTATCGAAATTTTAAGGATGCAATGTTTTAAGGAAGGGAGAATGTAACGACTCAAAATTTTGGACACTCGTATGTAAATATCTGAATTATTTAAATATTTGAATCATGGATTAAATTTGATTAGATTGATTTAATAACCTTGTTAACCCCTTTTAAATAATAACCAATGATGGTAAATTTTTTTGAAAAATGTTTACAAAAGTAAATACTTTGAAGAAATAATGAAAATGCGACCGAAAATCGTTTTATCAATAAAGAACTTTTTACTCTGTAGGAGTTGTTCAAACTTTTTTTACATACACTAAAATAATTAGGAAATCATTAATATGAAATAAAAATATTTTGCCATTTGTAATACCCCACCTCTATAACCATACTATATGTTAATCCACCTTTTTCCAATATAGTGCACATGCGGATTTAACCTAACAGACTTCACGATCATCAAAGCAGAAAGCCCAGGGAGATGGTTACCAGGATTGGAGATCAATTATATTTGAAACTATGGATTATAGTTGAATGGATTCGGATGGACAACACTCAAAAAATGGCTAAGTACGGAACTAATACTTCCGCTAGAAGAGGGATAAGAATAGAGCGATCAAATTAAAAAGGATGCACACAACACAACCCAATGATGATCGCTCCATAACTCAACAACTATAATGCGGCTTGAAGTGAAACTTTGGAAATAAGAAGATGGGACTCTAGGGAGTCGACATTAGGGATCACAACCCCAAATGAGCAACTTGGAGGGATCATCCCTATCCCTATTCAAAGATTAGTTTAGTTGAATTTTCAGTAATGATCAGTCAATAATCCAAAATATGTAAGCGCGACCGACATGAAACTTAGAGGGAGAGAAGAAACATCATGGGAACCCACCATAGAGATCGCACACCATGGTTACCACAAAATAGGGATTGGAATCGATCCCTATTATGGGCTTCGATGGGCCCCAAACTTTTTGGGCAGGCTCGTCTTTGCTTGAGGTTCTAGATCCGAGTTTTGAGTGAGATATTTTCATATCTTCTCCTATAAATACAACAGGCTTGGCATCAGAAAAGAGATCTTCTTTCTACTCCATTTCTATCTTCTACCTAGGCTATACTCCACCATTTTTCTTCTTGGATTTCATGGATTTGTAACTGTAATCAGTAGTATAAAGGAATAAAAAGAATTTTTTTTGGAGTGGACGTAGGCCGAAGTTAGCCAAACCACTATAAATCTGTGTCCCTCTTTACTTGCTTATTGTTTTAATTTTATTATATTTCAATTTATATCCTCTACATTATATTATCCGAGATCTATGACTGGATATTTGTGCTTTCACATAACTGGGCGTTGGTGGCCAATTTTGACGCTAACACTATCCAAGAGTATTACTAGTTAATACTGTCAAATAATATGAAGAATGAGGCTGTATGGGGTACATAAATGAATATTTCCTTGGGCTAAGACCGGTACATATCTCAAAAATAATAAAAAACTCACATATACATACAGAATATTGGCACAAAGTAATAAATACATATGCCTCCAGGATAGAACAATACATAATATAAAATAGATCATATAAAACATAGATCATCCACGCAGCGATAACATGTAATAGTAAATATCCATAAGTCCAAATGGATTTACAAAAATAGTCAAATACCCACTGACATCAAAAATATACATAACATATCCAATATATACATCTCAACCACTCATGAGCATATATAGCTACAAAATATACATAATAATATATAAATATGCTATCCATCATCTATGCCCAACATCCACATATTTGTCATCTGTCCTTGAACCTGAAATATCTCGAAATGATCTGAATGTTATATCGGTAACACATAGGTCAGACTATGTCTACAATATAAATATTAATATAAAATAACATCTGGCATGATATAAACAGGTGCAACACAAGTTGAACGTGAATATCCCAAGTATTAACATATCTTAAAACCATGCACACAAAAGATAACCCATTTCCAAGCAAAGTCAATCAACACACCAAACAAGCATACAATCAAGTGGGTAATATAAACATAATCTAATTATCATCAGGTATAAGACTCAATAACAATACATGAAATCCTCTCGGTAATGCCCTAGATTATCTCTTCGATAATGGTAAGTAGACATACCTGGGGACCGTCTTACTCGATATACATATACATATATGTATGTGTATATATATAACATATAATAATAACCCAAATCAATCATATATGAAATATAAATATGGCACACCCTCAGTAGATAAGGTCATCTCTCATATAACCACATAATAGGTACAGGGTCCAACTCCATGCTCTCAGCAACTCTAACTATCCTCGGTAACTATGTAATCGATGTGTATGGGGTTACACAACTGCTAGACTCTTAGTATCATAAATAATCCAATAGATTGATAATCACATAATAATTATTTAGACCTTCAACCTTATAGTAATCAACTTAGCCCTCTGCTAATGAAATAATCATATGGACTCTTTGACTTCTATTAGTCCACTCAACTCTCAATATTGTGCATAATTGTTGGGCTTCTCAGTCCTATGTGCTCTTAGCATGAAAACATCTATTTCGAGATCAGTCTCGACGAATGATCTGATCAACTCTCAGCCGTAAACATAATGATATCATATAGGTGAACAAGTATATGTCTGTAGCTTATGTTATCTTATTAGTAATAATCGGATAGAAGATTGACGACTCTCAGCCTGCTCTAAGATCCTTCCTCACATGCTCTCAGTGCTAATGCTATAGTCCTAGTTACCTCGATAACCATTATGACGCAATATCCAGCAAGTACATGACTACACTATGCATTGTCATGACCCTATAAATTCCCTTAATGGTAATAGACCGCTATCCTAAGTGATACATAGGCAGTGACTCTTAGTTATATACTTCAACAGGTGTGGCACGGATTCAGGGAGCGACCCCACAATCAGGCCATTAGGATGGATGCTAGCCAATCTGGTTTACTTACCGATGTATAATAGCAGTACACATAATTAATAGACACTCTTATGGCTCTCATTCTGCTCATTCTCAACGAGCATCACCTTAAATATAATACCCAGTTTACTCAACCTTGCTATAGTGACATCTACATAAAGAAAATATGCAAACAAATATCAGCTCACGCATTACATAACACCTAGTGTTTCTTGCCCATTTACTCAATGCTTGTAAATAACACTCAACATCGCACAATTATTCCATATAATAAGTCCAAATAATAACCAAAGAAACATTACCAAAAGACCCATACCAGATGGTACTATAACTCCGTTTATTCTAATTCCTCATTACATAGAAATATGAATCAATCAAAATACACAATTCTATTATTTATTGATCCGGAAGAGGTTTCCAAATATGTTTTCCCAAAATCTTCAAAACCATTTTAAATATAAATTATTAATAGAAAGAGAATCAATTTATAAAAAAATTCATTTATTCCTCAAAATCCACTATCCATTTCAAAAATAAATATTTACAAACCTGTCATTTAATTACAACGAAATTTACAAATTAAAATTCAATCCTAAATCCATAAAACTCCTTCTAAAATAATTGATACTTTTTAAACACTTCTCTAAGATTTTAAACTTACAATTTAATAAATGAGTTTTATAATTTTAGATTTTCTTTAAACAACAAATTTAATTAATTTACGTTTCCAATAAAGATTTTCAATTAAAAATAATCTCCCAAAGCCACAAAATAAAATTTCGAAAATGAAAATTTCCATTCAATAAATAAATTGCATTCCACTTACTATAACCTTAAAATATTATTTTTATAAACTTCCAATTTATTAAATCCAAGCAATTTATATTCATAGAATACTCAAAAAGATTATTTAAATAATTTTTGATCATGAATAATATTTCCAATTATAATAAAAATCATTCCAAACATTCAACATCTACCCAAATTATATTATTTCTCAAAGTCTTTCATTCCCCTTTCAATCAATTACTAATGTGATCGATCAAAAATATGTAGTTTCATTGCAACAACAATCGATCAAAAGTATGTGATTCAGTTTCATCCAATTCAATTTATATCAACAAGCACATCACCAAACAATCAATAAAATATAAAAAATAGGAACTAGATTATACTGATGTGTTATCAAGAATATCTCACACAAACAATACGACCAATCTCAATTGACCATCTAATGCCAATGTATAATTCAAACAGTATTAATCAAACAACCATACACGAGGAATAAGATGATAGTTGTGAATTAAAAGAGTTTTTACGCACCTTAATTCCCAAGCAACCACACCAAAACATCGCCCCCAAGCACATCATCGCGACATCAACTTTGCTTCTAACAGCTGCTTCCATTGTCGCCAGTGCATATAAGTGCATGCACGTCAACTAGCAACCACAACAGTTATCCACCATCACTTGCTTCGCTCCTCTTGCATTGCGCCTGAACCACCTTCATGTATGCATCCACAAACACCTCCGTATGTCTCCCTTTCAGCTGCTAAAGTTGCAACATTTCCTTCATCACCGTGCGATCCAAATTCGTAGCAGCCAGGTCGAGTCAGCAACACATATCACACGCACGCCTACACTATACCGCCTCCAGTCGCCTACGACTTCATCGTCGTGCCACCCCCTTGGTCACATCAAATGCCTAGTCAGTCGCAACTTTTTATAATAAATCACGATTCTATTTATCAGGTGGATTAGGGTGTAAAGGTAAAGGGGGTTCATGTTTTATTCTTTTGGGTTGAAGTGGTGAAGTAGGAGTCTTCTAGATACAAGGAGAAAATATCAATGGGATTGAGCCAAAAGGATTTGAGCTCTCTAATTCAATTAATTAACCTTTAACATAAAATAATTCTTTTTGTTTATTTGTAAATAAATTTTAATCTAATATGATTTAAGTTACACTTCATTGTTTAGACTATATGTCGACAACAACATGATTTTCTTCGATTTAGTATTTTTTTATTCATATTATTAACGTAAAGTAAATTTATTTCAATTGTTTCAATTATATCAAAATTATTTATACTTCAATTTTTTTTACATTTAACTAAAACATTTTATTAATTACAATAAATTATCCAGAAAGAATTTATTAATTTAATTTATTGATCCTAACCCATTTGTTAAATAGAATTTAACTAATAAAAATTTATTTTCAAATTAGTAATCATCAAATTCGAACAATCTTATTTTAATTAAATTTATTTATTTATACAACGTACAAATTAGGGCTGTTATAAACTTCTCCCCTTAAGAAAATTAAGTCATTGCAATTTCCTATAGGGAAACATCATGCACAACTCATTCCCTAACTTTCTTCATATCCTACCAACTTCTATCAAACTAAATCTACTCCTCTATGTGGCTCTCACACTCCAACATATCTTATTGTATGCTATTATTTTAAATAAATTCAATTAATGATTTTCTATTAACAAACGATGTATTTTTGTGAAAATATTTTAAGTGTCGGATATCTTAGAAATTTTTGGTAGAATCTTCTTTGTACGTAGAGCGTTCAAAAAAAAAATCAAAATCAATACACACACACACATCCTAATCAATGGGGCATCCAAATCATGAGAAAACGATATAATATCACATAATATATCGATATACCGTAAAATCATATCTTTTTTTTAGCATTTTTAGCAAACAATTTAAGTTTAAAGCAAGCAAAGCGAGCCAACATTGCTAACTAGTCTAAATATGCCTCTTGAACACCTATACTAAACCCAAAAAAACAAAAAAAATCAAGTGAGTTCATAAATAAAACATATAGCAATATTACATCGATATTTTAAACAAAGAATGATGAATATTCCGTTAGGCAGCTTCCACTCGACTTTATGGTGATAAAAACATATAACTATGCCATGCTTTCGAAAGTAAAATAATATCATTATTCACTAGCCTTCCATAACACTCTTCGGATCACAAAAATGTCAAATACAACATGAATTATAGTGATTTTCATAAGGGAGTAAAAACTGAAAATTCAATCAATGTGCAAGCCAACTGCACAAACTCGCATAGCCTTACAAATGAATTTTTTTCATAAAACTCTCTAAAATGTCATTGCTTATGTTCTAAGCTTTTCGAAATGGGTAAGGTCATCAAAATCGAACAAACCATTCGAACGTTATAGTCAAATGAAGTCAGTGCTGTTGTAAGGTTTTTTGTTTTTGGAACAGCAATATACATCATTTGTAATTCATGTTTTAATTATTGTTATCTTTAAATTTTTGTTGCATTTTAAAGAAAGATTCTTCTTTGATAACGTAGCTTCCCAATAAAACTAAAAACATCAGAAAAAACAGATCACTGGTTTGAGATTTAAGGTTAAATCAAGTCGTTGTTTTATCACGAAATTTTTATGCATTGCCAAAATCCATTATTTATTTCAATTTTTTTACATTACTTAAGATTAGGAATAACGTGAGCATTTCATACTAATATATTTATATCACTCATTTTAATCACAATAAAATCATACAACAAGCTACATACACAATTCACATCATCGCTTACCATACATTTTCAAATCAAAGCATTTACCAAATATCATTTATAATTTTTCTCAAATATCATTATTTCAAAATATTATTTATAACACTTCCCAAAATATAGTATCTATTTCAAAATATTGCTCGAAATATCCCCCTTTCCAAAATCTTATTTATAATATTCCTTGAAACATTATTTTTAGAATATTTGTATATTACTCAAAAGTATATTTTTTCTAACTAGTTGTATTTATTTTCAAAATATTGTTAAGTTTTCTCAACACACTTTGCTCTTTATAAAATATTTTTCTTCTTCCAAAATAATAATTTTCCATTCTCTAAAACATTTTGCTAGTTTCAAAATATTCTTCATATTACTCTATTCGAAATATTATTTCAACCATTAGTTTTTAATATAGCTCAAAATATATTATTTCTCTTCAAAACAATATGACAATTATAGTTCTTGTTTAACCACAGCCAATATCAAAATTTTACTTTATTTTATTTTTTTTGAAAACTTGTATACACACACATTTTATATCACAATGCATCATATTACAAAATATATATTCACAATCACTTATTCAACTCACAATCAAAACTACTACATGGTTGGTATATATCAATAAACCACATCTCAAACAATTTCAAATTATATATATATATATATCGACGATGCCCTGCCATGAATTTCTAGTGGCTTTTTCGCTGATTAACTGCAGTGTTGACCATATGATCAACATTGGCTCACCATCGACTTGAATTGTCTATTAATACTCAATGACTATAATCATCACATCAAATATCTAAATATAGAAAAATATCTTTATTATTCAAAACAATAAATCTCCATTTTTTCCCAAAAGATTGCCATCTTTTCAAAACTTTAAAATGACTCCTTGAATAAATTTATTTTAAAGATAGCTCAAACATGTTAATTTTTCCTAAAACATTATATCACTTTCTGAAATTTTATGTCCAATGTATTGTCCTAGTGTTTAGGAATCTCTATCGATAATGTAGATCAGGCGCATCGATCAGAATTCTTAAATCACTCAATGTACAGATTAACATGAAATGAACTTCAAAAATTTCTATAAATAACTATATTGAAAATTTTTCTTATGGAAAACAATTGTTTGCAAAAACCAAAACATTCCTAATATCTTACAAAAATAGGTACCTTTAATCAAACATGTTCCAATCTCAAAATATGCTTAGTTTAAAATATTATTCTATCTTCAAACCATCTTTTCCAAAATCAGTGCTAATACTTAGTATCCAAAATTTCAACTCCTTTCAAATTAATATTCATCTTATCGCAGTGATTCCTCATTCCAAAATCTCTAATATCACTCAAAAATATGATTTTCAAACACTTTATAAAATGATAGCACTATTTTATTAAATTATATGCTTGTTTGAATAAAAATATTTATTTTCAAAAATAGTACATACATTAAATTCAGCAAACATCAACAATAATATAAATCATCCATAATATCAAACAAGCACTATATAACAATACATACATTTCCATGCAAGCAAACAAACGCCTCCAGTGGAAAATTATCAATTTTAAAGTTTAAATATTTTACTGATATTACAAAAAGTTTGTATAAAAAGATTTCAGGGTAGAAAAGGAAGGAATTTTCTAATTTTCGAAATGTCACATACTTGACATGGGGGAATAGTTAATTGTCTAGCTAGATTGGTTTTACTATGCAATAGAAGTGATTGTAAAATAACAAATGGTTAGGGACAAGGGAAAGAGAAGTTTAAGTATCGGGTCACTTTTGCCATACCTCGTCGATAGGTGAACTAGACCGGTTTTAAAATAACTCGGCTTTAAGAATTTAAAGATTTAAAATAAAATCTATTTATGCAGACTGTACTTGGAAAAGTTGGAAAAGAATCGAGGGCAAAAAAGAAGGTTCCAAGGTGTAGTGAAAAAATAACACATAAGAGAAGAATGGAAATGTATAATTTTCCATCTAGACTCTTTTCCGATATAAGAATATAGGTTTAGAAAAATAGATTTTTCTAAAATTCGGATGTTAGCGATGATGTGCTGGGATTTTGGATGGTAGGAATTCGACAAAAGTTTTATTGAACTATGTTTCCTATAGTATAAGTATGGGAAAATTTGGGTGCAAAAACAAGTTTTTTATTTTCAAAATTTTACAACACCCCATGATTTTTTGATAATTAATTTAAAAGAAATTAACTAATAAATAATAATGTTGAAAAATAAAAATTTATAACCATTAGAATTTAGTTCGAAACTTGCACCGTTGGGTTCGTGATGATTTCCTGATCAATTTTCATAATAATTTTTTTTTCGATAGAAGTTCAAACGAAAAAGTTATTGACGTTTGAAGTTTTTGAATCAAAAATAATTATATATGTAATTAAGGAAACAAATAATCATTAACTACATTAATTACAAACAGTTAAACTTAACGGACAGTTAACATTATCTTAGTGTTAAGAAAGTGTTAACATGAAATAAATATTAATGATCAATTAAACAGGGAATTAAAGCAAACAAATCATGATAGAGAACGAATTCACCACAAAACAAATGGAACGGTCGACCCAAGATGCTCCCTAGTCGACCAGTAGCAGTTGACCCTAGGACTTGAGTGATTGACCGTTGCCAGTGTTGAATCAGTAATATATAAAGGCCAAAACAGCTCGGATTTGAAGCAGTTTAATTGAACAACTTGCATTGATTTGAACCCCCATAAATAAAGACCTAGACACCCACTTCCAAACTTATATTTTCTAATGGACGCGGAAGCTCTGCCTTTTTCTCTTCTCCATAAATTCCTAAATTCTTTAATTAGTTTAGTTATATGTATATACACAATTGGAGAATTGTAGAAGATGATAGAGAAGAGGAATATGATCAAATCAAATCGTCAAAGCTGAGGTAAACTATAAATATGGATCTTAAATACAAATTAATTCCAAATCTCTCTTCTAATCTAGATTTCTAATAAGATTTGCATACGGTTGCTGTTGGCATCAAAATTGGCCACCACCACCCAATTATAAGAGAAAGCTTCAATACCCAGTAATAGATCATAGATAGAGCATATGTAGAGAATATAATATGACGAACAACCAAAATTAAAATGAAAGTAAGTAAAAGAGAGACAAGATTTATAGTGGTTCGGCTAACTTCGACCTATGTCCACTCCAGAACAATCCTTTTTATTATACTGAATTTTGATTACAGTTACAATCCAGAATTCCAGAATAAAAATGGCAGAGTAGCCTCTAGAGAGAAGATGAAGAGAAACAGAATGATGGTCCCCCTTTTCTAAAGCCACACTTGCTGTATTTATAGGCAAAACTCCGATTACAGGGCTTCCTCAACTACATGGGCCCGCCATAGCGACAATCAAGCCCAACTTGTCCATGTATGCTGACTTGAAGTAGATGACATGTCGACTCGAAGCTGCTAGTGTACTGACCTAAAGTAATCCTTGTGGTGACTAGAAGCAACACGTATTTGACCCGAGATTGAAGCGATGTCGACCTGAAGCTATGGCAATACCGGGCCGAAGAGCTCCCATATGTCGACCTAAAGTTGCACCTTAATGCCGACCCTATGTGATACGACCTTCATTTTAATGCCGCCCCCAAGTTGTATGCCGACTCGAAGTTGTCCTTGATGCCGACCCAAAGTTAAGTGAAAGCCGACCCGAAGTCCTTCTTATAGCCGACCCCTTGAAGTGATGCAACCTCCATCCTATGCCGACCAAGTACCCTGCATCCTTTATCCATCAACCAAGCTCAAACCTGGCTTCATATTACTATCCATAATTGATTGCCATCCATTCATCTAAACCAACTCCATGGCATTCCTGTCTCGATAACTATGCAGTCGATTGGGTTAAAATCCTCCTGTATACTGCCTTGCCAAAAGGCGGGTTAACACTTTGCCCCCTAAAACATGCCCTGTAATAGGTAGGTGTGTTTTGTATTGCCATAAGCCCGATGTTTGAAATCTATGGACAACCTATAAAGAGGTCAATGATCTTGCTTGATTCTTAGTAAAGATTGTTCGGGATCGTGTGTGGTTCAAGGTGAGAAGTGATTGTTTGAGATCGAGTGTCGTTTAAGGTGAAATGTGACCATTCAAGGTCGGGTGCTTTTCGAGGTGACATGTGTCCATTCGAGGTTGGGTGGTGTTCGAGGCCAGCTGTGACCGCTCGAGGTCGAGTGGAGTTCGAGGCGAGATGTGACCATTAGAGGTCGGATGGTGTTCGAGGCGAGATGTGACCGTTCGAGGTCGGATGGCGTTCGAGGCGAGATTTGACAGTTCGAGGTCGGGTGCCGTTCGAGGCAAGATGTAACCGTTCGAGATCGGGTGGCTCTCGAGGAAAGATGTGACCGTTTGACCGTTCAAGGTCCGGTGCCATGCAAGGCGAGATGTGACTGTTCTAGGTTGGTCTCTATATAATTAATGTCAGATTTCACGTTCGAGTGAATTTCAGAATTATTTGCTATGGCGGTTCATCGCCATCTCTAAACATGCCTAAGGACCGTTCGCGATCCCATACATGTGTAAGTGACTTAGCCCTTTTAGTGTAGGATTTATTTTTAGTTATTTAGTTTATTCCATCAAGAGATGATGACCTGTGCCCTTAAGTCGGGCTAGCTCCAATTTGTGGCAGATGATGACTGCTCCCGTTCCATCACCGCTATCCATTTCCAAGCGAAGCCATCTAAATCCATGCCCCCATTTCCATGGGGAGTTGTGCTAATCCACTCTCCTTGGTCGGAGGTTGCCTTCGGTTGATCTAATCCACATCTAAGCCTGCTAATTTCTACTACAAGTCTTGGATTCCAATTTCCAGCTGTTCCAGCACCTGTAAGTGGTCTTCGATTGTCATTTCCATCCTGCCGCTGAGTCCATGAGGGAATCCTGAAATCTATTCTTCTGGATGAGCATCTATATC
This sequence comes from Allium cepa, assembly GCA_030765085.1. Taxonomy (NCBI): domain Eukaryota; kingdom Viridiplantae; phylum Streptophyta; class Magnoliopsida; order Asparagales; family Amaryllidaceae; genus Allium; species Allium cepa. The sequence continues at coordinate 621,628,802 of CM060941.1, forward strand.
TTGATCAATGCCAAAATGCATAGCACTACCTAATATCTTGCCTAGAATCGAACCAAAATGATCAGAGGGCATTCCCCCGAGTATGGAATGATCAGATGGTTCTGCTTTATCCCGCATCCTATTTGCTTTGTTTCCTTAGTCCTTATTCTGGACTTCCTCTGTTCTTGCAGCTGCAACTATGTGATCCACATTTCCAATATCCCCTACCCCTCCATTCCCTTGGTTATGCGCTCTAGCTTGTCTAACCTGTCGGAGTAAGTTCTACATCATATCCTCATGTCTCTTCAACATCCTTTTCTGCATAGCATCTATCATCATTTCCATCTCATCTTTGGTGATGAAGATTTTGATTAGCTTCTAAGAAAGCCTCCTGACTTCCTTCATGATGACTCGTCTCCGTCCTCTGTCTCCTTGTTGATTGCCTAGCCATAGCTTCCTGAATCTATCCTAAGCTTTCAAATCCAAGATCCAAACTTCCAAATCCCTGAGTGCAAGCTTTCTCAGTGAAAGCACCAAAATGTTGGTGTCAAAATTGGCCACCAATACCCAATTATAAGCGAAAGCACCAATACCTAGTCACAGTTCATAGATATAGTATATGTAGAGAATATAATATGAAGAATAACCAAAATTAAAATGAAAGTAAATAAAAGAGAGACAAAATTTATAGTGGTTCAGCTAATTCCGGCCTACATCCATTCTAGAACAATCCTTTTTATTATACTGAAGTTGGATTACAGTTACAATCTAGAATTCCAGAATAAAAACGGCAGAGTAGCCTCTAGGTAGAAGATGAAGAGAAAAAGAATGAAGGCTCCCCGTTTTGGAAACCACGCCTGCTGTATTTATATGCGTAACTCCAGCTACAGAGCTTCCCCACCCACATGGGCCCGCCATAGCAACCATCGAGCCCAACTCGTCCATTTATGCCGACTCGAAGTAGATGATATGCCGACCTAAAGCTACTAGTGTACTGACCCAAAATAATCCCTATGGTGACTAGAAGTAACTCGTTTGCCGACCTCAAGTGAACTCTCTTCTACTGAACCGAGATTGAAAAAATGCCGGCTTGAACCTGTGGCAATACCGACCCAAAGCGCTCACATATGCCGACCCAAAGTTGCTCCTCAATGCTGACCCAAAGTGATATGACCTCCATTTTAATGCCGAGCCCAAGTTATATGCCGACCCGAAGTTGTCCCTGATGTCAACCCGAAGTTAAGTGAATGCCTACCCGAAGCCCTTCCTGTAGCAGACCCCTTGAAGTGATGCAACCTCCATCCTATGCCGACCCCAAGTTGTATGCTGACCCGAAGCCAAAACAATGTCGACCCGAAGTACTTCCAACACCGACCCCAAGCGTTATCGAACCCAAGAAAATATGCCGACCCGAGGTTGTTCCTATAGTCGACCTGAAGTAAATTCTAACCTAACCCTTCAACAACCCCTTCAACGATTCGAAGTAGACCGTAATCAACTCATCTCTCGCCAAAATCCATATTCCAAGTACGCTACGTCGTTTATCCATCAATCATGCTTAATAACGGCTTTATATTACTATCCATAATTGATTGTCCATCCATTAATCTGAACCAATGCCATGACATTCTAGTCTCCATAACCATGCAGTCAATTGGGTTAAATCCGCCTGTATACTGCCTTGCCAAAAGGTGGGTTAACAGTTGCGATATATATTCAAATAGGGAGAAAATGGAGTCATACTGGAATAATAAGGATTAGATAAAGAGATTTGGAATGCCAAGAAGGTGGGTCAGAAATTACATATTTTGTTATAACATTGGATTTATATCATTGTAAATCTATTTCATTTATATATAAATCACGATTTGAGATATTTAATTTATATGCATAAGGAATTGATATAAATCACTATTTGGATATTTAATTGTATACGCATAGTGATTATGGAAAATATGCCAATATTTTTTGAAAAACCCTAAACTTGATAGATATTATATATATTTGGAATTTGGAAAGTTAGGGATATAAATAGTCCCTAGATTTATAAGTAACTTATTAATGAAATCATATTAGATTCTAGATTTTGTTAGTTTATGTAGATTGTTGAATATAAGTTAGAATTGATTATAATTAAATAGGTATTAGGCAATATTTTAATACATTGGAATGAATTACGTAACAATGTAAATTTTTATAAATTGTCTAAATATACAATAGAAGTGCATTGGGTGAAATAACAAGGAATGTAAACAAAAAGGAAGAGATGTACAAAATAAGGGAATCATCACATTTTGTACTTTTTATTCCAATAGAAAAATAAAAGATAATTCCTTGTTGACACAAGTTCTCTTTTAAGTAATTTATAGAGAATTGTAATGTTAATAATTTCCTTTTGGGAAAGAATTAATTCCAGTGTATTAAGGTATAAAAACCCTTTAGTGTAACTAATGTAATGTAAGTAAGAATAGTAATGACAACTTAAATGGAAAATATAAAGTACATAATTTAAGATGGCGTGGGAAACAAATGGTAAGAAAAGAAGATGCCATTAAATAGATATGGAAGGAAAAAGTCTAAATAGGCAACTAAAGAGTGGTATTAGTTAAAAAGGAAACAGAGGATTCATCCAATAATGTTAAATGAGAGGGAAAGTAAATGAGAAAAGATATTTAAAAGAAAGCGATAAATGAATTTAAATCAAATAAGAGATAAACGCATAGAAAAGTAAAGAGATGTTGTCAGCAGTGAACAGTAGAGGCACAGTAAATAAGAAAAAATGAACAAAGACACACACACACATGTAACCTTAAGTATATGTTTATGAAGAGTGTGTATTTCATAAGTATGTAAATAACTTAAATGGATAAGAATGACATAGTCATCTTAACGGGTTTGAATGCGAGGTCAGTGTTGTTACATAATAGAAATCTACCCACCGTTAGAGGCTACCATCAGTTCTGTATATATTATACCAATGTGGGAAATGTCCAACCGTAGGACCCGTGGAGTATACACGTTTGCATATATGTGAAGGAATATCCTCAGTAGAATCTACTTCAAAGAATCAGCAGCTCGATGCTATGTCTACAGGCGTGGCACCAAATCAGGAGTAGGAGCTACATAGGTTGAGTGTGTCATCATTCCAAAGCAGTCAAAATGAGAAAGACAGGGTTATACCTAACGGGCTATGCCTTCTACTAGGCTAGGGCACATTAGGTAATGCATCGCCATAGTGGTTTGCTAGTTTATTGTTATGGCAAGGCTAGTTAACCTATAGAAGAGTTCTTTCAAAAACGAATGGGGTAGTCTAAGGAGCTGAATCCTCTATAGTCCATGGAGCCGAGTCCATAATAGAAAGCAAATAAGCAGTAAATTACTAAATCAAAGACAGATAAAATATGGCTAAATTACAGTGACATCATTATTAAGCACTAATGGGAGGTTCTACTTTGTACGTAGGAAATTCGGCTCAGACATTGATGAGGATGTGTGCCGGTGTAGAATTACAAATACTAGCGAGGATAGTATCTTGGTCCAAAGGGAGGTCATGGTACTTAAGTATTTAAATATATATACGTAAGTAATTACAATCTACTTTGGGTAGATGGGCATATCGTACACTAACGTGGAGTCAAAACTACCAAGTAAAAATTAAACGACATAACATGTAATGGAAGACAATCGACATAAACTAGTCTTATGTACAAAGCGTATAATTTATTAGGCAACGAAATTTTGTTCTAACCCTCTCCTCATCATAACCCACGGGATAGCTTTAGAGGGACATGTACTGATACAAAGCGAGAGCAGTGGAAATACGGGTTTCCTAATGCATGCTCGACACTAGATATTGGAAGTGTCAACCTATTCGGTAACTATGTTTGTTATAACTTACTATTCTGCTGTGGGTTTATATCGATAGTGCTCCGAAATGCATTTATTTGTTTATTTGTAGGAAACCATACTTTGGTGGACTTGGTTTTCAATTTAACAAAAATTCAGGCCCACTAGGGTGTTAGTTGTCATATGATTTGTAACGAACAGGATTTTCGAACCTCGAAAATCGATACTAATACGTCCACTTTATTGCATGTCGAGAAATCGAATGCTGAAAGACCCAATTTTTAGGGTAAAAGAAAGAAGGAAAAAGATAAGAAAAAAATAAACAACACAGAATCTCACAGTGGAACGGATAATCTGTAAGATATAACAAAGCTTTACATAAGGAGAAACCATAATATATGTATATACAGACATCAGTCAGAGTATACTAACCTATTTCAGAAAGGATAGTTATAACAACCCGTCTTTACAATTGCTGATAAATACAACAGTGAACACATCGGAAAAGTAACCATATACGTGAATATGTCTTTAGGCCTCCAACTCATCCCCTTAAGCTCTATAGCATTAAACTAAATCTATAATATGCTTAGTCTGACCCAAGTATTATAATAAAATAACACCTGACTCTGTCTGGAAAAACAGCGTGAGAAAACACGCCTTACTGGAATTTTAAGTTATAAAAACTTTTGAAATCAAAAGTATCTTGTAATACCACGTCGCACATAAACATGGACGGGTTTATACCTTACGATAACCAAAATATTTTCTATAGAAAATATATTGATATTATAATAATGTCTAAGGATGAAAATAATAATAATCAAGTAGCTAGTATTGTTGTGATGTACACTCACAAGCGTCATGGCTACTCTGAGACATAGTTGGTCTGGCTAAGACCGAGTGCATTGTCTCATGTATGCATAACAACTGTAAGTAACGTCTAGAAGGAGCCAACTACACCCTATGGGTTTGCTAACCCTATTAGCCTTGCCTCCTTTCTCTGGTTTTTGTAATTACCACTGATGAGGCTATGTCCGGCGTTCCAGGTCATGCAGCGCCACCAAAATAGATCACGGAATCCCACATGGATTCCCATACCCCATCGGGTCTCAAAACCACACATAGATTCCAACATCTCCATATATCACGAAACTCCTCCATAGAACCGTATATGGTTTCAGAGTGGTTATGATTTTCGAGTCATCTCTTACAAGTACACCCATCCATTTCTCTGGCGCTCTAAAAACCAATCGTAAATTTTCCAAAATGCTCAATACTGGTTCTTTAGGAAATAATCAGACAATACACAAGAGCGGGGATCACTCTTTAACCATTTAAGTAGACACATCACCTCATCATTTGTCCTAGAAGAATAAAAAAAGTTTACACGTACAGTATAGCACCACCAATGATAACAGTATCATATGATTCTCGTATTTCTCCTAGATATTTCCAGAGTTAAAATCCTTCGGTGTTAAGTAGGGAATATTTTTGTACCATCAAAATTAAGAATGATTACATATTTAGGACAAGATTTGGTAGTCGGTTATTTAACTATCAACAAACACACATCCAAATCAAGGATTTATTCCACAAGGGAAAACCAATATTGGTCAAGCACATATGCAGCCACTAGCCGTCTTTAATAAATTTCCATTCATAATGATCACTTTGCAAATTACATGTATAAAAGTACTTTTTACAAAGGTATATCCAGAAATCCCTATATTTTCAATGCTTAGAAAATATTCGTATACATTTCAACGGTATAAATATATTCACACTCATTACACCTCACAACTTAGAAAATGCACTTATATACTTATCTCAATGGTATAAGTATATTTACAAAATCAAGAAAGATTTTCTTTTTATTCGATTCTCAAATCATTTATAAATTTCTTATCTCTAAAACCATTTATAAACCATTTTATAATCTCCGAAAATCAGTTATAAACTCTTATATAAAAATTCAACCACTTATATATTTTTTGTACTTTTCTAAAATCGTTTATAAATCCTTTATAAATCCATAAACCCATTTATTTTCCAAAAGCATCTTTTAACAAAACAAGTTCGTCAAATAAATACTTAGTAGTTACCCTTATTATAAATAATAATGATTAATATTTATTATTATTATAAATAATAATAATTAATATTTACCCTTATTATAAATAATAATAATTTATTTTCAAAACCTTATTAATAGATCCTTATTATTTATTGCAAACCATAATTATTCTTAAAATAAATAACCTTCCAAAATACTAACATTTTTAACTTTACAACAATATTAACTATAAGTAACATAACTTTAAGACAATACAAATATAATTAAATAACTTTAAAACAACATTCATATAATTTAATAACTACAAAGAAATATTAATATAATTAAATAATTTTTAAAACAATGTATTAGTATAACTAAATAACTTTAAGACACTACATTTCTGAAAACCCATTTTCGGATTTAAAAATCATTTCCTATCCCATAAACCAATTCAAACTCAAATGGCAATGTATAATATTTTTAAAATACTAATTTGAGCCAACAGCGACAAAACGCTTAACTAATAGGGGATTTTCACTTCAAGGGCTTGTTTGCGCAAGGTAATAAGTTTTAAGGACACCACTTTTGAAAAATTAGTTTTAAGAACATTTTATAGGAAAAAGATAAAAGAATTTATCATTTCAGTTATACAGAAATAATGATAAATTGGTTTATCATTTTTTCGTATAACTTAAAAAGATAAATAAATTTATCATTATCTGTAAATTGTCCTTAAAACTAATTATTCATAAATGCTATCCTCAAAACTTATTATCTTGGAAATAGAAGTCCTTCAACCTAATTTCCACTAACTAATATTGATATTGATTTCCTATTACTACTGGGTTTCTGTTTCTTAACATATAACGATGTCATAACCCATATTTCCAACAAATTAGGTTTATTATCCAATAATTCATATAACCAAAATATTACTGAAATCAATTTAACAATAGTGAGGAATCCTGTTGGATCCTTACAACTTATTCCCCTGGATCACAACAACACATAATCATAAAAGTATAAATTAACTGCTCCGAGGCGGGACCGTATACAAAGGGTCATCCGCTCTAGGGGCGGGAATATATCCAAACCAACAATATAAAATAGTACATCATCTAAACACTCAATCAACCATCCACTATTTTTATATAATATTACTAGTTAACCAAAAGGCGAGTTTAACTCACCAAAATTTTCTGTTGTTTCCGAGGCATTTTGGTTTGCAATTAAAACCGAACGACGTCTGATTTTAGCCCACATTTCAACTATCTCCAAATTCATCTATACCATTTACATTATAGAGCTTTCATCATTACGAGTGCAATGTAAAAATCCATGCTTCGATTGGACTTCATATGAGAGAGTTACTAAAATTTTAATTTATCGATTTTTAAATAATAAAATAACTAATTACATGATTAACTTTTGATTACGTTTAACAGCATAATAGCCTTGCTTAAAATTATAACCTTCCTTCTTCTATCTTCCCCTCGCATTCGATTCCAACCAAAACGACCGAAACTTCCTCGAGCCGTCCCTGCTACGGCCACCAACAAGCTGCCTCATCATTACCCCATGCCCCGCAAACCTCGACAAGCTTCCACTCCCGACCACATTGCTTATAAAAGCCCCACCGAGAATTTCATCCACAACCAAACTCCATTCATCTATCAATTCACACTGCTTTAGAATGTCGTTAGTCAAAAAAATTCGGCCGCACATTGCTCTCATCCCCATGAACAATTCTCCTTTAGACCCCATCGCCTCTAGGTTTACCGAAACACTACAAATAGGCCAACTTTGCTTTTGCCAATCATCCATGAACTACGACCACCTCAACGCGATCCAATGAGATTCGACAGTCCATATTCTTCATCTCTACGTTCGCAACATCTTGTTAGTTGTCAACTTCCTCTGATTAGGCTCCTAGTGGTCAAAAATGATTTGGGTCATTGGATTGGCCATTTTTGTTTAAACTTTGTTTTTTGCCAAAAATGAAATTTAAAGAGAGGGTTGTGTTTTCTTATGGGAACGTAGGATGGTCAAGGCATGATGGAGGTATGGACTGGAGTGTACAAGCATGGGTAGAGTACGGTAATCATATATATATATATATTTCCAAATTAAAATGTCAAGTTACAAAACGCTCGAAAATTGTGAATTCCTATCGAGAGGTGTCGCCCGGCTTTCCATATGAAATACTCCTATTTCGAACACAATAGAACTAGTCTCCAGGCCTAGTTCGATCATATGCAGAAGATAGCTTCTCAAACCTAGCTATTTTATATAAAGTCCTGAGATTAATTTATATGCGTTTTGATCTCACACTTCCAAATGATGCGTCCAATCGCCATGAAATTCAACGGAATATTATAATTCATTATTACAGATTCAATGAAACTGGTTTCATCAAAATTTGAGACAGTGCCTCGGAAAGTAATTTCTACACATTAATTAAGACGAATTAATATAAAAACCAAATTAATCACTTTTAAATCTAGATTAAAACTTATATTCTTCATTGTTATTTAAATAGAATTTAAATCAGCTTTCAAAAATCATTTTTTTCATATTAAATTCAGGATTCAATTATTTAACAATTCCAAATATTAAATTTAACAATTTTAATTATCAAATAAATCATTATTTTTGAAATTCAAGTTATTTAACTTACAAAATTAACATTTCAATATTTAAAAATCAATTAAATATTCCAAATTCAACCGACTAAAATTCTGGGTCGTTACATTCTTCCGCCCTTAAAAAAAAATTTGTCCCCAAAGTTGCCTAGGTAAGAAAAATGCCCAAATCCATTGATTTTTAAAATAAATTAGTTGAAATATTTTGCCAAATTATTTTAAGCCTTTAAGCTTTCTAAAATCAATATGTGAAACTTCATTATCACCTTTCTTAAGCCGTTAAATTCATTTATAGATTCCAATTAAGATCATTCCATTCAATCATTTTAGGTTATAAATCAAAATCAAATTTTAGTTATCAAAAATTTCTTCAAAATTTCTCAAATTTTTTCTAACTCTTTAATTTGCAGAAAATTTCGGTAGCATGTCTTTTGCGTAGCTAAATTGGAACAACTACAAATCGCGACTATGGCCAATCCAACAAAATTAAAAATATCCAGGTGGAATAATCATAAAACCATCAAATCAAACAACAATTTAGACATGTACCTTTTAGTCGGGCAATCCAATTTTACTTATGAAGTCGAAGGCATCAAACTAGTTTTTGCTTTTATATACCTGCATTTTATTTACCAATGATATCTAACCGTATAATTCACAGTCATATTATTTTGCAATTTCAATTTTTAACATTTAATTTAAAAGCCCGTACATATATCATCCGTATGAAATATAATATCTGATCGCTCGCTAGCTCACACAATCTCACTTCCGAACTAGTATCATTCACATAACTACTTTAGTGCAGACTCAGATCATTCCTTGAGTAGAACCCATTATTCTCCTTGCATAGCCATATACCATGATAGAGAACTCCAGAATCAAGCAAAAATCCATATCCAGTGTTTGCTGTCGAGAATCGAGTGAAAAATCCTAACTCGGATCGGTATAAATCATCTCGAAATCATGTACTCGAATCTGGATCAAACTGCTGTGCGAATAAAATAATATACATACGACTTATTTATTTCAATTGATTTCTCATTATAACCCATTTTTTTCTCATTCAGACTCTATTATTTTCCTTCATGTATTACTTAGTATATTATTTCAATACTAATATCACTTAAGAGCCATCTCATCAAATTATGTTTAACAACATCTCATTACGTACTAAATTCATTTATGAATCATCTTATAAAATTTTACTTAAGTTTATAAACATTTTGTACAACACTTTCATGTTTTATTACCACTTTACAACTTAAGTCCATATCCATTTCAAATCAATTTCAATTCCATTCGACTAATTCATTAGTTTACACCATTATTCCATTTTATCACACAACATTCTAAAGTATATCCAGTTCACTAGTTCATTTAGTTAGTTCATTCCATAATTCATTTCAAATCACAGTTATCTAAAAATTATTGCATTTAACCTAACTTAGGTTAAATTTCTTTTCAAAATTCATTTTATCTAACTTAACTTAAGTTAAATTTCATTACATAGTTCAGTTTCAAATTTACTTTTCCCAACATTCATATTCATCAATTTAAAACATTGTTTTAACTTACTAATCCTAAAAATTTACGAGTTATAAAATGTATTTTCATAAAACACTTAAATGAAAATTTCTATAGTTTAAAGACCTTGTTCTTATTTATTTCAAATCATATTCATCCATTATCTGTCACCTTATCATCCATTATCGATGAGGATTTCATTTTCATCCATCTCTCGAAATCAGTATCAAGATGAATCCCCCTTATTAAATCCATCATAACAATATCTTCTTGAGAATTATAACTTTAGCTACATCTATGTGAAATCTATTCGGGAAATCTTTCAATGAATCTCCCGCTTTTTAGAAGAGGTTTGATAGTGACATTACGTCCTTGGGACAAGTGGTGTGTAAACGGAACTTTACAATAAACTTCCATGCTAACTAGTTAAAATGCAATATGATCTTGACGGAGGCCGGGTGAACCACATTGCCGTAACACCTTCGAGGAAATTTGAGAAGCAATGGCATTTGACCTCATCAGTAGCTCTAACCGAATCCGTATGCCATTGATACTTCAATAAATGTTGCCTTGGGTCCGTTCTTCCATTATACAATGGCACTGTTAGCATCACAAACCTTCTGGGTATTCTTCACGCTATATCTATTCGATGAATGGGTTTCGGCTACAAGAAGAACCCCATTCATTTTTTACTTTGGTGCTGAGTTTCATTTACCAACTTTATCACCATCCCAGCCAAGTACTCCGGCTCCGTAGGTTCAATTGAACGAAGATAATCATGGTCTGCTTTGACTTTTTGGCTGGATAAATGCTCTCGGTTAGGTTCATCGATACCTAAATTCTCCTAACTCTAGGAGAATCGTTCTTCCAAAATATCTGCTAGTTCGATTTCTATGCCGCGGATCAACAATGGTGGCCTAATTTCCATCATTTGGGCCATCAACAACACGATTAGATGTAGTGCCAACATTGTCGTCTAGGACATCAACTTGCTCATCCACTAGGTTGAGGATTGGTGGCTCGGTATCAACTCCAAACTTCGACCACGACCAGTCCCCATCTTTTTCCTTGGAAAACGCTAGTCTCCTTCTTGACCATTTTCCCTTTCCTTCCCTATGCCTTTGTCCGGATGATAAAGAACCATCATCCTTTGAATCATAAGACTTTAAATCCGTCGTGCTTCTTTTGCGGCTATGGGTCAATTGATTCAGCAAGTTAATACTCTCCTACATTTACTGCTTATCTCATCGCAGCAATCCTGTTGCTTGTCATTCAACTCCTTCATCATCTAATCCATTTTGACCCTTATTATCATATATGATGGGTTCTGAACTTCTGTGTTAGTTGGTTGTGCAACTTCTTCGACATGTTGTGAGCCAACATTCTCAACACCATCTATCTCTTTGGAAGTAGAGGACAAGTCTCTTCGTGGAGCCATAGCTTAAACTGGCTTGAATTAATCCTATAATATATTTTACTGGAATCTGAGTAGTCATGGATTTCAATAATAAGACTAACTGATCTACCTTATGGATTTAAGCTATCTAAAAGTAGAAAATAGATCTTAAAAGATTGAGATCAACACTTTTAATGAAAGCACCAAAATGTTTATACTAAAATATGGCTCAAACACCTAAGAAATTATTGTAGTGGAATAAATGAAGAAAATAAATGAAATACTGAAAATGAGACACATAAACTTTATAGTGGTTCGACTAAACGTTGCTTATATCCACTTAGCTTTATTGCTAATTATATTGTTGTTTACGAACATTGTTCTTGAGGATCGGCAATGATCCTCAGGATTACAAAGATTCTATGGAAATTCGTAAACAATTGAAAATGTCACTCTCCCTTTCTATTTGTGGTTGAAAGTTGCCAAAAATTACTCCACCATGTTCATAGCTACGTTTCCCACGTTCAGAAAGAGAGATGCCTAGGAGATCATGGACACGTCATACATTTTCAGGAATCGGTACTGATCCATAAGATCTCTTCATGATTCGTCTTTGTAACCTTGGGTGAACGCGAATCGCTTGTGGTGTCATGCTTTCCATCTTTGTTGCCTTTCTAGGAGCCTACTTCTGGTCGAATTAGTTGGATCAGTTGTGGAATGGAACTCCTAGCTTCATGTGTTGGATCCATTGAAACTTGAGATGGGTTATGAACACTATGGGTTGGAAGCAGAGGGGATGTAAGGCGATATAGATGAAGATGTAGAGATCTGTACCGAACCTCGTGTAGGGATCGGTACCGATCCTCAAGTCATATTGATATAGCTTCCCCTTAGTGGCAAGTTATTAGTCTTTGGGCTTGTAATCTCTATCGCATTTGGCTTTTGTATTTTCCATTTATCTCTCCAGGCACCCTGCATTGATGGCTTTCCAGTCCAACTAGTCAATTCATCCAAATATGGCCTGGTCAAAAGGCTAAATAACAATTTAATTAATTTACAATTACGACAAATTAATTAATTGTTATGAAATATTAATTATTAAATTTATATGATTTTTGAATGCCATTAGTATATATAAAATTTATATATATGTGTATCGATATACGATCAATAAGTATTTAAATTCGAATTAAATCGATTATTACTAAATGGACTTGGATTTTTTGAGAGCCGTTTTAAGCCATAGTTATGGCTAGCTATATGGCATGTAGGAGATAGGTTTAATGAATTTAAAACGGATTTGAAATGGTAGTAAAAGAATGAGTAAAAGGAGGAAGAAAATATCTCCTCTTTTACCTCTTCTTAATGTTATTCAAAACCACTCTCTAAAAATCAACTTTTGTTTGATCTTCCTGTAAGTATGGTCATGAGTTTCTTGAGGTTATGGTTGAAAATTTTTAGTGGCTAAAATGAAAATTACGAAGGTGGTACTTCAGATTGTTGCAATTTCTAGAACCAATTCAATTGAGTCTATGAGTCTTTCATTCATTCAAGGTGCAAATCGAAGGCCGCATCTATAAGGTAATCTTCTATAGTTTACAATTTTATATAATCGTGATAATATAGATCTAGATCAATGAATTTATATTCATATCCAAATCAATGAGTTTATACACATATATGTTGTCCATATACATAAATATATATGCGTACACACACACCTATATGTATATGATTTCATAACTGTTCAGGTATATACATATATAAATGTACATCTACAAAGTTTCAATGTTATATTTGATCTTAGTTTATCAGAAACAATATATATACATATACACACACATACATATATACAAAATTTCAAATATTGTTGTTAATTTATTAAACACTAAAATAACTTTAATTGACTTAAACTTGTTTTAATTAATATATTAATACATGTATATATAAGTATGTGCATGTATGTGTATTATATATCATTTTAATTAAATTATAAGTCATACTACTTTCGATAGCAAAAAATGAGAAAAAAATCAAAACATAATTTATTTATTTATAGATATAAGTTGTACATCTTTTTTACTATAATATGTGTAAATATTTGTATATATATTTACAAATAAAAACTTAATTTTTAAAGTAAAGTTTTGACTTTTACATATCAAAATAAAATTATTTTGATCCAAAGGATATTTATATATAGTTATATATTATATATAATTTGATAATTGTCTAGTCTAAAATTAAATATATATGTATATACATAGTTATTTTCATGAATCATAATTTATTTAAAATATTATATGAATTTATTTTGAATTTAACATTATATATAATTTTAAATAATAGATCTCGATCCATTTTGAAATTGTTTTACTAAGTAAACAATTAATATTTTGGAAATGATTCTAAGTTCCAAAATTATTGACTTAGTCAAAAATAATTTAATTTTAAAATTCAAAATTATTGTTATATTTATATAATATTTAAATAAAGTTTTAGACAGTCAATGTATATGTAAAGAATCAATGTGTCTTTTGCGGTGTAAAACCAAACGCATATACACATACACTTTTACTATGTAAATATTATATTATCACACATGCACAATATAGACATGAGTATTTGGATATACTCATATTAAATTAAAATTCAAATTAAATCAATTATTTATTACTTTGAGTAGTTCAATAAAATAAGATTTTAGTTAAATAAAATTTTAGATTGGATTTATAACCAATTAGATTTCATAGGCCAATAAAGAACCAATTTTTTTTTTTAAATTCACCTATTGACCCTTTGTAAACCAACTCGGTTCCTTTAATGGTATTAGAGCCCAATAGCCTATACTATCTAAATTAGCAATATTATGGTTAACTTATCAAAGCCATCCATTTAGTAGGTGTCTAGAAAGGTAGTGTCTAAGGTTGGAATTGGGTAATCAAGTACGATGCCTTACTGCACTACTAGCTTGCCCCAAAGAACGAAGTAAGCCCAAGAATTATCCAAAATAAAAGGTCTGCATTGATTTTGGGCATTGGGATAATATTTTATAATTCATCCTAAAAACACAAATTATGTTTTAAAATTAAAAGTTAAGTCTAAAATATAAACGAAAATTTTACAAATAATGTTTTCCAAAAATTGTTTCAAAATTAATAATTTTTTTAAATTTTTTTAACTATTTGTTTAATTATATTAATTAAATAATTAATTAATTAAAATTTAATTAATTAATTAAAATTTAATTAATTAAAATATAACATCTACAATGATATATATACATTTATCTTAAAATGTGAAAGGTAAATATAATAAAATTTTCAAAATTTTCAATTTTTTTAATTACAATTGTTTAATTAATTTAATTAATTAAACATTAATTAATAAATAACATGCATGTATAATGGTATATGTATATATAATTACTATAAATGTAATAATTAATACTTATTTTAAAATTGCTCAGGATAAATGTAATTAAATTTTTTGAAAATTAAATTTGTTAAAGATAAAAATATCAACTGAATTAATTAAATATTATTTCTTTAATAAAAGTAAAATTTTAATTAAATATGATTTAATTAAATCAAGTGGAATTATAAGATCCAACTTGGGTTTAAGAAATAAATACATAAGTGTAGTACATATACCATGATTTTAGATGTATTTGACTCTTGAATCATAAATTATTTCAAAATAAATAAATTATTCCATAAACCAATATCACTCAAATAAATGTACCGAAGATTATGAATCTCTAATATACATGTTGTCCTCTACGATTTACATACTAATAAATTACTTGCATACTCCCTGGTTGTTAAGAAAACTCAAGCTAGATGTGTTATATGTAGTATTATTAATATATTGATAGATGTGGTAAAATAATCATATGTATTTGTTGAGAAAACTCGACTTGAATACATTATACTTAGGCTAATGAAAAATGTTTTGGTACGAGTGAGTAATCTCATTTGATTGGTTGAGCAAACTCATAGTCAAGATGAGATTAGGAGAAAGACTATGGGTTAGGAGTTGTATATGATACAACCAATAATGTGTTATCCATCACTTATGGGCCTATGATTTATTGAGTAAACTCAGAGTCGAAATCCCAAGGCAAGCGAGTCCTAACACTCAGTAGAGAATCAAAATACTTTTATATTTGTCTAAGGCTTTTGTGAAACAAAAAATAGGAGCATTATTAGAAAAATGAAACGAATACATTTAACCTTGCTAATTGAAACAACCCATGCCATTAAAACACATTTATGACTAATTTCAAATTTTAAAGACAGTAGGCCTTGAGTAAGTAAAATTAGAAATATAAAATAATGAACAAAAGAAGAGAAACATCTTAGTGGATTTTAAGCATTAATGTACATGTACATACTCCAACAACTAAATATTACTCAAGTAGAATACATCACCTAATTTATACATTTAATTACAACAATTATTAAAAGGAGAACTATGTAATTACGATACAAGAGATATACTGATCTATCCTGTGGATACGGTTCCTTCCAGAACCTTTATTCCCTTCATTACTTTTACCTCCAAACTTACATATATACATAAAATAAAGGGGAAACATGTCAAATTTTTTTAGGACTATGCCAACTTCTATATACCCCTACCACAAGGGAACCGTGGGATATTTCACAGAAAAAGACTACCTACATACCGCTTTTAGGAGATCAAGTCCACGTAATTCAAGTTCCTACTCCTGTCTTTCATTCGAATACATGTTAGTACGTAACATTCATAACATCCATACAACCATTGCAATCACAATTATCAACCATAATAATACACCATCAATGTAAGCATAAATCATCATGTGCATACTATTCACTCCTGTAATGACCCGCTTTTTTGACCATCGAAAGTCGACACTGAACGCTACCACTGTGTTCCAATGTCGCACATCCAATCGACGAAAGGGCAGATTATTATGATAAATAAAAAAAGAAAAAATAGAGAATAGAGAACATAGAACAACAAAATCTCATAGTGGAATCGACAACATATATAATATAACAAGGACATTACAAACTGTCACTCCAAACATACAAAGTATATCAGAGTTAAAAAAACCTATTCAGTTGAACAATTTAAAAATCCTGACCTTAGAAATGCGGATAAGCATGCTACATAATATAGCGAAAAATAAAATGCTACGATAGGTGAATCTTCAGCTACCCTTCATGATCGCCAAAACTTCAAAGACAACCTAGAAAAATACTCGGTCTAACCTAAGCATTATAAATAAATAACTCCTGGATCAGTTTGGAAATACCAACGTGAGATAACCCAAATAATGGGGAACATATCAAAGTTCCATGAGACCACGCCGCTAATGTGGAATGGGTTTTTACCTCACATGAATAACATCCATACAGGCAAGAGAAAAAATAAATATCAAGACCAAATCCAATTATGAATGAGCATAAATAATGTTAAATTTGACTTAAAGATTGAAAATAAACCGAGTAAAATCCAAACTGGACAGAATGGATAGAAAAAGGAAATAGTCCAACTTTATAGAATGGACAAAATAAGGTAACAAGCCGAACTTGATTGAACGGACTGAATAAGGTAATAGTCCAACTTGATAGAATAGACTGAATCGATACTTAAATGTCGTGATGAGGAGTTGGCTCTACTCGTGGCAATTTATAGCTAAAACAGAGTCAGTGTTTTCGAACCAAATAAGGAAAGGAAATTTTCCAACGAATGACTAGGAAGGTGCACCCCCTCTTAGTATACCTATAGTAATATATCCTAAGAAGCTCATATACTCCGTGACACTTCTCGGATAATGCCAAGCCAGACTCTGCCAGACCTTATCGATATTCGAATATTTCCACATCTAAGTGCACAGCCGAATCCAAACTAGATGGGATGTTAAAATACCCTTTTGATGGGACCAACCCTACATAGCTTGACTTCCTCTCGAATATTTGGTTCAGTCATTTTCAACAAAGGATAATAAAGCTCGATTGAGCAGCATATCATTTTTAAGGTGGCGATACACCATGAAGAAAGCTGAATCCGATAATTAATAAATCAACTATCGAGGATAAATAAAATGATCGTATATGGAAACTAAATTTCATACATTTACCACTACTCGTTGATTCTAAACAAGTCCCATCTCCTGGTTGAAAATGAAGCCAGGCAAGTTGAGCTAGTTTTACCTCTAGGCATCATCTTGATGACATTTTTAACTTTCGAGATAGAAACAAGTCCAAGCCTCAATGTTTAGCATTAAAAGTATGATAAATCCTTTCCATATAAGCGATATTGATTATGAAACTATTTTTCCATAACAGAAATTGAACTTTTAACTTTTAAAAGAACTAAACTTGTGCTTTATTTCCATATTTCAATATTGGTAAAACAATTTTAGAGTTAGTTCCTGATTTTTAAAATGTCAAGAGAATAATTTTTCCAAGTGCGTGACCCCGAAGGCCTAAACCAACATCGGACCGAACACCTATAAGATTATCCAACTTAGCATCCCAATAATCGACTTCCAATTCCTTTTTATGACTTTAAAAAAATATTGATTATCCCAAAAGATAATTAATCACATTTAAAATCTCTTTTAAATAACAAATCCATTATCTTTAAAAATATAACTAATTATTTCCAAACACTTATATAACATTGGTAAATTAACTTTAAAATCTTTATTAAATCAGTTTATTAACTTTAAATCAGTTGATTAAAACAATTTTATTATATCAGTTAATTTACTTTAATCACTTTTATTAAATCGATTAATTAACTTTAAATATCATTTATTTCAAAGATTAATTAGATTCAAACAATCATTAGTTAAAACGAATAAGCATCTCAAACATCATTTATTAAAATGATAGGTAATACTAAATTCCATTATTAAAACAATAATTATGTTCAAATAATCATAAATTAAGTGGATTAATTAAATTCAGACTCTATTACCTAAACCGATTTATTAAAACATCATTTGTTATTAAAACATCATTTGTTAAAATGATTTATTTAATTATAAAACATCATCAATTCAAATGGTTTAACTAATTTCCAACAATCATTAGTTAAAATAATTAATTAAATTCAGAACAGTCATTAATTAAAACGATTAATTACTTTTAAATATCATTAATTAAAATGATTATTAATTTCAATTATCATTAATTGAAATAATTAGTTTAATTCCGTCATCATTAATTAAAATAATTAATTAACTTTAATAAATTAATTAAACTCCATTATCATTAATTAAAAGAATTAATTAGACTCAAATAATCATTAGTTAAAATGATTAATTAAGTATAAAACATCATTAGCAAAATTGATTAATTAAATCTGAAGATAAACCAATTTTAATCATTATTTATTAAAATGGTTAGTTAATCTCAAAATCATTAGTTAGAAGATTAATTAATCTAAATTATCATTATTTAAAATGATTAATGAATTTTCAATATTCATTTTATGAAAACACAAGCTCAAGTTCATACGACAAGTTTTGGGGATGGCATTTAATATATGACGATATAGCGACATCGCTATAACAACAATTAACAAGTTAAATGAAATATCAGGATTTATTTTCAATTAACCATCAATATAACAGCATAAGGATGTAAATAACTAATTATTGGTGAGAAACCCCTTTGGGACTCTCTACAGATTTTCCCTGCAAAAAAATGGTTGTGGATAATATATAGATAATCATATGGTTTTATAATGATCAAACTAATATGTCATCCACTTTCCAGAAGGAACTTCAACCAAATAATCGAACAAACAATTTAATTAACATCCAAGAAATCAATCAAGCTTTATAAAAATATTGATATGATAAAATAAAATTTAATGCTAGTTAAACTCACTCTGATTTTCGTTTCCGCCGAATCGTCCCGATTTTGGACTAAAACCGAACGGTCGTCCGATTTTAGCCTAAATTTTCACTTGCTCTACATCTAACCAAACCAACTCCATTACAAATATCTTAATGACACGAGTCCAATGCAAAAAACAGCGTTCGAATCCGACCTCGTATGAGAGAGATACAAAATCTACAAGTTATCGATATATTTAAAATTGTAAACAACTTTAAGTAATTTACAACTTTACCCCTACCACTCCTTCTCCCTCACTCAAACAAAAATGGCGACGACCCGGAATTTCTAGGTATTTGAAATCCAAATATTTAATTGATTTTAGATATGTGAAAGTTATTTTAACTTGAATTTCAAATATCACTGTTTATTTGGTAATTAAAATTTGTAATTTAATAACTGGAAATTGGTTAAAATAATAAATCTTGGGTTTCTAGCTAGTTAAAATTATTTCAAAGACTTATGAAATTTGTATTGATAATGCTGAAGGTAATAGAAGTTTTAAATTCAATTTAAAAGTGATTTGATTAGTTTTAAAAATAAATAGTTTAAATTGACAATTAAAAATAGCCTTCCGAGGCACAGTCTCGGAATTCGACGAAACTAGTTCCATTGGATCCGTAATAATGTATTATTATCAGATTTCAAATTTCGTAGTGTTTGGAGTTGTTGTGCGATCGTACGAGATACAAATGCGCTAAAATTTATATCGAAATTTAATATAATAACTAGGTTCAAAAAGCAATGTTCTTCATACGATCGAGTTAGGACTCAAAACCTTTTCCATTGCGTTCGTAAAAGGAGTATAACATTATAAACACCTGATGGCACACCTCGATAGGAGGACTTAGATTAGGGTTCGTTTCGAGATAATTTGAATTTAAATTTGATATATATATTTTATATTCTAGGTCAACCAGCTGAAATACTTTTCAAATCAGACCCTTTTGCTTTCATCTCATGATCACTGTAGCTAGCTTGTCAAACACGCTTTTATCAAAAATTGTCTCCTACCTTCTCCATCGTGCAACATATATCCACTTCAATAGAGAAGAAAATAAAATAAATCTTCGGCAGGTATATAGCGAGTCCTTCTGCCTCTTCGAAATCATTCTATTCCCTTTCCATTTTGCTTTTCAAATCGACCCAGAACAAAAATCTATAATCAAAATTTAAAAAAAAGAGAAGGGGATCAAAAATCAATACTCGAAGCAGTATTGAACCAAGTAGGGCGCTGGCATCTTCGAATCAATTGTGGGTGGTTCGCGACCGTGCACGTGTGTGGAGGAGCGTTTGGGTTCGAGCGAATTTGGGGCTTTAGCAAGGGAAGGCCATGAGCTGGCGAGAGGGTTCACGATCGATCGCAGCGAGGCTGGATTCATCGACAGGGGTCGCTATCTTGGATTTTGTGCGGCTGTGTCGTTCTGATAGGTGTCGAGTCAATACTATTTGGGTAAAGTCGGAGGGAGGTCTCGATCGAATGTTGAGGCCGGGTCGAGGTGAGGAGCAGTTCATCTTTGGGATGGATAACTTGGAGGGTCGGGCCATTTAGGTATTTTCCTCATATTTTGTTTTCATATATATATATATATATATATATATATATATGTATGTATGTATACAGTAAGGAAGAGAAAAAATAATAATGTTGATATATATAACGACCCGCTATTTTGGACCATTCAAATCGACAATAAAACCACACGTGTCGGATATTGAAAATACCCGCTATATGACGTCTCACTCAGAAGATGATTTACAAATTTATTATATAAAATTATTCAGGTTTGGAAAACATTTTATTATCATCAATTTTAACTGATATAGATTTAAATAAAATTACACAATAGAATAAACTTCCATATTATCTGATGAAAATTTACTATTTGCTATGTTTAATTAGACGTACTCCAAATATTAAATTTTCATTTCAAAATTTTATTATTTAAAATTTCACAAAAACTCCAATTCAATATATTGATAAACAAATAAAATGATTAAAAATTTACGGGTCGTGACACTCTTCTCCACTCAAAACTTTTCGTCCCCGAAAAGGAAAGAGGTAGGAGAATAAAACCACCAGAAAGAAAATAGATTGAAAACAACGTAAAACAATTAATTTAAAACCATATATAGATTTCAATTTAAAATAATAATTGATTTCATCCCTTTGATCTCACTTACGGTAAATCAGTCTTGACTATTCTAAATTGATTATCTTATCCAGTTACATTTAATTAGCAAATTTCAAAAATCATAATTTTGAATATTCATTTATTATAATCACATTTTATTCAACAAATTTAATTAAATTTTCCTTTATTCCAAATTATTATTAAATTTATTCTACTTAATATATCTTATCACATATATTAACTATACTTGCACTTATTATTACTGCTCTAATTTACAAATTCCTTTAACATCATTTATACTGTAAATTATTCAATTACATAGTTAACATATAAATAGTTTAGGCAAGTTATATTGGAATGTAATTGAGTAGTTTACAAATAAAAATTTTCCAATTCATTTATTTCAAGTTTAAATATTCATTCAAATTATGTTTCCATCATATATTGAAATTATCCTTAATTTAAAATTTAAAAATATTATTTTCGATTAACTTCAAGCTATTTAGATATATATATATATATATATATATATATATATATATCATAGATATCAAATTAAATCTACAATCATATAACAATATATATATATATATATATATATTAAAAATCAAGTTACATTCTAGAAATTCAAATCAATTTAATTTCCAAACAAAAGTGTAGTAGGGCTACAGAATAGTCTCTTCCCTTTGAAACACGAAAATGAATGTCAATGATGCTGCAGTCATCACCAAAATTATTTTTTAGCGACAAAAGAGAAGAGCACAGATTTAAACATTCAAAAGTCTTTGAAAACCATTTCTGTTTGAAAATATTTCAAATACTATACACTTTAAAACTTTAAAATCAAAGTTTGAAATCACCGAAAATTAAACTCTCAAATTCCCGATTTAAATTCATTTAAATTCTTAATCAAACTATAACCAAGTTTTATAAATTCATTTGTTTATATTATGCAATAGTTAATGGTTTATAAAACAATAAATGAAATCAATTATTATCATTTTGTTAAACAATTCATTTAACAATTATCTTTTAGAAAATTATACTCACATATATAATATAATTGTAAAAAATTTATTTTCATTTACCAAATTTGAAAACAATATTATGTCAGTTTGCTCTGTTCAAGTGTATTGGAAACGCTATCAATAGCGTTGATCAGATGAATTGATCAAAAACCCAAATAGATATCAACAACACAATATGTAAAACATTTTTAACACTAATTTACAAATACACTTCCTCGCTCGACGATATAATAATGGATTTCGAAGCAAGGATAGAGATTCAAATTTGATGGATTCAAATCAAAGAGAATTCTGATTCGAAGATAAGTCTGAAACAAAGAAAGATGATTAAATAACAAAGTAGAAAGACAGATAAGTTTACTAAATCACGGGCAACCTTAACCGGTCGACCGTGACTTCAAGAATAAGATCAATGTAGAATTTCGAGGCAAATCGACATTCGATCGCAAGAGATAGAATTCAGGCAGCAAGAGATAGGTAGCATCGTAAACCGAGGATACAGAAATATTCGGTAAATTAATGTCTATTGTAAAGGAGCTTCACCCCTTTACAAATCATTCGAAGGTTGGCGAGACCGCCGAGTTATTATAAAATTCGTTCGAAGTGGATTTATGGGATATACCAGAATCAGGAAAAACGAATAGAGGGAGACAAGAATGGATTTTGGAATCGAGGGAACGTTCCAAAATTCAAAGGAAATTCAAATCAAAGAGGAAAAAATTCAAGCTCGAACAAAAGTGATTCCGTAATTAAATTTACCATACGTGCTAAGTTTGCCTAGAGCCAAAGCTCTGATACCACCTGTAACAACCCGCTATTTTGGACCATTCAAATCGACAATAAAACCACAAATATCAGACTTGAATAATTCAAAATACCAGATTATTGATTCAAATTTGGAAAAACTCAGCATATACAGTAAATAAAATAACCACAGAATCACAGAGTAATATAACAACAATGCAGCCGAAACAAGAGGATAGTAGTTCATGAAGCTACTTTATATATAATAGAGTCAAATAAGATACAACAGAAGTCTCGTATACCATATTAAAATACAAGATCAGAGTACATCATTAGAATCAACTGAATATCCGAAAGCTTGATTGATAGCTGGATCTCCAAGTGAAGCTCCAACTCCAAAGGTGAGTCTCAAAAGTTGTATCACTCAGTCTGACCTGAGCATAAAGCAAAACACAAGACACTCGAGTCAGGGTTAACATTCTTATATCAATAAATCCAACTTAAGTGAAATAACAATAGAAATACAAGTAACTCAAAGGATGTTTGGGATAACCATCCTCTAAGCATCTGTTAAACTATTTACTATGTAGTAATATAAGCTATTATAATAATTCTAAAGTAAAGTAAACTTACTTAAAAATAGTGTCAAGGCTTTACATTTTCCATCTTAACAAATACAAAGTCCCAGTAGTCTGTCCAGCATCATAGTCCCTTGTGATCGGGAAGCCACCAGAGGATACTACATAGGCTACGACACAAAACCAAAATCGTACAAGGCACGCTAGGGTATGTGGCACAGCACAACTAGGCAATGCCAGGGTAGATATACCAATTGCACTTCCGGACTGGTGATAACGCATAGCAGCTACTACCGCCCACCTCGAGCCATACTCCTAAAATCAAAGTCGCACCCAATAAATCACAATGTAATAGAATGGTATTGAAGAAGTGTGTCCGATAAGAGGAGCGACCTCATTAGCCCATCGTTTGCTCCTGTTTTAATTACCTTATGCCAACTCACATGAGTCGGGTCCATGTGCATTCCTCAATAGAACGTCGCCACCATCCTACTTCATTCTAGAATCTCCACCGCGTACATGGTTGTTAAAGTGGTTTTCGGAGTTGGCAGAGAGTATGACAACTTTCGATCCCGGTCTCTTTAACAACCAAACGTTATTATTACACTGCAGTCATTTCAAAATAGTTTAGACTTCCAAACCAAAATATCACTGCCCTTTCAAAACCATATCCATACGATATCATTTCCATTTCAAATATATATCCATTTTCCGAATCATAGCATTTTCAAAGTTATAACACTTTCAAAACCAAAACACTTTGAAATTATAACACTTTCGAAACATAATACTTTGAAATCGTAGTTTCGAAACTATAACTTTCACCACTTAAACAGTTTAGATATTCAAATAGTACATTTTAAAATTTATAATTACTTTATAAAATAAAATAATTTCCTCAACTTCACAAATTGATTCAAATCAACTTGAATCCAAATATTCAATTTAAATCAAATGTCAATTCATAAATTTCAACGAATTCAGTTTTCAATAATCTATTTCAATTTATATCAATTTCAAATACATATTTAAACCACAAATAAACCATTTCAAATTCCATATATTTCAAATCTTTAAATATTCCATAATTTTAAAACTAGGTTCTTATAATTCCATATATATCAAATTCAATTTGCTATTATTTAGTTTTGAAATATTTACTTAATAAATCCAATATCATAAAATAAAACTTCTAATTTCAAATAACTCAATATTCCTTCCATTTATTCAAAGTTGATATATTCATTTGAATTACCTTAAATCAAACTCAAGTTATAAAATAATATCATTTAAGATTTCAATTTCCATAAATTTCAAATCGATTTAAATTAAATAAATTCTTAATTAAATACCATTTCAAATCAATTTCCAATCTAACTTCCCAGCTTTAATTTATTAAATCATTATAACTCTTTATTAAAATATAATTTAAATAAATACTTAACCATATTATATTTGAATAAAATCAAACTTTATTATTAAACTTACTTTTACTTTAAATTAGATTTATACATAGCTTAAAATTAAGAATTTAACTATATATAAAATAACATTTATATAATATCTGAAATCATTATTTATATAAAACACTATATATTTCTTTCAAAAACCATAGAAATCATTTAAAATATTTTTATATATAGACCACGGTGTATGTGTATAATTTTCTATCCTATGGTCAAGTGATACAGATATTTATCATTTCAATCCACAATTTAAATATATATATAGGTATATATCATTTTAACCCGCAATCCCAAATTCAATTCAATGAAAATCGTTTGGGTCTATCATTTCAACCCATAATGATTTTCTCCTATTCTAAAGTCCGTTCGGGTATGTATCATTTCAACCCATAGTGAATTCTATACTAACATGTAACTTGCAGAGTGATAATAGATATGATATTAATATAACAGGCACATATACCATCAATATAAATAACAGAAAATGGTGTCAGATGTCACAGGTGAATGGGTACAGATAATAGCATATAAATAGCAATGTAAATAACTAACAACAGCATATTTCAATTGTCCTTTAAATTGAAATCAATTTTATTAAATAAAAGAACTCTCATTATGAGTGATTTCTCACCTTTCGAGGCTAGAGAGAACAATAATGAATTGTGTTACGAAATGTAGGCACCACTTCCCAATCGAAGCTAGATGGACACGATTCGACGAACAAAGCTGATAGTTTGAATTGATGAGAACACATCAGAATCATCTAGATAGAGACTGAATATATATTATTATTGTTACATGAAATTAATTTCAAATTTAAGGCAAATATTAAAAATAATACATATATATATATATATATTTAATTAAAGATTATTGTTTGTTTTTAAAACACAATATCAAATAAAACCACCCAATATACTTGAAACCAACTCATATACTTATATATATTACTATTATATCCAAACTAATATATATAAACCTTACATACATAATATTCCGAAATCAAACATTAATTTTTTTCACATATATCAAGAAGGAACTCTAAATATTTTTTTTTCAAACGCATATAGTTAGAAACCCAACAGAATGCATATGTATAAACCTTTACAACTTCCTATAATCAAATATATATATATATATACACACACACACACACACACACTATCCTATATACACAAAACACAAAACATGAAAATACATAACTCATATACACATGTGCTTTCAAACATATATAGCCCTGTTATGAAATATATGCCATCACTTCATACTCTAATATAACCAATATAATATATAAAATCATCAATATATATAGATGAAACCATAGACAGTATCCTTTAAAACCCATGTTTATTTACAACTGGCATCTCATATATATATATATATATATATATATATATATATATATCAAGCACTACATATTTATACAAACCAAACATATAGAAACTGATGCATGTATAATATTATTTAACAATTTTAAACATAAACAAACAACCTTATCTATATTCAACTATAACCAGATATGTATATTTATAAACTTGAAATATATAACAAAGTTTTAACTAAAATAGCAATATCTCAACAAGAAACTAACTGCAATTACTTACCAACTTATATATAGCTTAACATATGTGATAACCCGGATTTCTGGGCATCTGTAATTGATATTAGTTGGGTTAATTTATAGAAATATTGAATTGAAAATTTAACAAATTAACCTAATCATAAATATTTATGTGTTATTTTTAGATAAATAATAGTAAATATATTTATTTATTTTGAATTGATCTTGAATTGGATTTTTAATGGAATTTAAAGGATTGAGTTTGAATTCGAAATTTAAAAACGGAAGCATATCTTAAATATATGTTATATTAATTTAATCAAAAATATAAGTTATGTATAAATAAATGTTTATATAAATTCATATGTATATTTACAAAAATCTAAAGCTTATTTATATAAAAAACACATTATATTCATGTGAATATTACATAATTACTTTTTCATAACCCAAATAAATTTATAAATATGAAAGTAAAATTTTTAAATTATTAATTAAACATTACAAACACTTGCAAACATATTCATATATATTAATAACAATTTTAAACAAGAGTGTATATGTGTAAGCTAATTAAAACTTAAGGGGACAAGTGTCATTCTCTTGGAAAAAAAATTAACTTAAAATCTAATTGTAAAATAAGAACATGAGTTTTAACCTTCAGCTAAATTTTTTCTTTCATCCCAACCAAAATGTAAAACAAAACAAAAGATAAAAAAAAATGAAATGAAATCTGGAATCTAAGATCAAAAAGAACTAGTAGGGAGGTTCATCAACAATGCAATCTGGAAAATAACAGTTTTCCAAATTTAAACCTGAGCTTAAATAAAGATCAAGCAAGGATTGCAACCCAACGTCAATAACAAATCAAGTCAGTTGCTGTTTGAAAGAAAAGGGGGTTCCAGTCCTGGGAAAATCAAATAGCAAGTTGCAGACGGAACAAAATTCCAGATTTTCAAGCTACGACCTCATATGTTTTTTTTCAAATGGTGAGTAAACTCCCCTTGTTTAATTTTAAACCTAGATGCATGTAGTTGAAATGAATATATTTGAATGAAAATCTGTGTGCATATGTGAATATGTCAAAATTCAACTCTGTTTAAATATACAGAGTATAAACTTTGATAATAATTCTAGTTCCTCTTGTTCTAATCATTGTTAGAACTAGATATTTAACTAAAATATGTTAGTTTAAGATCAAACTATGCTAAGAAAATATTTTTAAGATTTGAAAATAAAATATTGTCTGAAAAAAAAATAAAGAACAGAGGAACATTTGGTTTATGTTAAAATCAATCTGTCAGGTGAGTAAACTTAAGTTTTAAATAGTTTAAATTTGATGCATGTGGAAATTCTTGTAGTAGGACTTTGGTAAATGCTTGCAGAGATGATTGCATGGTGGTTTTATGACAAATACATGATTATAAGTACATAGATATCTATGTTTATGTCTGTACTTCACCATTCTGTTCTATTCTTCATCTTTCAGAATTCAAAAAGGATTTAAGATTTAAACTGCTCTTCATTTAATATTGTCTAGACCTTAATATGTAAACCAACATGTTTGTTACATCAAGATCAGTGATTCCAGTTTTTAATAATCTGAGCATCTCAGTTTTAAGTCTCTGTGTTCATCTTTTAACAGATGGAAAAATAATCTTTCTTAAGTTGAATCAATCAAACCTGATGAATGTGATCTAATAACTGAAGTATTGTTACTGCATGGATGAATTAAGATGTATGCATATATATAAATATATATGTCTGCATATATGTGAATATATGTATGTATATCTCTGTTTATTAATCAATAGGTGAGTAGAAAAAAAAATCTAACTCTTGATTTATTTGTTGCTGAAGATGAATGTAATTAGATAGGTGCTGTGGCAAATTGGTTGCATGGATGGAATTTTAGCCTGCATATTTAAAACATGCAAATATAAGTGTTGCATGTCTGTTATGTTGATTTATTCTGTTCCAGGTTATAGAATTTTAGAGCAAGTAGATAAATTCTAACTTTACTTTAACTGATCTCGGATAATCTTTGATTTTCAAGCATATAGAATTGTTTGAATACAAATTAAGATCTTAAAAAAAATTAATTATTCAAGTAAACAAGTTTTATCACTGTAAAACAAGGAATTTACAGTAGAAATTTAAGATCTGTTAAAATTCAAGAACCATAATTCCATGTTTCACTGATATGATGTTAATCATCATTAAAATTCATGAATTTTAAGAATTGCATCACAATTTTTAGTTTAGAATTGGGTTTGAATTTTAGGGTTGATCAGTAAAGTAAGATTGAGAAAATTCTGTTGATCTAGTGTATGGCGAACCTCGGGTTTGAGGGTGGAGTACGCTTCTAGGGCATTAATCATAGGAAAATTGCTAGGAGATTTATTAGGCGGAGGTGGTGGTCAAGCGGTGTCAATCTAGGGTTTTGTAACCGCTTTGATGGTTGAAGTTATCTGAGCAAGTTTCGCCGACGATGGCGTATCGGTCGAGGCCGGACCCGAATGTATTGGAGCATCATCGTGTTGCTCACTATGGGTGTGGTGGCGCGAGTTAACTCGTACGGTGGTAGCGATGCGTGGCAAGATCAGGCAATCGGCTTCATACTGTTAAATTTCAAAACACTCGATTTTGATTGGTGGGGTTTCTCGCGAGTCTGGGTGGTCGCGAAGCTTGAGGGCTTCATTGTCGACTTGTTGAGAATCAAGATGGTGGCCGGAGGTGGTCGGGATTCATGTGCATGTGCACGCGTGTGATTCAAATATCAGGAAGTGTTGCGTATTTGGGGAAGACGAGGAGTAACTGGAAAATTTTGTGAGGATACTCGAAGCTATTGAATGTGGGTGAACTCCTGGACGGGCTCGAGTAAAACTAGAAATGTCACGGGTGAAAACTCAAAGTATATCGGGTTCAAACCTATTCCAATTTGAATATAAATTTAACAAGTTTGTTAAATCTAGTTCAATAAATTCTGGTTTAACTCCTTTAAATATGTTTTATTTTGGTTTTGGAACTGATTAAAGATTTAAAATAAATATTTTATTTATTTATTTATTATTTATTGAGTATAAGGTATTTTAATTTGAACCTATTATTTAAAAATTCAAGTTCATTTTTAAATAAGTTTAAGGATGTAATGTAACAGCTTTAAGTAACTTTTAAGGGTTTAAATTGAATTATGTAGTATGAAGATTTGTTGCAAAAGTTTTCAAACAACCTCGAATGGAATTAATTGTTGAGTAAAGATAAATAGTTTATCTTTTAAATCTATCAAGGTTTTGAGTAATTTCTTAATGAAATTTAAAGGTGATGTTAAATTATTTAAAGTAATTGATCAATGATTGATAATTTATGTGACTGATTAAAGGTTAATTCACCAACAAATTTTAGTTTGATTCCTTAATTAAAGAATGAATAATTAATGATGAGTAATTAAAAGTGAATTTTTTTATGGATGTTATTGGTTAAAGGAAAGTTACTTAAGAGAAATAATTAAGGATTAATTACTTAGTGTAATTACTTAAAGGAATTAATTACTCTATGTAATTAATTTATATTATTAGTTTAAGTTAATTAATTAGTTTAATAAACTTAAATAATCACTTGGTGATGGGATTGAGTATAATTATTTAATGAGGTTTTATAGGTGTAATTAGTAATGGTAATTACAGGATGTAATTAATTGAAGAATTGGAAGTAGTTTTGGGTTAATTATCTGTGTAATTAATATGAAGAATAATTACTTAGTAGAAATAATTAATAATTAGTTACTCAGTGTAATTAATTTAAGAATTGACTAATAAAAGTTATGGAAGATAATTAAGCAATGTAATTAATTAAGAGTAATTAATTACATAATAAGTAATTAATTTAAAGGAATAGTATAATTACTTAAGGAAATTAATGAGATATAATTACTTAGTAAAGTTATTTATCGATAATTGCTGAATGTAATTAGTAAAGGGAAATTACTTGATGGGAAGTAATTAAAGGATAATTACTTGGAGGACGAAATTAAGTGATAATTACTCAGTGTAATTAAAGAATTAATTAATATAATAATCAAGGAGTGGAATTAATTGATGAAGTAAATAAGGAAAGTTAATTATTGATGTGATTAATCAAGATTGAATAATGAATGTAATTAAGTTAAAGGTTAATTATTAAAGGAAATTTCAAGAATATTTAACTAATGGGAGTGATTAGATGATCATTAATTAATGTAATTAATGAAGTGATCAATCTTACTTATGAATGGTTGAATAATGATAAGTGCCTTGAATTGGTTGATATCTCTGATAGGAATTGCTTTGTGATATGATATTTTTGGGTGGATAATAATGATGTGATTATCTATCATTTATAAATTGCTGTGTGGAAGTGTTATCCAAAAATTTAAGTTGAAGGGTATTTAATTGAATAACTTGGGATAAGATTACATTGGACTCAAAGAGGCCGGAGTCGGGTATTAGTAAATACCCGAAACCACTTCGATTCTTTACAGATTGATATGTGAGATCAATGAGTTGGAATGGAATGGAATGATTTAAGTGAATTGGACCCTTTAATCGAAGTCTGACACTTAGAAATTGATGTGTGAAATATGTGATGTCTATAACAGTTTATGAAGTTGTAAATTGATAAGTTACCCCGGGTTTATATAAGTTCTATGTTTTGGTATTCCATGTTAGATGAGTTTACTCACGCTGGTTTCTAGCCTGACCCGGGTGTTACTTTGATGTAATGCTCGGGTCAGACCGAGTATTATAGATTTTCAGGTAAGGACGTTCTGGAGCTCAGGAGGCGAGCTGGATGGTAGGGACGTATGGAGAGTTTCCACTATGATATTGTATATATCTAAGACCTGTTAAATTATATCTGTCCAATGTTGTATAAAATTGTTGTAACTCTGATATATCGATGTAAATTGATAGACACAAGTTTTCTTTGGTATAACTATTATTATTGATATTATATTTTGTCCGCTGCGAATGAGAGGATTATGTGACTTGTTGCTGCTTTCTTCTTCTTTCTCTTTCTTCTTTCACTAACTATCTGGAAATTTTGGAATCGAAAATTCCGGGTCGTTACAACATATATACTCAATATAAACAAACTGTCGTGTAATATACTAATATATATCCAACAAAATATGTAGACACAACATTCAAGACATATATACACACACCATATATATGCCTTATCACACAAAAATATATTCCTCACTATACAAACAAAAGCCAACAAGTAAAGCAAAAGTTCGCAATATCTTAACATATCATATAATGCAGATATACTTGTATAAACTATAGATACATAACTTTAAATACAACATGTAAACATGATGTATATATTATGTCAAAGCTATATATACGCAAGTTTTAGACAAAAACAAATAATTATATCATACATTATATCAGTACAACCACCATATAAATAAACTAATCACAAATTTATATATATGAATTAGCGCATATATGTGAACATGGTTAGGCACTACTTTTAGAATGAATCCATACATAAACAAACACATACGCAACTATATATAATATAAAGCAGAAATTCGTTTTTTTAAAGATAAATATACAACTTATGGCAAAATATAAAGAGGAAAGAAAACGGAATGGAGTCAAGGCTTGGATGGGGAGGTTGGCTTGAGGAGGAAGGCGGGAAGGCATGGTGTTTGTGGTTGGCTACTGTGTTTGCTGGTGAACTATCGAATGAAGGTGGCTGGGCTTAGGCGGCTGCGTGCGATTGGTATTGGGTCGGAGACTTGGTGGATGGGGTGCTCGCGTGGAGGAGGTAGGGTCTGGGGATGCGCAAACCTAGGGGAGAGAATGGAGAGGTGGGATAGGGCGCAAGGAGGAGCATCCTTCGCAGGAGACTGGTGGCGGGCGAGGGAGTGTAGCACGGGGTGGCCGAGCAAGAGGAGAAGGATGGAGAGAGAGCGGTGAAAGAAGCCAAGAGGAAATGATAACAGTAGTTTCATATATATATTTTTTCTGAGCAAAAAAAGAAAATGGAGGATGGAAGCTCAAATGAAGGGACTAGATGAATTGAATGAACCAGAAATTTTATAAATTAAAAATGGGAATAGCAAGAGTTTGGACAACTGTGAATATTAATAGCCAACGGCTATTTACTTCACCTGATTGACGCCGAAAGGACAAAGAAACCCAAAAGGCTGAAATACACACAAGGTTTCGAATTTGACAATTGAATATACCGTAGAGATCAGCATGACAAAACGATCGAAACGGTATACAGATATCAGTGGTACGATCATCTGATCAAAAGTCGATAACCGGTACTGAAAATGCTGTTATTAGGTAAGAAATATGATTAATGGAGCAATAGAGTTACAAATATGACGAAACGAAAGATGACATCTCACTCATAAGATGATTTACAAATTTATTATATGAAAATATTCAGGTTCAGAAAACATTTTATTATCATCAATTTTAACCGATATTGATTTAAATAAAATTACACAATAGATAAACTTCCATATTATCTGATGAAACTTTACTATTTGCTATGTTTAATTAGACATATTCCAAATATTAAATTTTCATTCCAAAATTTTATTATTTAAAATTTCACAAAATTTCAATTAAATATATTAATAAACAAATAAAATGATTTAAAATTTATGGGTCGTTACACTCTCCCCCACTCAAAACTTTTCGTACCTGAAAAGGAAGGAGGTAGGAGAATAAAACCACTAGAAAAAAAATAGATTGAAAACAAAGTAAAACAATTAATTTAAAACCATATATAGATTTCAATTTAAATTAATAATTGATTTCATGCCTTTGATCTCACTTAAGTTAAATCAATCTTAACAATTCTAAATTGATTATCTTATCCAGTTATCTTTAATTAACAAATTTCAAAAATCATAAATTTGAATAGTCATTTTATTATAATCACATTTTATTCAACAAATTTAATTGAATTTTCCTTTATTCCAAATTATTTTTAAATTTATTCCACTTAATATATCTTATCACATACATTAAGTATACCTGCACTTATTATAACTACTCCAGTTTATAAATTCCTTTAACATCATTTATACTATAAATTATTCAATTACATAGTTAACTTCTAAATAATTTAGGTAAGTTATATTGGAATGTAATTGAGTAGTTTACAAATAAAATTTTTCCAATTCATTTATTTTAAGTTTAAATATTCATTCAAATTCTGGTTCCGTCATATGTTGAAATTATCCTTAATTTAAAATTTAAGAATATCATTTCCGATTAACTTCAAGCTATATATATATATATATATATATATATATATATATCATAGATATCAAATCAAATCTATAATCACATACCAACATGTATATTTTAAATCAAGTTACATTCTAGAAATTCAAATCAATTTAATTCTCAAACCAAAGTGTAGTAGGGCTACAGAATAGTCTCTTCCCTTTGAAACTCAAAATGAATGTCGATGATGCTGCAGTCATCACCGAAATTATTTTCCTGTGACAAAAGAGGAGAGCACAGATTTAAATTTTCAAACTTCTATGATAACCATTTTTGTTTGAAAATATTACAAATACTAACACTTTAAAATCAAAGTTTGAAATCACCGAAAATTAAATTCTCAAATTCTCGGTTAAATTCATTTAAATTCCAAATCAAAGTATAACCAAGTTTTATAAATTCATTTGTTTATATTATGCAATAGTCAATGGTTTACAAAACAATAAATGAAAATCAATTACTATCGTTTTGTTAACCAATTCATTTAACAACTATCTTTTAGAAAATTATACTCGCATATATGATATAATTATGCAAAATTTATTTTTATTTACCAAATTTGGAAACAATATTGTGCCAATTTGCGTTGTTCAAGTGTTTTCGAAATCCTATCGATAGCATTAATCAGACGAATCGATCGAAAACCTAAATCAACATCAACAACAAAATATAAAAAAAAAATTTAACACTAATTTACAAATACACTTCCTCGCTCGACGATACAATAATGGATTTCAAAGCAAGATAGAGATTCAAATTTGATGGATTCAAATCAAAGAGAATTCTGATTTGAAGATAAGTTCGAAACAAAGATAAGATGATTAAATAACAAAATAGAAAGGTGGATAAGTTTACTAAATCATGGGCAACCTTAACCGGTAAACCGTGACTTCAAGAATAAGATCAATGTAGATTTCCGAGGCAAATCAACATTCGATCGCAAGAGATAAAATTCAGGTAGCAGGAGATAGGTAGAATCGTAAACCAAGGATACATAAACCTCCGGTAAATCAATGCCTATTGTAAAGCAGTTTCACCCCTTTACAAATCATTTGAAGATTGGCGAGACCGTCGA
The DNA here is from genome assembly GCA_030765085.1 of Allium cepa. NCBI lineage: Eukaryota > Viridiplantae > Streptophyta > Magnoliopsida > Asparagales > Amaryllidaceae > Allium > Allium cepa. The sequence goes on from CM060941.1 coordinate 621,664,043, forward strand.
GTTATTATAGAATTCATTCGAAATGGATTTATGGATACTCCAAATCAGGAAAAACGAATAAGGGGAGACAAGAATGGATGTTGGAACCAAGGGGAACATTCCAAAATTCAAAGGAAATTCAAATCAAAGGGGAAAGAATTCAAGCTCGAACGAAAGTGATTCCGTAATTAAATTTACCATACATGCTAAGTTTGCCTAGAGCCAACGGTCTGCTACTCGCTGTAACGACCTGCTATTTTGGACCATTCAAATCGATAATAAAACCACAAGTGTCAGACTTGAATAATTCAAAGTACCAGATTGTTGATTAAAATTTGGCAAAACTCAGCACATTCAGTAAATAAAATAACCACGGAATCATAGACACAAAGTAATGTAACAACAATGCAACAGAAACAAGCGGATAGTAGTCCATGAAGCTACTATATATAACAGGGTCAAATAAGATACAATGGAAGTCTCGAATACCATAGTCAAATTCAAGATCAGAATACATCACTAAAATCAACTGAATATCTGAAAGCTGGATAGATAGCTGGATCTCCAAGTGAAGCTCCAACTCCAAAGGTGAGTCTCAAAAGCTGTATCACTTAGTCTGACCCGAGCATAAAGCAAAACACAAAACGCTCGAGTCAGGATTAACATTCTTATATCAAATAATCCAACTCAAGTGAAAATACAACTGAAATACAAGTAAGTCAAAGATGTTTGGGATAACCATCTTCTAAGGATCCGTTAAACTATTTACTATGTAGTAATATACGCTATTATAGTAATGTCTAAAGTAAAGTAAACTTACTTAAAAATAGCGTTAAGGCTTAACATTTTCTACCTTAACACATACATAGTCCCTGTAGTCTATCCAGTATCATATTCCCTCATGATCGGGAAGCCACCAGAGGATACTTTATAGGCTACGGCACAGAACCAAAATCGTACAAGGCGCACTAGGGTAGGTGACACAACACAAATAAGCAATGCCAGGGTAGATATTCTAGTTGCGCTTTCAGACCGGTGGTAACGCGTAGCAGCTTCTACCGCCCACCTCGAGCCTCATTCCCAAAATCAAAGGTGCACCCAATCAATCACAAAGTAATAGAATGGTATCGAAGAAGTGTGTCCGATAAGAGGAGCGACCTCATTAGCCCGTCGATTTCTCCTGTTTTAGCCACCTTATGCCAACTCATGGGAGTTGGGTCCACGTACATACCTCAATAGAACGTTGCCACCATCCTATTTCATTCTGGAATCTCCACCGCGTATACAGTTGTTAAAGTGGTTTTCAGAGTTGGCAGAGAGCATGACATCTTCCGATCCCGGTCTCTTTAGCAACCAAACGTTATTATTACACCACTGTCATTTCAAAATAGTTTATACTTCCAAACCAAAATATCATTATCCTTTCAAAACCATATCATATGATATCATTTCCATTTCAAATATATATTGAGTTTCTGAATCTTAACATTTCTAAAGTTATAACACTTTCAGAACCAAAACACTTTGAAATTATAATACTTTCGAAACATAATACAATGAAATCATAGTTTCGAAACCATAATTTTCACCACTTAAACATAGTATTGATTAAAATTTATAACTACTTTATAAAATAAAATAATTTCCTCAACTTCACAAATTGAATAAAATCAACTTGAATCCAAATATTCAATTTAAATCAAACGTCAATTCATAAATTTCAACTCAATTCAGTTTTCAATAATCTATTTCAATTTATATCTATTTCAAATACATATTTGAACCATAAATAAACCATTTCAAATTCCATATATTTCAAAGCTTAAAATATTCCATAATTTTAAAACTAAATTCTTATAATTCCATCTATGTCAAATTCAATTTGCTATTATTTAGTTTTGAAATATTTACTTAATAAATCCAATATCATATAATAAAACTTCTAATTTCAAATAACTCAATATTCCTTCCATTTATTCAAACTTGATATATTCATTTGAATTACCTTAAATCAAACTCAAGTTATAAAATAATATCATTTAAGATTTCAATTTCCATAAATTTCAAATCGATTTAAATTAAATAAATTATTAATTAAATACCATTTCAAATCAATTTCCAATCTAACTTCCCGGCTTTAATTTATTAAATCATTATAACTCTTTATTAAAATATAATTTAAATAAATACTTAACCATATTATATTTTAATAAAATCGAACTTTATTATTAAACTTACTTTTACTTTAAAACAGATTTATACATAATTTAAAATCGAGAATTTAACTATATACAAAATAACTTTTTTATAATATCTGAAATCAATATTTATATAAAACACTATATATTTCTTTCTAAAACAATAGAAATCATTTAAAATATTATTATATATAGACCAGGGTGTCTGTATATAATTGTCTATCCTATGGTCAAGTGATAAAGATATTTATCATTTTAATCGGCAATTTAAATATATATGGGTATATATCATTTCAACCCGCAATCCCAAATTCAGTTCAATGAAAATCGCTTGGGTCTATCATTTCAACCCATAACGATTTTCTCCTATTCTAAAGTCTGTTCGGGTATGTATCATTTCAACCCATAGTGAATTCTATACTAACAGGTAACTTGCAGAGTGATAACAGATATGATAATAATATAACAGCCACATATATCATCAATATAAATAACAGATAATGGCATCAGATGTAATAGGTGAACGGATATAGATAATAGCATATAAATAGCGATGTAAACAACTAACAGCAGCATATTTCAATTTTCGTTTTAATTGAAATCAAATTTAATAAATAAAAGAACGTTAATCGTAAGTGACTGCTTACCTTTCGAGGCTAGAGAGAATAACAATGAATTTTGTTACGAAATGAAGGCACGACTTCCCAATCGAAGCAAGATGGACACGATTTGACGAACAAAGCTGATAGTTTGAATTGACGAGAACGCATCAGAATCATGTAGATAGAGAAAGAATATATATTATTATTTTTCTATGAAATCAATTACAAATTTAAGACAAATATTAAAAATAAAATATATACATATATATATATATTTAGTTAAAGAATATTGTTTATATTTAAAACAATATCAAATAAAACCATCTAATACACTTGAAACCAACTCATATACTTACATATATAACTATTATATCCAAACTAGTATATATAAACCTCACATACATAATATTCCGAAATCAAACATTAATTTTTTTCACATATATCAAGAAGGAACTCTAAATATATTTTTTCAAACGCATATAGTTAGAAACCCAACAGAATGCATATGTATAAACCATTACAACTTCCTATAATCAAAAATATATATATATATATATATATACACACACACTATCCTATATACACAAAACACAAAACATGAAAATACATAACTCATATACACATGTGCTTTCAAACATATATAGCCCTGTTATGAAATATATGCCATCACTTCATACTCTAATATAACCAATATAATATATAAAATCATCAATATATATAGATGAAACCATAGACAGTATCCTTTAAAACCCATGTTTATTTACAACTGGCATCTCACATATATTAAAAAGGAACTCTATATATATTTTCAAACGCATATAGTTAGAAACCCAACAGAATGCACATGTATAAACCTTTACAACTTCCTATAATCAAATATATATACACACACACACACACACAAAAGACAATACCTGAAAATACATAACAACTCATATACTCATGTGCTTTTAAACATATATAGCCCTGTTACGAAATATATACCATCACTTCATACTCTAATATAACCAATATAATATATAAAATCATCAATATATATAAACGAAACCATAGACAGTATCCTTTAAAACCCATGTTTATTTACAACTGACATCTCATACACACACACACACACATCTTAAGTACTACATATTTATACAAACCAAACTTATAGAAATTAACGAATGTATATTATTATTTAACTATTTTAAATATAAACAAACAACCTTATCTTTCCACCATAACCAGATATGTATATTTTCGACTATAACCAGATATGTATATTTATAAACTTGAAATTTATAACAAAGTTTGAACTAAAATAGCAATATCTCAACATAGATATTAACTGCAATTGCATACAACTCATATATAGCTTAACATATATTCTTAATATAAACAAACTATCATGTAATATACTAATATATGTATATACCCAACAAAATATGTAGACACAACATTCAAGACATATATATACCATATATATGCCTTATCACACAAAAATATATTCCTCACTGTACAAATAAAAGCCAACGAGTAAAGAAAATGTCTGCAAAGTTATATATATCTTAACATATCATATAATATAGATATACTTGTATAAACTATAGATACATAACTTTAAATACAACATGCAAACATGATGTATATATTATGTCAAAGCTATACATACGCAAGTTTTAGACAAAAAATAATAATTATATCACACATTATGTCAGTATAACCTACTGTATAAATAAACTAATTAAAAATTTATATATATGAATTAGCGTATATATGTATAACATGGCCAGGCACTACTTTTAAAATGAATCCATATATAAACAAAATATACGCAACTATATATAATATAAAGCTGAAATTTGTTTTTTTAAAGATAAATATACAACTTACGGCAAAATATAAAGAGGCAAGCAAGGGAAATGGAGGCAAGGTTTGGATGAGGAGGTTGGCTTGAGTAAGAAGGCGGGAAGGCATGGTGTTTGTGGTCGGCTGCTACGTTTGCTGGTGAGCTATCGAATGAAGGTGGCTAGGCTTAGGCAGCTGCGCGCGAGTGGTATTGGGTCAGACTTGGTGTCTAGGGTGCTCGCATGGAGGAGGTGGGGTCTGGGGATGCGTAAGTCGAGGGGAGAGACTTGAGAGGTAGGATGGGGCGCGAGGAGGAGCAGCCTTCGCGGGAGACTGGTGGCGGACGAGGGAGTGTAGCATGGGGTGTCCAAGTAAGAGGAGAAGGATGGAGAGAGAGCGGTCAAAGAAGCTAAGAGGAAATGACAACGGTAGTTTCGTATGTATATTTTTTTTTGAGTGAAAAAAGAAAATGGAGGATGGAAGCTCAAATGAAGAGACCAGATGAATAGAATGAACTGGCAATGTTATAAATTAAAAGTGGGAATAATAAGAGTTAGATGTGGACAACTGTGAATATTAATAGCCAACGGCTATTTACTTTACCTGATTGACGCCCAAAGGACAAAGAAAGCCAAAAGGCCCAAATACGGAACCAATACACTATGCGTTTCGCAGACTACACTGCACATAGGGTTCCGAATTTGACAATTGAATACACCGTAGAGATCAGCATGACAAAACAATCGAAACGATATACATATATCAGCAGTACGATCATCCGATCAAAAGTCGATAATCGGTACTGAAAATGCTTCTATTAGGTCAGAAATATGATGAACGGAGTAATAGAGGTCCAAATTTTACGAAACGAAAGATGACGACTCACTCATAAGATGATTTACAATTTTTTTGTATAAAAATATTCAGGTTTGGAAACATTTTATTATCATCAATTTTAACCGATATAGATTTAAATAAAATTACACAATAGATAAACTTCCATATTATCTGATGAAACTTTACTATTTGCTATGTTTAATTAGACGTATTCCAAATATTAAATTTTCATTCCAAAATTTTATTACTTAAAATTTCACAAAAATTTCAATTAAATATATTAATAAACAAATAAAATGATTTAAAATTTATGGGTCGTTACACTCTCCCCCACTCAATACTTTTTGTACCCGAAAAGGAAGGAGGTAGGAGAATAAAACCACTAGAAAGAAAATAGATTGAAAACAAAGTAAAACAATTAATTTAAAACCATATATAGATTTCAATTTAAATTAATAATTGATTTCATGCCTTTGATCTCACTTAAGTTAAATCAATCTTAACTATTCTAAATTGATTATCTTATCCAATTATCTTTAATTAACAAATTTCAAAAATCATAAATTTGAATAGTCATTTATTATAATCACATTTTATTCAACAAATGTAAATAAATTTTCCTTTAATCCAAATTAATATTAAACTTATTCCACTTAATACATCTTATCACATATATTAAGTATACCTGGATTTATTATAACTACTCCAATTTATAAATTCCTTTAACATCATTTATACTGTATATTATTCAATTACATAGTTAACTTCTAAATAATTTAGGTAAGTCATATTGGAATGTAATTGAGAAGTTTACAAATAAAAAATTTCCAATTCATTTAATTAAGTTTATATATTCATTCAAATTCTGGTTCCATTATATATTGAAATTATCCTTAATTTAAAATTTAAGAATATCTTTTTTGATTATCTTCAAACTATTTAGAGATAAATATATATCATAGATATCAAATCAAATCTATAATCATATACAAATATATATTATAAATCAAGTTACATTCTAGAAATTCAAATCAATTTAATTTCCAAACAAAAGTGTAGTAGAGCTACAGAATAGTCTCTTCCCTTTGAAACATGAAAATGAATGTCGATGATGCTGCAGTCATCATCGAAATTATTTTCCAGCAAAAAAAGAGAAGAGCACAAATTTAAAATTTCAAAATTCTTTGAAAACCATTTTCGTTTGAAAATATTTCAAATACTATACACTTTAAAACTTTAAAAATCAAAGTTTGAAATCACCAGAAATTAAATTCTCAAATTTCCGCTTTAAATTCATTTAAATTCTAAATCAAATTATAACTAAGTTTTATAAATTCATTTATGTATGTTATGCAATAGTCAATGGTTTACAAAACAATAATTGAAAATTAATTATTATCATTTTGTTAACCAATTCATTTAACAATTTTCTTTTAGAAAATTATACTCACATATATAATATAATTATAAAAAATTTATGTTTATTTACCAAATTTGAAAACAATATTGTCACTTTGCTCTATTCAAGTGTTTTGGAAATCCTATCAATAGCGTTGATCAGACTAATCGATCGAAAACCGAAATCAACATCAATAACATAATATATAAAACATTTTTAACACTAATTTTCAAATACACTTCCTCGCTCGGCGATACGATAATGGATTTCAAAGCAAGGATAGAGATTCAAATTTGATGGATTCAAATAAAAGAGAATTCTGATTCGAAGATAAGTTCGAAACAAAGATAAGATCATTAAATAACAAAGTAGAAAGATGGATAAGTTTACTAAATCACGGGCAATCTTAGCCGGTCGATAATGACTTCAAGAATAAGATCAATGTAGAATTCCGAGACAAATTGGCATTCGATCGCAAGAGACAGAATTCAGGCAGCAGCAGATAGGTAGCATCGTAAACCAAGGATATAGAAATCTCTGGTAAATCAATGCCTATTATAATGGAATTTCACCTCTTTACACATCATTCGAAGGTTGGCGAGACTGTCGTGTTATTATAGAATTCATTCGAAATGGATTTATGGGATACTCCAGAATAAGGAAAAACGAACAGGGGGAGACAAGAATGAATTTTAGAATCGAGGGGAACGTTCCAAAATTCAAAGGAAATTAAAATCAAAGTGGAAATAATTTAAGCTCGAATGAAAGTGATTACGTAATTAAATTTACCATACATGCTAAGTTTTCCTAGAGCCAAAGCTCTGATACCAACTGTAACGACCCGCTATTTTGGACAATTCAAATCGACAATAAAACCACAAGCATGATTTAAATTTGGCAAAACTTAGCATATGCAGTAAATAAAATAACCACAGAATCACAGATACAGAGTAATATAACAACAATGCAGTGGAAACAAGAGGGTAGTAGTTCATGAAGCTACTTTATATATAATAGAGTCAAATAAGATACAATAGAAGTTTCGAATACCATAGTCAAATACAAGATCAGAATACATCACTAGAATCAAATGAATATCTGAAAGCTGGATCTCCAAGCGAAGCGCCAAATCCAAAGGTGAGTCTCAAAAGTTGTATCACTCAGTCTGATCCGAGCGTAAAGCAAAAAACAAAACACTCGAGTCAGGACTAACATTCTTATATCAATAAACTCAAGTGAAATAACAACTGAAATACAAGTAACTCAAAGGATGTTTGGGATAAGCATCCTCTGAGGATCCATTAAACTATTTACTATATAGTAATGTACGCTATTATAATAATGTCTAAAGTAAAGTAAACTTACTTAAAAATAGCGTTAAGACTTTACATTTTCCACCTTAACACATACACAGTCCTAATAGTCTATCCAGTATCATAGTCCCTCATGATGGGGAAGGCACCAGAGGATATTCCATAGGCTACGACACAAAACCAAAATCGTACAAGGCGCGCTAGGGTAGGTGACACGGCATAAATGGATTGCAAACAACTAGGCAATGCCAGGGTAGATATACCAATTGCACTTTCAAAATAGTGGTAACGCGTAGCAGCTACTACACCCACCTCGAGCCACACTCCCAAAATCAAAGGTGCACCCAATCAATCACCAAGTAGTAGAATGGTATCGAAGAAGTGTGTCCGATAAGAGGAGCTACCTTATTAGCCCGTCAATTGCTCCTGTTTTAGCCACCTTATGCCAATTCACAGGAGTTGGGTCCACATATATACCCCTAATACACTATGCGTTTCGTAGACTGCATCGCACATAGGGTTCTGAATTTGACAATTTAATATACCATAGAGATCAGCGTGACAAAATAATCGAAACGGTATACAAATATCAGTGGTACGTTCATCTCATCAAAAGTCGATAATCGGTACTGAAAATGAGGCTATTAGGTCAGAAATATGATGAACGGAGCAATAGAGGTCCAAATTTGACGAACTGAAAGATGACGTCTCACTCAGAAGATGATTTACAAATTTATTATATAAAAATAATCAGATTTGGAAAACATTTTAGTATCATTAATTTTAACTGATATGGATTTAAATAAAATAACATAGTAGAATAAACTTCCATATTACTTGATGAAAATTTACTATTTGCTATGTTTAATTAGACGTATTCCAAATATTAAATTCTCATTTCAAAATTTTATTATTTAAAATTTCATAAAAAATTCAATCAAATATATTAACAAACAAATAAAATTATTAAAAATTGACGGGTCGTTACAATATAAATAAATAAATACATACATATACATACATATACATATATATATAAATTCACACACATGTTTAATATACTTAGATAAACAGAAAAGAGGAAGAAAGTTGACAATAAAGGAATTTACTGTTTTGTGATTTACAATAAATATATGTGTATAAGGTTTAAACATAAATATGTATTTTATAGCAAGGTACCTAAATCAACTCTGTTCTATTTCTACTCTAATATATTTATATACTGGGTTAAAGGGAATTTATTCTATTAGTATTTAATATATATAAGTTGGAAAGAATTTTATTTCAGTAAGGTATAAAATAATTTTGTTCTTAATTTAATATATATATATATATATATATATATATATATATATATATATATATTCACATGCATGTTCTAATTTAAAACGGAATATATATATATATGATTTTAGGAAGATATAGAAATTTTAAGATGTTGTAGAGATTTTATAAAATTTAGGTCTTTAAAATATATTTTAATGAGTATATGTGTAGTCTCAAAAGTAAAATAAATGTACACTTACATATTTTATTTTTCTAGTTTGTTTTTAAATAACGGATTTGGTAGTAGATTTGTTCAATTAACTTATTTAATTATTTTAGTCACTAACAGACTTTTAAAAGGAAAATTGAAATTAAATTTATAAAATGGAAAATTAATTATTTGATTAATTCAAATATTAATAAGCCCTATGCATGATGTTTATACAAGGTCAAAATCGAAAAACAAGCCGGAATGGAAATGGGTTGCAAACAAAATCAAAGGTGAGTTAATCTCACTCATTTGGATTACTATTTAGATTTAAATGGTTAAATTTAAATTATTGGTTGAATGATTAAATTGACTAGATGTGACATTATATATAATAGTGTATGTGTATATATATATTGGAGTGATTGACTTCCCGCATTATATAGCGGATGAGACCTTATGTGCCCCGCATAATAGCGGATGACCCTTTATACCGTGATATCCTGCCTCGAAGCAAGATTGGTATTTTAAACTATTGTGCTAGCATCTATGGATGCAGGGAAATAGGTTGGAGTGATCCAATTGGATTCCTCAAAACTTTGAATTTGTTTTATATTCAACGAAGTGATTTATGCGATAATCTCTGATGATTATATTTATTTTATTAGGAATTGAAATTACTGAATGCTATGGCTTGTTGAATATATATTGGTATTTGAGAAAAATGAAATATATATATATAAATTTTGGATTTTTAAAGGAAATTAAAAGTGAAATTTCTAAGTAAATTAATCATAGTGAATCCAATTAATTTAAAGGAATGATTTTGGAAAAAGGGATAAAGGTTTGATTTTTAAATCCTATATAATAAATTCAAAGATGGGAGAAAATATGGATTTTGAATAAATGGGAAAAAGAATTTTTATTTGAAATAAGGATCTAAGCAACATTGTTTTGCAAAGAACGAAGAATTATATTTTAAAATTTAAGATTTGAAATGAGTCTGGAAAAATAAAAGGAGAAGTTGAAATAAAGTATTAAATTGGAATTTCCAATTTAAATAAGATTTTAAATCATAAATAAAGGTATGAATATGGGATAATCGGTTTTGAAATAAATTTGGTCAAGTAAAGGAATTTATTTTAAAATGGAGTTGGTTTTGGAAATAGATTTGAAAACCAACTAAGTGTTGAACCGTGATTAAAGGAGAATGAGATTATGAAATTTATAAATAGGATTTATAAATGAAGTGAAATATTTATCAGAGGATAAATTGGAAATACAAATTCAGGATGGGAATTAATAAAGAAATGGGTAATTTGTTTTAAAAATAGATAGTGGTTTATTTTTAAAGATGTGGAAAGGAAATGTATTTTCCTGAAAAGCCAAGTATATTTTAAAAGAAGGATTTCCATGTATAAGTTAGAGGTTTTAAAAATATTTTAAAAAGATTTTATTATTTAGTTGTTTTGAAAATTTTAAAAGTAAATTTTTATTGAGTTAATTATATATGTAAACTTATTTTAATGGTTTAACTAGTGATATTAATTAAAGATAATTATTTAATATTTATATCTTATAGAATAACTTTTATTTTAAGGTTAGTTTTGGCTTAATTTTACAAGAGAAGTTATTATAAGTTTCATAACTAGTATTTTAAATAAAGTGTTTAAGTAGTTTTCATATTAAATGTTTTAAAGTATATATTTTATATAAAGTGATTTAAATTATTTTAAAATCTAAGTATTAAGACTTGGGGAATTTCAGTGGAAATAAACAATATTCGAAAATTTAGTCCGCGAGAGAAAAGTGATTTGAAAACTATTTTCAGAGAATTGAAGTATAGAAAAATAACTTGCGAAGATATTTTGAAATAGTTTGGAAAACAATTATTTAGTCCGATGGTTGTTTTATGGATGTTGTATGATAGTTAAATAACCGATTATCAATATTGGCCAATGCGCTGATCGTTTCGAAGAGGCCGGGATCAGGATTAATTTTCCGAAAACCACTTCAATCCGGTTTGATTGTTTTCGTGAGGAAGACAAGAGCTTGGAGTCGAGGATGGAGCAGTGAAGTGCAAGGGCTAATCGCTACTAATACTGAGGGTGATTCCAAAATGGATGTAGTAGGACTAGTGTCTCCGATTTCGTTTGGAACCGGAACAGACTTGTATGGATGAATTCAATCAGAACATCGTCAAGACGACGATGAGCATATAAGATGTGTTCTAAAAAGGTAACGCATAGTCTCAAGCCTCATCAACCAGGAATGGCTAAACAGGGGAGGTGCATGCAAGGCTAAGTGGCCAGCAACCAACTAGGGTAAGATCATCCTTGTCTAGATGTCCCTTTTATTCGACTGTGTGGGTAGTTGCTGATCCCAACCGCGAGGTGATCTTATTCGGAATATCCAATAAGGGGTAGCTCCGGTCTTGTGTAGGAGGGGATTAGGGTGGATCCTCGGTACAGTGATCTAGACCATGTACTGTGACGGACGGTACCCCAGTAGCCCTGCCATTGATGGAAACCCAATCTCCGATAAGTGCTTTCGGACTTTTTGTATACCTATTATGCTGGAATTTAATGAATGTAATAATTTCGGCTATTTGAATAAGTATTTATATATAGACACCACTATGATATCAGAGGATTTGATTAAAAAAATGTTTTGGTTATCGTAAGGTAAAACCCCAGCATGTTTATTTTTGGCGTGGTCTTACGAGATACCTTTGATTTCAAAGGATTTTTAAAACTTTAATAATCCAATTGAGTATGTTTTTCTCACATTGGTTTTCCAGACTGACTCGGGTGTTATTTCACTATAATACTCAGGTCAGACCGAGTATTATAGAGTACATAATCTGGATGGACTGCAATGGAGCTCTGGGGATGCGTTGGATGGCGAGACATATTACATGTATTTGATGAATATTCCGCTGTGTATGATTAACTACATAGTCGGTTTTGTGAGGACAAGTTATGACAACTATTCAGTTGTGTGATATGAATTTTGTTGTACTCTGATGATGTAATGTATAAACAGATATAATTTTTTTTGTTTAAAGATTAGTCATTTATCTATTATATATTATTCTACTGTGTTTGTGAGATTCTGATGTTGTTTGTTTTCTATTTCTTCTTCTGCCTTCTTCTTCTTTCCCTTACGGTTTGGTTTTCTAGCATTCGATTGTTCGACACTTAATACAGTGGACGTATAGATGTCGATTTTCGGGTATCAAAAAATCAGGTCGTCACATTTGGTATCAGAGCTGTAGGTCAAGCGAGAACCTTGACTATGGTGGGTATTACTAATTAGAAATATAGTCCGTAGTACTCTAAGAATGAGTTTGAGTGTATTAATAGATATGAGTGTGTATTTGTTAGTGAATATAAAATTTGTTTTATATTGTGTCGACTTATCGGTTGAGTGTTTATAAATTCTGGTCAGTGCAGTCTGGCCAACTGTATCGATAGGGATTTCTAAACTCTTAAACTAGGCAAACCGACACAGTTTAGTTTTTAAAAGTGGGTAAAAGGGATAAATTTGCCCAAATTATTTTTGTATATAAAATAAATAATTTTTGTAAATTATTATAGTATATGGTTGCGTGGTTGTTAGGAAGCGATAATATTAAATTATTATCATTGTTGTGTGGAAATTAAACTAGGGATTAAAATTTATAATCAAAGGTTAAGGTATAAATTTATATAACAAAATAGGATTTGCAAATATGAATTACAAATGTAATTTATAACTGAAAATGAAATAAAAATTCGAGAGAAATGTTTGAATATTGATTAGAAGGATTGAAAATTGAAATGTTAGGTAAACTTTGAATTCCTTTGGGTTTGGAAATGGTTTTTAAAAGTTTTGGGGAAACAATGGTGATATTATTTGGAGAATATTTTTGAATTGGATTTGAAATCTGATGATATTTGGGATCTAAAAAATATTTGAAAGGTTTTTTTAAAAGAATAAAAGCATTGAACACTTTTCGGTCATTGGAAAAAGTGCTGACGATGATCGCGACATCATCGGTGTTCATTTTCGAGTTTTCACAAGAGGAATTGCTGCCAAATTGTTTTAAATTGGAGTTGTTTGAAAATTTGAGTTTGATTTTAAAATTCAAAGGACAATTGATATGCAAATGAATTGTGTATATATAATTGATCTCAAAAATGATTATGAAATATTGAGTAATTGTTTAAAAGACTCTGGAATTTTATTTGAAAATGCTATGAAATATAAATAAGTTAGAAAAGTAAGTCAATAATATGAAGTAAATTAGAAGATTAGTGAATGAAATGAAAATAAGTTGGAAAAACTCGTCGAAGCTTAAAATTTGAATTGAATTGGAACGTAATTGAATCTAGTTAAACAAAAGTGAATTTGAGGAAAGAATCTAAGTTGATTAAATGGAATAGGCGTTGAAATAAAATTTATTAAGGGGAGATAATTTGTGAATGAACAAATGAATTTACAATTGTAGGTAAATGAATTGAATTTTGGGATGATATCTACTTTAAATTGTGTAAAGTAAAGTGAAGTTATGGAATTAATTCAAAGCGGGCTAAAGATAATAAAGGTTTGGAAATAAAATGTTTGAGATATGAATAAATTAGTTAACGGAACTAATTTAAAGAATGGATAATTAAGAATGGGTTTGAGAGAAAGTGAATAGAATTCAATATTTTATTTCATTTGGGGAATAAATTAAGAACTGAAGATAAAATTGCATCTAGAATGAAGTTGAAATTTGAGTTAAATGTAAATAGATGTGAAAGCTTAAGTGGTTAAGTAAAAATAAATATTAAAGTATATAGAATATTTATATTGAACTTAAGAAGGAAAATGGTGCAGTCCTTAAGTAAATTTTGAATTGAGAAATCTACTAAGTTAATATTTGATGGAAGACTTAATAAAAGGTTGGGTGAAAAGAACACTGTGAATAAGCGAATGGAAATCGAAATAAATGTGAATAAAAGAGAATTGATATAAGTAACAATAAATTGGAAACTTATACGTAGGATGTACGTATATTATTTTATTCACATAGTTGTTCGCATAGCGATTTGATCTAGATTCGAGCACAGAATTTCGAGATAGTTATATTGATTCGAGTTGGGATTTTTCACTCGATTTTCGATGGCGAGCCATAGATATGGATTTTGATTGATTTTGGAGATTCTCTATCATAGTTTACAGCTATGCTAGGCGAATGACAGTTTCTGATCAAGAAACCAGATCTGATCCGCACTAGGGAGACAGTGAACGATACTAGTTCGTAAATGAATTTGTATGATCGAGTTAGCAATCGGATTGGATATTGCATACAAATGATATATGTATGTCATACGAACTTGAATAAAATAAATATCGAAAACTTTTGCGAAGAAATGAATAAAATGAGTTTGGATTTCATATTTGGATATTATTGTTTGGTAGGATATACAGGTGTTTTAAAGCAAAGGATAATTGATGTTTTGATTTTAGAAGATAAATTGAATTGGCCAATAAAAGGTACGTATTTAAATTTCTGTACGAAATTTTATGATTTTCTTGTCTAGCCACTTGGTTTTTTGGTTTTCTTTTGAAATCTTGGGGGGCCGTAGAGGCATTTTGTAGTAGTACCAAGCTAGCCACACAAAGGAGACTTTGGCGAAATTTTTCAAAATTTAGGGAGTTAGAAAATTTTGATAATTTAAAATTTGGTTTTAAATTTAAATTTAAATTTGAATTGTTGAGTAAATAATGTTGTTTGGAAGTTATGGATGAATTAAGGAAGTTAGTAAGAGTGATAGTACCTTTAATACAAATTGTTTTTGGAAAGTTGAAATTGTGGGGTTTTGGGAAGTTGTTAAAAACTATTTGGATTGGGAAAATAGTGAACTTCTTACCTAGTAATTTCAGGGATAAAATTCTTTTTAGGGGGAAGGAATGCGACGACCCAGAATTTCTAGATATTTGAAATTGAAATATTTAATTGATTTTAGATATTTGAAAGTTAGTTTAACTTGAATTTCAAATATCACTATTTATTTGGATATTAAAATTTTGAATTTAATAACTGGAAATTGGTTAAAGTTGTAAATCTTAGGTTTCTAGCTAGTTAAAAATATTTCAAAGACATATGAAATTTATATTGACAATACTGAAGGTAATAAAAGTTTTAAAATTTATTTAAAAGTGATTTGTTCAGTTTTAAAAATATATAGTTTAAATTGATATTTAAAAATAGCATTCTGAAGCATAGTCTTGGAATTCGATGAAACTAGTACCATTGGATCTGTAATAATGCATTATTATCGGATTTCAAATTTCGTAGTGTTTGGAGTTGTTGTGTGATCGTACGGGATATAAATGCGCTGAAATTTATATCGGAATTTAATATAATAACCAGGTTCAAAAAGCTATCTTCTCCATACGATCGAGTTAGGACTCGAAACCTTTTCCATTGCATTCGTAATAGGGGTATAACATTATAAATGCCCGGCGACACGCCTTGATAAGAGGACGAGATTAGGTTTCGTTTTGAGATAATCTGAATTTAAATTTGATATATATATATATATATATATCTTATATTCTGGTCAACTAGTTGAAATACTTTTCAAATCAGACCCTTTTGCTTTCATCTCATGATCACTGTAGTTGGATTTGTTAAACACGCTTTTATCAAAACGTCTCTGGCCTTCTTCATTGTGCAACAGATGTCCACTTCGATACAGAAGAAAATAAATAAATCTTCGGCAGGTATATAACGAGTCCTTCTGCCTCTTCAAAATCATTTCATTCCCTTTCCATTTTCCTTTTCAAATTGACCTAGAACAAAAATCTGTAATCAAAATTTAAAAAAAAGAGAAGGGGGATCGAAAATCAATGCTCGAAGCAGTATCGAACCAAGTTGGGCGCCGACATCTTTGAATCGATCATGGGTGGTTCGCGGACGTGCGCGCACGAGGAGGAGCGTTTGGGTTCGAGCGAATTTGGGGCTTTGGCAACGGAAGGCCACGAGCTGGCGAGAGGGTTCACGATCGATCGCGACGAGGTTGGGTTCGTCGGCAGGGGTCACGATCTTGGATAGTGCGCGGCTGTGTCGTTCTAATAGGTGTCGAGTCGATACTGTTTGGGTGGAGTCGGAGGGAGGTCTTGATCGAATGTTGAGGCCGAGTCGAGGTGAGGAGCAGTTCATCTTTGGGATGGATAACCTGGAGGGTCCGGCTATTTAGGTATTTTTCTCATATTTTGTTTACATATATATATATTATATATATATAGACGTAGTAAGGAAGAGAAAAATAATATAATGTTGATATAAATGAATATATGCATAAATTCACACACATGTTTAAAATACTTAGATAGACAGAAAAGAAGAAGAAAGTTTACAGTAAAGGAATTTACTATTTTGTTATTTATAGTAAATATATGTATCAAAGGTTTAAACAAAAATATATATTTTATAGTAAGGTACCTAAATCAACTCTGTTCTATTTCTACTCTAATATATTTATATACCGGGTTAAAGGGAGTTTTATTATTAGTATTTAGTATATATAAGTTGGAAAGAATTTTATTTCAGTATGGTATAAAATAATTTTGTTTTTAATTTAGTAAATATATATATATATATATATATATATATATATATATGTGTGTGTGTGTGTGTGTGTGTGTATATATCCACATGCATGTTCTAATTTAAAACGGAATATATATATATATATATGATTTTGGGGAGACATAGAAATTTTAAGATATTTAGAGATTTTATAAATGTTAGATCTTTAAAATCTATTTTTATGAGTATATGTGTAGTCTCAAAAGTAAAATAAATATACACTTACATATTTTAATTTGCTAATTTGTTTTTAAATAGTGGATTTGGTAGTAGATTTGTTCAATTAACTTATTTAATTATTTTAATTATTAAAATACTTTTAAAAGGACAATTTAAATTAAATTTATAAAATGGAAAATTTATTATTTGATTAATTCAAATATTAATAAGCCCTATGCATGATGTTTATAGAAGGTCAAAATCGAGAAACAAGCCGGAATGGAAATGGGTTGCAAACAAAAATCAAAGGTGAGTAATCTCACTCATTGGATTACTATTTAAATTTAAATGGTTGAATTTAAATTATTGGTTGAATGATTAAATTAACTAGATGTGACATTATATATATATATATATGTATATGTATTTATATATTGGAGTTATTGATTTCCCGCATCATATAGCTGATGAGACACTATGCACCCCGCATAATAGCGATTGACCCTTTATACTGCGATATCTCGCCTTGAAGAGGGATTGGTATTTTAAATTGTTGTGCTAACATATGTGGATGAAGGGAAACAGGTTGGAGGGATCCAACTGGATTTCTCAAAACGTTGAATTTATTTTATATTCAGCGACACGATTTATGTGATATTTGTGATGATCATATTGATTTTATTAGGAAGTGAAATTATTGAATGCTATGGCTTGTTGAATATATATTGGTATTTGAGAAAAATGAAATATATATATAAATTTTGGATTTTTAAAGGAAATTAAAAGGGAAATTTCTAAGTAAATTAATTATAGCGAATCCAAATAATTTAAAGGAATGATTTTGGAAAAGGGATAAAGCTTTGATTTTTAAGTCCTATATAATAAATTCAAAGATGGGAGAAAATAGGGATTGTGAATAAATGGGAAAAAGGATTTTTATTTGAAATAAGGATCTAAGCAACATTGCTTTCCAAATAACGAAGAAATATATTTTAAAATTTAAGATTTGAAATGAGTTTGGGAAAATAGAAGGAGAAGTTGAAATAAAGTATTAAATTGAAATTTTCGATTTAAATAGGGTTTTAAATCATAAATAAAGGTATGAATATGGGATAAAAGGGTTTTGAAATAAATTTGGTTAGGTAAAGGAATTTATTTTAAAATGGAGTTGGTTTTGTAAATTGATTTGAAAATCGACTAAGTGTTGAACTGTGATTAAAGGAGAATGAGATTATGAAATATATAAACAGGGTTTATAAATAAAGTGAAATATTTATCAGAGGATAATTTGGAAGTATAAATTCAGGATGGGAATTCATAAAGAAATGGGTAATTTGTTTTAAAATAAATAGTGGTTTATTTTTAAAGATGTGGGAAGGAAATGTATTTTCCTGAAAAGCCAAGTATATTTCAAAGAAGGATTTCCAAGTATAAGTTAGAGGTTTTAAAATAGTTTTAAAAATGTTTTAATTTTTTTTATTGTTTAGTTGTTTTGAAATTTTTTAAAGTAAATATTTATTGAGTTAATTATATACGTAAACCTATTTTAAAGGTTTAACTATTATTATTAATTAAAGGTAATTATTTAATATTTATACCTTATAGAATAACTTTTATTTTAAAGTTTGTTTTGGCTTAAATTTTACATGAGAAGTTATTATAAGTTTTATAACTAGTATTTTAAATAAAGTGTTAAATTAGTTTTTTAATTAAATGTTTTAAAGTATATATTTTGGATAAAGTGATTTAAATTATTTTAAAATCTAAGTATTAAGACTTGGGGAATTTCAGTGGGAATAAACAATATTCGAAAATTTATTCCACGAGAGAAAAGCGATTTGAAAACTATTCTCAAAGAGTTAAAGTATAGAAAAATAGCTTGCGAAGATATTTTGAAATAAATAATTTGGAAAAAATAACTTAATCTGATGGTTGTTTTGTGGATGTTATATGATAGCTAAATAACCGCCTACCAATATTGGTCAGCGTGCTGATTGTTTCGAAGAGACCGGGATTGGGATTAATTTCTCGAAAACCACTTCGATCCGGTTTGAACGTTTTCATGAGGAAGACTAGAGTTTGGAGTCGAGGATAGAGCTGTGAATGCAAGGGCTAATCGCTACCGATCCTGTGGGTGATTCCAAAATGGATGTAGTAGGAATAGTGTCTTCGGTTCCGTTCGGACCCGGAGCGGACTTTTGTGGATGAATGCTATCAGAACATCATCAGGAGGATGATGAGCATTCTAACTAAGATGTGTTCTAAAAAGGCAACGCATAGCCTTGAGCCTCATCAACCGGGAATCGCTAAAATAGGGGAGGTGCACGCAAGGCTAAGTGGCTAGCAACCAATTAGGGTAAGATCGTCCTTGTCTAAATGTCCCTTTTATTCGGCTGTGTGGACGGTTGCTGATCAGCTCCGTTCTTATGTAGCAAGGGATCAGGGTGGATCCTCGGTACGGTGATCTAGACCACGTACTGTGATACGCGATACCCCAGTAGCTCTGCCATTGATGGAAACCCAATCTCCAATAAGTGCTTTCGGACTTGTTTGTATGCCTATTATGCTGGAATTTAATAAATGTAACAATTTCGGCTATTTGAATAAGTATTTGTAAAGACACTACTATAATATCAAAGGATTTAATAAAAAATGTTTTGGTTATCGTAAGGTAAAAAACTGGCATGTTTATTTGTGGCGTGGTCTTACGAGATACCTTTGATTTGAAAGGATTTTGAAAAATTTTATAATCCAATTGAGTATGTTATTCTCACGCTGGTTTTCTAGACTGACTTGGGTGTTATTTCACTATAATGCTCGGGTCAGACCGAGTATTATAGAGCAAAGATTCTGGATGGACTTCTATGGAGCTCAGGGGATGCGTTACATGCAAGACGTATCACACGTATTTGATGAATATTCCGCCGTGTATGATTAACTGCATAGTCATTTTTGTAAGGACATGTCATGACAACTGTCCAGGTGTGTGCTAAGAATTTGTTTGTACTCTAATGATGTAATGTATAAACAGATATAATTTTTTAAAGATTAGTCACTTATCTATTATATATTATTCCGCTGCGTTTGTGAGATTCCGATGTTGTTTGTTTTCTATTCTTCTACCTCCTTCTTCTTTCCCTTACAATTTGGCTTTCCAGCATTCGATTGTTCGGCATTTAATATAGTGAACGTATTGATGTCTTTTTTCGGGTGTCGAAAAATCGGACCGTTACAAAAATCGTGCACAGAGTCATTCTAACCCAATTCATGCATGCAGGAAATACATTGACACAGAGCAACGGTCGACGAAATCGAATTCTGTCTTCGCCAACGACTTTCTCTCGGCAAACTCAACCCAAATGACATCTCCACGGAGCCCAAAGGCCTCGCCCAAATCATGACCTGATCCAATTATCTTGTGAGCACCATCAGGTTGCGGCCTCCAATTGTTAACCGGACCCAGCCAGAAGATCACCCAAGGTGCTCAACATCGTCGTGAATCCAAATCCAAGGTCCGCTTGTCGAATCAATGGCCAGAATCACCACAAAACCTAGCCCTAGCTCCTTCTCCATGTATAGCCACTGCCTCAAAAGACGATCGAATAATGCCTAATCATGCTCAGATGAAGAATATGGCCATACGAGTTTGAATGTATTTTTTCATGATTTGTTGTTGGGTACATATTTAGTTATTGATTTTTAAACATTGAATTCAAAAGGGAAAACTAGTTTTCTTGTTATAAGCAACAACTTATAAGAGGAGGGAGGATGTATGCATGTAATATGGGGTATCGACAAACATGAGGAGTATGGCATGGGTATGGCAAGCATAAGGCTGTATATAAATATATTTATATTATTTTAATTTTAAAAAATATTCAACAAAAATACTCGAAAATTTCGAGCTCCAAGCGAGGCGTGTCGCCTGGTGTTATATATGTTATACACCTATTCCGAATGCAACGGAACTAGTCTCGAGCTCCAATTCAATGATATGCAGAAGATAGTTTTTCAGATCGAGTTATTATATTGAATTACCGATGTAAACGCGTTTCGATCTCGCATGACCAATCGATACGTCTGATCGCCATAAAATTGGATGGCATATTATAATTCACTATTATGTATCCGATGGAACTAGTTTTGTCGAAATCCAAGATAGTGCCCCGAAAGGCTAATTTCACAGATTTAAATATCGATTTTTTATTTAATTATCGATATTTACCCGATCTATTTATATTTGTAAAATAAATTTAAAAATTGAATTCACTACTATTATTTATTAATTAAAAGGAGTTAAGTGAAATTATTAAATCCATTTAATTAACATTTAATTCACAATTCAAATATTTAATCATTCCTTATATTCGAATTACAAGTAATCAAATTCTAAAATCCAATTATTTAAATATTTAAAATTCATTAAACATTTAAAATCAAATAATCAAAATTTTGGGTTATTACATTCTTCCATCCTTAAATGAATTTCATCCCCGAAATTCCTAAGGAAGAAAATGTTTCCAAACCCCTAGGTTGAAAACTATTAGTTAAACTTATTTTCAAAACCAATTACCTGGAATATATTCCAAAACCACAAAGTCTTTTAAATTCATTTACCTATACCAACTAATTTTTCACATTCATTATTCCAAGATATAACCCAAAAATCAAATTTTAGTTATCAAATATTTTTCAAAATTCTTAAAAATTTCCTAACTCTAAGATTTTTGGAAAATTTTTGCGAGCGTCTCCTGTGCGCGGCTTAATCAGAACAACTACAATTCACCTCTACGGGCTCCAAACCAACCAAAGAAAACAAAAGCCAAGTGGCCTCCCATATATGTTCATAAAAAAATTAACCAATTTAAATTTGCTAAACTTATTACATACCGTTTTGCGTTGGATTTCTATCTTGGCAAGTATTTTATTATCTCTTGGCAAATGCAGGTGCACAAGAATCAAATGGCAATCTCTTGCATACCTGTAATTGCAAAATCTAAAAGAAAAATCTGGTCGACGAAAGGAATGTGATGTAACTTTACATACAAAACTAGCCTGATATAAGCCTACATGGAACCAATAACCACATCTCAATCATATGCAATAAAATATAGAGAATATTCTGTAATCGATGATATGCAATCAATAATTTTCAAATGATAAATTTAGATCTAAACACCCGAGTTTTTCGATTCAAAATTCTATTTTCAAATTTCTCAAGCGAGAAAAATCAAGGATCAAAATCGAAATGACAAGGAGGAAATTCCTCCTAAAAAAGTAAGGTGAAACTCTAAAATCAAAACAATATGAGGCATCCAGTGGTATTCCAGTTCCTCTGAAAACATCAACTAGAGTGAATAATTACCATTCCTTTCCCAAAGTCTTCAAAAATCTCTTTTTCAAAATACCAGGATTTAGGTCCTTATAATAACAATTCAAAATCCTTTGTCTATATATTTAAACTTTATAGACAATGGTATATGAAATCACACAACCAATCAATTCAATTCAATCAAATCCAATCAATCAAATTACGCGAAGGAATAAAATAGCACTAATAGTAAATCAAATTCCATAAGGGAAAATTTATCACTTAACATTGTTTCATAATGTCAAATAACTAACAAATAATTTTAACTTAGGTTCAAAACTCTCTTGATTTCCCAAAAATATAGATAATTATATAGCGTGCTATTTTGCTCATTAGCCTTTGATTATTGCTTACAAGATTATCCAAACTCACTCAGACAAAATGGAAAGTTAAACTTTATATTTTATTAGTTTCTTAATTACATTAATTTTTTTTCTAATTACTTATATTTTCACTTAGTATTTTATTCAATACTAATATTATTTATGAATTATTTCATAAATTCTCACCCAAATTTTAAAAATATTTTATAAAGATATTTCTTTATAAAACTTCAAATAATAACTTATTTTCCTTTATTTACTTGTACAATACTATTCTATATCCTATGAGTACATACAAATTTTGTTTCACCTTTTCAAAGATCTAGATGGAGATCAAATCAAATTATGGTTTTTCAAAACCGAGTCAACCTATTAACCTTTTTAACTTAGAATGTTAAAACGAAGAATATTTATGGGTTGACCCAATCAACACACAGTTCATACTACTTGGATGTTTTAAACAACTATATGGTCTTAATAAAAATAATGCTTATCAAAACCTTCTTATTTAATTAAACCTAATTCACCTATTTCTAATTTATCCCTTATCTAATCTAAAGGAAAAAAATTTATTTATCAAAACAATCTCTTATTAAAAATATGTTTTGTTTTGAAAACAACTTCCATTTTACAGGAACTTAAAAATTAAATACCCAGTTTTAATTTCAAAACATAACTTTGTAACAACCCAAATTCCAGTGGGTCCGGATTTTTCGCAAAAATGCTATAACCCAAGCCCACTGAAACCTTAGTTGGGAATCAGGTATGCTACAAATAGGCAAATACAAATATATCGGAGCTCAATTAAATATCTCACAAAGGAAATGACTAAAATATAATAGTAAGTAAATACTCACCAATATAATAACACTTTCTAAACAATTGTCTTAAAGCTGGAAAGTCTCTGCCACTTACCTAACCTGTAGGATGTTATGAAGAGAGGGTCAGAACTAAAGTTCTAGTTAATGGATAAACCATACACTTTTAAGCTTAATTCTACATATACCGTTTTATTTCCATTTACTGTTATATTAGGTTCACTAGGTTTATCATACTATCGCCTCTATGCGTGAATCGTATCCATATACTCCTTAGTAGATTAAATCTAATAACAGATATATATATAGCTATATGCCCAATGACCATATTGGTCCTAGGTACTACCCATAATACCTTCCGTATCATCCTCGCAAAGGACTCCATCATCTTGCTTCTATAGCGTTTTATGACTACATCCGTAAAGGTCAGCTTTGTGAAGCCTACAATACAGATGTTCTGTCACTACGCCATAGATTGCATATTGCAACACCAAGAAGTGATGCAGGAAGTGCCAAAAAATGTGGCTTTAGGCTAAAAAAGGGCAAAGGTAACACTTTCTCGGTGATGCATTTTGCCGCGTTGCCGTAGAGTCAAAGGCAACATCTTTACGGCCCTAGGGCAACATCCGTTCTGTTGTTGCCACATGTACCTAATTTACTAAAAAGTGGGCCCCACCATGTGGGCCCACTATGTGGGGCCCACTCTGTGGCCCACCTTTACGGAACCCTGTTGTGGGGCCGATATTCATTAATCTATGGTAACACTTTTACCATCCAATGGCAACACTTTGCCAGTTTATTACCACATTTAACATCACATACTGCAACATTATATCATATCTATGGCAACACCTTTTGCAATTTAGATTGGAAATGTTTTGCGACATTATACTACTGCAACATTGTGTCATATCTATGGCAACATTGCACTGCAACATTATATCATATCTAATGGCAGTACATACTAAATTCTTAAGCACCCATGTCAGGGTTTTCTTATTACAACCAGTACATTCACATTCATAGTTACAGTACATTCATACTAAATATCTAATGGCAGTACATTCATATTCATAGTTACAGCCAGTACATACTAAATTCTACTTATTAACAGTACATTCATATTTGCGAGCCTCCAGTGCCATCAGTGCCATCAGTGCCTCCAGTTTCATCACTGCATACGGTCGCACAAAGATCCCCAACATCAATTTGCATGTCAGGGTTTGCTTCGCCTAATTTCTTAAGCACCCATGTCAAGTTCTCCTAAACTTTTTGGTTCACCTTCGCATCAAATTCATTTTGGACCTTCTTGCTCACCTTTGCTTCGACTTCATCAGCTATATTTTCCCTTATCTTCGCTGTCAGCTCCTGTATGTATGTGCTTGTTGTTAGGGCATATTTTAAAACTTTTACACACTTTATGTGCCGTCCTATAAGCCAAGATGGACCGTGCGACTTTCCATCAGAAATCATTTCTTGAACTACTCCATCACTTCCTCCTTCACATATTGCTTTTTCAATCTTATCCTGCAAAATAAAGCAGTTTCAAAATGTGACATTAAATAAAATTAACAATTCTGAAACAAGTTTCTTAAACAAGAATTGTTTTGCAATATCTGTTAATAGTTTTAAAATGGATTGAGAAAATATCCTACTGTACGTTTCAACAAGACATGATCTAATTCTACGAAAATGTCAATGCGCAAAATGAAGCATTTTTTTGACATCTGATTGAAGAGAAAATAAAATTCTTACAATTCTGTACTTCATTACTGAAGTATCAGTCTTGTACACCTTTCCTTCTTTCCGCTTGCGAGTTTTAACAAAAAGTTCTCCATCTGATTCGTTGGACTGATACAAATTAAATGAAAAAAGTTAGACAACAAAAGGATTCAAACCAATTTTTCCAGAACATATATCACTAATCAATTCAGAAATTATACTCAAAGTCAAAGCAAAACTAAGGTAAATATGATCGCCTTTACATAAAAACAAATCTCGGTTCAAATGAAGAACAGAAACCACAAGTGCACACAAGCTAAAAGTCTTGAGCAACTCACAGATGCAAAAATGGAGCAACAGTAAGTTCTCAAGTAGCTTACAAGTGCAAAAATAAAGAAACAACAAGTATAAAATCACAACATATGTAACAACAATATCAGAGCTTTTTCAAGCGTAGTATCAAGTGATGTATCAGTTTTGCAAAATTCAAGGCCGAGCTAAGGAAAATTTGCATAGTAAATATCCCATATGTCTTTGCTTTCAGATTATTAACTGTAAGCACAGAGATAACAAATATCCCATGATTCATCTTAGATTCTGATGCAAAACTAAGATTACCCTGTGATTAATCCATGAGTCATGAACATATATAATACTAAAATGATTTAAGCTTAGCAAGGCAGTAAAGCCATCAACATACAGCAAACAAAAGACAGGCATCAACTGGACATCCATATGCTTAGGAGTTAAGAGTGTATCCAATAGTTTACAAATTACTTAATTTCCACAGAGATGGATTGGACTCATATTTCATGTTTAATATGCATCTAACTTGCAGATGTATATTGACCAAATGCGTACAAATGCATGAGCATAACGAACACTAGTTCGGAAAAGAAGAATTGAGTTTTCTATGCCAAAGGGGGCAAAGAAAGGCTCATTTATATTTTTATAGATTTTATGTACTTTTTTAGCAAATGTTATTAATAGCCATTGAGTCGTAAATTAATGTGAAAATGAAAAAAATAATAAACAGATACAATAAAAATTAATACATTAAAATTGAAATAAAAACATTTGCTGGATGATTAATGTGACAGATCAGATTATATAGCCTGCTTGTTACTCTTTTAGTTACAAACTTCTATATCATAAACAGAACATATATCACTAATATTTATTTTCCTTATTTGTTTGAGTGAGGTGATATTTTATTTTGGAACATATATGTAGTTATTCTAATTTTTATTTTGGAACATATATCGCTTTGTTAAATAAGGAGAGGAATTTTAGATAAAATAAAATGCATACCTCCAGCCAACCATAAAAATAAGAAAAACACATACCATCTTATGCCGAATTTGGGAAAAAAGTTTTGGACCAGCAGTGTGTGTGTCTGTATACAATTTCCGACTTGCACAATTTGTAAGGGCCTTGGGCTACAAAAACATGAAATAAAGATGTTTATCTGCCTGATTTGAATGAATAAAAACGGAAAAAAATTATGTGATAAAACTTAAAATTATACCTGAATTTTTTATCTCCCCAATACATCAAGAGTACTCTGAAATCCGCTAGTGGAATTTCGTCCGGCCTATTTTCAAGCCTCTCTTCATCAGTTTCATAAGCCTTATAATGTGCCTTTTTAATACCCCCTCCAAGAGTCACGAATTGACTTCAAAACCCAGTATTCACATTCATCCGGAATAATATACCGTTGATTAAATACAAATCAAACATTAAAAAGAACAGTCATGCTACTTTTTTGACAAGTTTCATATATTTAAGTAAAATTCAGCTATGTTTGCAAATTACCTTGACATAGCTCCACAGCGTGCCATTCAAACTTGAAGGAACATCAAACCAAGACTTGTAAGTAAGTGGAACACTCCTCTTCAGTGTTCCTAAAAAAGCACCCAGTTCAGACATTACTTGGTCATCGTCTGAAATAGGTTGGCCCCGTTGATTCATTTGGATTAGAACTCTTTTGTCATATGACCTTGAATGAACTTTATCCATCTTTGTTTTTCCTCTGAACCTTCTGGGAGTTCACACTACTATTACAAAGTACATACAATAGTAATGAGAAGGCTAGACATAACATAAATGAGAACTTGAACTATTAAAATCAGAACTCAACTAGATAATACCTTCATCTTCTTCGTTTTCAATATGTGTCGAGACATTTCCAACAACAGCCTTCTTCCTTGCACTTCCACTACTGTTATTCTTCTGGCGTTCTCGCATAGCCAAATAAGCAGCCATTGTTCCTATTCCTTCATTGTGTGGTAACTCAACGATACACGGTGGATCAACAGTTTGCGTAAGAACTGGATTTCCCCTGCCATTGGAGCTGCATTCTTATCAGTTGCAGATTCAACAATGACCCATGAACGAGTTGTTGGTCCAGGTTGAGGCTGTGTAATCGTAACGTTTTTGGTTCTCTAAAATACGCACACAAAAACAATAAAATAAAAAAAAATGAGGAAGTTAGTCTATAATTACCAACATAAAATTAAATCTTCTGCTATAACGCACCTTTGTTAGATTTTTTGAAGTATCATCTTCACTAGGTTCCTCTTGTTCTGGAGCATAATCTTCGCTTTCAGCTGGCATCTTTGATTTTCCTTTATTTTTTTCAAATTCATTTATCAGTCCAGTAACTAATGTAGGCATCCCAAGAGCTTCAAAAACACTATTCTTCTACGACACATGTTTAGCTCTCTCTGTAACAACCCAGAATTTGGAGATTATCGTTAATATTAAATTATAATGCAAATAATAATTTAAGATTGTGATTATGAATGAATTAGAGGAATGAAATGTGAGTTAATACTGTTTATTTTATATAAACAATGTCTTGATGAATAAAACTTGGGTTTTTAATTTATGTGAGTTAATTTATCTCATAAGATGTTATTTCAGCATATTGATGGTTGGAATAAATATAAATGAGTGAAAATAAGCATAGAATATTTTATTTGTGAAAGTGAGTAGAAAATAAATGATGTTAGTTATTTATTGAGTCAAAATGGAAAGTATTTGAATTTTATTCCAATAATAGCTTTTGTATTGAATAAAAAGGACAAATGAGAAGAAAATGAATTTTTCGAAGTGTATTAATGATTGAAAATAGTGTTGTACTATTTTAAAAAGTGTTAAAACATTTAATGCACTTATTTGAGTTAAGAAATAATATTTATTTGACTCAGATTGTTTAAAATTGTGGTTTTTTGTCTAAAAATAACAATATTGTCAAATATTGTGCAAATTAGTAGTTTATTGGGAAACTAATATTTTTAAGTGTAAAAAAATATATTATTGTGTTAATCATGTTCACCTTATTAAAATACGAAGAATGCATTTTGTCTTATGTAAAAAGAAATTAATAGAGAAAGTTATGTTAAAAATAGTATAAAACCTATGTATATTAGCCTAAATAATTTTCTAAGTATGAGAATGGACTAACTGGGCATAGTAAACATCTAATAACCCAAATTCTAGAGTTTTCTAATGAAGTATGTTCCTTTTCTCCCAAAACTCATTACAGTAAAACCAAAATCAGAAAAGAAAAAGCTTCAAAGTACAAAACAATGGCTACCCTCTTCAAAATTTAATATTCCAAGCTCAATCTTTGCAAATTTAAAAGCCTAATTCAAGTTAGAATCATAAAAGAAGGTAATCTCCAACCTATTCTATCATAGAATCCATCTAAAACCCTAGAATTGTTTACTGTAAATTTTGTTTTGATCAATTTCTTTTTCGCATATATTGTTTTTTTCTATTTTCAGATGTTTAGAGCTCCAAACTTATGCTAAAGGCTCAACCTTGCTTGCAAATCCTTACTTATTCACTGAAAATCAATTGGTAAGTGTAAAAGCTTACAAGTTCTAGCCAAAATCAAAGTTTTGAGTTGAATTTTCGTATTAATAAGGTTATGTTTCGTCTTTGTTATTTTTTGTTTTCTGTTGCCACATTGTTTTGGCCATAACTTTTACAATTTTATCCAAATTTCATAATTTTGGATATTCTGGAAAGCACAAACAAAGGGCTACAAGTTTTATGTTTTGAGTTTTCTAAAATTTTGAAGTTTTCTTGACCAAAATCGTGCTTGTTTGTTACTGTCCCGAGAGCAAATGACATCAACAACCATCACAAGTCTAAGAAATTATTTTTGCCATAACTCATTCGTTTCTTAACCGATTTTGAAAATTTTAGATGTTCTGGAAAGCTTAAATCATGTGCTACAACTTTCATGCATTGATTTTTCTGTATTTTTGTGGTTAGATATGTCAAAATAGAATTTTTATTCTGTTATCCCGAGAGCAAAACCAATATTTGCTCTGTCCTTGAAGCTGAAACGAAATTGGCCATAACATTTTCGTTTCTTAACCGATTTTGTTAATTTTAGATGTTCTGGAAAGAGTAAATCATGTTTTACAACTTTTATGTTTTTAGTTTTCTGTAATTTTTAGGTTAGCTATGTCAAAATCTAATTTTTCTACTGCTAACCCGAGAGCAAAATCAATATTTTCTCGGTGTTTGAAGCCGAAGCGAATTTGACCGTAACTTCTTCGTTTCTTAACCAATTTTGATAATTTTGGATGTTTCGGAAAGATGAGTTAATGTGCTACAAGTTTCATTCATTATGATTTCTGAAATTTTGAAGTTTATTTGGTTGAAATTATGGTTGTATGCTGCTGTCCTGTGAGCAAAACGACAGCAACAACAATCGTCGACCTTAGAATTGTATTAGCTCATTTTGTCTCTCATTCTCTTCGGTTTTAATGATGTATTTGAAAAATTCTCAGAGCAATGATGCCTATCAGTAGGCTAGATATATTTGGAGAATTTGAAATTCAAATTTTAAATGGAATTTGAATTGATTTTGGGTTAAATTTGAATTGAATTCGTATTGAATTCAAGTTATCGGTTTTGAGATATCCCTCTTAGTTTTCATTGTTTTCGAGCAGGATTTTCATCGAAACCAATATGAAGTGTTATTTTGAGTTGATTTAGAAGTTACCTAATTTTGGTGAAGATTATTGTTTTGAGAATTACTCTTTGAGTACATTCGACGACGAACCAATCTAGATGCATTTTGTGATGGCCGATGAAATGAGGCAATATTGATGTTAATTTTTAATTTGCAACTATGGTTAGAAACAACCATCACGATGTTCTTTTACTTGCCTAGGAGATGAGGCAAGTTGTTATGATAGATTGATGATGATTTCGATATTTATGATGAATTTTTACTTGTCGATAAAATGATACCACTCTCAATGTCACTTAAAACTCGTCCAAGTAAGAGATAAGACGAGTTAGATATCTTACACTCGCCGATGAGATGAGGCAGTGTTTATTTGATGATGTTTTATGATGGTTTTCTAATGTGGCATCGACTAACGATTAGTAAACCAATAGGTAAGAACGTATGGTATGGGACGTACGTTGACGCCTATTGGGTTCCTATTCGAGAAGTTGATACACATTCACGATGTTACTAGTGCTACAGACCGAGTACTCGATTGGAGTCATCACGATGTTCATGAAGTTATTACTCGACTCCAATCATCACGATGTTATTACTCGGGTTTTGTGACTGGGTGTCATCAAGATGTTTCCAACTATAGTCAATCAAGATGATCATGATGTTATGTGACCCCAAGTCATCACGATGAATGGTACCAAATAATGGTAGTACTAGTCAAGATGTAAATGCACGTGCTGTTTTCCATGAGGTTTAGGTGTTTCGATTTCACTACTTTGATGATGAAGCTTTAGTATATCCTTATGTAAGAAAAAGGCTTATTGACATACATTGTTTTATTTGTGATTTTGAATATATGATGTTTTGGATTCTTTCCGGGCTCTATCAAGATGGATTTGAGACATTATATATATTTATACCAATGAAATGAGGTTTAAATTATGGTAATGCTTTTATGATGAGTGTTGATAATATATTTAAGATATATTTATATTTATACCAATGATATGAGGTATAAGTGATTATGGAGTTTCCTTTATAATGAGTTTAATGATGGATTTGAGATGTATTTATATTTATATCGATGAGATGAGGTATAATAATTAAGAAGTTTCTATTAGATGAGTTTTATTTATGATGGATTCTTGAAGTTTTAATTATCTTATAAAGATTTACTTTATGGTCCATATCCTCAACCATTTCATTTGGTTAAATATATATATATATATATATAATTAGATAAACCATGTCTATCTAATATACATATTGTATTCCTCTATGCAATCATGATGAACCATTGATGTACCACTCTAGAGATAACTTGTTGACCTATATCATTCCATTGGTAATGATGGAATAGTTTTCCCCTTATCTCTTATCATCACCTTTACTAATGATAAGTTCTAGCTAGCCTGACCCGTGTGTTTTCACTCGGGTCAGACCGAGTTGTTTCAGGTATCATCTATTGGGCTTAGCTTGAAGTTGATGTTGGATATCAGATCTTCTTTCTCTTGAGTAGTTTATTTCTTCTGCATACTATGATGTTTTTACATTTGAGTCGATGTATATGGTGTGGTCGTGTACCACCTTTGTGTTATTCATATTGTGTTGTACTGAACGTGTATCAGTGTATATGTATATATATGATGTTGGTTACTGCTCTGTGATGTGATTTACATTCGGTTATTATATTTTGTTCTGATAGATCCGTTAGCCACCTATAGTTTTGGATTAAGCATTTACTGGCTATGTCGATCCACTTGAGTTGAAAAATTATAATGCATTTATCGACGTATTCAATGGATGTTTAAGACAAAATTATAGATGGTCCCCCTTAACCAGCCCTATTCTCCGCTTTAGTAGACAGAATTACTTTGTAATTCTCTTTGCTAAGGTGGGTCTCGGGGTGGGGCATTACACTCTCCCTTTCGTATTCTGTAAGCGGCCGAGGCGGAGGAGGTGGTAGATCATCATCCTGAAAGTAATTTAATAAGACATTATTGTAAATATAAGCAAAATATATGTAGAACATCATATTAGAAGATCAGATTGTAGTCTTCTTACTAGAATCTCATTTTCATCCATATTTTCCTCTTCATCTGGAGGATTATAGAAATCCAATTTACTCTTGACACTTGTTGAGTTGATATTCAAAGTTGCATCGCTGACTTTAGTTGGATTTTTCTTCTCTGGTGTCTTCGTACAACTACTGACTTCGGTTGGATTTTTCTCTTGTAACTTTGTAGACCTACCGACTCCAGTTGACTTCTTGCTGATCACCTTTTTCCTACCCATGCGTGGACTCACAGCAGCTTCGCTCACTTGTGGATTGTTTAGTCTTGCCGACTTTCTAGGACTAAAGACTTGATCAGTCTGCGTCTCGTTGGTAAGTGGATTGTTTAACCATGCCGACTTTCTAGGACTAAAGACTTGATCAGTCCGCATCTCGTTGGTAAGTGGATTTTTTAGCGGTGCCGACTTTCTAGGACCAAAGACTTGATCAGTCTACGTCTCGTCGGTAAGTGGATTGTTTAGCCATGCCGATTTTCTAGGACCAAAGACTTGATCAGTCTGCGTCTCGTCAGTAAGTGGATTGTTTAGCCGTGCCGACTTTCTAGGACCAAAGACTTGATCAGTCCACGTCTCGTCAGTAAGTGGATTGTTTAACCGTGCCGACTTTCGAATCGGAGTAAAGACTTCAGTCTGCTTCTTGTTTTTTGCTGCCTGTTGCAGATGGTGAGTGGTGACAAATTGCCGTTTCTGTGATTTCGAAGCTGCAAACATACATCGACATAAAAGGAAAGTTTATCATGTCATAAACATAATTATTTAAACTTAATTAAAGAAATTAAGACTTGATAATGTACACTAATTCCTGGAGACAACAGATTCTTCCTTGGGCGTACGATGACATGTGGCTGCATTTGTTCCATTGGCTCAATTTTATCATCGACCAAGGTGTCGACATAGAAATCAATGTAATCACCATTATTTTTTATTTGCATCAATTCTCACAGATCTGCATCACTGGTCACCAATTTCCACCCACTCGTTGGACCTTTCCATGAATATACTCCTCCAATTTCAGTGTACTTTAGCTCATCCCTGACAAACTCCATCAGTACCGTGTAAGAAAACATATCCAGATCAAAGCCCATGACAACATATCCATTCTTCTCAAATTTTCCTTTGAGATGGAATTTAAGATTTGCCTCCATCCTACGCAAAACGAAGGAATTAACATTAGAATGACATAATTACAAATTAAAATAAACCAACTGCATTATAAAATAAAACAGTCACTTCACTAAAATGTAATAAAGGTAGAAACACTAAAAAAGAGACAAAAAACAAGCCATAAATATGATACATCAGTTACAACATTTAATCAAGGCAGAAACAACATTTTCTTACTTAAATTTGGTACATTAGTTACTTAACTAAATATCATAGTGATACACAAAAATTAAGCATTTTCTTTCATCTGCTAGGTGGAAGGCAGATTCGTCTCATTGGGACATCATCTTTACACCAACGAACATCAAAATCTTGATTTCCCATTCCATAAGCAGGCTGGATATCATTCAAATCTTCATTTGCATCTTCTCTTTCGATTTCACACTAGTCTCTCGGCAATTTCTTGATAACATTGTGGCACATCATCTCAATTGGATCTTCTATATAAAACACCCGTTGCACTTGTGAATCCATAACATAAGGATCGGATTTTTGGCATAATCGATTAAAATTGACACGAGTCAGCCCATATAAATCTTTCTCTTCTTGGTACCAACAACACTTAAATAAAACCACACTATATTCTCCCCAATAATCTAGTTTTAATATTTCCATAATTGATCCATAGTAATTAACTTCACCAACCAATGGATTTTGATCTTTCAAACTTGCAAAGCTAGTAGTCAAGGCTATCAAAAATACACCACTATTTTTTGTTGTACATTTGGCATCTCTGAACCTTGTATAAAATCTGTATCCATTGATAACATATCTAGTAAACCTCTTAGCTGTTGGAAGAGGGCCCATTGCAAGCAGTTGTACTTCTTTTGAAATGTCCTCCTTTTTCCCAACCTCTTCCTTTAACCACTTCCAAAATTCTTCACCGTGTTCTCTCTCTCTTTTATATTTTTTTGATAATGCATGACCATCAATTAAAGCTTGATGTTCCCTAGAATAAAGACGTGGTTAATAAAAGATAGAAACAAAATTTTCGGTTCTTCAATAATTACTAAAATAAATATAAAAATTAAAAACTTACTCAAGTATACTCTCTATTTCCTTGTTACCACAATTGAATAGAATGTAACGGTGACATGCCGTCCATTGAGAATCTTTAAGATGAATACTTTTTCCATCTTTGTTTCTTCTTGTGCCAATAGGATATTCAAGATTCTATGGACATGTTTCAAATTTCATTTTTCCTGCTCTATCGCCACCTAAGAACCTTGAACAGAAGATCAAACATTCTTTTGTAAGATAACCTTCAGCAATGGATGCCTCGGGTTTACTTTTGTTGCGAACATATGATTTCAGTTTACAAAGATAACGCTCAATAGGAAACATACAACAAAGATGTGTAGGTCCACCATATTCAATTTCCTTGTATTAATGAACTAGCAAGTGCACCATTATATCGATGAAAGCATTTAGGAATATCATCTCAAATTGACAAAGAATTTCCACAATTTCCTTTTGTAGCCTCTTGAGATAAGCCAAATTGATAATTTTACTCCAAAGACTTCTTTGAAATGCACCTAATTTTATCATAGGTAATGCAACTTCAGGTTTTACAGATTTCTTCACAGCAAATTGTAGCAAGTAGTGGAGAAGAAAATGAGCATCGTGGCTCTTATACCCTGCAATTTTCCTCTCTTTCTTGTTTACATACCGGCTGATATTAGCTGCACAACCATAAGACAGTTTAGCATTCTCCAACACCGAGCAAATTATTTCTTTCTCCCTGTTCATCGTTGCAAATATGGCATCCCTGATCTTAAGGTAATTCCCATCAGCTAATAGAACCGGATGAAGGACCTCCCTGATGCCTATCTCTTGTAAATCATACCGAGCACTTAAATGGTCTTTCGACTTCCCATTAATATTTAGTAAAGTGCCAAGTATGTTATCACAAATGTTTTTCTCTATGTGCACAACATCAAGGTTATGTCGACATACATTGTGACTCCAATATGGTAAATTAAAAAATATTGATTTCTTTTTAAAAGGGGACTCATTTTTATGCTTGTCGACCTCTTTCTGCCCAAAAATATTTTCATAACCAGCCAACAATTCTTCAATGTCTGTCCCGGATAAAATTCCCAGAGATGTTCCCATTTCAATTTCACCATTAAACCTTTTCTTATCAAACCTCCACTTGTGTTCCGGATCTAAAAATTTCCTATGATTCATGTAGCACATTTTTTACTATGTTTCAAGTAAGTTGAAGAAGTCGTGAAATGGCATACGGGACAAGCTAAATAACCCTTTGTGCTCCAGCCGGATAACATTGCATAGCCCGGAAAGTCGCTGATCCTCATAACACGCTTGCACGTAACGTGAAATTAGCACCAGTTAAGGCATCATAAGTTTGTATGCCAAGACCCCATAATTCTTTCAATTCTGCGATAAGAGGCTGCATGTAGACATCAATGCTATTCTTAGAAGACTGTGGACCAGGGATAAGGGTTGAAAGTATCAAATTTTCTGGCTTCATGCATAACCAAGGTGGAAGGTTATAATTAACCAATATGATTGGCCATGTGCTGTGAGCTATAGTCATTGTATGAAAAGGACTGAATCCATCAGTTGCTACTCCTAACCTGATATTTCTGTTTTCAGATGAAAAATAAGGATATTTGGCATCCATCGCCTTCCAAACCTCTCCATCAGCTGGATGTCGAAGTCTGCCATCATTTTGTCGTCCCACTGCATTCCATATCATAAGTTCTGCATACTCCTTGGACATGAACAACCTTTGCAGCCTTGGTTTTAGTGCAAAATAACGTAACACTTTTGCTGGTACTTTTTGAATCCGCTGCTTCGGATCATTGTCAACACCCGCTTTCTTTTCCGGTATAGCCCACCTTGAAAAACCATAAGTTTTGCAGTTATTTTCCTTTTCATTTTCTGCCAAATATAGCATGCAATCATTTGGAAATGCATGTATTCTTTGGTAATCGAGGCCTAAATCTTTAATGATATTTTTGGTAGCATTGAAAGATAAAGGGATGTGGGCTTGTAGAAAAGCTTCTTTTAGCAACTCTAATAAATCGGTAAATGCAGACTCGGTGATTCCATGTAGGCATTTTAAAGAATAAAGCCTGACGATGAAACTTAATCGCGAAAATTTAGTACACCCGGGATATAATTGCTGCTTTCCCTCTTCAACACGATGATGAAATTTTCTAGCATCGACATCTACTCCATTTGCTCCATCAGAAGATCCACCTTCATTGTTCTGCATATTTCCACAAGTACGATGCAACGTCTCATCGAGATTATCTCCAAAATTTATTCCCGCTTCACGATCCATATCGTTATCCCTCCTTTCAGGATCTAGACAGGAAACCTCACAAATCCATTTCACGTACAATTCAGATGGACCATTCCAAATCAGATGGTCGTAGACTACCTCTTTACGATGCCACTTGCGATTATGACACTTTTTGCAAGGGCATGTAATTTCATCTGTAACGACCCAACTTCCACACTCCAGGAAGTTGTATCGCTAAGAAGAAAGAAAGGGATAGAAAAGAGAAAAGAAAGGAAAGAAAGAACATACAACATCAGAATCTCACAGCGGAATCGAATAAATTATAATATATCACATAAAACTTTACATAGTA
Source organism: Allium cepa (assembly GCA_030765085.1). Taxonomy (NCBI): domain Eukaryota; kingdom Viridiplantae; phylum Streptophyta; class Magnoliopsida; order Asparagales; family Amaryllidaceae; genus Allium; species Allium cepa. The sequence goes on from CM060941.1 coordinate 621,701,545, forward strand.
TCATATACATCAGAGTTAAACAGCTAATACAACACAAACTAGACAGTTATAAACTTTTGTCTAGCAATTACAATTCAAGTATCAGAGAAAACAGATACAACTAAAACACAACGGAACCACTAAAAATATCAACATGCTGAAGCCTCCTTTATATTTTTCAAAATAATTAAATTACTAATCAAATGACTCCTTTATATTCAAAATATATTAAAACAATATATTTCTGAATTTAAATTCAAATCCCATTTAAAAATTTGATATTTAAATTGTTTAACTATTTAAACATTGATCCAAATTTTAAATAAGAAAAATTCTTAAAATAAAACGAATGTTTAAAGAACATTCATTACTGAAATATAAAGAAAGATTTAAAACAAATTTACTTGATTTAAATAAATTAATCTTTGAAAAATAATTTGATTATTTCAATTTTCAAATTTAAATTAACTCTTCATAGCTTAATTCAAATATTAAGGAAATAAATTCTTTCAAGTTTTAAATCTTATTTAATATCAAATTTCATCTATTTTTAAACATTTGAATATGTTTATTCATTCTTCTTTAAATTTTACAACCTGTTTGAAATCAAACTGGCTTCCAAAGAAACCTAAAAAAAAAACAGTTTTAACTTGATTTCAAAACACACTTAAATTTTGCTTAAACCATTTAAATTTATTTAAAATTTAAAATTTACAAAAAACTGTTTTGAAACAAAAACCTGGTTTTAAACCAAACCTGAAACTGTTTTATACTTGATTTAAAACCAAATTAAATCTTGTTTAAATTTAAGATTTTCATTTTTAAAACTTTTGAATTCAAAACTACATTTGAATTTAGATTCAACTTCCATTTGAATCAGATTCTATCTAAAAAAATATGAATTCATTTAAACTAAAAACTGCAAAATACTCTCTGGTTTTAAAAACCTGAACAGTTTTTATAATCTTGATTTAAAACCAAAAGTAAATCTCGTTTAAATTTAAGGTTTTCATTTTTTTAAAACTTTGAATTTCACACTACATTTGAATTCAGTTTTTAACTTATACTTGAATCAAGTTGAAATTTAAAATATGAATTTTATTTAAACTACAAACTGCAAAATCACATGTTTTAAAACCTGAAACTGTTTTATTTTTAAATCTTGATTTTAAACGGAATTTAAACCTTGTTTAGATTTAAAATTTTCATTTTTAAAACCTTGAACTCAAAACTCCATTTGAATTCAGACTTAACTTATATTTAAATCAAATTAAGATCTTTAAATTATAAATTTTATTCAAATTCATAAAAAAAAACTGCAACTACAGGTTTATAACCCCGTAAACAAACTAACCCGAGAACCTATAAATTTACTTCGAGTTTACCTACCTTCTGCTTCGCGACCGAAGCACAAAAACCCTAGGATAGCTTCGAGTCTAAAACCCTGCATCTCAGAAGTTCACCAGAACTTCAATACTGCAACACTGAAACTAGGTTTTTAAAACCTGGAAACACTCATATCACCACTCCTCTCTCTCTCTGATCATCCATCACCAACATCTCCTTCATTCTCACATCAATTCACCACTAACATGATGCATCTAAACACCTAAGATCCATTGGCTTAACTGATTATTTCAAAATTTTCATTTTCTGTTTTAAACAGAAATGCTAATTTACACAGTCAACCTAAAAAAAATGAAACTTGTTTTATACTTTCTGATTTCTAACATATATTCATGTTAAAATCTCATTTTAAACAGTTAATGATGTTGATACTTTTGTTATTATTATATTTTTTTCAAAAAAAAAAACAATACTGTATTACTTATAACAGAGACACAGGTTTTATTAATCTTGAATATAATTTACAAACTTGAAATTTATACTCAACAAACAAATACTGTTTACTCAAAAATTTCTAACTGCAATCAATTCTAGTGATAAAGAATTTATAAAAGAAAATCTTAATTTTTACAAGCAAATTAGATCTGCAGCTACATATATATATATACACATTCATATATATTCACATATAACAGTCATCAATAGGCAATCCATCACAACATATTTTTTCTACTACTTTATATGCATAGAGATCACAGGCTTCTTGCATGATGAAGTTACTCAATTCTTTCTTTTTCTTAAAACAGAGAACATATTAAATTTTGCCTAAACTTGTTTTGACTTCTGTGTATTAAAAACTTAGGTTCTGTAAGTTATGTTAATTTTGATTTTTTTTTTAAAGAAACTGTTTTTAAAAATAAGAAGCTTACTCACCTTAAATTTGAAGAATGCAGAGAACAATTTTTGCTGCATATTCCAATTTCCAGGAACTGTTTGAAACTGCATTTTGAAATTGAAGTTGCTTTACTTGTATTTTGATTGCTGAGTTTCTTGATGCTATTACTTGTTGATGAAGATTGCATGTAGACCCATTCTAATAGCTCAAATTTAAAGTTGTTCTTCAATTTGCAGATTTTAAATTACAGATATGAAGTTGTTGTTTGCAGATTTGATTTGAATTTGGTTTTTCTTGATTTTAACATGCATTTGCTTTGGGGTTTTTGATTTACTCAAATCTGATTTTCAGGTTTTCAATTTTGAAGAGAATGTGTTTTAATCCAATTGCTTTTGTTATGTTTTATTGTAAATAAAATTAAATTTCAACATGCCACTTGTTATGTTATCATGTTAAATGTTTTACAAGTGTTCACTTATGTTTTAAGATTTAACACATGTACATTTCAATATTTAAAAGAGAATTCTAAATTTATAAAGGTATTTGAATTATCTTAAAATCATTTCTAATTTATTTCTAGCATGTCTCAAATGTTTATTTATAACTTCTTATAACATTTATTTTAATGTTTGTTTGATTATTTTTAAAATAATATTCTTTATGAAACTAAATTTCAAAAGGAAAGAAGTGTTGAATTAAATTTTATTCAAGAGTTTAAATCAAATGTTATACTTTAACAAAAATGAATTAAATCTTATTTCAAAGAAAAGCAATTTTAAAATAAAACAAAACAAACTTTTATTATAAAATAAAATTTTAAAAAAACAAATTCTTACTTACCTTTCTATAAAAATATAAGAAAGATTTTTAAAACAAACCTTTGAATAGTTTACAATACTAATTTAAACCAATTTAAACCAATTTACAATTTATAGATTTATATACAATAATTAGAAAATATCCTTTAATATAAATTAAAATTAAAACCAAATCCTCTATTTACAATGTATAAACATTTATACATTATAAATAAAATATTTTTAAATCAGTTTAGAAAGATAAATTTATCATTTAAATATTTTTAACATTTGAAAAGAATATCATTTAACAAACTAAATAATTATTAATTTTCAAAAGAGAATTCCTGTTTGAATTAATTTATTAAATTAATATTTCACCTTTTTAAAATAATTATTAAAGAAATTATTAAATAATTATTGCCTAAATTTCCGGGACATCACATTCCTCCCCCCTTAAAAGAATTTCGTCCCCGAAATTTAAAAGCAAAGGTAATTTAATAATCCCATACAGATTTTAAAATTTAAAATAACAAACATATATTATCAACCAAATACTAGCAACCATAACAACCAATTTAAACAAACAATTCTAATTATCCAGACAAAAATTCCGGATATAATTCCCTAGAGTTTCCCAGGTACACTCGCTCTACAGAATCTAAACTAGCCACACCACTCAGATCTAGAGCTCCTATATATGTTGATCTACAAATCTAAACAGAACACAGGACTACAGATAAGTCCTGATCAACTCCTAAATCTCACAGAACTACTGATTCTAAAACCAGAGATAAACCATACACATACTCCCTCAGAGATACGTGAAAACAAAACAAATTCCAGCCATCCGAACTGGAAATTCAATCCTGTAGACCAAACACTTAACCCTTAAGAGAAATAGAAAGATCAAATACTCACATCCACAAATCTCTCATGACGATCCTGGGCTGCCCTCAACTTCTAGATCAAACAGAATCCACCACACAAGCTCTATTGCAGAATCATCAGAAGATTCCAAACATACAACCCTATCCGGAAAACAAACAGATACAAAACAATCAAGTCTCCAGATCCAAAATGAATATCCTGTAGAAATCCTTTTATCCAAGACAAAACTCAAATTCCCAATGAATCAGATGCTCCTATTCTGGAATAGCTGCCACCATGCTTCCACTGCGCAACTCTGATTCGAGAATGCTGTTGATGAACACAAGTATAAACTTGATCAACTTATCCCGGAATATTGTTCATCAAATTCCATAAATCTCAATGACCTATCCGATTCGGTCACAAACACTACAGCAAAAATTCGGCCAGAAACCAGATCCGATAAATCCTGCCAACTTGAACAGATCTCACTCTCAAATAATCTCCAACAATGCTGAACCACCGGTAAAGCTCCAAGAACCAAGTCAATACAGAAGTTAATCTCTCGATGCGGATGCAAATCTTAATTCCTTCAAAGATATCCAGAAAATACCAAACCACTTCGAAAACTCAAACATCCACTAGAGATGCTTCAATCAAAAATAAAGATTACTCAGAGAACTTCCGAACCATTGCAAGTCACTTTTGCGATTCCTCTCAGTTCAGATCCCAAGAAATCGTTCTCTCTTCAATAATCAGAACAGCTAAAGCCTTCAAAACAAAGAAGAACTAGTGGTCTACCTCCAACCACAAACATCACACCCAACTGAGCTTGCAGAAGAAATGGACAAGCTCCACCATCTGCCCGGACTACTGACAGAAGAATCACAGAGATTCTGAACCATCGAAGAACAGGCCACTCACTACTGCTGCCAAAAACTTCCTAAACCAAAAACTCATCGAACCTCAAAGCTACACCAGCCTCTTCGCAACAGAGTCTTCCAAAAGACAGATATCCCTCAGGAAACTCGCTCCCAAACCAAGCTCAAAATACTCTGCCAAACTGAGTCTCAACTCAAATACAGACAGAACTCCTTCCTGAAGTTGCCAAAATACCATCTATGGCTTCAGAACTCCCAACTAATCCAAACTCAAGAGAAACCACTCACACGAGTGAAATCCAGCTTACAATCCAAAAATAATCTCCGAATCTTAAAAAGATTTCCTTCAAAGATCAGAGAAATCCTTCACCAACAGCAGAACTACTCAAGATGCCCAAACTGCCCTAGCAGATCACTTCCAATCTCAAACACTCAAACTCCAACCATTGGTAGTTGTGTTACACACACCACTACCCTATCTACCTTTATTACTTATATTGGAAAACCTGAACAGTCAACCCAACAAATAGGCGAAAACAAATAATATATATATATATATATATATATTCAAAATTACAAATACGCTCTCTCAAGATAGACACCACTCTAGAGTCTAGGCATTCGCTCAACCTAGAGCTCTGATACCACAATGTAACGACCCAACTTCCACACTCCAGGAAGTTGTATCTCTAAGAAGAAAGAAAGGGATAGAAAAGAGAAAAGAAAGGAAAGAAAGAACATACAACATCATAATCTCACAGTGGAATCGAATAAATTATAATATATCACATAAAACTTTACATAGTATCATATACATCAGAGTTAAACAGCTAATACAACACAAACTAGACAGTTATAAACTTTTGTCTAGCAATTACAATTCAAGTATCAGAGAAAACAGATACAACTAAAACACAACGGAACCACTAAAAATATCAACATGCTGAAGCCTCCTGCTCCATTATCTCCTCCAGAACTCGATCAAAGCAATCCTGAAACACTTGACTACTCATACGTAATATGAGTACCCAAGAGTTTAATAAAACAGAAAATAAACACTCAGGTCAGACAGGGGTCTGGTGTGAGTAAACGGTGATAAAAGTTGCTTAACTTTAGAAAATCCTTTGAAAACAAAGGGTATCACGTAAGACTTCCCACACATAAACATGGAAAAGTTTTTACCCTAAGCTAACCAAAACATTTGATAGGAAATCCAGTGATATTATAATAATGTCTAGGGTTTTCAAAATAAAATACAGAAATAGCTGGAATGCTTACATCTCACGTTCCAACATAGTTGGGCACAATCAAAACCGTACAGGAACTTATTAGATTATGGATTCCATCAATGGCAGGGCTACTAGGGTACCGCCCGTCATAGTACGTGGCCTTGATCAACGTACCGAGGAGTACTCCCACTCCCTTGCAACACAAAGCCGGACCCGTTCCTTACTGAACAGTTCCGAACAAGACAACCCCGCAGTTGGTGTACACTAACAACTGCCCACTAAGCCGAATAAAAAGGGCCTCTAGACAGGGATCAATCTTGCTCTTCAGTGGGTGCTACCCACGAAGCTTTGCTGCACCTCCCCTGTTTTAGCCATTCCTGGTAGATGAGGCTTGAGGCTACGATTACCTTTATAGGACATATAAATCTTAGAATGCTCATCGTCCACCTGACGATGTTTTGGAAGCATTCAATCCATACAAGTTCGTTCCGGCTTCGAACGAAACCGAAGGCATTATCTCGTTACACGCATTACGGAATCACCCACAGAGTTAACGACGATAACCCTTGCACTCTAAATCACCATCTCGAATCTATAAGTACTATTCCGTCAAACTCATTACAGAATCACCCAAAGAGTTATACTGACGTATAGCCCTTACACCTCGAGTCTTCACTTGCTCCACTTGGACTAACGACCTAACATTTATTTGGAATCGATGTGGTTTTCGGATATCCAAATATGGAAACCCGATCCCGGTCTCATCGAAACCAAACGCCATCTTAATGTCCAAGTTGTACTTAAGGGTTTTAAACAATTAACTTATTTCAATACTATCTAATTCACATAGATAGATAAACTATATCTCACAATAGATAATCACATTCATATCATAAACAGATAATCTGTATCATCCATAAACATATAATCATCACAACCAAATAATCCATCACAAACCATCATACTTTAACCAAGCATTCATATCATACAAATACAACTCATCTCATTACTGAGATCACAACCATTCAATTAATAACATCCATAAGCAATGATTTACTAATCAACAATTATAATTAATTTAAAATGAATTAAATTAATTACAACCATCTCTAATTAATTTAAAATAAATTAAATTAATTACTCATTTAAATCCTGCTTAACATCCATTAATTAACCCAGTTAATTAATTACCCACTAAGTATTTAACTTGATTATACATCCTTGATTAATCATTCACTAATTACAATAAGTAATTAGTCTTTAATTAATTAACCTTAATCATAAGTAATTAACATTTAATTACTCATTTATTAATTAATTATAACTAATTATATTTACCCTTAATTAATTATAATTAATCAATCTCTTAATTATTTATTACTTAATTAAACAATCCTTAATTACATCATTAATATTAATTAATGATCTTTAATATTTAAATAAATTACTTAATTGAAATTAATTACATTTAGTAATTAATCTAATTATTAATCACCTTAATTAATATTAAATTAAGTAATTAACTATCTTTAATTACTTATTTATAAATTAATTAACAAATCATTAATCATTAATTAATTCCTTAATTAATTACAAAAGTAATTATCTAAATTACTAATTACATTCTAGTAATTGTCATTATTATTTTTCTAAGTAATCCTGCTACACTAATTACATTAAGTAACTACTCTCATAACATCATTAGATGATTTATTAAAATTAATTAAACTAAATTAATTAACTTAAATAAATCACATATCCAAATTAATTACAATAAGTAATTAATTCCTTAATTACTTTAACAATTAATTATACTTAACAAATTTCAATTAATTAGATTCAATTAATTAATCTAGTTAATTATCAAAATTAATTTCATTAATTAAGTACTAAATCATCCTTAAATAATTATCACCAATTATTAATTAACAACATTTCAACAATTAATTAGATTAATTATTGATGAATCATTTCTAATTAATAAATTAATCTAAACCGCTTTAAAAAAACCAATAATTAAGTAAATCCTTAATTATCTTAAATATTTTTCAAAATAATTAAATTACAAATCAAATGACTCCTTTATATTCAAAATATATTAAAACAATATATTTCTAAATTTAAATTCAAATCCCATTTAAAAATTTGATATTTAAATTGTTTAATTATTTAAACATTGATCCAAATTTTAAATAAGTAAAATTCTTAAAATAAAATGAATGTTTAAAGAACATTCATTACTGAAATATAAAGAAAGATTTGAAACAAATTTACTTGATTTAAATAAATTAATCTTTGAAAAATAAATTGATTATTTCAATTTTCAAATTTAAATTAACTGTGACGCCCCACCTCTATACCCACGCTAGCCAAGAACACTCCGGAGTAGTGCTGTCAACTAGCACGGAGAATAAGGCTGTTGAGGAGCGACCATCCATGTAATTGCTTATCACACGGTGGCTATAAATACTCTTCGGAAACAAACATAGAAATAATCATATCACAAATCAGTCACAGATATCCATATCACAAAGGCGGAAGAAGATATGAATATATAACTAACACATGAAAGTGTACATCAGAGTGGTGGTCAGTAAGATCCACGATAATACAAAAGAATAGCAACACGTGCTATACAAAAGAATACAACTATGAGTCTATATCTCAAGTGTATACAACAAAAACTGCTAATCTAAACAGTTAGCCAAAAGTCAGAGTGATGAATCCCTGGGAAGAAGTCAAGCAGAAGCACCTGTAACATCTCGGTCTGACCCGAGTATTATTTAAGAAAATAATAAACGGATCAGTCTAGCTATAAATATCAGATGACATGATATAACATAAAAGATATGGCATAAACATAAACATCCATAACGACATACCACTATAAGTATGTAAATAATGATCAACAGAAGATCAATCAATAAGAGATAATCAATATCACAAGAATCTTCTCAAAGATTCGAAGAGGGCATCATACCCTAAACTTGTACTCATAACAAGTCAATGACATAAATTCCAGAAATCAACACGAGAAATCCAGAAATCATAAAAAGGGAAAGAGGCCTATCACATGACGGTCCGAAGACCATGGGGAGCTACCCCGCATGTGTGAATGGAATCACACAGATTGAGGTCAAGACTAACCAAAAAGCAGAAAGGTATGTGTGAATGGAATCACACAAGTGGTGTCTAGTCTAACCTTGCAATGAAAGAGACATCGCGCAATTGCTAGTCTAATTCATAAAGCGATCATCAAGATCAACGAGAAGTGTCAATTACACTAAGCTAGTAAATATAGAAGTTTAGCTTCATGTCCCATAACCACTTGCTTAACTTAAATATTTACGAACAAACTGTAAATCTTCACTAATAAAATTGTCACAAGAGGTTCAATCGAACAAGTCCAAGAATTAACCGACGAAGTGAACGCAAGCATTTCATACCACTTGTTTTACTAAGTCGTTTAATTAGATTTCTCATCCGAGTGAGGTAAAGGCTTGTATATACTAATAGATTGGAAAACGGTTTAAGAAAAGAGCTTTGTTATTAAAAATAGAGTTGAAATTGTTTGTTAAAAGAGTTTTGATATTTACTACTAGTATTGAAACCTTTATGTTATAAAGTGACAAAACACAGAAGCAATTGTAGAAACAATCGGTCACAAAAAATCGCATACGGAGATGTAAATAAAATCCAGGGAAATCAGCTCAATGTTTTTCAGATAAGATCCCCTACGGAGGGGGGGTCCAGGGGGGGTGGCAACCCCCCAAGGTGGGGGTGCGGGGGCAACGCCACCGCTTACGGGGTTCGACCTGCCCGGTCAGGTCGCGGGGGTCCAGGGGGCAGCGCCCCCGGCGGGGTGTGGGGCAGCGCCCCGTCCAAAACGGTACGACCTAAGTGAAGACAAGCGGCCTACGACCTAAAGCAAAATGAGGTCTAACGACCTAAGGGTTCACGCGGCCTAACACAATGGCCGAGCGACCTAACTGGAGTTAAGGGAGGCAAGCGACTTAAGGTCCAACGACCTACGACTCAAGCAAGCCGAGCGACCTAGTGTGGAGGGGTCGAGCGACTTAAGGAAGGCGAACGACCTAAGGTCTAACGACCTACGACTTAACAGAGTCGAGCGACCTAAGGTCTAACGACCTACGACTTAACAGAGTCGAGCGACCTAAGGTAAATGGTCCAACGACCTAACTCGAACGACTTATCTGGAGCTTAGGTCGGAGACGACCTACGAGATAAAGCAGGCCGACTTAGTGGACGAGCGACCTAAGGTAAATGGCCCAACGACCTAACTCGAACGACTTATCAGGAGCTTAGGTCGGAGACGACCTACGAGATAAACCAGGCCGACTTAGTGGACGAGCGACCTAAGGTAAATGGCCCAACGACCTAACTCGAACGACTTATCAGGAGCTTAGGTCGGAGACGACCTACGAGATAAACCAGGCCGACTTAGTGGACGAGCGACCTAAGGTTTGCCTAGAGATTATAGGTCGGAAACGACCTAAGACTTAAAGCTTAACTCGCGAGCGACCTACGGCTTAAGGCCTAACTCGTGAGCGACCTACGACTTAAGGCTTAACTCGTGATCGACCTAATTCCGAAGTGCCAATTCTTCCAGAACGACCTAAAGTTAACTCGTGAACGACTCACGACCCATGGACGAACGACTTAACTCTGAACGACCTAAAAATGGCCAGAACGACCTAAGTGCAGAAAATTCACCAAAACGCTAAAAATTGGAGTTTTTCGCCAATCCAATCCAAACCAAATGCTAACATGCATGCAAAAATGATAGGGAATCAATCCCAACAGTCCAATATAGTTATAGGCTAGAATTGGGAGATAAAAATCTCACCTTTGCACTAAAATTTATGAAGATGAAGCTTAAAAGCAAGGAGAAGAAAGGAGAAGCAATCCAAAGCTTGAATCCAATATCTTTTACTTGAATTTGGAGTTGAATGTTGGATTTGCAATTGAATTTGTGCTTGGAGTTTTAATTTCCAATTCCTTTCACCATTAATGCCCAAGCTTGAGTTAGTTAGGAAATTTATGAAGAGTGAGGAGAAGAGGGTTGGAACTTGGGCTTAATAGGCTAAACTAACCCAAAGTCCAAAGCGGGAAAAGTTAGTGAAATTTCACTAACTCCAAACCTATCGATGTTTATACTTAAAAAGTTGTAAACGACATTTCGAACTCAATGGAAGTGGTCTCGAGTCGTAATTTGACCGTTTGCAAAAAGTAGCTTTTCGGACCAAAATCCGATTAACGAGTTAATATCTAAATAAAATATTTAAATACAAACTCGATAAATATGCGGGTTGTTACATTAACTCTTCATAGCTTAATTCAAATATTAAGGAAATAAATTCTTTCAAGTTTTAAATCTTATTTGAAATCAAATTTCATCTATTTTTAAACATTTGAATATGTTTATTCATTCTTCTTTAAATTTTACAACCTGTTTGAAATCAAACTGGTTTCCAAAGAAACCTTAAAAAAAACAGTTTTAACTTGATTTCAAAACACACTTAAATTTTGCTTAAACCATTTAAATTTATTTAAAATTTAAAATTTACAAAAAACTGTTTTGAAACAAAAATCTGGTTTTAAACCAAACCAGAAACTGTTTTATACTTGATTTAAAACCAAATTAAATCTTGTTTAAATTTAAGATTTTCATTTTTAAAACTTTTGAATTCAAAACTACATTTGAATTTAGATTCAACTTCCATTTGAATCAGATTCTATCTAAAAAAATATGAATTCATTTAAACTAAAAACTGCAAAATACTCTCTGGTTTTAAAAACCTGAAACGGTTTTTATAATCTTGATTTAAAACCAAAAGTAAATCTCGTTTAAATTTAAGGTTTTCATTTTTTTAAAACTTTGAATTTCACACTACATTTGAGTTCAGTTTTTAACTTATACTTGAATCAAGTTGAAATTTAAAATATGAATTTTATTTAAACTACAAACTGCAAAATCACATGTTTTAAAACCTGAAACTGTTTTGTTTTTAAATCTTGATTTTAAACAGAATTTAAACCTTGTTTAAATTTAAAAATTTCATTTTTAAAACCTTGAACTCAAAACTCCATTTGAATTCAGACTTAATTTATATTTAAATCAAATTAAGATCTTTAAATTATAAATTTTATTCAAATTCATAAAAAAAAACTGCAACTATAGGTTTATAACACTGTAAACAAACTAACCCGAGAACCTATAAATTTACTTCGAGTTTACCTACCTTCTGCTTCGAGTCAGAAGCACAAAAATCCTAGGATAGCTTCGAGTCTAAAACCCTGCATCTCAGAAGTTCACCAGAACTTCAATACTGCAACACTGAAACTAGGTTTTTAAAACCTGGAAACACTCATATCACCACTCCTCTCTCTCTGATCATCCATCACCAACATCTCCTTCATTCTCACATCAATTCACCACTAACATGATTCATCTAAACACCTAAGATCCATTGGCTTAACTGATTATTTCAAAATTTTCATTTTCTTTTTTAAACAGAAATGCTAATTTACACAGTCAACCTAAAAAAAATGAAACTTGTTTTATACTTTCTGATTTCTAACATATATTCATGTTAAAATCTCATTTTAAACAGTTAATGATGTTGATACTTTTTTTATTATTATATTTTTTTCAAAAAAAAAAAAAACAATACTGTATTACTTATAACAGAGACACAGGTTTTGTTAATCTTGAATATAATTTACAAACTTGAAATTTATACTCAACAAACAAATACTGTTTACTCAAAAATTTCTACCTGCAATCAATTCTAGTGATAAAGAATTTATAAAAGAAAATCTTAATTTTACAAGCAAATTAGATATGCAGCTACATATATATATACACATTCATATATATTCACATATAACAGTCATCAATAGGCAATCCATCACAACATATTTTTTTCTACTACTTTATATGCACAGAGATCACAGGCTTCTTGCATGATGAAGTTACTCAATTCTTTCTTTTTCTTAAAACAGAGAACATATCAAATTTGCCTAAACTTGTTTTGACTTCTGTGTATTAAAAACTTAGGTTCTGTAAGTTATGTTAATTTTGATTTTTTTTAAGAAACTGTTTTTAAAAATAAGAAGCTTACTCACCTTAAATTTGAAGAATGCAGAGAACAATTTTTGCTGCATATTCCAATTTCCAGGAACTGTTTGAAACTGCATTTTGAAATTGAAGTTGCTTTACTTGTATTTTGATTACTGAGTTTCTTGATGCTATTACTTGTTGATGAAGATTGCATGCAGACCCATTCTAATAGCTCAGATTTGACGTTGTTCTTCAATTTGCAGATTTTAAATTACAGATATGAAGTTGTTGTTTGCAGATTTGATTTGAATTTGGTTTTTCTGGATTTTAACATGCATTTGCTTTGGGGTTTTTGATTTACTCAAATCTGATTTTCAGGTTTTCAATTTTGAAGAGAATGTGTTTTAATCCAAATGCTTTTGTTATGTTTTATTGTAAATAAAATTAAATTTCAACATGCCACTTGTTATGTTATCATGTTAAATGTTTTACAAGTGTTCACTTATGTTTTAAGATTTAACACATGTTCATTTCAATATTTAAAAGAGAATTCTAAATTTATAAAGGTATTTGAATTATCTTAAAATCATTTCTAATTTATTTCTAGCATGTCTCAAATGTTTATTTATAACTTCTTATAACATTTATTTTAATGTTTGTTTGATTATTTTTAAAATAATATTCTTTATGAAACTAAATTTCAAAAGGAAAGAAGTGTTGAATTAAATTTTATTCAAGAGTTTAAATCAAATGTTATACTTTAACAAAAATGAATTAAATCTTATTTCAAAGAAAAGCAATTTTAAAATAAAACAAAATAAACTTTTATTATAAAATAAAATTTTAAAAAAACAAATTCTTACTTACCTTTCTATAAAAATATAAGAAAGATTTTTAAAACAAACCTTTCAATAGTTTACAATACTAATTTAAACCAATTTAAACCAATTTACAATTTATAGATTTATATATAATAATTAGAAAATATCCTTTAATATAAATTAAAATTAAAACCAAATCCTCTATTTACAATGTATAAACATTTATACATTATAAATAAAATATTTTTAAATCAGTTTAGAAAGATAAATTTATCATTTAAATATTTTTAACATTTGAAAAGAATATCATTTAACAAACTAAATAATTATTAATTTTCAAAAGATAATTCCTGTTTGAATTAATTTATTAAATCAATATTTCACCATTTTAAAATAATTATTAAAGAAATTATTAAATAATTATCGCCTAAATTTCCGGGATATCACATCATCGCCTACCGCGAATCTAGAAAAAGTATTTTGAATAAAACGTTTCACTCCACTCATATATCCTTCACTGAACTTAGGAAGTTCTGCCCATATTTTTTCCTCGTCGTTCATCACTAATTTACACACAAATAACATGCAAAGACAAATAAAATAATAAAATCAAGAATATGATTACACCTGACTCAGAAGTAAATCGGTAAATTAGGCAACATAACAATCAAATCAGGAGAAACTTGAAATATACATAGAGTGATACCTTTAGCAGCAGATTAAATCGATGCCCTAACTGAAATTCGAAACCCAAACAAACCCCAATTGAAGACCTAATTGAAACACCGAAGCCCTAATTGAACTTGAACTCGAACTTGCCGTAATCGAAACCCAATTAAGCTTGTAAACTTAGAACTTTTGTTAAATGTTTTGTTAAGTGTTTGAGAGTTTCACGCGTTGTTTTTGCCGCTTTGTTTTTGCTTCCTGCATCACCCCGCTTTTTTTTTCCAGCCGCTCTCATTTTTTATAATATTTTTATAAGTCTATAGCTACTGCAACATAGTGTTGATATCTATGCTAACATCCTAAAGCTAATGTTGTAATAGAAAAAAATCGGCATAGCTATCGTTCCATTGTAGCTAGCAACATCTTATATTTTCATTGCAATAGGCCATCTATGGCGTAGTGCGTCGTCTACTATGAAAACATAAAATTGCGTCCGCACTAGTCTGTATTAATGCTCGGACATCCGCAACATACCACCCAGTGCGTACATTGAGGACTATACGTAATCGTTTTGTCTACTCTCTGAATCCCACCAACAAGGTCTACCTTATATGGAACTTATTCAGGGATTTTCTATATCCGTAAAGGACAGCTTCGTTAGGCCTACAATACAAATATTCTAGTTAATTGTCTCTTTTCTCATCGTGGCTATGCCCTTACAAAGCCACCCCTCAACTAATCGAAAGACCTCGAAAGAGTTAAGTGGTCATGCTCTACTGCAAACAATCTAGCATCTGATTGGCGGTGCACCTCATCCAATGTCTCAATAGTGAAAAAATCATTGGACTTTTGGTCTTAACCCTAGTCTTTCTCGAACTAGCTCTTGGTTTTGATGCTGGCCGATATCCGCATGTGATTATCCTTTTGGGTTCTACCGACAAAACTTACTTGCAAGTACTGGGACATACGAATATCCTACTCCAAATACCAATCCCTTCTGACTGCCTACAATCGTCCTGCCATGCAAAAAGCAGTCAATGCATACTCTCTTGATGGAACACCTATAGACCTGCCTCCGAGGATGCAACTTCGTTAGGCCTACCTAGAGGGCCATCCTAGAGTATCCTCATGTCCCGCTGAAGTTTCGTACTTCCTTCTAGCCCAAAATAACTAAGTTGGACGTGCTTCTCCTTTGTTGAAATATGTGATGAACTTCTATGTTAGGATCTTCATTCTTTAGGCTGCTCCAAACGCATCTCACTCTTTTATTAGACCCTATGTCTAATTTTTTAATTTGCGTTTAGTTTACTTTTTTTATTCTATTGGCTACTTATTTACCCTGATTAGCATATTCTTGCCCTTGTCTTACTTCTGGCTATTGCGAGACCACCATTGATCTAATAGGGAATGCTGTTGGTACTACCACTTCTATTACCTTGCTTATTTAATTCAATTTAATTCTTAAGTTTTTTAAATAAGCATCTTCTATTATCTCCGTTCTATTTGCTTATTAACCTAATTTAAATCTTAAATAAGCCTTTCCGTTATTTCTATCTTCTGTTCCAGGCTATCTTCTTTTATTATGATATAGAATTCTCTTTACTTCTCTTATATTATATAATTCACTTATCATTATAACTGTCTTATTATATAGTCTTGGCAGTAATTGTAGATCTGGGTTCATTATCATTTACAGCTTTAAATTCTTTTCTAATAATTTACTTGATTCCTTTCACACTTTACTTTATTTTCTTCCATTCTAGGAAGTAATTCTATTTTATTTGGTTAGGTATGAAAACTATATTAAAAATCCATTTCCATATTTTAATACTAAATAATATATAAACAATAATTAATAACTGTAAGGTATTTCTTTTATTATTTTGGAATAGAGTAAAATATAGTGGTTTCTCTATTTTACACCAGTTCCCTTTTTCTTTCTTTTATTCTTACAGTTACGTTTATTATTATCTTTTAAATATTAAATTATAGAAATGTATCATATTTTCTAAACTAACCAATTAATCTATTACTTACTTCCAAATCAAGTTATTAGATTAATTTATTATTCCCGTTTTAGCATAATTTATTGTAGAATTCCATTTTCCTAGCTTTATTCCAAATTTTCTTATTTTACATCTAATCTAGTATTTTCCAATTTTAATCCATAACCGCGAATTTTCTTTTTAACTATATTGTTTGCGTACGAAGAAAATAAAAAGAAACTAGCATTTTGGCTAAATTATAACTTCAAATTAGATGCAATTAAATGTAAATTTCTTACAGTTCATCATAACCAATTAACATAATTAATTACTGAAATACTGAATAAAATTATTTAACAAGAATTTAACGATAATATATCATAAACGTAAAAGATATAATTAAACCCACTCACATTGCTATCTTTCAAAATCTCCCTGTTTTTATTTCAGATCTGTCCCTAACATCTATATTCACCTCCTTTATAATCCCTATTTGGATTACAAGTGATATATTTATAGATCTATAATATTTGAAAGTGAAAAGGAAGAGAATTGGATTAGAATAACAAATAAAACTCAGATCTAGGGTTTTTGTGATATCCCATAAATTTCAAGCAAAATTAAATGTAATAATCCCCTTTATAAATTATTTTAAATTGTTAAAAATTGTTATTTTCAACAATAATGATAATGGGTTGTTTTTAAATATAGACAAATAAATTTTTTAATAGAATTATTAATTACAAATTGAATTTTAGTTTGTCTAAGATATATATGTATTGTTGAATTGATTTTAAATTGGACTTTTAAATTTGAATTTGAATTTGGATTTAAAATTGAAACTCAAAAGAGAGATATTTTAAATGTTTTGGATTTTTAAATATACGAATAAGCTTTTATTTGTATATAATTTGTTTTATAATATTTTCTTCAAAGAAATTTAAATAAATAAATATATATATATATATTTGGATAAGAATTTATATATTAATTACTTAAATGACAAGTGTAATTAAATCAAAATATTTGTAACAAGTGTTAACTAATTAGCAATACTTATGACAAATGTTAAGATGTTTTAAACAAGTGTCATTTAATTTTCATTTTTCTTTTATTTTTATTAAATCATATTTTCAGCCTATATAAACATTGTTTCTAATCTTCCTTTCTTTTTTCTATCTTTCTAAAACTCAAAGCTAAGAGAAAACTTTAGCAAATTCTCAAAAACAAAATCTAGTAATTAACTTTCTTTACACTAGAAACTCATTCAAATCAAAATCTGTAACCCATACTTCTCAAACCATTTCTTAGAAGCAACTCAAGTTTTTAAATCAAAATCATCTTGCCTGCAAGTATTCTTCAGCAATTTCAATAACAAGGAAATCAAACATTCCAGTTTTATCTAAGATAAGCCATTCAAGTTCTAGTGAAAAATTTTCAAAATCAAGTTTTCAAGTCCTTTTTCAAATTCCAAATTTAAACTTTAAGCCTGTACACTGCCCTCTGTTTCATGCATGCTTGGTAAGTAACTCTTTTTTTTTAAAAAAAATTAAGAATGGAATCTGTTGCATGAATAATATCTGAAGCAAAGAATGTTTGTGTGTATGTATTTTGGGTGAATTTCTATGCATATTTAGATGTATGATGTGTGCATGCCTGTAACATCTCTATTAACAGTTTCAAATTCAAGTTTTGATTTAAAAACCTCTATCTCTTGATCTAGTCATTGTTAGGATTTAGGTTACAAATAAAACTTGTTTGTTTGATCATATAATAGGTTTAAAAATTATAATTAAGTTAAAATAAAACTTGAATGTCTTTGGAAACAAATAAGAACAGAGAAAAATTAGAATAAGTGAAATTTCAAACATATTAAGTCAATGTTTCAGGGATGTAATCTGAAACTCCATCTAGAAACATGATTTTTAAGAATAAAATCATAATTTTTAGCTCGAGGTTGAATGAGCATTTCGAATTTGTTTAAATTTGTGTTTGGGGTTGTCTTTGGAGATCTAAGTGATTGGAAATGGCACGGTCATTACTTATGGTAGTGGAGTGGTCAGTGTGTATGGGAAAAATGGCAATGAGATGTATAGGTTACTGTGGAGGCGGTGGTTGATCAGAGAAGACTGTAGCCGTAGTTTTAGGATTGGTTGGGAATGTTGCCACCAGGGCATCTAGGGTGGATCGAGTTCCACTGAACTCTGGGGATTGGAAGCTTGGAGAATATGGAAGGTGAGGCTGGAAGCATATGCACTCCGGTAATCGGTATGGGGAGGAAGAGGGGTTTTCCTGGTTGCGCTTCTGGTTCTAGATTTGGGTTTGAATGCTCGAATTCGAATTCGATTTCGAGGGGGAATCAATTTTCTGATGGTCGGAGCCTCCAAGCATCTTGCTGAAGGCTTTGGTGATGACCATAGGTGGTCGGGCCACCAAGCATGTGCATGGTGCATTCTTGCATTCGGTGAAGGCTGGATTATTGAAGATAGGATACTCGAGTTTTTCTCGAGTCAGATGCATGGGATGCTCAAAGTCATGTGGGTTTTGACTCGGGGATTTGAGTGTGAGGGGTCGGGTCTTTGGTTTTGCTACAGGTTTTAAACCTGTCAGGTTTTCAAACTTTAAAATGAATTTAAAATTTGAAAGCAGGATTTTGAACAAAGTTTAAATCAAGTTTTTAAGTATGGATTCAAATTAATTTTTTTTATCCTAGTTTTGAAATAAATAAAGTTTTGTAAAAATCTAAAGGTTTGAACAAGTTTAAAGGTTTAAAACTATATTTTAAATGAATTAGTTTTCCAAGAAAATGTTTAAAGCTTTATTTATATAAAATCCTTTTATAAAAAGTTTTCTTCTTTAACATTTGATTTAAAAGGTTTGTGATGGTTTTAATTTTGTTAAAGTTAAATTTTTATCATTTTAAAACTTAAATTTGAAATGAAATTTAAAGGTAAAATGTTTCAAAGGCATTTGTAATGATAATTAAGTCATAAATAAGATAATATTTTATCTTAAAATTAATTAAGATTTAAATGATTTGAGTTTGGTTAAATTAATAAGGTAATTAAAGAGTCATTAATTAATTTAATTAATTAATGATTATGGATTAATAAATAAGTAATTAAAGAATTATTAATAATTAGTGAAGATCATTAACTAGGGATTATGAATACTAATTAATGTGATTAATTTTAATAATTAATTAAATTAATTAATTAAGGATAATCATTTGTGGAATTGGTTAAGTGTAATTACTTAATGAAAATAATTAAAGGAATTAATTACTCAATGTAATTAATTAAATTAATGTGATTAGTTTAAGTTAATTAATTAGTTTAATTAATTTAAGATAATCACTCGATGATTTGTTAAGTATAATTACTGAATGTAATTAATAAAGTGTAATTACTTAGTGAAGTAATTAAAGGTTAATTACTGGGATGTAATTAATTGATGAATGAAAGTAGTTTTGAGTTTAATTACTTTGTATAATTAATAAGAAGGATAATTACTTAGTGAAAGTAATTAAAAATTAATTACTTAGTGTAATTAATTTAAGAATCAATAAATAAAGTTATTTGAAGATAATTAAGTAATGTAATTAATTAAAGGTAATTAATTACCGATGGGATTAATCAAGGCTAATTAATGAAGAATAATTATTAAATGTGATTAATTAGAACAATAGTTAATTAAAGAAGTAATTAAGGATCATTAATTAATATAATTAATGAAGGGATTAAGAGTTGATTAATTAAGGATAATTAATCAGTATAAGTGATTATAGTGGAATTAACTAATTGTAATTAATTAAGAATTAATGTAATTGATTATAGTTAATTAATTAATGAAGTAATTAAAGGTTAATTACTGTAATTTTTTGAGGATAATTAATTTGTGTAGTTATTAAAGGGTAATTACTTAATTAGTAAATGATTAATCAAGGGTGGTTAATTAAGATGGATAATTAGAGAATGGTTAAATTAATTGGTTTCTAATTAATCAATGGTTAAGTAAGCAGGATTTATAGCAATGGAAGTAATTAATTTAATTCAATTTAAATTAATTAGTGATAGTGTGATTGTTTAAATCTTGCTTTTGATGACTGAATATTTTTGAATGATTTGGATTGTTTGATATCTCTGATAGGAGATATGTGTTTATCTGTGATAATTGGATGCTTTGGCTGAATTGTGATAATATGGATTATCTATTTTTGGGATTGTGAATTATATATCTGTGTGAATATAGATAATAAATCAATTTGTTTTAACTTTAAAACAACTTGGACTTAAAAGATGGCGTTTGGATTTCGAAGAGACTGGGGTCGGGTGTCAGTAAATACCCGAAACCACTCCGATTTATAATCTACCGTGATTCTTTATAAGATTTGATATGTGAAATAAATAGGACGGAATGGAATATTTTGAGTAAACTGGACCTTTGAAACTGAGTAAGGATATTTAAAGATTATTTGTAAGCTTTGGATATAATAAGTTATGAACTCGTTGTGGGGATACGAGTTACGCCAGATTTTTGTTATAACTTAGTATTTCAAATTGTACGGATTTACACACGCTGGTTTCTAGCCTGATCCGGGATGTTACTTTGATGCAATGCTCGGGTCAGACCGAGTATTACATATTTTCAGGTAAGGACGTTCTAGAGATCAGAAAGCGAGCTGGATGGCAGGAAAGTATGGAGTGTTATCCGTCGAGTATTATTGACTTGTATCTGGGACATGTTGTTTAACTGCCCAGTTTATCTGTGATTTGTTGTAACTCTGATGTACTAATGTAAATTAACTGATACAGTTTTCCTTTGTAAACTGCTATTGTTGATATTATATTTTATCCGCTACCCATGTGGGATTGTGTTTTGGTCTTTCTATTCTTCTTCTTCTGTCTCTTTTCTTCTTTTCCCTAACCATCTGGAATTTTCAGGATAGAAAATTGTAGGCCGTTACATTTGGTATCAAAGCTGAAGATTAAGGGAGAACCTTGGCTCAGGTGGGTGTACTCATTAAAGATAGGGTCAATGTTACCCTAGAATGAGTTGAGTGTGTGTGTGTGTGTGTGTGTATGAGAGCGTACTTGTTATTTTCTTATATAAAGGTTTTAATGAATGATTTTTATAAAAGCTTATATTTTATTTTATATATAAAGCAATAATTGGTTGTTGGATATTGAAATTGAATAAGAATTAAGTGATATATATATATATATATATATATATATATATATATATATATCAAAATGGGAATTGAATAAAATGAACTATAAAAATAAGATGAACTAGAATTGGTTTCAAATCACAATATAGAAAGGTTATTGCGTCCAATAATGGGATAATTGTTTTCTAGTAAACAATGGTAAAGTAAAATGAAATGTTCCAAGGAAGTAAACTTTTAGATAAGTATGACTTGTAAGTCGAAATGGATTTAAATTGAGAAATTTGAATTCTAAGTCTAGAAACATTTGAAATTGTTTTGAAATGTTAAGAAAAATAATATTATTCATACTATTTTTGAATGAAGTCTTATTTTAAATAAGAAGTTGTTTGAAAACTTTAAAGAAAACTATTTTAAATTAAAACCAAAGGTGGTTTAATTTTTTTTAAGCTTGGCTTGGTGGCTAAGAAATAAATATGTATGTGTGGATATACATTGAAATAAACTCTAAGTGTTGAGTTTTAAAATTTTACTTGGAGTGTGATGTAAAACCCAAATGATATAAGTTTTGAACTTATAAGTGGGAAAGAATTTTGAAATTTGAAGTGGGAATTAAAATTTGAGTAGGATTAACGGGATTAAATTGAATTTAACTTAGAAGAAGTTAAATAAGTTTGAATGATCAACCTGATTTGGAAATTTGAAGATGAATTAAGATTTAATTTAGGAAGTTAAATGGTTGATTTGAATTGGGAGTTTGTGTGATCTCAAAATGGGTTTGGGATATAGAAATTGGAAATGAATTTAAATTGGTTCAATTTGAAATTTATTTGAATAAATTGAAATTGTGATTAAAGTCGAGTAAGCAAATTCAAATGGAATTTAAATTGAATATAGAAAAGAAATTGAGGATAATTCAACTTGAATTGGGATTTGACCAATTTAATGGGAAATTGATTGGAAATGAAGATTGGGAAGTTGAATAGTTTGGCTCTGGACTATTTTCAAAATAAACTATTTTGATATAAATCTATTTTCCAAACTATTTACTATACAATCTTTCTTCTTAAAGCCAAACAATCTTATGCTTATTTTGCAATTATTTTTGGAACTACTTAACTATTTTACAACTGTTTTATAAATTAATTACTAGCTTTCAACTACTTTATAACTAATTACTATTTTACAACTATTTTGCAATTATTTAAAATTTCTATAACTATTTGACTATTTTCCAAATATTTTACAATTACTTAGCTATTTTACAGCTATTTTACAAACTAATAATTATTTTTCAACTATTTATTTATTTTAAAAAATTTCAAGCTATTTTCTAAATTTAAGCTGGACAGAGTTCAAACTGTTTATGATTAAATATCCAATTGAGATAAGGATTAAAGTGATAATCCAAATGGAATTGAAATAATTGTGAATAAGTGGATAGAAATTAAAGTGAATGTGAACAGAAAATGAGATTGATTTGGCTAATAATCAATAGAGATAAATACGTAGGGTGACATGTATTATTCTATTCGCATAGTGATTTGATCCAGATTCGAGCATAGAATTTTGAGATAGTATATCGATCCAAGTTGGGATTTTCCACTCGAATTACGACGGCGAACCTGGATATGGATTGTTGATTGGTTTTGGATATTCTCCATCATAGTTATGGCTATGTAAGGAGAATGACGGTTTCTGATCAAGAAACCGTATTTGAGTCCGCACTAGGAAGTCGGGTGGACAATACTAGGTCGGAAGTGAAATTATGTGATCGAGTGAGCGATCAGATTGATATAGCGTACGGATGATTTGTGCACATCGTACAGGTTCAAATGAAATTGATATTGAAATGTGAGGATAAGAACTGTAAAACGGTTTTTGAAAGGAAAAGTATATTTTGTGAAATATATGATAAATAAAGTAGAAATTGGATATTTCTACGACAGAAATTTACTTTATGGAAGTAAGTAATATGGAAGTGACTTTATAGAGTAATCAAGTTTGTATTTGATTTGAAATAAACAAAGTTATATATCTTTGTTATATATATGATAAAACTCCCCTTGTTGAATCTATTGCCAGAAGGAAGGGTTTTTGAAAATATTTGAGGTATAAAAAGGAATTTATACAAGTGTGAAATGATCCAAAGATTTTCAAAGTTATATATATATATATGTATGTATATGTATATGTATATATGTATAAAGGATTTTATAAGAATGATTTTGGGAAAAGGTTTTTGGAACCTTTGGATTTGGAAAGGCTTTTGATTTTTGGTGAAAAATCAATTTTGGAAATTTGAAAAGCCTAGTTTGAGAATTATCGATTTTCGGATAATCGATTTTGAGAAAGGAGATTTATATGGGATTCATACTAGGTGTATGATTTGGAAGATACTATATGTGTATAGTAAAAGTGTTTCGAAAATGGCTATGGAGAAAAAGGCGCTCCCTTGAAATGAACTTCTTAGGAGTACCATAGGTTGGTATTGCCTTGAACCCTAAGGGAAGGTTCCAAAGTTGATCCTGTGATGAAGTCTAGACAAATTGAAGTTCTTGAGGATTTTGTGTAGTGTGTAGCGAAAGTCGAGGGCGCTGATGCCTAAAGAGACATTTGGGTTATGCTGTGACAACAGTATAACTCGATGTCACTACGATCTACTGCAGACCATAGCGAAAGTCGTGTGTGCTGCTGAGAGCCAACAGTCTACGTTTGATTTTACATCGGCACACTACGACCTATGGTGACATAGCGAAAGTCGAGAGGCCATGAGAGCCTAAGGCTGCATTGGGATTTGACTAATGTAGTCTGCGCCCTATGTGGAGTAGTGAAGTTTCATTTGACAGCGAAAATCGAGGGCGCTGAAGCCTACAGTTACATGAACTTTTGCTGCGATGGCAACGTAACCCAGAATGTAACTGCGATCCGCGGCGGGTTGCATGGCGTAATCGAGGGGCGTGGAGTGCCTCCAGTTGCATGGACTTTTGCTGCGATGGCAACATAACCCAAGATGTAACTGCGACCATGGATGGGGGTGATGATTTCCATAGCATTCTCACCAAAGATATTTCCTCTATTTTCAAATATGTTTTCTCTATTTTCAATAAAATTATTTTCCAAGTATTTTCACTGGATAGTAAAAACGGGTTTACCAAGTACCTATAGATTTTCAGTCCTATGCTTGATCAAGTATGACCGAATTTCTGTGAGAACGAGGATGAACTTGTTGAGACATCATGTTATAAAAGTATTTTTATAAAAACTAATTTAGCAATATTATAAAGATTTTTAAAGTGTTTTGAAAACGCGTTCAAAGAGAAAATTTAACTGTTATTAAGAATTTTAATAAATTTTGGCTTCGTTCCTTTTCGAGGATGAAAAGATTCAAAGGGGAGAGGAATGTGATATCTTGGGAATTTCAAGCGAAATTAAATGTAATAATCCCCTTTATAAATTATTTTAAATTGATAAAAATTGTTAGTTTCAACAATAATGATAATGTGTTGTTTTTAAATATAGATAAATAAATTTTTAAATAGAATTATTAACTATAAATTGAATTTTGGTTTGTTTAAGATATATGTGTATATTTGAATTGATTTTAAATTGGATTATTAAATTTGAATTTGAATTTGGATTTAAAATTGAAACTCAAAAGGGAGATATTTTAAATGTTTTAGATTTTTAAATATATGAACAAGCTTTTATTTGTATATAATTTCTTTTATTATATTTTCTTTAAAGAAATTTATATATATATATATATTTAGATAAGAATTTATAAATTAAGTAAAAGCTTTTATTAAAATTTAAATAAATATTAATTACTTAAATGACAAGTGTAATTAAATCAAAATATTTGTAATAAGTGTTAACTAATTAGCAATACTTATGACAAATATTAAGATGTTTTAAACAAGTGTCATTTAATTTTCATTTTTATTTTATTTTTATTAAATCATATTTTCAGCCTATATAAACATTGTTTCTTATCTTCCTTTCTTTTTTCTATCTTTCTAAAACTCAAAGCTAAGAGAAAACTTAAGCAAATTCTCAAAAACAAAATCTAGTAATTAACTTTCTTTACACTAGAAACTCATTCAAATCAAAATCTGTAACCCATACTTCTCAAACCATTTCTCAGAAGCAACTCAAGTTTTTAAATCAAAATCTTCTTGCCTGCAAGCATTCTTCAGCAGTTTCAATAACAAGCAAGCTCAAGGAAATCAAATATTCCAGTTTTATCTAAGATCAACCATTCAAGTTCTAGTGAAAAGTTTTCAAAATCAAGTTTTCAAGTCCCTTTTCAAATTCCAGATTTAAACTTTAAGCCTATACGCTGCCCTCTGTTTCATGCATGCTTGGTGAGTAGCTCTTTTTTTTTTAAAAAAACTTAAGAATGAAATCTGTTGTATAATTAATATCTGAAGCAAAGTATGTTTGCGTGTATGTATTTTGGGTGAATTTCTGTGCATATTTAGATGTATGATGTGTGCATGCCTGTAACATCTCTGTTAACAGTTTCAAATTCAAGTTTTGATTTAAAAACCTCTATCTCTTGATCTAGTCATTGTTAGGATTTAAGTTATAATGAAAACTTGTTTGTTTGATCATAGAGTAGGTTTAAAAATTACAATTAAGTTAAAATAAAACTTGAATGTCTCTGGAAACAAATAAGAACAGAGAAAAATAGAATAAGTGAAATTTCAAACATACTAATTCAATGTTTAAGGGATGTAATCTAAAACTCCATCCAGAAACATGATTTTTAAGACTAAAATCATAATTTTTAGCTTGAGGTTGAAGAGCAGTTCGAGTTAGTTTAAATTTTGTGTTTGGGGTTGTCTCTAGAGATCTAAGTGATTAGAAATGGCGCGGTCATTACTAGTGGTAGTGGAGTGGTCAGTGAGTATGGGAAAAATGACAGTGAGATGTATAGGTTACTGTGAAGGCGGTGGTTGATCAGAGAACACTTTAGCCCTAGTTTTAGGTTTGATTGGGAATGTTTCCACCACGACATCTAGGGTGGATCGAGTTCACCGAACTTTGGGGATTGGAAGCTTGGGGGATGGCGAAGGTGAGGCTGGAAGCATATGCACTCCGGCGATCGACATGGGGAGGACAAGGGGTTTTCCTGGTTGCGCTTCTAGTTCCAGGTTTGGGTTTGAATGCTCGAATTCAATTTCTAGAGGGAATCAATTTTCTGATGGTCGAGATATGGTGAGAGGATGATCGACGTCTTGCTGAAGGCTTTGGGGATGACCAGAGGTGGTCGAAGCCACCATGCATGTGCATGGTTCATTCTTGTATTTGGTGAAGCCTGGATTATTAAAGATAGGATACTCGAGTTTTTCTCGAGTCAGATGTGTAGGATGCTCGAAGTCATGTGGGTTATGACTCGAGGATTTGAGTGTGAGGGTTCGGGTCTTTAGTTTTGTTACAAGTTTTAAACCTGTTAGGTTTTCAAACTTTAAAATGAATTTAAAATTTAAAAGCAGGATTTTAAACAAAGTTTAAATCAAGTTTTTAAGTATGGGTTCAAATTAATTTTTTGTATCCTAGTTTTGAAATAAATAAAGTTTTATAAAAATCAAAAGGTCTGAACAAGTTTAAAGGTAAAAGTACATTTTTAAATGAATTAGTTTTCCAAGAAAATGTTTAAAACTTTATTTATATAAAATCCTTTTTAAAAAGTTTTCTTTAACATTTGATTTAAAAGTTTGTAATGGCTTTAAATTTGATAAAGTTAAATTTGTAATCATTTTAAGACTTAAATTTGAAATGAAATTTAAAGGTAAAATGTTTCAAAGGCATTTGTAATCATAATTAAGTCGGAAATAAGATAATATTTTATCTTAAAATTAATTAAGATTTAAATGATTTGAGTTTGGTTAAATTAATAAAGTAATTAAAGTGTCATTAATTAAGTTAATTAATTAATGATTATGGATTAATAAATAAGTAATTAAAGAATTGTTAATAATTAATGAAGATCATTAACTAGGGACTATGAATAATTAATTAATGTGATTAATTTTAATAATTGATTAAATTAATTAATTAAGGATAATCATTTGTGGACTTGGTTAAGTATAATTACTTAATGAAAATAATAAAAGGAATTAATTACTCAATGTAATTAATTAAATTAATGTGATTAGTTTATGTTAATTAATTAGTTTAATTAATTTAAGATAATCACTCGATGATTTGTTAACTATAATTACTGAATGTAATTAATAAAGTGTAATTACTTAGTGAAGTAATTGATGGGTAATTACTAGGATGTAATTAATTGATGAATGAAAGTAGTTTTGAGTCTAATTACTTTGTATAATTAATAAGAAGGATAATTACTTAGTGAAAGTTATTAAAGATTAATTACTTAGTGTACTTAATTTAAGAATTAATAAATAAAGTTATTTGAAGATAATTAAGTAATGTAATTAATTAAAGGTAATTAATTACTGATGTGATTAATCAAGGCTGATTAATGAAGAATAACTATTAAATGTGATTAATTAGAACAATAAGTAATTAAAGAAGTAATTAAGGATCATTAATTAATATAATTAATGAAGTGATTAAGAGTTGATTAATTAAGGATAATTAATCAACATAAGTGATTGTAGAGGAGTTAATTAATTGTAATTAATTAAGAATTAATGTAATTAATTATAATTAATTAATTAATGAAATAATTAAAGTTAATTACTGTAATTGTTTGAGGATAATTAATTTTTGTAATTAATTAAAGGCTAATTACTTAATTAGTAAATGATTAATCAAGGGTGATTAAGTAAGATGGATAATTAGAGAATGTTTAAATTAATTGGTTAATTAATCAATGTTTAAGTAAGCAGGATTTATGGTAATGGGTTTAGTTCAATTTAAATTAATTAGTGATAGTGTGATTGTTTAAATCTTGCTTTTGACGAATGAATATTTTTGAATGATTTGGATTGTTTAATATCTCTGATATGAGGTATGTGTTCATCTGTGATAATTGGATTCTTTGGTTGAATTGTGATGATATGGATTATCTATTTTTGGGATTGTGAATTATATGTCTATGTGAATATAGATAATAAATCAATTTGTTTTAACTTTAAAACAACTTGGACTTAAAAGATGGCGTTTGGATTTCGAAGTGTCCGGGGTCCGGTGTAAGTAAATACCCGAAACCACTCCGATTTATAATCTACTATGATTTTTTTATAAGATTTGATATGTGAAATAAATGGGCTTGAATGGAATATTTTGAGTAAACTGGACCTTTGAAACTGAGTAAGGATATTTAAAGATTGTTTGCGAGCTTTGGATATAATAAGTTATGAACTTGTAGTGGGGATATGAGTTACCTCGGATTTTTGTTATAACTTAGTATTTTAAATTATATGGATTTACTCACGCCGATTTCCATCCTGACCCGAGTGTTACTTTGATGTAATGCTCAAGTCAGACCGAGTATTACAGATTTTCATGTAAGGACGTTCTGGAGCTCAGGAAGCGAGCTGGATGACAGGAACGTATAAAGTGTTATCCGCTGAGTATTATTGACTTGTATCTGGGACATGTTGTTTAACTGCCCAGTTTATCTGTGATTTGTTGTAACCCTGATTTATTAATGTAAATTAACTGATACAGTTTTCCTTTGTAAACTGCTATTGTTGATATTATATTTTATCCGCTGTGAATGTGAGATTGTATTTTGGTGCTTCTGTTCTTCTTCTTCTATCTCTTTTCTTCTTTTCCCTAACTATTTTGAATTTTCGAGATCGAAAATTTCGGGTCTTACAGTTTTACCTTTGACATGGCCATATGATCTGAACCAATTCCTAATTCCCTAATTAATTCTATTCTTTTTCTATTTAGATCTAAAATTTTGTTATTAAGGAAGTGTAAAAGAGATAGAAAAATGGCAAAGTTTCTATAGGCAAGAGAAAAATAATAAGAATAAAAATGAGGCTCTGCACCTATATTTATAGTGGATCAAATCAGTGCTAACCATTAGATATAAAGCCTTTAAATCTAAAGTGTATACTCGGTCTATGAACATTAAATTAATATGTTTTCTTCTGTGTTTATTTTTATTTCAACTTGATTCTCCAAAAACCTTTGCATTAATCACTTTCCTCTTCTCTCTCGCAATCTATGGAAACATATATTTTTAAATGTGACGTTTCTTCTAAATAAGATTCCACTATTAATCATGTGACAACTCGAAATCTTTGAATATTTGAAATTGGAATATTTAATTCATTTTGAATATTCAAAGGTTAATTTTCAACTTGAATTTCAAATATCACTATTTGATTGATAAATAAACTATTGAATTAACTAATTGGAAATCAAGTAAAATATGAATTCTGGGATTTCGAGTCTGTTAAAAATAATTTGAAAGTTTATAAAATTTATATTGATAATACTGGAGATAATAGAACTTTTAAAAGTTAAAATTAAAACCGTTTTGTTCACTTTGAAAATATATTGTTTAAATCGATATTTAAAATAGCCTTCCAGGGCATAGTCTCGGAATTCGACGAAACTAGTTCCATTGGATCTGTAATAGTGCATTATTATCGGATTTCAATTTTCATAGCATTCGAAATTGTAGTGTGATCGTACGGTTGATAAATGCGCTGAAATCAGTATCGAAATTTAATGTAAATACAGGGTCCAAAAGGCTATCTCCTCCATACGATCAAATTAGGACTCGAAACCTTTTCCATTATGTTCGAATAGAGGTATAACATTATAAACCTCTAGCGGCATGCCTTGATTGGAGGTCGAGATTGTGAGTTGTGGTAATCGAGAGAATTTAAGTTTAAAATTAAAATAATTTCATCATTTCTTTTTACTTCGGAACACGTGTCTTTTGGAACAACACGCCTTCTCTCTAATTTAACATGCATTTGATTTTAAAAATATTAATAAAAAGAAGAAACTTTCTAACTTCAAAAAAATCACAGAAGAAATGGCGAGCAAATCAACTCATCAATTCAATAAATATGGCCTAGCTTCTCTTTAAAAATGAACAGAAATGAAAATCAAAATTTTAATGGCCGAACGAAGCACGTCTCCCATCCTTCTTTCAAATTTGATTCACGAATCAAAATTCATTCGTAAGTGGATCGAATTTCAAAAAAATTAAATAAGGAGAGGGACGCTCATGTTATTGATGTCACATTCAAATAGGGGGAAATCATTCACGAGAGGCATGGTGTGAGGGCCAGATGTCGAAGTGAGGCCGATGGGTCGGTCGAGGATCAGGTGGCATGATGATTTGGGGGAAAGACGATAGAGACCTCGTTCTCGATGAAGTGGTGACGACATGCTTGGGTAGTGTAGTCGCGATGACCGCGATGGTGATGCGAAGTACGACTCTGGTGACTGCGGTGACATGAAGTGTTGCGTCTCGAGTTTGATGCAGTGGGCGTGGGCGTAGGTGATTTCTGTAAGGCATATCCCATTTCAATTTTGAATTTATATTTGTTTATATATACACAGATTTGAAAAAAATAATATAAGATATAAAATATAAACAAATTTTGCTAATGTAAAATTTTAAATAGATATTTTGGTAATATGTATATATATGTCCACAGGGTTAGGAAAACAAAAAATTTTCTGGTTGGAAAGATTTAGAATAAAGTTAGATACTGTTATGTGTAACCATGTTTAAACTGGAATAGAATTAATAAGATTTATGAAAAACAGGGATTTTAAGAGTGTTGAATTGGGAAGTTATATGAAAATTATTTTGTATAGATTATCTTGTGAGTATATATGTATATATATACACACGTAGTTTCAAAAGAAAATAAATGTACATTTTAGATTTACCAATTTATCAATATATTAAGAAAATAATTTGTTTAACTAGTTAATCAATTATTTTGGTTACTAAAGATAATTTATTAAAGAAAATCAATTTTAAACCAAATCACTAGTTAATTAAATTTTAAAATGTTAGTAAATTGTTCGATTATTTCGAATATTGATAAACTGTATAAATATTTATAAAAGGTCAAAATCGTGAAATACAAGTCAAGATTGAAGAGGATGAGCAAAAAAAATCAAAGATGAGTTAATCTCACTCATTTGGATTACTGTTTAAATTTAAATAGTTAAATTTGAATTATCGGTTGAATGATTGAATTGACTGGATGTGATAGTATATATAGTAGAGTGTGTGTGTGTGTGTATATATATATATATTGGAATGATTGATTTCCTGCATTATATAGCAGATGAGACCCTATGGCCCCGCATAATAGCGGATGACCCTTTATACCGCAGTATTCTGCCTTGAAGCAGGATTGGTATTTTTAAATTGTTGTGCTACCATCTATGGATGAAGGGAAATAGGTTGGAGGGATCCAACTGAATTCCTCAAAATGTCGAATTTATTTTATATTCAGTAACGTGATTTATGTGATAATCTATGATGGATTATATTGATTATATTTGTAATTGAAATTATTGAATACTATGGCTTAGTTGAATATACATTGGTGTTTGAGAAAAATGATAAATATATAAGTTTGGATTTTTAAGGGAAACAAAAGAGAGAATTTTTAGTAAAATAATTTTAAAGAATTGGATAAATTAAAAGAAGGAATTTGGAAAAGAATAAGAAGTTGATTTTTAAAATCTTATCAAATAAATTCCAAGTATGGGAACAAGATTATTGGATAAATGGGAATAAACGAATTTTGAGAACTTAAGTTATATTGTCTAAAAATTGAAGAATTTATTTTAAATTTGGGATTTAAATGGTTTGGGAGAAATAAAGGAAGAATTTTGAAATTAAGTATGGAATTAATATTTCAAATTTAAATAAGATTTTAAATACTAAATAAAGGAGTGAATATGGAATTAATGGGTTTTGAAATAAATTTGGATAAGTGAAGGAATTTATTTTAAAATGGAGTAAATATTGAAAATCGATTTGGAAATTGATTTAGTGTTTGAAACAATGTTTTAAAAGGAGAATGAGATTGGGAAATTTATAAACAAGGCTTATAAATAAAGTGAAATATTTGTCAGAGGATAATTTGAAAGTATAAATTCAAGATGGGAATTTATAAGAAAGGGTGATTTGTTTAAAAATATATAGTGGTTTATTATTAAAGGTGTGGAAATGGTATTTCCCTGAAAAGCCAAGCATATATTTTCAAAGTAAGATTTTCAAGTATAAGTTAGAGGTTTAAAGTTATATTTAAAAATGTTGTAAAGAAATTATTATTTAGTTGTTTTAAAAATTTATTAAAAGTAAATATTTATTATTTGGTGGTTTTAAAATTTTAAAAGGAAATATTTATTAAGATTATTTATATAAGTAAAGTATTTTAAAGATTTATCTAGTATTATGATTTAAAGTTAATTATTAAATATTTATACCTTATAGAACAACTTTTATTTTAAAAATTAGTTTTGGCTTAAGCTTTACATAAGAAGTTATTATTAAGTTTCATAACTATTATTTTAAATAAAGTATTTTAAATAGTTTTTATATTAAAAATCTTATTTTGGATAAAGTGATTCAAATTTATTTTAAAATCTAAGCATTAAGACTTGGTGAATTTCAGTAGGAATAAACAAAATTTGGAAATCTATTTCGCGAAAGAAAAGCAATTCAGAAACTATTTTCAAAGAGTTGAAGTGTAGAAAATAGCTTGCGAATATATTTTGAAATAGATAATTTGGAAAATTGTTTAAATTTGATGATTGTTTGTGGATGTTATTTGATAGTTAAAAACCGACTATCAATATTAGCCAATGCACTGATCATTCCGAAGAGACCGGGATCGGGATTAATTTCTCAAAAACTACTTCGATCCGGTTTGAACGTTTTTGTGAGGAAGACAAGAGCTTGAAGTCGCAGATGAAGTAGTGAAGTGTAAGGGCTAATCACTTCTAATCCTAAAGGTGATTCCAAAATGGAGATAGTAGGAGTAGTGCCTTCAGTTCCGTTCGAACCCGAAACGGACTTGTATGGATGAATGCTTTTAGAACAACAACGGGAGGATGATGAGCATTCTAAATGAATGTATGCTAAAAGGTAACGCATTGCATCGAGCCTCATCAACCGGGAATGGCTAAAATAGGGGAGGTCCACACAAGGCTAAGTGGCTAGCAACCAATTAGGGTAAGGTCATCCCTATCTAGATGTCCGTTTATTTCGGCTGTGCGGGCGGTTGCTGATCCCAACCGCGGGTGATCTTATTCGGACTACCCAGTAAGGGGTAGCTTCGATCTTGTGTTACAGAGGATCAGGGTGGATCCTCAGTACGGTGATCTAGAACACGTACTGTGACGGACGGCACCCTAGTAGTCTTGCCATTGATGAAAACCCAAAATCCAATAAATGCCTTCGGACTTGTTTGTATACCTATTATGCTGGAATTTAATGAATGTAACATTTTCGGCTATTTGATAAGTATTTGTATATAGGCACTACTATAATATCAGAGGATTTGATAAGAAAGTGTTTTGCTTATCGTAAGGTAAAAACCCGACATGTTTATTTGTAGCGTGGTCTTACGAGATACCTTTGATTTCAAATGGATTTTGAAAGCTTTAATAACCCAGTTGAGTGTGTTTACTCATGCTGATTTTCCAGATTGACTCAGGTATTGTTTTATTATGATGCTTGGGTCAGACCGAGAATTATAGGATATAGGATGGGATGTTATGGAGCTTAAGAAACAAGATGGATGGCGAGACGTATCACCCGTGCTTGACGTTTATTCCATTGTGCAGTATAAGTTGTATACTCAGCGTTGGAAGGACAGGTTAATGTAACTATGCGTAATTGTGTTGTTGAATTGTGTTGTATTCTGATAATGTAATGTATGAATCAGTTACATATTCTTTGTATAAGATCTATAGTTATCTATTATACATTGTTCCGCTGCGATGGTAAGATTCTGACATTGTTTTCTATTTTCTTCTTCTACCTCCTTCTTCTTTCCCTTACAGTTTGGTTTTCCGGCATTCGGTTGTTCAGCATTTAATATAGTGGACGTATTGATGTCGATTTTCGGGCGTCGAAAAATCTGGTTGTTACATTTGGTATCAGAGCTGAAGGTTAAGCGAGAACCTTGACTCTAGTGGGAATTACTCATTAGAAATAGAGTCTTTAAGTACTCTAGAATGAGTTTGAGTGTAATAATAGATATGAGCGCGTATTTGATAATGAATATAAAAATTGTATTTATATTGTGTTGACTTATCGGTTGAGTGTTTATGGATTCTGGTCGATATGTGGGATGCCATGTCATCGATAAGGGTTTTAAACTCTTAAACAAGATAAACCGACATAGTATTGTTTTAAAATAGGGTAAATGAAATAATTTTACCTAAATTATTTTTGTATAAAAAAGAAATAGTTTTCCGTAAATTATTATAGTATGTATATACGGTTGCTTGATTGTTAGGAAGTGATACTATTAAATTATTATCATTGTTGTGTGGAAATTGAATAAGAAATTGAAATCAAAACTAAAAAAATAAATTCATTAATAGAATTGAATTTTAAATGTAAATTATAAATTAGATTTATAATTGAAATGAGATAAAATTCCAAAGTAATGTTTAAATATTGATTAGAAATTGGGAAAAGTTTGAATTCCTCTGGGTTTAAAGTGGTTTTCAAAGACTTTGGAGGAAAAATGGTGACACTATTTGGGAATTTTTTTTTGGATTTGAAATCTGGTGAGATTTGAAAATTAAAAGTATTTAAGTGTTTTTGAAATGAAGTAAAAGCACTAAATTTTTTTCGGTCATTAGAAAATAATTTCAGTGATGACTGCAGCATCATTGACGTTAATTTTCGAGTTTTCAAGAGAGAAATTGTTACCAAAATGTTTTGAATTGGTGTTTGTTTGCAAAAATTGGATCTGATTTTGGAATGCAAGAAATAATTTGGTTTGGGTATATGTATGATTTCAAAAATGTTTTTGAATATATAAGAAATTGATTAAACTCTAGGAGTTTAACTAAAAAAATGTCTATGGATGAATAAATGAGATTGGAAACTTATAAAAATTGAAATTTGTTTAGAATAGAAATTTAACTTAAGAAGTGTTAAATTAAAATAAGTTTGGAAACGAAATAAGTTAGAAAAGTAAACTAATTGAACGAAAAAAATTGAATAAATTAGTGAACGAAGTATAAACAAGTTGAAAACATATAGAAGTTAAAATTCTGAGTTAAACTGAAATGTAGCTGAACTAACTTAGATAAAAGTGAATTTTGAGGAAAATAAATCTAAGTAGACTAAATGGAATGGTTATTGAAATAAAAATTGTTTGAAATTTATAATAAATTAGTAAGTAGAACTAATAAAGAAACGACAAAATAAATATGGCTTGAAATGAATTAAATTTAATATTTTAAAAATGAAAGGTAAATTGAATTCAAATGGAATTGAAAATACAAGTGTGTAGACATGGATATATAACTTCAGTGGTGAAGTGAAAATAAATATAAGAAGTGTATGAATATTTGTAACTTAAGAAATGGATGGTGAAATTCTTAAGTAAAATTTCGTATTGGAAATATATTCTAAGTTAGTATTTGAATGAAGGTTTAAATAAAAATGGAGAAATGATAAGTGTGGATAAGTGGATAGAAATAAAAATAGATGTGAATAAAAAGAGAATTGATATGACTAAAAATCAATTAAGATAAAAACGTAGGATGTACATATATTATTTTATGCGCATAGCAATTCGATCCAGATTCGAGCACAGAATTTCGAGATAGTTATATCGATCCGAGTTGGGATATTTCACTCGATTTTCGATGGAGAACTCTGGATATGGATTTTTGATTGATTCTAAAATTCTCTATCATACTTTAGGAGTACGCAAGGAGAATGACGATTTTTGATCAAGAAAGCAGATCTAAGTCCACACGAGGGAGTCGGGTGGACGATACTAGTTCAGAAGTGAAATTTTATGATCAAGTGAGCGATCAGATTTGATATTGTATACAAATGATATGTGCACATCGTACGGGCTTAAGTTAAATAAATATTAGAAATTTTGAAAAGAAAGTGAATAAAATGATTTTGAAATATGTAATTGGATATTATTGCTAAGTAGGATATACAGGTGATTTAACGGAAAGGAAATTGGGTTTTTTGATTTCAGAAGATAAATTTGAATTGCTCGACAAAAGGGATGTATTTAAATTTCTGTATGAAATTTGATTGTTTTCTGATCTAGCCACTTGGCCTTTTGTTTTCTTTTGAAATCTGTGGCCCCGTAGAGGCATTTTATAGTTGTACCGAGCTAGCCGTGCAAAGGAGACGCTGGCGAAATTTTTCGATATCTAGGGAGTTAGAAAAAATTTGAGAAAATTTAGATAATTTAAAATTTGGTTTCAAATTTAAATTTGAATGGTTGGGTAAGTGATATTGGTTGGAGCCTATGGAAGAAGTTTGGAAAGTTAGTAAGGGTGATAATGTCTTTATTAAAAAGATGGTTTTGGGAATAATTTTTTTTTTAGTTTTGGGGAGTTGTTAAAAACTTGTTGTTTGGGAAAATAGTGAACGGGTGTTGGACCATTCTTCTTAACTAGTAATTTCTGGGACGAAATTCTTTTAAATATGGTGGAATGTAACAATCCGAAATCTTTGGATATTTGAAATCAGAATATTTAGTTGATTTTAAATATTCAGAAGTTAATTTTCAACTTGAATTTCAAATATCACTATTTGATTAACAAATAAACTATTGAATTAAACAATTGGAAATTAAGTAAAATATGAATTTTGGGATTTCGAGTCCGTTAAAAATAATTTGAAGGTTTATAAAATTTATATTGATAATACTAGAGATAATAGAACTTTTAAAAGTTGAAATTAAAACTTTTTTGTACAGTTTGAAAATATATTGTTTAAATCGATATTTAAAATAGCCTTCCGGGGCACAGTCTTGGAATTCGACGAAACTAGTTCCATTGGATCCGTAATATTGTATTATCATCGAATTTCAATTTTCGTAGCATTCGGAGTTGTCTTATGATCGTACGGTTGATAAACGCGCTGAAATCTATATCGAAATTTAATGTAAATACTGGGTCCAAAAGGCTATCTTCTCCATACAATCGAATTACGACTCGAAATGTAACGCCCCACTCCGAGACCCATATTAGCAAAGAGTACTACAAGGTAATACTGTCTGCTAATACGGAGAATAGAGCTGGATAGGAGCGACCATCTATAGCCTTGTCTTAACTATCTACTGTATACGTCGATAAATGCAGCATTTTTTTTTGGTGGATCGACATATCCAATAGATACTTAATACAAAACTATAATGGCTATAAGATCTAACAGAACAAAATATAACAACTCAAATGTAAACACATCACAGAATAGTAGATCATCACATACATATACAAATACATCATAGAGTACACAAAATGATACATGTCAAGTGGCGTAGCAACCACAATATACAGATGAGTCGAAAGAATATACATATCAAAGTTACAACCAAAAAGGACTACACAAAAAGCTATAACAAAAGTAGCTAGCAGAATAGTCCATGCGGAAGCAGAATAGGCTAAGTCCAAATGTACCTAACCTGAAATACCTCGGTCTGACCCGAGTATAAAATACACGGGTCGGTCTAGCTAAACGAATCAGTAAAAGGTGATAGTAGAATAATAGAGCATAAGAGCATAGTGATATTCTTCTTAAACAAGAAGAAACCATAAGAAAGCTAACTATGGTTATATGGAGGATACAGAACATGTATGGCATATATGGTTATACGAAGTGATAAAACACTATTGCTTCAATACGCATAAAACACAAAATCTCATGAATCGCTAAAATGTAGCATGCCTCATATCATCGGCAATCATAAATCAATAAGAATGGTTTAGGAAATAGTAAAATGTAAACTCCTAAAAGAGTA
The DNA here is from genome assembly GCA_030765085.1 of Allium cepa. Taxonomy (NCBI): domain Eukaryota; kingdom Viridiplantae; phylum Streptophyta; class Magnoliopsida; order Asparagales; family Amaryllidaceae; genus Allium; species Allium cepa. Next base: position 621,740,212 of record CM060941.1, read on the forward strand.
ATTCCCAAACCCGCCATATCGGCAACTCCAAGAAAAACATAAGCAAAAGCTTTCTCGACATAAGCCATAAGGCAAATGTCGACAAAGAGATAAAAATCTCATACAACGCCAAAAGGCAAATCTCATAAATAATGCCAATAGGCAATCTCAATATATATACGCCAAAAGGCAAATTTCATCACGCCGGTGTAGGCAAGGAAAATCTTAAAAGAACTCCAAAGAGTCCAAAAATCCCAAAGTAATCGCCACCGAATGGTTCAAAGGACCGATTCCAAAATGACAACACAAGGGTAGAAATCATCTCAAAAAGGTTTTGCACGTGCTATTTTTGCCGAGTACTGTTTCATATAATAGGTACCTCGCCCAAAGGCAAACGTCAAAAGACAAATACGCCGCAATGGCAAACGTCCGAAGACAAATACGCCACAATGGCAAATGTCCGAAGACAAATACGCCGCAATGGCAAATGACCCGAAGGTTCAGTACTGGCACGCGAACAGGCAAATGTGTCACAAACTCCCGGAAAGGAACCCGAAAAGTGTTAACGTGTGTCCCATACCACCCGTTTGCACTAAACGGTTTACTAACCGCTAGTAAATTTCACACTCAAAGCAGTAAAAGCTTCACCTCGTATCATCGGTAAACTAGACCCGTAGGCCAAAACGATCAAACGAATAGATTAGGAATTAACTGAAAAGATAAACGCACGTGTTCATAGCACGCGTTTTATCCAATCATTTAATTCTCCTCTCTCTTCGCTCGAAGTGCAAAATTGTGTGTTTTATATAGAAATTAAATTGAAGAAAACAAGTTTTAGGAACGCTTCAAAATCGCTTTAGAAATTGCATTTGAAATTCTCCTATTATGGAGTAACTAATTTAATACTTAAAAATAATATGAAATAATAATTTTAAAAGTCAATTTGCTTGAAAAACACTTTTTAATGCTTTACAAAACCCGTGTACGAAATCTAGAGAAAAATCTCGGGAAATATCAGAAAAAGTAGAAAATTATTCCAAGTATAAAAACCCGGTGAAAACAGGCTGCGAACCCAAGTTCGACAGCAGGTTTGGACCTGCAAACCGAGTCCAAATGACATGGAATTTGGTAGGAATGTAGTTCAACATTCCTACTTCAATCTGCAAAAATAATCATTCAAATCCTATTTGCAACGAAGAATCTGCGTCGTTTCAAAGTCGGACCAAAACAATGTTTAAAATACTGAATTACAGCAAGCTGCGAGTACAAGTTTGACAGCCGTTTAGAAATAGCAAACCAACCCAGATTTTCATGAAACTTTACAGGAATATAGATCAACACTCCTACTTCAATTTGAAAAAAGAATCATGCAAATCTGATTTAAAACCAATGAGTTATGCTGTCACAAACATGGACTCAGACCATGTTTGTAACAGATCAACTAGGATGTGCCCAGGCTTAAAAATCAACTCTGGGTTCAACTTCCAGGCATAAAACCGAGGATCAAATTATATCGGATTGTGCTCAAAATTTTTAAGCACGTAGAAGGGAACAACATCTTTTAAAAAAAAAAATCATGCAATTAGGATAAAATGTGAGAAAGTTATGATGTCTTGAAATTGAACCCAGACAGTGTTTTCACTGTAAAAATCTGGGCAAAAACATGCTCCGAACCAAAGTTCGGCAGCATATTTCTATATTCTATATCGATCGAAATTACCTGAAATTTGGTAAGCATATATTATAAAACTCAATCTTTCAAACAAAATAAGAATCACACAATTTCATCAAGAATTGAAAGAGTTATGACATTGCAAACATGGACTCAGGCCATGTTTGCAACAACTCTGAACACAAATGTACAGGTAAATTTCAAGCTGTGCATTGATTTTGCAGCAAGGTTTTCACATAGCAAACGAAATTGTTTTGCTATGAAATTTGGCAGATATATATTACAACATATGAACTATCAACTGAATAAAATCCGGCAGCATTTCGTTGCCGGAATCAAAAGTTACAAACATTCAAAGTAACAACCAGAGAAGGTTTTGACACAAACAAAATTGAAGGTAAAAACGAATTACAAAGCAATTTGGCGATTTTGAGCTTGACTCAGCTAGTTTTTGTGAGTTTTGAAACTCACCTTGCTGTTGCAATGAAAAGACTTGAATTTTGTAGCAAAGTTGGAGCCTTTTGGCAAGATTTGAGCCTTCAAGAACCTATGGAAAGAAGAAACACCACATGCAAGCAAAAATATACAGTAAATTAGAAAACTACTTTCACAAATCAGAAGTTTTGATGAAATTGTGTTGTTTGGAGTTAGATTACCTTTGTATTAACAATCTAGGCTGAAAAAGATTGTAATTTGTTGAATTGATATGAAGAAATTTTGGATTTTTATTTTGGGAAAGGTGGGTTTTGTTTACTGGTTGAAAGAAGAAGAAGATGATGAGAGAAATGAACGTAGACTTCTCTTTTCCTCATTTCTCAAACCAGGTTTAGCACTAATGGGCCTAATGGGTTCCAAAAATTAAAAGAAAATAAATGGCCTAAGTTTATTATTCACATCTATATTATAAGGCTTCATATTTACACTAATTACACAACAAAAATGCATTTTCTTTCAAACTTTCACACAACAAAGTACGCAATTTTACATACTTGAGAAATAACATATTTTATAATATATAAAAAGATAAATTTTAATTTTTAAGACGTTGTTATTATTAAAATCTCCTATTTTACAATAATAAACAATTTTCACCAAATAAATGTAAAAGTCTACATTTTTAACTTCTAAAATTCAACAAAAATATTTTTCTTGCTTAGAAAAATATAACTAACCGTTCTAAACTCAAATTTATAATTAAAACTCATTTTTAAATCAATTTCCACCTTTTTATTTGATTAAACAACCTTTAAAAATCAAATACTTCTTTTAAAAATTATTAGAAGAAGTAATTGGCAATAATTAATACAATTATTGCATTTTTTTCTAAATAAAATCTATTTTCCATTTATTAACAACCCAAATAAATAAAATAAAGTTTCAAACTTTATTTTCTTATTTTAATTTTCCAAAATCCATAGTTTATTCCAAATAAACAATTTAATTTCTCCAAATTTAATTTAATTCACAATATTAAATTATAATTATCATGATAATTCAATATTGAAAGGTAATCTCCAAACCAGGGTTGTTACAGACTCCTCCCCTTAACAAAATTGCGTCCTCGCAATTTCTAGAGAAGAATTTGTATTCAACTTATTGACTTCATCAATCAAAAGAAATGAAATAAGCTTGAGATAAATAGATTCTCACCATCGCTATGCAAAGAAAGAAAACCAGGGTAGGATCGCTCGATAAACTCTTTGGTTTCCCAAGTGCAATCATTGGGATTAGCGGACCATTGAACTTTAACGAGCGGCACGTCTTTGTTTCGAAGGCGTTTCACCTCCGAAGCAAGTACTCGAATAGGTTGCTGCACAATAGATAGGTCCGGTGAGATCTCAAGCTCTTGCAAATTAGGAGAATCGATGGCAGAATCTGACTCTCGAAGACATTTCCGAAGCTGAGAGACGTGAAACACGTCATGAATGCCAGATAAATGAGCTGGAAGTGAAACTCTATAAGCCACAGGGCCAATACGTTCAGTAATAGGAAATGGTCCTATAAAGCGAGGAGCCAATTTCCCAGTCGTACTGAAGCGCATAACCCCTTTCATAGGAGAAACACGAATAAAGACGGGATCACCAATCGAGAACTCGAGAGGCTTCCTACGGTTGTCCGCGTAGGATTTCTGGCGGCTTTGTGCCTCTTTCGTTCGCTGACGAATAAGATCAATCTTCTCAGAAGAATCACGAATAGAATCTGGGCCAAGAATAAGCTTCTCACCAGTTTCCAACCAACAAGAAGATGATCGACATGGCCTTTCGTATAAGGCTTCGAAAGGAGCCATACCGATACTCGACTGAAAACTATTGTTGTAGGAGAATTCTACAAGAGGTAGGTTATCCTCCCAACTACCACCAAAATCTAGGATGCAAGCACGGAGGAGATCCTCGAGGATACGATTCACCCGTTCAGTCTGTCCATCAAACTGAGGATGATATGCGGTGCTGAAATTAAGCTTCGTTCCCAAAGCTTGCTGAAGACTCTGCCAGAAATGACTCGTGAATGGCGGATCACGGTCACAAACAATCGAACTAGGAACACCGTGAAGTCTCACGATTTCCTTGACATATAACTTTTCCAAATGAGAAGCACTCCTATTAGACTTAATAGGAATGAAATGAGCTGATTTGGTGAGGCGGTCAACAATAACCCAAATGCTAGAATGGCCTGATCTTGAACGAGGTAGGCCATCAATGAAATCCATCGAAATCTGATCCCATTTCCACAATGGAATCTCTAAAGGCTGAAGGAGACCAGATGGACGCTGATGTTCGGCTTTGATACGTTGACAAGTCATGCAATTACTCACATAACTCGCAACATCGCGCTTCATGCCTTCCCAATAATAAAGGCGACGCATGTCGGCATACATCTTACCACTGCCAGGATGAATGGTATATTTAGAACGGTGGCAGTCATCGAGAATGTCATGCCTAAGTGAAGAATCAGAAGGCACAACAAGACGGTTCTTCTTGCGAAGACACCTATGAGAATCAATGTTGAAATCCCTCAACTCCTCGTCACGGGACTCAGACTCACAAATCTGAATAAGGTGCATAGTATCGGGATCACGCCGCTGGGCATCGGCAATACGATCCAATAAACTAGGACGAGCTTCCAAACTAAATAGCAAGATAGGAGAATCAGAAGATGGAGCTCGATCACGAATATCACAAAGGGATAAGGTCTCTAGAACATCCCACTCGGCTATCATCATAGAAACAACAGCCGAATGTTTGCGACTAAGCTTATCAGCAACACGATTACCCTTACCAGGGGTATACTGGATATCGAAGTCATAGGAAGCAAGGAACTCGAGCCAACGTTGTTGCCTCATATTGAGCTCCTTCTGAGTGAATAGATATTTCAAGGATTTGTGATCGGTGTATAGAATGAAGTGCTCGCCTAGTAAATAATGGCGCCAAATCTTCAAGGCGAAGACAATGGCGGCTAACTCGAGGTCATGAGTGGCATAGCGTATTTCATTCGGTCGTAGTTGCCTAGAAGCATAAGCAACTACCCGATCCTTTTGCATAAGCACAACACCGAGGCCACATCTACTAGCATCGGTGTAGACAACAAGATCTTGATTCCTTTCAGGAACCACTAGAATAGGAGCATTAGTGAGAAGCTCCTTCAACTGCTGAAAAGAAGCTTCGCACTTGTCGGACCAAATAAACCGAACGCCTTTCCGAGTAAGGCTAGTGAGAGGAAGCACAATACGAGAGAAATCCTTAATGAACCGACGGTAATAACCCGCCAATCCAAGGAAACTACGAATCTCATGAACATTCTCAGGACTCTTCCAATTCTAGATGGATTCAATCTTCGTAGGATCGACAGAAATGCCTTCAGAAGAAACAACGTGGCCTAAGAACTTAACCTTATTCTCCCAGAAATGGCACTTGGAGAATTTAGCTTTAAGCTGATGGTGACGAAGAGTACTCAAGACGATTCTCAAGTGATTAGCATGCTCGGCTTCAGATTTCGAATAAACAAGGATGTCGTCGACGAACACAAGGGCGAACTTATCGAGATATTCCCGGAATACTCGATTCATAAGGTCGACAAAGAATGCAGGAGCGTTCGTCAAACCGAACGGCATAACGAGCCACTCGTAAGATCCATATCGAGTGCGGAAAGCTGTAAGAGGTATGCTATCTTCCGCGACTCGGAGCTGATGAAAACCAGTGGCAAGGTCAAGCTGAGAGAAGACCTTAGCGCCACTCAATTGATCAAACATATCGTCGATCCTAGGTAGTGGATACCTATTCTTGATGGTCAACTCGTTAATCTTGCGATAGTCAATGCAAAGCCTAAGAGTACCATCGGACTTCTTCACAAAGACGACCGCGGCGCCCCATGGTGAAGAACTAGACTGAATCAGTTGCTTGGACTCAAGCTCTAAAAGTTGCTTCTTGAGTTCCTCATTTTCTTTTGTAGACATCCTCGTGGGAGGACGACTAACTGGCTGCGCGCCTGGAATGAGATCAATGTGGAACTCAATCGCCCGCTTGGGTGGCAAACCCGAAACAGGCTCAAATACATCAGAGAATTCACCAACAATAGGAATATGAGATATATCATCATCATCTTGTGAGTCAAGAGAATATAAAGCCACTTTGGAATTATCCACATTCCGAAGAACAAGTGATCGCTGGGTAGATGAATCTGGATGTCGAAGATATAAAATCCGCTGAGCACAAACAATCCTGGCATCATATTGCACTAGCCAGTCCATACCAAAAATCATATCAAATCCCAAATAAGAAATAACGTGCAGATTCGCACGAAAAGAAAAGCCACATAAAACAATCTCAACATCATCACAGAGCATGCTAAGGGTTACCGATCCCCCGATAGGATTCGCAATCCTCAATGAAGTAACCATACAAGAAACATCCAAAGACAAATCATCTTCGAGCTTCTTCGATACGAATGAATGCGAAGCACCCGTATCAAAGAGGACTCGAATAGAACGATCACGAAATAACAATGAACCTCCAAGAATAGAAGGAGAAGTACCTTTGCGCTGAGAAGAACCTCCAGAAGCATCCGCTACATTCAGCTTGCCACATTTGGCATTATTCGGAGCAATAGGACAAGTGGAAATACGATGGCCCTCTTTCTTGCAATATCGACAAAAGAGAGGCTTAGGACACTGTCGAATCATATGGTCGGGCGAACCATAATTGAAACACCCCTTGCGAGAGGGAGATGCTTCGATAGATTGAGGCTGAGAAGTAGAACCAACTGGCTTCTTCTTCTTGGATGGAAAGAACTTGGATTTCTGAAAAGAAAACCGCTTCTTGTTGGGGTTCTTGCGAACCTCAACATCATCACCGCTATCGATCTCCTTCTCGACGGCTTCAAGATGGAGCGCCGAGTCAACTAGCTCCTCAAAAGAAAGCTTGAGCTGCAACATCAAAGATTTCTTAAAATACTTCTTAAGACCGTAAACGAACTTGAGATTCTTCTTGTATGGAGTGCTAATATACTCAAGGCCATACTTAGAAAGAGCCTCGAAAGAAGACACATAATCTGAAACAGATGATTTCCCTTGCTTTAGTTCGAGGAAGCGACGGGCAAGAGATGCTTTCTCAGACTCAGGAACGAATTTAAGCTCGAATCGTTCCCGAAACCGAGTCCATGTAAGAGTAGACTCGTCGAGCTCGGCTGTGAATAGCTCGTACCAATCAAGAGCACGCTCTTGTAGCATGCTAGATGCTACAAGAACCCTATGATAATCCGAAAGATCCATGCGAGAAAATATCCGCTCGCAAGAACGAATCCAAGCCTGAACCTCCAAAACAGACTCGGAGCCTTTGAATGGCTTGCCTCCGAGATGAACAAAATCACTACACATGCGCGCGAAAGGAGACTTGCGCGAAGGAGAAGCTGGAGTAGGAGCTGGAGGCTGGGTGCTCCTAAATAACTCCATAAACTGATCGGCAGACATATAAACGCCGTCCGGATGCGAGCCGTTGGATTGCCCAGCATCCGAGCGTCGTCCTCTACCTCTTCCAGCCATTAACTGAAAGTTAAGATAAGATAAAGATTATTAACATGGTAGATATCATTAATTCAAATATGGAATACTACGGAATTAAAATGCATTCCTAGACATATTCCTAAAATTATATCTATCCCAAAGGACATGAAAAGAATGAAAGCATGATGATTTAGGGATTCGTAACATTTGTATTACACTTTGATGTACCGTAATATGTGTTTATGTTCTGTGTTTATCATATTTTGTTCTGAACTCAGCTCTGATACCAAGCTGTAACGCCTCACTCCGAGACCCATATTAGCAAAGAGTATTACAAGGTAATACTGTCTGCTAATACGGAGAATAGAGCTGGATAGGAGCGACCATCTATAGCCTTGTCTTAACTATCTACTGTATACGTCGATAAATGCAGCATTTTTTTTTGGTGGATCGACATATCCAATAGATACTTAATACAAAACTATAATGGCTATAAGATCTAACAGAACAAAATATAACAACTCAAATGTAAACACATCACAGAATAGTAGATCATCACATACATATACAAATACATCATAGAGTACACAAAATGATACATGTCAAGTGGCGTAGCAACCACAATATACAGATGAGTCGAAAGAATATACATATCAAAGTTACAACCAAAAAGGACTACACAAAAAGCTATAACAAAAGTAGCTAGCAGAGTAGTCCATGCGGAAGCAGAATAGGCTAAGTCCAAATGTACCTAACCTGAAATACCTCGGTCTGACCCGAGTATAAAATACACGGGTCGGTCTAGCTAAACGAATCAGTAAAAGGTGATAGTAGAATAATAGAGCATAAGAGCATAGTGATATTCTTCTTAAACAAGAAGAAACCATAAGAAAGCTAACTATGGTTATATGGAGGATACAGAACATGTATGGCATATATGGTTATACGAAGTGATAAAACACTATTGCTTCAATACGCATAAAACACAAAATCTCATGAATCGCTAAAATGTAGCATGCCTCATATCATCGGCAATCATAAATCAATAAGAATGGTTTAGGAAATAGTAAAATGTAAACTCCTAAAAGAGTAATTCCCAAACCCGCCATATCGGCAACTCCAAGAAAAACATAAGCAAAAGCTTTCTCGACATAAGCCATAAGGCAAATGTCGACAAAGAGATAAAAATCTCATACAACGCCAAAAGGCAAATCTCATAAATAATGCCAATAGGCAATCTCAATATATATACGCCAAAAGGCAAATTTCATCACGCCGGTGTAGGCAAGGAAAATCTTAAAAGAACTCCAAAGAGTCCAAAAATCCCAAAGTAATCGCCACCGAATGGTTCAAAGGACCAATTCCAAAATGACAACACAAGGGTAGAAATCATCTCAAAAAGGTTTTGCACGTGCTATTTTTGCCGAATACTGTTTCATATAATAGGTAGCTCGCCCAAAGGCAAACGTCAAAAGACAAATACGCCGCAATGGCAAACGTCCGAAGACAAATACGCCGCAATGGCAAACTTCCGAAGACAAATACGCCGCAATGGCAAATGACCCGAAGGTCCAGTACTGGCACGCCAACAGGCAAATGTGTCACAAACTCTCGAAAAGGAACCCGAAAAGTGTTAACGTGTGTCCCATGCCACCCGTTTGCACTAAACGATTTACTAACCGCTAGTAAATTTCACACTCAAAGCAGTAAAAGGTTCACCTCGTATCATCGGTAAACTAGACCCGTAGGCCAAAACGATCAAACGAATAGATTAGGAATTAACTGAAAAGATAAACGCACGTGTTCATAGCACGCGTTTTATCCAATCATTTAATTCTCCTCTCTCTTCGCTCGAAGTGCAAAATTGTGTGTTTTATATAGAAATTAAATTGAAGAAAACAAGTTTTAGGAACGCTTCAAAATCGCTTTAGAAATTGCATTTGAAATTCTCCTATTATGGAGTAACTAATTTAATACTTAAAAATAATATTAAATAATAGTTTTAAAAGTCAATTTGCTTGAAAAACACTTTTTAATGCTTTATAAAACCCGTGTACGAAATCTAGAGAAAAATCTCAAAGAAATCGGGAAATATCAGAAAAAGCAGAAAATTATTAAGTATAAAAACCCGGTGAAAACAGGCTACGAACCCAAGTTCGACAGCAGGTTTGGACCTGCAAACCGAGTTCAAATGACATGAAATTTGGTAGGAATGTAGTTCAACATTCCTACTTCAATCTGAAAAAAGAATCATTCAAATCCGATTTGAAACGAAGAATCTGCGTCGTTTCAAAGTCGGACCAAAACAAAGTTTAAAATACTGAATTACAGCAAGCTGCGAGTACAAGTTTGACAGCCATTTAGAAATAGCAAACCAACCCAGATTTTCATGAAACTTTACAAGAATATAAATCAACACTCCTACTTCAATGCGATAAAAGAATCATGCACATCTGATTTAAAACCAATGAGTTATGCTGTCAAAAACATGGACTCAGACCATGTTTGTAACAGTTCAACTAGGATGTGCCCAGGCTTAAAAATCAACTCTGGGTTCAATTTCCAGGCATAAAACCGAGGATCAAATTATATAGGATTGTGCTCAAAATTTTTAAGCACGTAGAAGGGAACAACATATTTTAAACAAAAAAAAATCATGCAATTAGGATAAAGTATGAGAAAGTTATGATGTCTTGAAATTGAACCCAGATAGTGTTTTCACTGTAAAAATCTGGGCAAAAATATGCTCCGAACCAAAGTTCGGCAGCATATTTCTATATGCTATATCGATCAAAATTATCTGAAATTTGGTAATCATATAGTATAAAACTCAATCTTTCAAACCAAATAAGAATCACGCAATTTCATCAAGAATTGAAAGAGTTATGACATTGCAAACATGGACTCAGGCCATGTTTGCAGCAACTCTGAACACAAATGTACAGGTAAATTTCAAGCTGTGCATTGATTTTGCAGCAAGGTTTTCACATAGCAAACGAAATTGTTTTGCTATGAAATTTGGCAGATATATATTACAACACATGAACTATCAACTGAATAAAATGCGGCAGCATTTCGTTGCCGGAATCAAAAGTTACAAACATTCAAAGTAGCAAACAGAGATGGTTTTGACACAAACAAAATTGAAGGTAAAAACGAATTACAAAGCAATTTGGCGATTTTGAGCTTGGCTCAGCTAGTTTTTGTGAGTTTTGTAACTCACCTTACTGTTGCAATGAAAAGACTTGAATTTTGTAGCAAAGTTGGAGCCTTTTGGCAAGATTTGAGCCTTCAAGAACCTATGGAAAGAAGAAACAACACATGCAAGCAAAAATATACAGTAAATTAGAAAACTACTTTCACAAATCAGAAGTTTTGATGAAATTGTGTTGTTTGGAGTTAGATTACCTTTGTATTAACAATCTAGGCTGAAAAAGATTGTAATTTGTTGAATTGATATGAAGAAATTTTGGATTTTTATTTTGGGGAAGGTGGGTTTTGTTTACTGGTTGAAAGAAGAAGAAAAAGATGAGGGAAATGAACGTAGACTTCTCTTTTCCTCATTTCTCAAACCAGGTTTAGCACTAATGGGCCTAATGGGTTCCAAAAATTAAAAGAAAATAAATGGCCTAAGTTTATTATTCACATCTATATTATAAGGCTTCATATTTACACTAATTACACAACAAAAATGCATTTTCTTTCAAACTTTCACACAACAAAGTACGTAATTTTACATACTTGAGAAATAACATATTTTATAATATATAAAAAGATAAATTTTAATTTTTAAGACTTGTTATTATTAAAATCCCCTATTTTACAATAATAAACAATTTTCACCAAATAAATGTAAAAGTCTACATTTTTAACTTCTAAAATTCAACAAAAATATTTTTCTTACTTAGAAAAATATAACTAACCGTTCTAAACTCAAATTTATAATTAAAACTCATTTTTAAATCAATTTCCACCTTTTTATTTGATTAAACAACCTTTAAAAATCAAATACTTATTTTAAAAATTATTAGAAGAAGTAATTGGCAATAATTAATACAATTATTGCATTTTTTTCTAAATAAAATCTATTTTCCATTTATTAACAACCCAAATAAATAAAATAAAGTTTCAAACTTTATTTTCTTATTTTAATTTTCCAAAATCCATAGTTTATTCCAAATAAATAATTTAATTTCTCCAAATTTAATTTAATTCACAATATTAAATTATAATTATCATTATAATTCAATATTGAAAGGTAATCTCCAAACCAGGGTTGTTACACGAAACCTTTTTAATTACAATCGAAATAGGGGTATAACATTATAAACGCCTGTGAGTTGCGGTAATCGAGACAATTTAAATTTAAAATTTAAATAATTTCATCATTTCTTTTTACTTCAGAACACGTGTCTTTTGGAACAACATGTTCTCTCCCTAGTTTAACACACGTTTGATTTTAAAAAAAATTAATAAAAAGAAGAAACTTTCTTGTTTTAGAAAAAAATCACAGAAGAAATGGTGAGTAAATTAACTCATCAATTCAATAAAAATGGCCGAGCTTCTCTTTAAAAATAAACAGAAATGAAAGCCAAAATTTTAATGGCTGAATGAAGCGCGTCTCCCATGCTCCTTTCAAATTTCATTCGCGAATCAGAATTCATTCTAAGCAGATCGAATTTAAAAAAAATTAAATAGGGAGAGGGGCGCTCGCGTTATTGAAGTCGCGTTCGAATAGGGAGGAAATCGTTCGCGAGAGGCATGACGTGGGGAGGCCAGATGTCGAAGTGAGGCTAATGGGTCGGTCGAGGATTAGGTGGCATGATGATTTGAGGGAAAGGCGATGGAGACCTCGTTCTCGATGAAGTGGCGACGACATTTATGGGCAGTGGAGTTGCGATGACCGCGATGGTGAGGCGAAGTACGAATCTGGTGACTGCGGTGATAGAAAGTGTTGCATCTTGAGTTTGATGCGGTGGGCATGGACGTAGGTGATTTTTGTAAGGTATAGCCTATTTTGATTTAAATTCATTTTTTATATACATAGATTTGAAAAAAAATAATAGAAGATAAAATGAATATATACATATTTAAAATGCTAATGTAAAATTTAAAATAGATATTCTGGTAATATTTATATATATGTCCACAGGGTTAGGAAAACAAAAAATTTTCAAGTTGGGAAGAATTAGAATAAAGTTGGATACTATTGTGTGTAACCACGTTTAAACTGGAATAGAATAAATAAGATTTATGAAAATAGGGATTTTAAGAGTGTTGAATTGGAAAGTTATATGGAAATTATTTTGTATAGATTATCTTGTGAGTATATACATACATAGTTTCAAAAGAAAATAAATGTACATTTTAAATTTACCAATTTATTAATATATTAAGAAAATAATTTGTTTAACCGGTTAATCAATTAATTTGGTTACTAAAGATAATTTATTAAAGGAAATCAGATTTTAACCAAATCATTAGTTAATTAAATTTAAAATGGTAATTAAGTGTTCGATTATTTTGAATATTGATAAACTGTCTAAATATTTAGACAAGGTCAAAATCGTGAAATACAAGTCAAGATTGAAGAGGATGGGAAACAAAAATCAAGATGAGTTAATCTCACTCATTTGGATTAACATTTAAATTTAAATAGTTAAATTTGAATTATTGGTTGAATGATTGAATTGAGTGGATGTGATAATATATATAGTAGTATATATATATATATATAGTAGTATATATATATATATTTTGTAGTGATTGATTTCCCGTATTATATAGCGGATGAGACCCTATGCTCCCCGCATAATAGCGGATGACCCTTTATACCACGATATCCCACCTTGAACCGGGATTGGTATATTTAAATTGTTTTGCTAACATCTGTGGATGCAGGAAAATAGTTTGGAGGGATCCAACTGGATTCCTCAAAATGTGAAATTTATTTTATATTCAGTAATGTGATATATGTAATAATCTATGATGGATTATATTGTTTGTATTGGTAATTGAAATTATTGAATACTATGGCTTGGTTGAATATACATTGGTGTTTGAGAAAAATGAAAAATATATAAGTCGGACTTTTAAAGGAAATAAAAGAGAGAATTTTTAGTAAAATAATTTTGAAGAATTGGATAAATTAAAAGAAGGAATTTGGAAAAGAATAAAAAATTGATTTTTAAAATCCTATCGAATAAATTCCAATTATGGGAAAAAGATTAATGAATACATGGGAATAAACGATTTTTGAGAACTTAAATTATATTGTCTAAAAATTGAAGAATTTATGTTAAATTCGATATACAAATGGTTTGGGAGAAATAAAGGAAGAATTTTGAAATTAAGTATGAAATTAATATTCAAATTTAAATAAGATTTTAAATACAAAATAATGGAGTGAATATGGAATTAATGGGTTTTGAAATAAATTTAGATAGGTGAACGAATTTATTTTAAAATGGACTAAATTTTGAAAATCAGTTTGGAAATTGATTCAGAATTTGAAACTATGTTTTAAAAGGAGAATGAGATTAGGAAATTTATGAACAAGGTTTATAAATAAAGTGAAATATTTATCAAAGGATAATTTGGAAGCATAAATTCAAGATGGGAATTTATAAGGAAGGATGATTTGTTTAAAAATAAATAATGGTTTATTTTTAAAGGTGTGGAAATGGAAAGTGTATTTCCCCAAAAAGCCAAGTATATATTTTCAAAGTAAGGTTTTCAAGTATAAGCTAGAGGTTTAAAGTTGTTTTTAAAAGAATGTTTTTAAAGAAATTGTTATTTAGTTGTTTAAAAATTTTAAAAGTAAATATTTATTATTTAGTGGTTTTAAAAAATTAGAAGGAAATATTTATTAAGATTATTTATATAAGTAAAGTATTTTAAAGATTTATCTAGTATTATGATCTAAATTTAATTATTAAATATTTATACCTTATAGAATAACTTTTATTTTAAAAATTAGTTTTGGCTTAAGCTTTACATAAGAAGTTATTATTAAGTTTCATAACTAGTATTTTAAATAAAGTGTTTTAAGTAGTTCTTATATTAAATGTTTTAAAGTATATATTTTGGATAAAGTGACTCAAATTTATTTTAAAATCTAAGTATTAAGACTTGGTGAATTTCAATAGGAATAAACAATATTTGGAAATCTATTCCACGAAAGAAAAGTGGTTCAAAAACAATTTTCGAAGAGTTAAACTGTAGAAAAATAGCTTGCAAAGATATTTTGAAATAGATAATTTCGGAAATTATTTAAATCTGATGATTGTTCCTGGATGTTATTTGATAGATTATCAATGTTGGCCAATGCTTTGATCGTTTCGGAGTGACCGTGATCGGGATTAATTTTTCGAAAACCACTTCGATCTAGTTTGAATGTTTTCATGAGGAAGACAAGAGCTTGGAGTCAAAGATGGAGTAGTGAAATGCAAGGGCTAATCACTACTAATCCTGAGGGTCCAAAATGGATGTAGTAGGAGTAGTGCCTTCCGTTCTGTTCAAACCCGAAATGGACTTGTATTGATGAATGTTTTCAGAACATCGGCAGGAGGACGATGAGCATTCTAAGTGAATGTGTGCTAAAAGGTAACGTATAGCCTCGAGCCTCATCAACCTGGAATGGCTAAAACAGGGAAGGTGCACACAAGGGTAAGTGGCCAGCAACCAATTAGGGTAAGGTCATCCCTGTCTAGATGTCCCTTTATTTCGGCTATGTGGACGGTTGCTGATCCCAACCGCGGGGTGATCATAATTCGGACTATCTAGTAAGGGGTAGCTCCGGTCTTGTGTTGTAGGGGATCAGGTTGGATCCTCGATACGGTGATCTAGACTACGTACTATGATGGGTGGTACCGCAGTAGCCCTACCATTGATGGAAAGCCAAGCTCTAATAAGTGCCTTCAGACTTGTTTGTAAACCTATTATGTTGGAATATAATGAATGTAACAATTTCGGCTATTTGAATAAGTATTTATATATGGACTGCTATAATATCAGAGGATTTGATAAGAAAGTGTTTTGGTTATCGTAAGGTAAAATCTCCACATGTTTATTTGTGGCATGGTCTTACGAGATAACTTTGATTTCAAAAGGGTTTTGAAAACTTTAATAATCCAATTGTGTGTGTTTTCTCACGCTTGTTTTTCAGACTGATTCAGATGTTGTTTTATTATGATGCTCGGGTCAGAACGAGAATTATAGGATACATGATGGGATGTTGTGGAGCACAAGAGACGAGCTGGATGGCGAGACGTATCACGCGTACTTGATGTTTATTCCGTTGTGCAGTATAAGCTGTATACTCAGCTTTGGAAGGATACGTTAATGTAACTGTCCGGAATTGTGTTGTTGAATTATGCTCTATTCTGATAATGTAATGTATGAATTAGTTACATATTCTTTTAATAAGATCTGTAATTATCTATTATATATTGTTCCACTGCGATGGTAAGATTCTGATATTGTTTTCAATTTTCTTCTTCTACCTCCTTCTTCTTTCCCTAATGGTTTGATTTTCCGGCATTAAATTGTTCGGCATTTAATACAGTGACGTATTGATGTCGATTTTCGAACGTCAAAAAATCGGGTTGTTACAATCACTCAATTAATATATTTCATATATACTTAGAATTAATTTTCTATCCAATTAATCTCTGCCTATAATGTGATATCTTACCAAATTAATATGCCAAACAACACCATATTAATTTGGCACATATATGCATATTAATTTATTTTATTCCCATAATTATTGCATGCATATATTCTACAATAGAATTTTGAATAACAATCTTAATTATACATGTTACCATAAGTCTCCATGTTTATTAATTGACAACCGGTTACTTGCATAAGTTAATCTTCCTCCATTTTATTGTCTTGCACTAACATATATGTTTCTAATCATATTAATTAGTTGCTACAATATATGTTCCCTTTCTTGTCAGTTCCTGTCAATTAATCATCTCTATTAATTAATTGAATATTAATTTCCCTTTTAAACAAACTTCATCAATTAATCTTCCCTATTAATTGATTTTATATAATTTCTTTCTCTAATTTATTTGTTACATAAATATATATGTATTCCAAACAATATTAATTAGTTCTCCCATTTACAAACATTTTTTGTTTTAAATTTTCAAACGTATATAACTTAATTAAATTATTTCCATATATAATTGTAATTTAACGTGGGGTGTTACAACCTTTGAAAGTATAAATATATGTTTTTATATATAATAACTTCAAATAGTTTATTTATTAAAACACATCTTTGGGTTTATTCGGATTTTAACTCATCTCGATTGCACAATGATAAAGAGAATAATTTATTAAGTACTCCAGAACATTCGCTTAAGCAAACATCCGATCATCACTTAGAAGATTATTCAGATTACCACAGAACTAATAAAAACGATTTCCTCCCAATTATCCCAAAGAAAATGCGTTCCATTTAAAATTCTACTTCCCAAAATATTTTTACTTTTAAACACTTTCATAAGTACTACTATTTCATTTCTCAAAAATTCCTTTGAAATTATTTTCAAAAATTCCGGTATTAGATTCAAAAATCCTTTTAAACACATTTTACAAACTAAATTTACATAAAAATTCCTTTATATAAATCATTTAATATTATAATAATTCTTCTTTATTATAATAGAATTATCTCCCATATTTATTCTCTAAATATCTTATCCTACTATTTAGATTATATTAACAGCTTTTATAAAGATTTTTTACCCACCATTATTAAAGGGTGAATTTTCAAGCTAAGATTTTCTCCAAACACCTATATAGTCAAATTGTGAAAACTAATTCACAAAGGGTTCGCTTTATTTCAAAGCGATAAATGCTCCTAATTAAACTGAACACAATTTAACAACTAACAAGCAATAATGAATGCTTCTTATTTAAATTAAGCATAACCGAACAAACAATAGTGATAATAAATAAATATTATCACATTTAAACCAACACACTTTATACTATATAATTTTTTGAAAATTATTCCTTTATACATAAAACATAATCATAGGCAAAATATTTAATTTGCCAAAAATTTGAAAATTTTCAATACCATGTCCGTTAGCCTTGGTCGAGTGCTCAGAAACCCTTATCGATACCGTGGCGTCCCACATCTCAACCAGAATTCATAAAAACTCAATAAACCAGTTAACATAATATGATTTTATAACATTAACAAATACACTCTCATATATACAATATTCTAAAACTCATTCTAGGGTGTCGCATACCTTATCTATAATGAGCCAAACCCGACCAAAGCCAAGGTTCTCGCTTAACCTCGCGCTCAGATACCACTTTGTAACGACCCTCCTTTTTGACCATCGAAAGTCGACACCAACTGCTACCACTGTGTTCTAATGTCGCGCATCCAATCAAAAAAGGGCAAATTGTTAGGGTAAATAAAAAAATAGAGAACAGAGAACAACAAAATCTCACAGTGGAATCGACAACATATATAATATAACAAGGATAGTAGAAACTATCACTCCAAACATATAGAGTATACAAAACTTAAAAATCAATAAAAGGATAGGTTGTTAGGGTAAATAAGAAAAATAAAGAACAGAGAGCAACATAATCTCACAGCGGAATCAACAACATATATAATATAACAAGGACAGTAGAAACTGTTACTCCAAACATATAAAGTATACAAAAGTTAAAAACAAACCTATTCAGTTGGACAATTATAAAATCCAGATCTTGCAAATGCCGATAGGTGTACTATATAATACAATGGAAAATAAAATAATACGTTAGGTGAATCTTCAGCTTCCCTCCACGATCTCGAAAACTTCTAAGACAGCCTTGGAAAATACTCGGTCCGATCCGAGCATTATAAATAAATAACACCTGGATCAGAGTGCATATACCAGCATGAGATAACTTGAATAATGGGGAACATATTAAAGTTCTGTAAGACCATGCCGTTAACGCAGAATGGGGTTTTACCTCACGAGAATAACATCCATATAGGAAAGAGAAAAAATAAATATAAAGAACAAACGAAAATATGAATGAACTTAAATATATTAAACAAGACATGAAATAATGGAAATAAACCGAGAAAAATCCAAACTGGACAGAATGGATAGAACAACGAAATAGTCCAACTTGATAAAATGGACTAAATAAGGTAATAATCCAAACTTAATTGAATAGACTGAATAAGATAACAGTCGAACTTGATAGAATGGACTGAATCGATACATAAATGCCATGATGAGTGGTTGGCTTTACTCGTGGCAATTTAAAGCTAAAACATATTTAGGGTTTTCGAATCAAATAAGGAAAGGAAATTTTCCAACAAATGACTAGGAAGGTGCACCCCCTTGGAGTATCCTCTAGTGATATGCTCCTAAGAAACTCATATACTCCGTGACACTTCTCGACAATACCAAGCCGGATCCCGATCGACCTTACCGAGTATCCGAATATTTTTGATATCTAAATGCACAACCGAATCCAAACTAGATGAGAGTGAAAATACTTTTCTGAAGGGAGAAACCCCGCATGGCTTGGCTTTCTCTCGCACTTTTGGTTTAGTAATTTTCGATAAAGGATAACAAAGTTTGATTGAGCAGCAAATCATTTTTAAGGTGGCGATACACCATAAAGTAAGCTGAATTCGATAATTAATAAATCAACTATCATGGATAATTAAAATGATCATATAGGGAAATTAACATTTACCACTACTCGTTGATTTCAGACAAGTCCTATTTCTTGGTTGAAAATAAGCCAGGCAAGTTGAGGTAGTGCTACCTCTAGGAATCACATTGACGACATTTTTAACTTCAAGGTAGAAACAAGTCCAAGAATCAACATTTAGCATTGAAAGTATGACTACATCCTTTCCATATAAGCGATATCGATTACAGAACTATTTTTCCATAATTGAAATCGAACTTTTAACTTTTAAAAGAACTAAACTTGTGCTTGATTCCTATACTTCCATATTAGCAAAACACTTTTAAAATTAGTTCCATATTGCTAAAACGTTAAGAGAATAATTTTTCCACGTGCACAACCCCGATGGCCTAAATCAACATTACATCAAACACCTAGAAGATTATCCAACTTAGCATCCCAATAATCGAGTTCCATTTCCTTTTTGTAACTTTAAAACAATATTAACTATCCCGAAAGACAATCAATCACATTTTAAATCTTTTTTAAATAAAAAATCCATTATCTTTAATAATATAGATAATTATTTCCAAAAACTTATATAACATTGGTAAATTAACTTTAAAATCTTTATTAAATCAGTTCATTAACTTTAAATTAGTTGATTAAAGCAATTTTATTATATTAGTTAATTTAATTTAATCACTTTTATTAAATATATTAATTAACTTTAAATTTTATTTATTACAAAGATTAATTAAATTCAAATAATCATTAGTTAAAATGAACAAGTCATCTCAAACATAATTTATTAAAATGATAAGTAATTTTAAATTACATTAACTAAAACAATTAGTTAAGTTCAGGATTAATTAAATTTAGGCTCCATTAGCTAAAACGATTAATTAAAACATCATTTGTTAAATGATATATTTAATCATAAAACATCATTAATTCAAATGATTTAACTAAATTCCAAATATCATTAATTAAAACAATTAATTAAATTCAAAATAAGCATTAATTAAAATGATCGATTACTTTTAAATATTATTAATTAAAATGATTATTAATTTCAATTATCATTAATTGAAATAGTTAATTTAATTCAATCATCATTAATTAAAATAATTAATTAAGTTCAATAAATTAATTAAACTCCATTATCATTAATTAAAAAAATTAATTAAACTCAAATAATCATTGGTTAAAACGATTAATTAAGTATAAAACATCATTAGCAAAAATGACTAAATAAATCTAAAGATAAACTAATTTTAATCATCATTTATTAAGTTGTTAATTAACCTCAAAATCATTAGTTAAAATGATTAATTAATCTAAATTATCATTAATCAAAATGATTAATGAATTTTAATATTCTTTTTATCGGAAACACAAGCTCAAATTCATACGACAAGGTTTAGGGATGGAATTTAATAGATAACGATATAGTGACATCGCTATAACGACAATTAACAAGTTAAATGGAATATCAGGATTTATTTTCAATTAACCATCAATATAACAGCATAAGGATGTAAAAAAATAATTATTGGCGAGAAACCCAGGGTCTCTCTATAAATTTTCCCTACAAAACAATGGTTATGGATAATTTATAGATAATCATATGGGTTTGTAACGATCAAACTAATAAATCGTCCGTTTTACAAACGGAAATTCAACCAAATAATTAATCAAACAACTGAGTTAACATCTAAGTAATTAGAAAAACTTTATAACAATAATAATATGATATAATAAAATTTAATGTGAGTTAAACTCACTTTGATTTTCGTTTCCGCTGAATCGTCCCGATTTTAGACTAAAACCGAACGGTCGTCTGATTTTAGCCTAAATTTTCACTTACTCCAAATCTAACCAAACTGACTTCATTGTGAAAATCTCTGCGACACGAGTCCAACACAAAAAACAACGTTCGAATCGGACCTCGTATGAGCAAGATACTGAATTTATAAGTTATCGATAAATTTAAAATTAAAATTAAACAACTTTAAATAATTTACAACTTTACCCCGCCACTCCTTCTTCTCCCTCACTCAAACAAAATCGTGCACAAAGACCGTCCAACCCAATTCACGCATGCATGAAATTCACTGACACGAAGCAATAGTCGATGAAATCGAATTCCGTCTTCGCCATCGGCTTTCTCTCAACGAACTCGACCCGCATGACATCCCCACGACGCCCGAAGGCCACTTGCCCAAATCGCGACATGACCCAATTATCTTGCGAGCACCATATGATTTCAATGACATCCCCAAATTGCGACATGACCCAATGACATCCCCACGACGCCCGAGGTCCGTTCGCCAAATCGACTAGCAGAATCACCACAAAACCTAACCCTAGCTCCTTCTCCATGTACGGCCACTGCCCCAAAACACGACCGAACAAGGCCTAAGCATACCTAGACAAAGATTATGGCCATATGAGTTCAAATATTTTTTTTTTGATTTATTGTTGGGAATATATTTAGTTGTTGATTTTAAACATTGAATTGAAAAGGGAAAACTAGTTTTCTTGTTACAGGCAACAACTTATAAGGGGAGGGAGGTATGGCAGGCATGTAATGTGGGTATGGGCAAACATGAGGAGTATGGCAAGCATAAGCATGCGTATAAATATATTTATATTATTTTAATGTTAAAAAATATTTAATAAAACATACCCAAAAATTTCGAGCTCCAAAAAAGGTGTGTCGTGTGGAGTTTTATATGTTATACCCCTATTCCGTACACAACGAAGCTAGGCTCGAGCCCAAATTCTATCATATGTAGTAGATAGTTATTTAGACCCAGTTACTATATTAAATTTTCAATACAAATTTCAACTCATTTCGATCTTGCACAACTAATCGATACGTCTGATCGCCATGAAAATCGATAGCATATTGTAATTCACTATAACGTATCCGACGAAACTGGTTTCGTCGGAATCCAAGAAAGTGCCCGAAAGGCTAATTTCATAGATTTAAGTATCCTATTTATTTATCTATTTATTTATCGATATTTACCTAATCTATTTATATTTGTAAAATAAATTTACAAATTGAATTCACTACTATTATTTATTAATTAAAAGGAGTTAAGTGAAATTATTAAATCCATTTAATTAACATTTAGTTCATAATTTAGATATATAATCATTCCTTATATTTGAATTATAAGTTATTAAATTCCAAATCCAATTATTTAAATATTTAAAATTAATTAAACATTTAAAATCAAAAAGCCAAATTTTGGATTGTT
Organism: Allium cepa; assembly: GCA_030765085.1. Lineage (NCBI taxonomy): Eukaryota > Viridiplantae > Streptophyta > Magnoliopsida > Asparagales > Amaryllidaceae > Allium > Allium cepa. The sequence continues at coordinate 621,762,812 of CM060941.1, forward strand.
ACAGTTCCACAAATGTAACATAACATCAATATCATCAAATGCGTACAAATCCAATCAATATTAGTAACCCAACATCCATCATCAAATAACTATAATTAACTACCCATCATCGAGTAGCAATAATGGTTAAATATCACACATTTTTCAAAATGTGATACCATCATCTAATATCAAATATATATGATAAGTACAACCAACAATTAATCACACATTCAACAACCATCAAGCAATATAATTGCATTCATTATTCTCTTAAGTATAAAATCATTTTATTATTGTTTATTATAAAATCACCTTTTTATTTATTTCATCTTAAAACAATAATACTTCTATGAACACGATAATATACTTCTGAATCCTTTATTGTACTTTATTCTTTTAAATATTCTAAAACATCATATTTTAAATCAAAAGAAGTAAACTTCATTAAATGGCTTTTTAAACTGATATTATCATTATTTTACATCAAAATAATGTTCTATATTAGAACCTCTTTAGTACATTCCAAAACCAGTTTATTACTATTTATTCAGAAAACACCTTTTTATTTTATTTATCAAACAAAAATAATTATATTTTTACCATAAATACCGTAAATCAATCGTTTTGTCCCGTACACATAACGTTACTATTTTCACCAAAATTCTTATTGGATTATTTAAAATCTCATGCCATTTTAGAAATAGTAAACTTCCTGAATATCAATTTAAAATATAATCGCACTTATAATTTACGAATATTCCTCGAATTTCATAAGTAATAACTTTACTAAATCTGTATTTTAATTTTAGTAAAGTTTGTTAAATCATCATATTTATATTTACTTTTATTTAGTGGAAATTAGCCACAAGGTGTTCTTTCGCAAGTGCAATTAGTTTTTAGGACACACAATTGAAATAACTACTTTTAAGGACAAAATGCAAAATAATTAGTTTCTAAGGCCTAAAAACCTATGAAATTATGTCCTTGAAAGTAATTGGACTGCTGACTTCGTCCTTAAAAGTAATTATTCTGCTGCCTTTGGCCTTGAAATTAATTTTTGTGGATGTGTGTCCTAAAAACTAATTGGACTGCAAAGTTTGTCCTTCTAGTGAATGCCCCTTTAATTTATTTAAATTTCTCTTTACCTCTATTTTATTTCAATTATTCATTTCCAAATCAAATTTAAATATTTGTTTTAACTAAACACACAAAAATACAACAATTAGCAATAATTATCCAACTAAGGCACAACACATACAAATATTATAATAACAAAACAGTCATCTATAAAGCACAATATATATCAATAATTATGATTTTTCATAAATAAATATTATTTTATAATTTAAAATTCAATTAACTAAATTCATATTTCATGCCAATGAGCTATTGGTAACAACTTCCAAACTCGAAAAACCTAATGCCAAATTCTCCGAAGTTCTACCATGAGTCCAACTGAAGAAATTGAGAGTGAATCGGAGTTCATACACAAAATTATTCAAGTTAGAAATTTCAATGCTTATTTTGCAATAAAGTATTAGAAGGGACTAAATAAAAGTTAATCATTCTTTCCCAAATTTTGTCCGTCGCTGTGTCCCATCTTTGATCATCGATTTATGATGCCTTCGGCTATTATAAGATCGCTGACAACCACCAACCAGTGGCTAATTTTTCCTGCTCTAATTTTCGACCACTAATGTCGCCTAAATTGCCGCCAACCTACCTATTTTTGGCTAAGAAGATGGCATCGCTCAGAGATTCCTATTCTGGCCACATCAGTCAATTTTAAGCCGCAACACCATCGCCATTGCACTCCAATTGACAAACGCTACAAAACACATAAGCCAATTTTGCAAACTTACATCAGAATCGAAACCCTTAATTGCCCAAACGTCTTACCACCTTGTACTTTAACCATCAATTTCCTATTACTCTAAGCATTTTTACAACAACCGAACACTACCCATCGACTCCATTTGTCGAGAGATTCGAGACGACATATAATTTGATATGGTTTAGACTCTTTAAATTTTAAATCAATTTTGGACCAGCGATAATCATCCTCCATCAGCAGGTGGTTAGGGAATTTTGGGACTTAGGCAGGAAAATAAAGATAGAAGTGACAACTAGGATTTCGTGGCCTCTTCTTTATAATCATTAGGCTGGGCTATGGGTTGGTTATTTAGTTTGGTCCAAAATAGCTATGTACAGTATTTAAACACTGTATCGCCTCTATTTCGCCACCTGTAACTCCAAATGCATTAAATTTTTATATCAAACCATTCAGCTCGGAAAGGCCTTTGAAATAGTTATAAATACGATCCCCAATTAATTTTTAATTAAAACTCCATTTTTAATTAATTTCATATTAATAACATCAAATTTTTGGGTCGTTACATTCTTTCTCTTGAAAAAATTACGGCTTTATGATTGCCCAAATACATCCTTCAACCAAATAACTAAAGTTTCATCATTTTATTAATTACAAAACGTAGGGAAATACATCAACCATAGCTTAACTCCATGTAAAAACATCATATAACCACTACATAACACCATTAATCATGATATAATACAATTCGTTCACATTAATAAATTCAAATTTTTACATGTACATATTATAATAACACATGGACTTCCCAAATTATACAATCCAAACTACAGTATGTACAAATAACACACCATCAACAAAAGGTGAAATAATCTCAATCATAGATTAACTCATCAACCATAACAAAAGTCCACAAGAAAACATAGACTAATAAAAAAAAACATGTACAAATAAATGAATACGCATAAACCAATAATCAGCATATCCATCAAGAATAAAGTGCGCACACACACCCAAAAGGTCAATTACCATGGTATCATACCAGCAACTAAGACACGTGTTAATCCCTATGTTGACTACGCATTCATACTAATATATGTGTCTTCAAAGTTGTTGATGAGCTTCCTCATTGTCCCATCTTCCAAAATAATCGGCGTACCATCACTTTTCACACTATTCAAAATATCCTATACACTTACTTATGGTCACATCGTCAAAATAATATGTGCTTAGTCATAACTATACCCTCAAAGCAATATGTCTGTAGTCATGGATGACTCTTTAAAATAATATGGCCATTTACTCATGTTACAGCTGTATCAATCCTTTATCCTCGGACCTACATTATATGGTCTCTTTCAAATGAGCACCATCATAAGATCAATGAATACTCACCACCATTAAAGTATTGCACTTTGGGATATATGCGTACATATCATCATTCGATTTCCTCGCTCAGATCCATGTTACTTCCAAGAACTAAACTACGCAACCTATCCGTCTAGGGTAAGACCAGGTCCTAACCTCAACGAAATTTAGGGGAACTTCCTAACTTAGGTGAGCATTCTCATAGACCCTTACGTTATGAGCACACATTGAAACCATCTGTGATATCCCAGAAATTTCAAGCAATTAAAGTGCGATAATCTCTGTTATAAATTATTTAAAATTGATAAATTATTCTTTAAAACAAACAATAATAATTGTTTACATATATAGATATAAGTAGATTTTAAATAGAATTATTATTTTTCAAACAAGTTAAAATATGTGTTGTTTATGTATGTGTGTATATATATATATTTGTGAGTTGATTTTTAATTTAAATTTTAAAATTGAATTTGGATTTGAATTGGAAATTCCAAAGACAATTACTTTAAAATAAATTTGGATTTAAAAATAAAATATATGTAATTTTTATTAGTATATGGTTTGTTTTATATTATTTTCTTTAAAGGATTTTATTTATATAAATTAAGAAAAGTATTTATTAAATAGTAATATCAAATTTTTTTATAAAAACATTTAAAAATAATTAACACATGCATAATTACAAGTGTAATAAATTAAATCATGTTAATTACAAGTGTAAGATAATTAACAAGCTAATGACAAATGTTAGAAAGTTAAACAAGGGTCACCAATTTATTTTATTTTTCTTTTTAAAAAAAAATCAAAATTAAGTCTGTATATGCATCTGTCTCTTCTCTTCCATTTCTTTTTCCTATCTTCATTTCAAAACACAAAGAACAAGAAAAAAACTCAAGAACAAAGTCTGTAATCAAATTTCTAACCAGAGAATTAAAAACAACAACCACCTTTCGAACAAACCTGCAGCAAATTAAAGCAATCTTCTCAGATTAAAAGAAAGAGCATATTCAACTAAATCAAGCTTAAATCTTCTCAACAACAAAGATTTCCAGTTTCAAAGATCATCAAGAAATCAGAGCAACTTCATTTCAGTTTAAAAGCAAGATCACAACATTCAAGTTTTTTTCAAAATTCAAAACTGCTTCAAACTCTCTGTCCAAACATCAACTGGTGAGTAAACAAACTTATATTTTTGCTTAAAATCTATTACATGAGATAGGAATATGTAGTAATGATGTGTTAATGGTTTTCATGAGTGAAAATTTACCTTGAATGTTGATAAATATGGGTAATATAATTGTGCATGTCTGAGAGTAAGGAAATATGCTCTGTTCTTATTTTTACAGGTTTAAAAACCTTTCAAAAATCAAGATCTCAACTTCTAGATTCTTTTAGACCTTGTTGTTCAAACAGAAATAGTTTAAAATAGTAAAATCTTTAATTCAAAAATTGTTATAAGTATGATATTGTTATATATTATCTGAAATTCTAGAAGAACAGTGAAAACATAAAGCCTATTGAAATTAAATCATCATAATTATCTGTTTTATTTATATAATCTGAATCCCCATCATAAATCATGATTTTTAATAGTTGAGTCACAATTTTTAGATTGGGATCGAGAGAGTAGTTCGAAGTTGACCAGAAAATAGACTTGAGCAATTTCTAACGATCGGGGTACTCGGGGTGGTCGGTGTCTCTGTTAGAGGTTGCTAGGAGTTGGCGAGCTAGAAAAAATTGGAGATGGAACTTATTATCCACCGAGGTGGTATCATGACGATGGTTTAGGGTTTAAACCCTAAGTTTGGTTGAGGATGGAAATTGAGTCGTTACGTCATCTCTAGAGGATCGGGTTTCATCGGACCTGGGGGAAAAGCTGTGTGGATGGTCGGAGAGGGTGTAGCAAGAGTTTCAAGAGTTCTGGTGGTCGGCGTCATTGAGACGAGGTGTTTCCAGGTGATGGGTAGTTTCCAGGCTTGTTCAAATTTGCTTGATCTTGATTTTAGGTTTGTCGAAGATTGGGTGGTCGGGATCGTAAATAGGGGTGGTCGATGTTGTGTTGGAAGTGTCGACGGTGGTCGAAGTCATCTCGATCGACGGTGCACATGCACAACGAGGCTAGACGTGTCAGTGTGTTTGGGTAGTGGTTTGGCTCGAAAGGAAACTCGAGGAAAGCCAAAATTTACTCAGGTTTGTATTCGAGTAGGAACGTGAGTGTTTAGTCTTACAGGTTTGAACTTTAAATTTTAAGCTAAGTTTTGAAAAAGAAGAAGGGGAAAATCTCGGGTCTGGGCTCGTGTTAGTCGGGTTGAACTCGAAGAAAAAATTTAAACAATTTTTAAGTTTAAATATAAACAAGTTTTAAAATTTAAAATGAATCTAGTTTAAACTATTATATGATAATTTTTTTAAATTATTTGATTAAAGGAAGTTATATGATTTGTTTAACTTAGATTTATTATGTTAAATTTTTAAGTAATTTTAAAACTTAATTTAGAAATGTAATTAAGTAGTTAATTAAAAAGTAAAATGTTTTAAATTCATATGTTAATGATAATTAAGTAACTAATAAGATAAATAGCTTATCTTAAAAGTTAATTTAGGTTTTGATGGTTAAAGATTAATTAATTTAATAAAGTAATTAAAGAGTAATTAATTAATTTAATTAGTTAATGATTAAGGATTAATTAATTTGTAATTAAGGGTATAGTTAATTAATTAGAGATTAATTAATTGATAATTAATAATTAATTAAGTAATTAAGATTAATTAATTTGTAATTAGATATTAATTAATTAAGTAATTAAAGATTAATTAAGTTGTAATTAAGCATTAATTAATTAAGTAATTAGAGATTAATCAATCGGTAATTAAGGATTGATTAACTGGTAATTAAGGATTATTTAATTTGAAATTAAGGGTTATTAATTAATAATTAAGGTTTATTAATTAATAGTTAAGTGTAATTAATTAGTAATGAAAGATTAATTAATTGATTTATAAGGTAATTAAGAATGATTAATTAATTCAAATGGTTGTTATTAATTAATGATTAATTAAGTAAGATTAGGTAATTAATTTTTAGGTAATTAATTTAATTTGAGTTAATTAAATTAATTATAGTATGGATTAATAAGTCTTTCTTATGGATGATTGATTGTGTAGAATGTTTGGATTGATTGATATCTATAGTTTGATAATCTATGATATTATGTAATGTGATATTGGATATAACGGTGATAAATGTGTAATATTTATCTGTGATGAATGCAGTGTGAATTTAAAGTATTGAATTCAATTAAATTGTTTGAACCTTAAACAACTTGGCCTTTAGGAAATGTTTGGATTTCGATGAGACCAGAATCGGATACCAGATTTGGTTATCCGAAAATAACATCGATCCAAGTTAAATGATAGGTCGTGAAATCCTAAGTGAAGATCGAGATGAAGTTTCAGAGTGCAAGGGTTATTGTCGTTAACTCTGAGGGTGATCCAAAATGAGTGTAGCGAGATAATGCCTTTGGTTTCGTTCGAACCCGGAATGAACTTGTATGGATGAATGTTATCAGGCCATTGTCAGTGGAGGACAATGAGCATTCCAAGATGTGTTCTTAAAAGGTAATCATAGCCTCAAGCCTCATCAACCGGGAATGGCTAAAACATGGGAGGTGCACGCAGAGCTATGTGGGTAGCACCCAAGTAGGATAAGATTTTTCCCTATCTAGAGTTCCCTTTTATTCAGTTGTGTGGGTAGTTGTTTGGCCACAACAGCGGGATTGTCTTATTCGGACTATCCAGCAAGAGGTAGCTCCGGCTTTGTGATGCAAGGGATCAAGGTGGATCCTTGGTATATTGATCTAGACCACATACTGTGACGGGCGATACCTTAGTTGCCTTGCCATTGTATGGAATCCATTCTCCTTACGTGCCCTTACGTTTTGATTGTAGAACCCACTTTGTTGCTAGTATGCTAGAATTTAATGAATGTAACAATTTCGGCTATGTCAATATTTACTTGTAAACCCTATGCACTATTATAATATAACTGGATTTCCTATCAAATGTTTTGGTTATCGTACGGGAAAAACTTGTCCGTGTTTGTTTGCGGAGATTATTATGAGATACCTTTTATTTCATAGGTTTTTTTCTAGTTAAATAACTTAACCGTTTACTCACACTAGACCCATGTCTGACCCGGAGTTTATTCTTTTTTCTTAAACTCTTGGGCACTCAAATTTTTATGAGTAGCCAAGTGATCAGGATTGGCATGACGAATTTTGAAAATCTTGGAGTAGGAGTCCTGGCGTATCTATATATCTTTGTATTGTATTTTTGGGATGTAATGGTTAGACAGGTCTTTACGACTGTCTAATGTGATGATGTTGTGGTAACTGTGTAACTCTGATGTATAATGACTATGTAATATCTATGTGAAATATTATATTTTATTCTGTTTCCGCTGTGTGATTATGATGTTGTTGTTTCTTTCTTTCTATCTATTCTTTTTCTACCCATTTCTTTTCTTAAATGATGATACGTCTTTCTGTGGAATGAAAGGCGGGTCGTCACGGTTGGTATCAGAGCGCTTGGTTGAGATAATACTTGAGCTTTGGAGTAGTATCTATCTTAAGAGCGCGTATTTGTAATTTTTATTTAACTATATACCTATCTAAAATTGTTGGGTTACCTGTCCAGGTTGCCAACATGAGTTCAAGAGGAAGGAGAGGCAGAGTTGTGGGTAGCACAATGACCAATAATGGAAGAAGTCAGACTGCTAGCGAGGCTGTGAATCCAACACCGCCTCGAGTAAGTTTTGCTGCTTTGTGCAAGGATTTCACCAATCTGGAAGGAAGACCTTTTAGAGGATCGGAGTCCGTTATAGAATTTCAGGCTTGGCTACGCTCATGTAAGCGCATTTTTAAGACTTTGGATCTATCTGACGAGCAAAAGAGAGTGATGGCATTGTGGCAACTTCAAGAAGGTGCTGCAGCTTGGTAGGATGCAGTTACGGCAAATATCTCAGAGGATGATATTTCTTGGAGTAAGTTTAAGGAATTGTTTGAGGAACAATTCATGCCTATAGCTGGGAGGACTCGTCTATATAGATATTTTCTAGATTTAAAGCAAGGGAGTATGTTGGTTTCAGAATATGAGAACAAGTTCAATGAATTATCTCGCTATGGATCTGGTTTGATCGACAAGGCCCTCAAGAAGAATGAGATATTTGTGCAAGGAATGCAACCTGAGTTCTACGAGTAGATGACGGCTCATCTTAAGGGATCTTTCGTGGAGTTGATTGACATCTGCTGCAGCACCAAGTGGAACATCTTACAATCCAAATAAAAGGAAATTTAACCCAAATTGGAAGAAGCAAGGAAAAGGGAAATAGGGAGGGAAGAATGAACCTGGAAAGTGATATGTCTGTCAGCAAGAGGGTCACTTCGCTAAGCAGTGTCCCAGAGGTAGACCTCAGCAGCAGCAGCAACGTCAGAGTGGACCGAGTTCAGCATTGGTTTAAAAGTCCTTGTGTTTCAACTATCATTAGCTGGGACACATGGTGAAGGCATGTCCGCTCCTTTAGAAGGCACAGCAGAACGAGGTGTTCGCTCTTGAAGGTGGTCCATCAACTTGTTCTTCTAAAGGCAAAAGTGTTTTGGAAGGTATTTTGCTTTTAGATGGAAATTTTATTAGAGTTCTGTTCGATTCTGGTGTATCTCTTAGTTTTGTTTCTTTGGATTTGGTAGAGAAGTTTCATCTTTCCCCCAGTTTGGTAGACCGCCCAATTTTTGTATCTAATCCTTTAGGCAGGGTGACCAAGTTAGATAAGATCTGTAGAGATCTAAAGATTACTTATCTGTCTCATGGTTTTTCTTGCGACCCATCTGTATTGGATTTCAAAGGGTTTGACCTTATTCTGGGAATGGATTGGTTGGATAAGTATAAGGCTGTTTTGATTTGTGAAGAGAGAACTATGACTTTGGAAACTGAGTTGGGAAGGATCGCAAAAGTGACTTGCGATAAATCCGGAGTTCACTTGAGTAATCTTTTGCATGGAATCGAGGCATCTCCAGAATGCGTAGAGTCCATCGAAGTGGTCAAGGATTTTCTAGATGTTTTCGAGGAAGTTAAAGGTTTACCCACATCAAGAGATAAAGTTTTAGATCGATTTAGTTCTAGGTTCAATACCTATTGTTCAGCCTAGTAGAAGGATGGCACCAAAGAAGAAAGAAGAGCCGGTGAAGCAGACTGAAGATTTCTTAGAGAAAGGTTTGACACGGCCCAGTTTTTCCAATTGGGGTTCTATGGTAGTCTTTGTGACCAAGTCGGATGAGTCATTGAGATTCTATGTGGATTATCGGGAGTTGAATAAGGTTACTATTACGAATAAGTATCCATTGCCTCGTATAGGCGATCTTTTTGATCAACTCCATAGAGCTTCTGTTTTCTCTCAGTTAGATTTAGCTTTGGGTTTTCACCAGTTAAGGGTAGCTGAGGACAGTATACCCTTGACTGCGTTCAGGGGACCCAATTGTTTTTATGAGTGGTTGGTTATGCCTTTTGGGTTAACCAACGCTCCTGTTTATTTTATGGATTTGATGAACCGAGTTTTCCAGGATATGTTGAATAAGTTCGTGCTCGTGTTCATCGATAACATTCTTGTCTACTCCAAGTCCGAAAAGGAGCACAAGCGACTTTTTGGGATAGTTTCGGAGACTTTGAGGAGGCATGTTCTGAAGGCTAAGTTTTCGAAGTGACATTTTTGGAAGACGGATGTCATATTTTTGGGGCATATTTTTTCTGGAGAGGGTATTTCTGTAGATCCAGCCAAGGTAGCAACTATTCAGGAGTGGAAGCAACCGCAGACTCCGACAGAAGTCCATAGTTTTCTTGATTTGGCAGGGTACAGCAGGAAATTTATCCGGGACTACTCTAAGATTTCTTCGCACTTAACCAAGTTGACTCGGAAAGGAGCAAAGTTTAAATGGACCTCCAAGTGTGAAGAGGCATTCTTGGATTTGAAGGCAAGGTTAACCAGTGCACCTGTTCTAGCTATTCCTGATGGCAAGAGTAGTTCAAAGTCTACAAGGATGCTTGTGGATTTGGGCTGGGTGTAGTTCTGATGCAGAATGGGAAAGTGATTGCGTATGCGAGTAGGAAAGTGAAGCCACATGAAAAGAATTATGCTACGCACGATCTGGAATTGTTGGCTATCGTCTTTGCTTTGAAGATCTGGAGGCACTATCTGTTGGGAGAGAAGTTTAAGCTTTTCACGGATCACAAACCTTTGAAGTGCCTTTTCTCCCAGAAGGATCTGAATTTGAGACAGTAGAGGTATGTAGAATTTTTGGCCTCTTATGATTTGGATATCCTCTGTACTCCGAGGAAAGCAAATGTTGTGGCGGATGCTCTAAGTAGGAATGCAGTTCTGTCTATTTTGGAAGTTGTTCCATCTATTTTGGAAGTTGTTCCATCTCTTCTAGAAAGGATTTCGAGTAAGCAAGGATCAGATAGAAGATTTATAGGAATCATCAGGAGAGTCAATAATGGTCAGTGTTCCAGTTTTGAGATTGATGACCAGGGGACATTGAGGATCAACGGAAGGATTTGTGTTTCAAATTTCAAGGATTTGAAGCAAGAAATTCTGTCAGAGGGTCATCGCTCCAGGCTAAGTATCGATCCAGGGATATCAAAGATGTATAAGGATATGAAGAGAGTATTCTGGTGGAAGGGCATGAAGAAGGATATTGCTGATTTCGTTAATGGATGTGCGATCTGTCAACAGGTGAAGGTGATCAGCAGAAGATAGCATGATTGTTGCAGCCTCTGGAAGTTCCTAAGTGGAAGTGGGAAATGATATCTATGGATTTTATCGATGATTTGCCAAGGACCAGAAAGGGAAATGAAGGAATATGGGTAATCGTAGACCGGTTGACCAAGAGCGCCCATTTTATTCCCGTTAAGGCGATCAGGACTACAACGTCTTTGGCAGGGATTTTCTTAAGGGAGATCATCAGAATGCATGGTGTTCCAGTCAGCATAGTAAGTGATCATGACCCAACCTTCACCAGTAAATTTGGGAGTGCAGACAGCTTTGGGTACAAGATTGAGTTTGAGTACAGCCTATCATCCCCAGACCGACAGACAAACGGAAAGGCTGAATTGAATTCTTGAGGATATGTTGAGGGCTTGTGTTTTGGATTTTGGTAGTTCTTGGGAGGACCATCGACATTTATTGGAATTCTCGTACAATAATAATTATCAGGCAACTATCAAGATGGCACCCTGTGAAGCTTTGTATGGAAGGCCTTGTAGATCACTGTCCTGTTGGGTGGAGTCAGGAGACCGTCTTATTCTTGGTCCAGATTTGATCCGAGAGGCATCTTCAAAGGTGGAGCTTATCAAGAAGAGAATGAAAGCAGCGCAGGATTGCCAGATGAGTTATGCGGACAAGAGACGAAGGCTATTGGAATTTGAAGTCGAATATTTGGTCTTTGTCAAGGTTTCCCCAATAAAAGGTGCGATCAGATATGGAAAGATGGGAAAGCTTGCCCCAAGGTATATAGGTCCGTTCCAAGTGCTTAAGAGAATTGGCGCAGTGGCCTACAGGATTGAATTTCCAGTCCGGATGGCTGGAATTCCCAATGTTTTTCACGTATCTCATCTTAGAAAATATGTGCATGACCCATCTCTTGTTGTGGAGCCAGAAGTGCAAGAAGATTTATAAATTGAACCGGACTTATCTATAGGTAGGCATCTAATTCAGATAGTTGATCAAGATAAGAAGCAACTTAGAAACAAGGTGGTGAAGCTGGTCAAGGTGCAGTAGAGCGAGGATCCCAGAGATTGCACCTGGGAAACTCTGGATAGTTTTAGGAAGGCCTATCCGGATTTGTGTTCGAATAGCTAGTAATGTTTGTTTGAATGAATTGTTTGCTTGGTTGTTAGTGTATGACTAATATATATGCTTGGATTGTTTGAAATAAAAAAAATTGGATTATCTTTTGCTTTTAAATTTCAGGGACGAAATTCTTTTAAGGGGGGAGGAATGTGATATCCCAGAATTTCAAGCAATTAAAATGTCATAATCTCTGTTTATAAATTATTTAAAATTGACAAATTATTCTTTTAAAACAAACAATAACAATTATATATATATATATATATTAGTAGATTTTAAATGGAATTATTATTTTTCAAACAAATTTAAATATGTGTTTATATATATATATGTGTGTGTGTGTGTGTGTACATACATTTGTGAGTTAATTTTTAATTTAAATTTTAAAAGTGAATTGGAAATTCAAAAGATAATTACCTTAAAATAAATTTGGATTTAAAAATAAAATATATGTAATTTTTATTAGTATATAGTTTGTTTTATATTATTTTCTTTAAAGGATTTTATTTATATAAATTAAGAAAAGTATTTATTAAATAGTAAAATAAATATAAAAGTTCTATAAAAACATTTAGAATAATTAACACATGCATAATTACAAGTGTAAATAAATTAAATCATGTTAATTAAACAAGTGTAAGATAATTAGCAAGCTAACGACAAATGTTAGAAAGTTAAATAAGTGTCACCAATTTATTTTATTTCTCTTTTATTTTTAAAAAAATCACAATTAAGTCTATATATGCATCTATCTCTTCACTTCCATTTCTTTTTCCTATCTTCATTTCAAAACAAAAAGAACAAGAAAAAAACTCAAGAACAAAGCCTGTTATCAAATTTTTAACCAGAGAATTAAAAACATCAACCACTATTTCAAAAAATCTATAGCAAATCAATGCAATCTTCTCAGATTAAAAGCAAGAGCATATTCAACTAAATCAAGCTTAAATCTTCTCAACAAAAAAGATTTACAGTTTGAAAGATCATCAAGCAATCAAAGCAACTTCATTTCAGTTTAAAAGCAAGATCACAACATTCAAGTTTTTTTTCAAAATTCAAAACTTCTTCGAACTCTCTGTCTAAACGTCAACTGGTGAGTAAAAAAAATTATATTTTGTTCAAAATCAATTGCATCAGATAGGAATATGAAGTAATGATGTGATAATGGTTTGCATGAATGGAAATTTGCCTTGCATGTTGATAAGTATGGGTGATATAACTGTGCATGTTTGAGAGTAAGGAAACTTGCTATGTTCTTATTTTTACAGGTTTAAAAACCTTTCAAAAATCAAGATCTCAACTTCTAGATTCTTTTAGACTTTGCTGTTCAAACAGAAATAGTTTAAAATAGTAAGATCTTTAATTTAAAAATAGTTATAAGCATGATATTGTTCTGAAATTCAAGAAGAATAGTGAAAACATAAAACATGTTGAAATTGAATCATCACAATTATCTGTTTTATTTACATAATCTGAATCCCAATCATAAATCATGATTTTTAAGAGTTGAATCACAATTTTTAGATTGGGATCGAGGGAGCAATTCGAAGTTGACCAGAAAATGGATTTTGAGCTATTTTTGGTGATCGGGGAACTTGGGATGGTAAGGGTCTCTACTGGAGGTTGTTAGGATGTTGGCGAGTTAGATAAAAATGGAGGTGGAATTTATTATGCACCGAGGTGGCGTCACGGTGATGGTTTAGGGTTTAAACCCTAAGTTTGGTCGAGGCTAGAAATTGAGTTGCTGCATAAACTCTGGAGGATCGAGTTTCATCGGACCTGGGGGAAAGGCTGCGTGGATGGTCGGAGAGTGTGTGGCTAGAGTTTTATGAGTTCTGGTGGTCGACGTCATCGGGACGAGGTGTTTCCAAGTGATGGGTAGTTTCCAGGCTTGTTTAAATTTGCTCGATCCTAATTTTGGGTTTGTGGTGAAGATTGGCTGGTCGGGATCGTAGGTAGAGGGGGTCAACGTTGTGTTAGAAGTGTCGGTGATGGTCGAAGTCGTCTCGATTGACATTGCACGTGCACGGCGAGGCTGGACGTGTCGGTGGGTTTGGGTAGTGGCTGGCTCAAAGGGAAACTCGGGAAAGGCAAAATTTACTCTTGTCCGTATTCGAGTAGGAACGTGAGTATTTAATCTTACAGGTTTAAACTTTAATTTTTAAAGTAAGTTTTTTAAAAAAAGGAAAGTCTCGGGTTTGGGCTCGAGTGTTATTCGGGTTAAACCCGAAGTAAAAATTAAACAATTTTTAAGTTTAAATATAAACAAGTTTAAAAATTTAAAGTGAATCTAGTTTAAACTATTATATGATAAATGTTTTTAAATCAATTGATTAAAGAAAGTTATATGATTTGTTTAACTTATATTTTTTAAGTTAAAATTTTAAGTTATTTTAAAACTTAATTTAGAAATGTAATTAAGTAGTTAATTAAAAAGTAAAATGTTTTAAATTCATATGTTAATGATAGTTAAGTAACTAATAAGATAAATGGCTTATCTTAAAAGTCAATTAAGGTTTTGATGATTAAAGATTAATTAAATTAATAAAGTAATTAAAGAGTAATTAATAAATTTGATTAATTAATGATTTAAGGATTAATTAATTTGTAAGTAAGGGTACAGTTAATTAATTAGAGATTACTTGACAAATAAGAATTAATTAATTAAGTAATTAAGATACTTGTAATTAGAGATTAATTAATTAAGTAATTAAAGATTAATTAAGTCGTAATTAAGCATTAATTAATTAAGTAATTAAAGATTAATTAAGTTGTAATTAAGCATTAATTAATTAAATAATTAGAGATTAATCAATTGGTAATTAAGGATTGACTAACTGGTAATTAAGGATTAATTAATTTGAAATTAAGGGTTATTAATTAATAATTGAGGTATATTAATCAATAATTAAGTATAACTAATCGTAATTAAAGATTAATTAATTGATTTATAAGGTAATTAAAGAACGATTAATTAATTCAAATGGTTGTAATTAAGTAATGATTAATTAAGTAAGATTAGGTATTAATTCTTAAGTAATTAATTTAATTTGAATTAATTAAATTAATTATAGTATGGATTAATAAGTCTTGCTTATGGATGATTGATTGTATAGAATGTCTGGATTGATTGATATCCATAGTTTGATAATCTATGATATTTTGTGATGTGATATTGGATATAACTGTGATAAATGTGTACTATTTATCCATAATGAATGCAATGTGAATTATAAGTATTGAATTGAATTAAATTGTTTGAACCTTAAACAACTTCGCCTTTAAGAAACGTTTGGATTTCGATGAGACCGGAATCAAATGCCAGATTTGATTATTCGAAAACCATATCGATCCAAGTTAAACAATAGGTCATGAAATCCCAAGTGGAGATCGAGATGAAGTTTTAGAGTGCAAGGGTTATTGTCGTTAACTCTGAGGGTGATTCCAAAATGAGTGAAACGAGATAATGCCTTCGGTTTCATTCGAACCCGGAACGAACTTGTATGGATGAATGCTATCAGACCATCGTCAATGGAGGACGATGAGCATTCCAAGATGTATTCTTAAAAGGTAATCGTAGACTCAAACCTCATTAACCAGGAATGGTTTAAACAGGGAAAGTGCACGCAAGGCTAAGTGGGTAGCACCTAAGTAGGATAAGATATTCCGCTATCTAGAGGTCCCTTTTATTCTGCTGTGTGGACGGTTGTTTGGCCACAGCCACAGGGTTGCCTTATTCGGACTATCTAGTAAGGGGTAGCTCTGGCTTTGTGATGTAGGGGATCAGGATGGATCCTCGGTATGGTGATCTATACCACATATTATAACGGGCGGTACCCTAGTGGCCCTGCCATTGTATGGAATCCATTCTCCCTACATGCCTTTATGGTTTTGATTGTAGAACCCACTTTGTGGCTGGTATACTGGAATTTAATGAATGTAACAATTTAGGCTATGTTAATAGTTGTTTGAAAACCCTTGGCACTATTATAATATAACTGGATTTTCTATCAAATGTTTTGGTTATCGTAAGGGAAAAACTTGTCTGTGTTTATTTGCGGAGTCTTACAAGATACCTTTTATTTCAACGGTTATTTTTTCAAGTTAAACAACTTAACCGTTTACTCATACCAGACCCAAGTCTGACCCATAGTTTATTCCATTTTCTTAAACTCTTGGGTACTTAATTTTTTATGAGTAGCCAAGTGATCAGGATTGGCTTGACGAATTTTGGAAAGCTTAGAGAAGGAGTCCTGGCCTATCTATATATCTTTCCACTGTGTTGTAACTTTTGTCTGTTGTATTTTTGGGATGTAATGGATAGACAGTCTTTACGACTGTCTAATGTGATGATGTTCTTGTAACCGTGTAACTCTGATGTATAATGACTGTGTAATATCTATGTGAAATATTATATTTTGTTCCGTTTCCGCTGTGAGATTATGATGTTGTTGTTTCTTTCTTTCTATCTATTCTTTTTCTACATATTTATTTTCTTAAATAATGATACGTCTTTCTATGGAATGAAAGGTGGGTCGTCACAATTGGTATCATAGTGCTAGGTTGAGATAATACCAAGGCTTTAGAGTAGTATCAATCTTGAGAGCGCGTATTTGTAATTTTTATATAATTATATACCTATCTAAAATTGTCGGGTTACCTATCCACATTGCCAACATGAATTCAAGAGGAAGGAGAGGCAGAGTTGTGGGCAGCATAATGAATAATAATGGAAGAAGTCAGACTGCTAGCGAGGATGTGAATCCAACACCGCCTTGAGTAAGTTTGGTAGCTTTGTGCAAGGATTTCACCAATCTGGGAGGAAGACCTTTAAAGGATTAGTGTCCATTATAGAAGTTCAGGCTAGGTTACACTCATACGAGCGCATTTTTAAGAGTTTGGATCTATCTGACGAGCAAAAGAAGGTGATGGCATCGTGGCAACTTCAAGAAGGTGCTGCAGCTTGGTGGGATGCAGTTATAGTAAATATCTCAGAGGACGTTATTTCTTGGAGTAAGTTTAAGAAATTTTTTAAGGAACAATTCATGCCTACGCTAGGAGGACTTGTCTATATAGAGATTTTCTACATCTGAAGCAAGGGAGTATGTCGGTTTTAGAATATGAGAACAAGATCAAAGAATTATCTCGCTACGGACCTAGATTGATCGACACGCCCCTCAAGAAGAATGAGATGTTCGTGCAAGGAATGAGGCTTGAGTTCCACGAGAAGATGACGGCTCATCTTAAGGGATCTTTCATGGAGTTGATTGACATGGCATTGAGATATGAGGAGCTTATGAACCAGAAACCATTGGCATCTTCAGCAGCACCAAGTGGAACTTCTTCCAATCCAAATAAAAGGAAATTTAACCCAAATTGGAAGAATCAAGGCAAAAGGAAACAGGGAGAAAACAATGGACCTCGAAAGGGCTATATGTGTCAGCAAGAGGGTCACTTGGCTAAGCAGTGTCCCAAAGGTAGACCTCGGCAGCAACAGCAGCGTTTGAGTGGACCGAGTTCAGCATTGGTTAAAAAGTCCTTGTGTTTCAACTGCCATCAGCCGGGACACATGGTGAAGGCTTGTCCGCTCCTTCAGAAGTCCCAGCAGAACAAGATGTTTGCTCTTGAAGGTGGTCCATCAACTTATTCTTCTAAAGGCAAAGGCGTTTTGGAAGGTATTTTTCTTTTAGATGACAATTTTATTTGAGTTCTGTTTGGTTCTAGTGCATCTCTTAGTTTTGTTTCTTTGGATTCAGTAGAGAAGTTTCATATTTCCCCTAGTTTGGTAGAATGCCCTATTTTTATATCTAATCCTATAGGAGGGGTGACCAAGTTAGATAAGATCTGTAGAGACCTAAAGATTTCTTATTTGTCTCATAGTTTTTCTTGCGACCCATTTGCATTGGATTTCAAAGGGTTTGTCCTTATTCTGGTAATGGATTGGTTGGATAAGTATAAGCTGTTTTGATTTGTGAAGAGAGAACTGTGACTTTGGAAACTAAGTTGGGAAGGATCACAAAAGTGACTCGCGATAATTCCGAAGTTCACTTGAGTAATCTTTTGCATCGAGTCGAGGCATTTCCAAAAGGCGTAGAGTCATTCGAACTGGTCAGAGATTTTTCAGATGTCTTCGAGGAAGTTAAAGGTTTGCCCCCCACATCGGGAGATAGAGTTTCAGATCGATTTGGTTCTAGGTGAAATACTTGTTGTTTATCCAAGTAGAAGGATGGCGCCGAAGGAGAGAGAAGAGCTGGTGAAGCAGACCCAAGATTTCTTAGAGAAAGGTTTGATCGAACCTAGTTTTTCCAGTTGGGGTTCTGCGGTAGTCTTTGTGACCAAGTCGGATGGGTCATTGAGATTCTATGTGGATTATTAGGAGTTGAACAAGGTTACAATTAGGAATAAGTATCCATTTCCCCGTATAGACGATATTTTTGATCAACTCCATGGAGCTTCTGTTTTCTCTCAGCAAGATTTAGCTTTGGGTTTTCACCAGTTAAGAGTGGCTGAGGACAGTATAACCTTGACTGCGTTCAGTGGACCCAATTGTTTTTATGAGTGGTTGGTTATGCCTTTTGGGTTAACCAATGCTCCTGCTTATTTTGGGGATTTGATGAATCGAGTTTCTGGGATGTGTTGAATAAGTTCGTGCTCGTGTTCATCGATGACATTCTTGTCTACTCCAAGTCTGAAGTGGAGCACAACGACATTTGGGGATAGTGTTGGAGACTTTAATGAGGCATGTTCTGAAGGCTAAGTTTTCGAAGTGCCATTTTTGGAAGACGGAGGTCGTATTTTTGGGGCATATTGTTTCTGGAGAGGGTATTTCTAAAGATCCGACCAAGGTAGCAACTATTCAGGAGTGGAAGCAACAGTAGACTCCGACAGAAGTCCGCAGTTTTTTGGGTTTGGAAGGGTCCTACAGGAAATTTATCAGGGACTACTCTAAGATTTCTTTACACTTAACCAAGTTGACTCGGAATGGAGAAAAGTATAAATGGACCCCCAAGTGTGAAGAGGAATTCTTGGATTTGAAGGCAAGGCTGACCAGTGCACCTGTTCTAGCTATTCCTGATGGTAAGAGTAAGTTCAAAGTTTACACGGATGCTTGTGGAGTTGGGCTCGGTGCGGTTTTGATGTATAATGGGAAAGTGATTGCATACGCGAGCAGGTAATTGATGCCGCATGAAAAGAATTATGCTACACACGATCTGAAATTATTGGCCTTCATCTTTGCTTTGAAGATCTGGATGCACTATCTGTTGGTAGAAAAGTTCGAGCTTTTCATGGATCACAAACCTTTGAAGTACCTTTTCTCCTAGAAGGATCTGAATTTGAGGCAGCAGAGGTGGCTAGAATTTTTGGCATCTTTTGATTTGGATATCCTCCATACTCCGAGGAAAGCAAATGTTGTGGCGAATGCTCTGAGTAGGAATGCAATTCTGTCCATTTTGGAATTTGTTCCATCTCTTCGGGAAAGGATTTCGAGTAAGCAAGGATCGGATAGTAGCTTTAGAGGAATCATTAGGAGAGTCAAGAATGGTTAGTGTTCCAATTTTGAAATTGATGACCAGGGGACTTGAGGATCAACGGAAGGATTTGTGTTTCGAATTTCAAGGATTTGAAGCAAGAAGTTCTATCAGAGAGTCATCACTCCAGACTGAGTATTCCCCTCCAGGGATATCAAAGATGTATAAGGAAATGAACAGAGTCTTCTGGTGGAAGGGCATGTAGAAGGATATTGTTGATTTCGTCAATGGATATGTGATCTGTCAGCAGGTGAAAGGTGATCGGCAGAAGACAGCAGGATTGTTGCAGCCTCTGGAAGTTCCTGAGTGGAAGTGGGAAATGATATCTACGAATTTTGTCGATGGTTTGCAAAGGACCAGAAAGGGAAATGAAGGAATATGGGTAATCGTAGACCGGTTGTCCAAGAGCGCCCATTTTATTCCAGTTAAGGCGACCAGGACTGCAGCGTCTTTGGAAGGTATTTTCATAAGGGAGATCGTCAGACTGCATGGTGTTCCAATCAGCAAAGTTAGTGATTCTGACCCAGTCTTAACCAGTAAATTTTGGGAGGCTTTGCAGACAACTTTGGGTACAAGATTGAGTATGAGTACAGCCTATCATCCCTAGACAAACGGACAAATGGAAAGGCTGAATCGAATTCTTGAGGATATGTTGAGGGCTTGTGTTTTGGATTTTGGTGGATCTTGGGAGGACCATCTACATTTATTCGAATTATCGTACAATAATAGTTATCAGGCAAGTATCAAGATGGCACCCTATGAAGCTTTTTATAGAAGACCTTGTGGATCACTGTCCTGTTGGGTAGAGTCGGGAGATCGTCTTATTCTTGGTTCAGATTTGATCCGAGAGGCATCTACAAAGGTGAAGCTTATCAAGAAGAAAATGAAAGTAGCGCAGGATCACCAGAAGAGTTATGCGGACAAGAGATGAAGGCTATTGGAATTTCAAGTCAGAGATTTGGTCTTTGTTAAGGTTTCCCCAATAAAAGGAGCGATCAGATTTGGAAAGACGAGAAAGCTTGCCCCAAGGTATATTGGTCCATTCCGAGTGCTTGAGAGAATTGGTGCAGTGGCCTACATGATTGAACTGTTAGTCCGGATGGCTGGAATTCACAATATTTTCATGTATCTCATCTAAGGAAATACTTGCATAACCTATCTCTTGTTGTGGAGCCAGCCGTGCAAGAAGATTTAGAGATTGAACCGGACTTATCTATAGTCAGGCATCTAATCCAGATAGTTGATCAAGATGAGAAGCAACTTAGAAACAAGATGGTGAAGCTGGTCAAGGTGCAGTAGAGCAAGGATCCCAGAGATTGTACCTGGGAAACTCTGGATAGTTTTAGGAAGGCCTATACGGACTTGTGTCTGGATAGTTGGTAATGTTTGTTTGGATGAATTGTTTGCTTGGTTGTTAGTGTATGACTAATACGTATGCTTGGATTGTTTGAAATAAAAAAATTTGGATTATCTTTTGCTTTTAAATTTTGGGGACGAAGTTCTTTTAAAGGGGAGGAATGTGATATCCCGGAAATTTCAAGCAACTAAAATGTGATAATCTCTATTATAAATTATTTAAAATTGACAAATTATTCTTTTAAAACAAACAATAGTAATTGTTTATATATAGGCATTAGTAGATTTTAAATGGAATTATTATTTTTCAAACAAATTTAAATATGTGTTGTTTATATATGTGTGTGTATATATTTGTAAGTTGATTTTTAATTTAAATTTTAAAATTGAATTTGGATTTGAATTGGAAATTCAAAAGATAATTACCTTAAAATAAATTTGTATTTAAAAATAAAATATATGTAATTTTTATTAGTATATGGTTTGTTTTATATTATTTTCTTTAAAGGATTTTATTTATATAAATTAAGAAAAGTATTTATTGAATAGTAAAATAAATATAAAAGTTTTAAAAACATTTAAAAATAATTAACACATGCATAATTACAAGTGTAAATAAATTAAATCATGTTAATTACAAGTGTAAGATAAATAACAAGCTAACGACAAATGTTATGAAGTTAAACAACTGTCACCAATTTATTTTATTTTATTTATTTATTTTAAATCATAATTAGGTCTATATATGCATCTATCTCTTCTCTTCCATTTCTTTTTACTATCTTCATTTCAAAACACAAAGAACAAGAAAAAAACTTAAGAACAAAGCCGGTAATCAAATTTCTAACCAGAGAATTAAAAACAACAACCATCTTTTCAACAAACCTGTAGCAAATCAAAGCAATCTTATCAGATTAAAAGCAAGGTCATATTCAACTAAATCAAGCTTAAATCTTCTCAACAAAAAAGATTTCCAGTTTCAAAGATCTTCAAACAATCAAAGCAACTTCATTTCAGTTTAAAAGAAAGATCACAACATTCAAGTTTTTTCCAAAATTCAAAACTACTTCAAACTCTTTGTCCAAACATCAACTGGTGAGTAAACAAACTTATATTTTTGTTTAAAATCTGTTGCATGAGATAGGAATATGAAGTAATGATGTGATAATGGTTTGCATGAGTGGAAATTTTCTTTGCATGTTGACATATATGGGTGATTTAATTGTTCATGTCTGAGAGTAAGGAAACTTGCTCTGTCTTATTTTTGAGGTTTAAAAACCTTTCAAAAATCAAGATCTCAACTTCTAGATTCTTTTAGACTTTGTTGTTCAAACAAAAATAGTTTTAAATAGTAAGATCTTTAATTTAAAAATAGCTATAAATAAGATATTATTCATATATTATCTGAAATTCAAGAAGAACAGTGAAAACATAAAACATGTTGAGATCAAATCATCACAATTCTTTGTTTTATTTATATAATCTGAATCCCCATCATAAATCAGATTTTTAAGAGTTGAATCATAACTTTTAGACTGGGATCAAGAGAGTAATTCGAAGATGACCAGAAAATGGACTTTGAGCAATTTCTGGGTATCGGGGAACTCGGGGTGGTCGGGGTCACTGCTGGAGGTTGCTAGGATGTTGGCGAGTTAGAAAAATGGAGGTGGAATTTATTATCCACCGAGGTGGCGTCACGGCGATGGTTTAGGATTAAATCCTCTAAGTTTGGTCGAGGCTGGAAATTGAGTTCCTGCGTCATCTTTGGAGGATCGGGTTTCATCGGACCTGGGGGAAAGGCTGCATGGATTGCCGGAGCGGGTGTGGTCAGAGTTGCTTGAGTTCTGGTGGTCGGCGTCATCGCGACGAGATGTTTCCAGGTGATGGGTAGTTTCCAGGCTTTTTCAAATTTGCTCGATCCTAATTTTGGGTTTGTGGTAAAGATTGGGTGGTCGGGATCGTAAGTAGAGGTGGTCGACATTGTATTGGAAGTGTCAGCGGTGGTCGTAGTCATCTCGATCGACGATGCACGTGCACGGCGAGGCTGGACGTGTCAGTGGGTTGGCTCGAAGGGAAACTCGGGGAAAGGCAAAATTTACTCGGGTTCATATTTGAGTAGGAACGTGAATGTTTAATCTTACAGGTTCAAACTTTAAATTTTAAACTAAGTTTTAAAAAGAAGAAGGGGAAAGTCTCGGGTTTGGGCTCGAGTGTTATTCGGGTTGAACCCGAAGTAAAATTTAAACAATTTTTAAGTTTAAAAATAAAGAAGTTTTAAAATTCAAAATGAATCTAGTTTAAACTATTATATGATAAATGTTTTTAAATTATTTAATTAAAGGAAGTTATATGATTTGTTTAACTAAGATTTGCTAAGTTAAATTTTAATTTATTTTAAAACTTAATTTAGAAATGTAATTAAGAAGTTAATTAAAAAGAAAAATGTTTTAAATTCATATGTTAATGATAATTAACTAACCATTAAGATAAATAGCTTATCTTAAAAGTTAATTAAGGTTTTGATGATTAAATATTAATTAAATTAATAAAGTAATTAAAGAGTAATTGATTAATTTAATTAATTAATGATTGAGGATTAATTAATTTGTAATTAAGGGTATAGATAATTAACTAGAGATCAGTTAATTGATAATTAAGTATTAATTGATTAAATAATTAAGATTAATTAATTTGTAATTCGAGATTAATTAAGTTGTAATTAAGCATTAATTAAGTAATTAAAGATTAATTAAGTTGTTATTAAGCATTAGTTAATTAAGTAATTAAAGATGAATTAAATTGTAATTAGCATTAATTAATTAAGTAATTAGAGATTAATCAATTGGTAATTAACGATTGATTAGCTGGTAATTAATGATTAATTAATTTGAAACTAAGGGCTATTAATTAACATTTAAGGTTTATTAATTAATAATCAAGTATAATTAATCAGTAATGAAAGATTAATTAATTGATTCATCAGGTAATTAAAGAATAATTAATTAATTCAAATGGTTGTAATTAATTAATAATTAATTAAGTAAGATTAGGTAATTAATTTTTAAGTAATTATTTTAATTTGAGTTAATTAAATTAATTATAGTATGGATTAATAAGTCTTGCTTATGGATGATTGATTGTGTAGAATGTCTGGATTGATTGACATCTATAGTTTGATAATCTATGATATTTTGTGATGTGATATTGGATATAGCTGTGATAAATGTGTAATATTTATCTGTGATGAATGCTACGTAAATTCAAAGTATTGAATTAAATTAAATTATTTAAACAACATGGCCTTTAAGAAATGTTTGGATTTCGATGAGACTAGGACCGGATATAAGATTTAATTATTTGGAAACCACATCAATCCAAGTTAAACGATAGGTCGTGAAATCTCAAGTGGAGATTGAGACGAAGTTACAGAGTGCAAGGGTTATTGTCGTTAATTCTAAGGGCGATTCCAATGAGTGTAACGAGATAATACCTTCGGTTTCGTTCGAACCCGGAAAGAACTTGTATGGATGAATGCTATCAGACCATCATCAATGGAGCAAGATGAGCATTCCAAGATGTGTTCTTAAAAGATAATCGTAGCCTCAAGCCTCATCAACCGAGAATGGCTAAAATAGGAGACGTGCACGCAAGGCTAAGTGGGTAGCATCCAAGTAGGATAAGATTTTCCCCTATCTAGAAGTCCCTTTTATTAGGCTGTGTGGGCAGTTGTATGGCCACAACCACGGGGTTGTCTTATTCGGACTACCCAGTAAAGGGTAGCTTCGGCTTTGTGATGCAGGGGATCAGGGTGGACCCTCGGTACGGTGATCAAGACCATGTACCGTGACGGGCGGCACCCCTGTAGCCCTGCCATTGTATGGAATCCATTCTCCCTATGTGCCATTACAGTTTTGATTGTACAACCCACTTTGTGGCTAGTATGTTAGAATTTAATGAATGTAACAATTTTGGCTATGTGAATATATTTATTTGAAAACCCTAAGCACTATTATAATATAACTGGATTTCCTATCAAATGTTTTGGTTATCGTAAGGAAAGAACTTGTCCGTGTTTATTTGCGGAGAGTCTTACGAGATACCTATATTTCAAAGGTTTTTTTTCAAGTTAAACAACTTAACCTTTACTCACACCAGACCCATGTCTGACCTGGAGTTTATTCTGTTTTCTTAAACTCTTGGGTACTCAAATTTTTATAAGTAGCCAAGTGATCAGGATTGGCTTGATGAATTTTGGAAAGCTTGGAGCAGGAGTCCTGGCGTATCTATATATCTTTCCGTTGTATTGTATCTTTTGTCTGTTGTATTTTTGGGATGTAATGGATAGACAGGTCTTTACGACTTTCTAATGTGATGATGTTATTGTAACTGTGTAACTCTGATGTATAATGACTATGTAATATCTATGTGAAATATATTTTTTCCGTTTCCGCTGTGAGATTCTGATGTTATTGTTTCTTTCTTTCTATCTATTCTTTTTCTACATATTTCTTTTCTTAAATGATGATACGTCTTTCTATGGAATGAAAGGCGGGTTGTCACGCCATCGAGTATCAATGATACCTCAGCACACTTTGTATCCACAGTAGAGTGCATCCTAGCTCCGTTTCGCAAGTTCGCATCCTAGAACTTATCTTTATGGGTCATCATCATAATTTCCGTCATTGAACTGTCAAGTTTTGGAACATCAACATTGGATCTCATCTTTTCCAATATTCACATCACATCGAATAAATCTGATTTCCAAATCCTCTTATAGTAACTTCTTCATTTAATGATTGGATAACCCATCCAGAATCCCAAAGAGGGATCCACTAGCAAGGAGTGTCCCAAATATATCTTCAAGGCAAAACATTCTTATTTTCAAGTTAAAGCATCCATCTACCTTTAAAACCAAAATCCTTTTTCCATCCTAAAATACCACAACCATTTTACAAAACTATTTCCCAATATATTTTCACTATTTTAAATTAGTTTCAAAATAATTTTTGTGAAAGCATTTGTAAAAAATTTTAAAATGGAAATTCTTATCTTAAATATCATAGAAGCTGATATTTATTTGAAAACAAATGTGAATCTTGAAATACATATTTTGATGAATATATATATATATATATATATATATATATATATATATATTGAACCTCCCTAATCGTCATTTAGATTCCTCAATGGTACTTATCCTGTCTTTAATAACCAAAATTTTCTAATTACTATTCATGTTTTCAAGGAACATCGACAAATTTCTCAGTCATTTTGAATACATAGTCTTCCCCAGCTTAGGAATGCATTGTCCCGCTATGAATTTTGAATACATAGTCTTCCCCAGCTTAGGAATACACTGTCCCACTATGACTAAACTAAATACATCCTTTATCAGTCCTCAAGTTTCTCCAATGTACATCCCATCAAAAGTTAACATTAGATAACTAACTTATCCTATATATACCATATGTAGCAATCAAACAAATATGCACGCAAACAAGTAAATAATCGACTAAGTAAACAGACAAGTAATAAACAATAATTAGAACGAATTGCTGCAATCACGCAATGAAATACAATATAAATAAGAGGAGATGATTTAAACAAGCGCAATGTGAATTAATTAAATAAAAAGAACGGTACAATGCAAACATGGAATCAAAACGTAACCTAACAAAAAATAAGTCGCCGCTTACAATTCAACCAAAATAAACAAATACAATAAAATGGCCAATCCCAAACATCAAAAAGTATAGTCCCCATACCATATCCCAACCCCTTTTATTAAAGGGAATAAAAAGACATTCCCATAACTCCTTAGGCAAAGTCATACATAACAATCATAAAGGTAATATGTTATAATGGTGGTTACGTAAACTAAAAATTCATTCTACCTCGTCATCTTACACTCCATGTTACAAAGTCTAGTTTGCAACCCTTAAATAAAATTTCTAAATAAGACATCTTTTTAATAAAATATTTTTTAATAATGCTTCCAAAGTTTGTTATTCAATCAAATATGTTACATTTTTAACCCTTTACTTTCCAAATCAAATCATCATGACCTTAGTAAAATATTTTCTTTAAAGTATTGCAAAATTAAATATTTAAAATATATTTCCTCTATTTCTAATATATTCTCAATAAATCAATCTTCAAATCATGTCTTTTCAACCAAACTCTTTACTTAAAGAAAACTTTATTTCAAAACAACATTTATCAAAAATCACCCCTTAATTGAAAATCATTATAGCCAAAATCAATTTCCAGATTAAAATTTTCTAAAATCAAATATACTCCTTTGATGAAAATAAATTTCAAATACTTTATCGTATTCTTTACTCAAAAAGATACTTCTCATGTAAAGGATACTTTCGTCAAACTATTTCCAATATTCCCACTAATAACATAATTTCTCAAATAAAAATATTTTTGCTATATTGTCTTCAAATTATTCTTTTGAGAAATAATTCCTTCAAAATAAAATATCCTTTTGTGGAAATAACCATCTTGTGATAAATCTTCTCTAAATCATATATGATTTATAGTAAAGAATGTTTTAACAAAATATTCCATTTAAAATAATATTTTCTCTAAATATTCTCGAACAAGGTACTTTTGATAAAAACATTTTAAATTTATAGTATTATCAAAATAATTTTCTCTTCCTCAAAACTTCTTTTTCAATAAATACTTCTCAAACCTTACAACATATACTTTAAAATAACCTTTAACAAAAATATTCCTTTCCATAATATCCCTCAACAAAATATTTTTGCAACATATTATAAATCATAACAAGGTTACAAAATATCCTTTTTTCCAAAGGATGCTCCCATATTAATAACGATTTAAACTAAAATTTTCTGATTTAAATATTCCTATCAAAATAAACATTTTAAACTAAATATCCTTCCATAAAAATATTTTCAAAAAATATCTTTTTTCTTAGATAAAAATTTTCCACTTCTAATAAAGCATGTCTAAATCATAATACCATTACAGAAACACATTCCAAAGGATGTTTTAAAAATAACTAAAGTTTATCACACAAAAATGTTTCCTTAAAAATTGAATTCAACTTCCATTATCTAGTTAAAACCGCTTTTTGCTAGAAGTAATTTCAAATAAATTATTTTCACTATGTTTATTTTTCCCTTTGAAAATATTTTATTCCAAATTAAACACTGTATTCTTATCAAAAATTTTAAAAAATCACTTCTATGCTAAAAAGTAGTTGTTTTTCTCGTTTTAATAAAATATCATTAAAATCAAAGTTATATATTTTATAATTTTTCCAAACAAATATTATTCACTTTAAAAATTAAAGTTGATTTCATCTTATTAAGGTCAGGTTTTAATTAAAATTTTGCATTGGCTACATGTTTCTCAAATTATAACCGATATTTAATCCCTAATATAAGTGTTCATCCTACCCTACTTCTACTTTATCTAACTTCCATATAAAGGTCATTATATATAAACATCGTTTTATGGTAAGGTAACGGTGGTTAATAAGCAATCCATACATACAAAGCATACAATTGTCAATCAAAATGCTACCTTATTTTTTATTCTAATCCAACCTATTGTATAAATTAGACTACCCTAATTGACTCAAACATACCTAAGGCTCGGGGTATCGCTAAACTTAAGCTCTGATACCAGCTATAGTGACCCTCTATTTTTAACATCTAAAATAATTATGAACACCATCAAAACAAATTTACAACTAATTTTAAATGTTAAAGGCAGGGGAGTATGCGTAGTAAAATTGTAAATCTGAAATAATGAATATAAAATAGGGAAACCGCACAGCGGATTTTGAGTATCAATGTGCATATACATATTTCATCAATTAAATACTAATAAAATTGAATACATCATCTAATTTATATATTGCATTTTATCAATTATTAAACCGACAATTGGGTAATTATGATTCAAGAGATATGTCATTGTATCATGTGGATATGACTCCTTTCAAACCCTTTGCTCCTTTCTTTGCTTTCACTTACAAACTTACGCATAGACATGGAATAAAGGGGAAAAGGTGTCTATGTAACGTCCCGCCTTTTCGCACACTTTAAAACGACACACATGCCGATTCAAAGCATACGCAAGGGCGGATTGTTATGGGGGTAAATAAGAAAAAAACAAAGAAGAAATAAAACAAAATAGAATCTCACAGCGGAAGGATAAAATATAATAATAAATATACAATTCAAAACAGTTTACAAAATAGTTATTTCACTTATACAATGAACATCAGAGTCACACATACCAATACAACAATGCAGCGGAATATAAAGAGTGTGTGGTGCAATACTATATATAAATAATGCTGAATCTTCGTCTTCGTCCTCCAAGCTAAATCTGCTATCCTGAAATGCTCGGACTGACCCGAGCGAATTTGAAAAGACAAAAACACTCGAGTCAGACTAGAATATCTTATGTGAGTTAAATAAACAGAAATAAATATGAGTACAGTAACTCAAGAGATGCTCGGGATTTACATCTCCTAAGGATCCGTTAAACTATTTACTATGTAGTATATTGCGTTATTATAATAGTGTCTATTTATAAAATAAACTTACTTTTTAATAGCGTTAAGGGGTTACCCATATAGCCCTTAACACATAATAGTCCCAGTAGTCCGTCCAATATCATAGTCCCTCCTGATCGGGAAGCCACTAGAGGATACCACACGGGCTACGGGAGAAAACCAAACTCGTACAAGGCGCGATAGGGTAGGTGACACGGCACAACTAGGCAATGCCAGGGTAGATATACCAATTACGCTTCCGGGCCGATGGTAACGCGAAGCCGCAGCAACCGCCCACCTCGAAACAACTCCCCAAATCAAAAAAATAGAAGTGGCCACTGAATCAATCCAAAGTCATAGTATAATATCGAAGAGGAGTGTCCGATCAGAGGAATGACCTCATTAACCCGTCGATCGCTCCTGTTTTAGCCACCTTATGCCAACTCACGGGAGTCGGGTCCACGTATTTACCTTACAGGAATCGTCGCCACCAACCTACTTCATTCTGGAATCTCCACCGCGTACACGGTTAGTCAAAGTGGTTTTCGGTATCGACAGAGAGTATGTCCATATCCGATCCCGGTCTCTTTGCCAACCCATCGTTATTATAACACCGCGGTTATTTAAAACAGTTTATACTTTAAAACCAGAATATAATCCATTTCAAAACCATAATATTACGATATCATTCCAAAACCCAAAACCATATTTTACCACTTATTCCAAATATAATTCCTTTCCAAAAATTAAAAGGCTTTAGCTTCATAATATCTGAAAATCGAATATTTTCAAAGCTTAATATTTTTGGAAATCCATAATTTCAAACCATAACTTTTAAACTCAAATGGTTTGGATATTCAACGGTATGCGAATTAAAAAGGTTTAACTTTACTGTTGCTTTATAAAGAAATAAATTACACGGCTTTCCAAATATTTCTTCTTTTAAAGTTAAACCAAAATCCAAAATATTACCTCAAGTCCCAAAACTATTTCAATTTTATATATATTTATATCCATTTTTGAGCATTAATATTTCAACTAAAGTTGGATTTTTGTCCTTTCAAAATCAATATTCTATTAATTAATCTTGACCATTCACATAAAATCCATAATTAATAAAACTTCAATTTCTAGTAAAATATATATATATAAATTTTCCAATTCAAATTTTTACTAGAATATCCATTTCTATTTATTTTGGGAAAATCCAATTTCAAATATCATATCTTAAAATTTCCAACTTTACATTTAAACATAGGATATAAATTTACCAACTCCATTTTCTAAATTTCTTCCATTTCAATAAAGAAATTTATCCACCTTTTAAATTCCTAAAATTTAACTTCATAGGTATGTAAATATGGAATAAAATATTTATACAATATAAAATTTAAGATTATTATAAACCGTATTCCATCCAAACCATAGAAATCACATTAAAATAGTTATACATAGACCGCGGTGCCTGTATATAATTTTCTATCCTATGGTCAAGTGATACGGATATTTATCATTTCAATCCGCAATAAAAAAATAAACTTTGCGGTTTTATCATTTCAAACCACAATCCCGAAAAAAATGAAATATGCATGATAAATTTGCAATTTAATGATATGCAATAAACATTCATTCATCAACGACATCCATCATCCAATCGCAACCATCAACCAATCTCAATCAATAACCACATATATATATGAACATATACAACAGGTGATAACTGTCAGTTTGTTCAAATTAAATTTATCAACTATTCATCTAACAGTTTATTCAGTAATAATTTACATAACTATTAACTAGCAGTTCTTATGCAAACAATAATTTCTAACAGCCAATTAATATGCAACCAATCAATTTAAATTAACAGCTAAATTCAAAAAAATGCAATTCAACAGATATGGATGAAATAACATGCCCAAAAGCTCATAAATAAATTTCTATTCATTTCTAAAATTTATTTAACAAACATAAAAGCTTCTAGTAATTGTGAGTGGGTTAAAACACTCACCTTTGGAATTTAAATCGAATTTAAATTCAATTTAAACTCAAAATTTTGACAGTCTCCAAATCTGTCCAAACCTGCGTCATCAGATCCGAAATTTAAAAACGAACCTAACAAAAAAAATCTCGTTTGAATCGGAGTCCGTATGCGAAAGTTATATGATTAAACGCTGTTGGAAAACGAAATTAAATAAAACAAAGAACAAAACAAACCAACAAACTCCAATGCCACATCACCAGAGGTCTGCCCTCCTTCCTAATACGCGCGTCTCCCTGTAGCCATGCACAGCACAGCCTTGAACCCATGCACGCGTCGTTTGACCAACGTTTCCACCTCCTACACGACACCAGACCACCACCAACACATCCTATTCTCCTCCCCTCGCCGAGCGCCACGCCTCCCCCATGGTCCGGTCGCCCATCTCGCCGTGCGCCGCCACCTGGGTGTTAGGGTCTTCGAACCCTAACTCACTGATTTTGGCCGCCTCGTCCCACCATACAACCTCCAACCACCTTTGAACGAACCCTATCGTCGAGTGCTACAATACCCAGAACCAATTTCGTCGATTTCGGCTTAAATCGAAAACCCCCAATTTCAAGCTTAGGGTTTCGAATATTGCTGCTTTGACCGAGTTTTCTGTCTGAACTAAAGGTCGATAGCAGAAACAAACATCACCCGTAGATTTGTATCGATGAAGACTACAACATATATTTTTTCGGGAATTTTCTGAATTTTTTTTTTGAGTTTTGGCTTTAGATTTGAACTGGAGAGGAGAAAGGGATGAAGAAAATGTACGTATATCCAATTGACAGAAGAAAGGAGGCTAGGGTTTATCACGGTATACTTATAGATGGGCTAGAGGTAGGGTAGATAGACTATAGGATGAACGTAGGCAACAAACTATGGCCCAAAAAGCCCGCTATGCCTCCGGAACCGAATTTGTTAAAACTATATATCCAAATAGGTGTTTTAAAATATTCTGAACGCGATGGAAAAAGTTTCACGACCAAATTCGATCGTATGAAGAAGTTATGCTGAAAACAAGATTTCCAAATTGATTTCAAATTGATTTTAATAAAATTGATTTCAAGGCGTTTCGCGTCCGTACGATCAAACGACAAGTCCGATCGATACGAAAATTGAAACCCTATAATAATTCACCGATACGGATCCGATGAAACTTGTTTCGTCGAAATCCGAGTCCGTGACAAAATGGCTATTTTTAATGTTTATTAAATCAATTAAATAAATCATAAAATCCAATTTTATATTTTCAACTTCTAATATTGGCCAAATTTCATTTCTTAGATAATTCAATCAATTCCAATTGATTTAACAAGCTTGGATTATGAATTAAAATTTATAAATATATTAATTTGCAGCGTTAATATCCGCACTTTCTTATTATTTGGAAATTAAAATCTTTATTCTTAAACTCAATTATTAATTCCTATACTCTTATATTCTCGTCTTAAATCCAATTAGATAAATATTTTTGATTTCCATTCCAACTCCTTTGATTTCAAATAAACTTTTTACCATAAGTTATATTCCAAAATATTAATAACTTTATCTCCATTTATTCGCCTTAATTTATTTAAGTCAAATCCTTAATTAAACTCTATTGCAATGTTTTCAAATATCATTCCCTCCTTTCTCTTAACTATTTTTTTTTTTTTATTCAAATCTTAATGAATTCAATACTATCAGTTTGATAAATCCATTAAATTCATTCAATAGTTTACAAATTCCAATCTAAATTCAATAACGTAATAATTTACGTTTAATTCCATTTTATATGTATTAAATACCATTTGTTGGATTTAATATTCAAATTATAAATAAAATCTTGCTTTCTAAAGTTGTATCAACCATGGTCCAACTAAATTTGAATTAGCTTTAACTTTAATTTATGGACTTAACTATTGCAACAAATCCAAATAAATAAATAAGGTTTGATTCCTATATTAACTTCTTGTTGTCAATTAACTTTTTATGGTGAATATGAAATTCAATGTAAAATTGACACCTTTATATCCACTTGATTTCACCATTTCATCTTTTTATTATTAAATCCGTTATAGCCGAATGCATGAATTTAACATACATAAATATTTTCAAACTCAACTTAAATCTCACTTAACTTAATAATAAACGTTTAAATTTCCTTAATTGCAAAAATCCAATTACCTTCATTCCTTTACTCTCATAGATAAAATCTTGTTTTAAAACTTTACTATAACCCATAGTCTCATTGTATTAGGAATTTACACTACATGTAAAGTAAATTTTTATCAGTAAAGATCTTACACACTATGTCCCATAAGTTTAGATTTCACAAATTTAGCTACTGCGTTAATTCTAATTTAAGTAGCACAAATGTTCATATACCTTGAAATCATTCTCAATTTCCCAACTCAATTAATTATGCCTTACAATGTGGTTCAAATATAAAGGTATTTTATACTAATAGTTATCATACTCAAAATTATACGCTTATAACTAATTCCTACATTTGCATAATTGTATTAAGTTAGAATGTTTATTGAGGTTTATGCATTTCCAAATTTTGTACTGATTCCACCCAATTATTACTCACAGAACGTTAAATTATTAAATGACCATTTATTATAATTTAATTCCCATAATTGAGTCAAATGCTTATTATTATATATTCTTCATTTTTACCATTCCTTCCCATTTTAAATTCATTAACGAATTTACACATCTCTATCTTTCAATATAAAATAACCAAACTGATTACAAACACTGTTTCTATTAATTTTCATAAATTTGTTCAAAACTATACTTTTGTTTACATAAAATAAATTTTATGTTTCTATTAGACCCTTTTCCTTTTCACTACAGACATTAAATATTACTATCTATACTAATTGCACCTTTATACTAATGAATACCATTCAAGTTAACTAACATTCACAGATTCAACATTTATTTGTTTCTTAAAATTTTGCTTTAGATCAAGTTGTGACAATTTACATTATCCACATCTATTGTCATAAAATTTTATAGTTACACTAAATTGCAACCACTATACCAAATCTCTACCTTTATACTTAACCAAATTAGAAATTATATAAATTTGATTTATTAAATATTATAAATTTAGCGGGTCGTTACACTCTCCCCCACTCAAAACTTTTCGTCCCCGAAAAGGAAAAAGAAGGGAGAAGGAAGAATAAAACAGTACATTTTTATTTCAAATATTAATTTATAAACAATATTTTACTGGATTAATTTCCTTTAATGAAATACACTTGTTTTATAATCATTATACCCTTTGATACTTGAATTATTAAAGTTGGGAAAAATGTTTTCAACAAAATTCTAAGTCCAAAATTTACGGAAAATTTTGGCAGAGTCTCCTTTGTATGGAGGGACTCTGGAGAAAATATAATATCCAAATATACAAATATATTACATATATATCCAAAATAAAATATCCCACACGGAAAAATATATAAAATAGCGCTTTAAACGTAATCCGAAAACGTACCTATTTGTCGGGCAATACGCTTATTATTTTTACGGACCAAAGCAGTAGCAGTGGCTTCCATCACCTGTATTTACTAATAAAATCTAAAAGGTTAAATATTTATTTTACAGTGAATGTTTAGGTGGATTCAATCATTCATATCCAATCAAATGCAACAACCATACAAACAGCACACCCACATACAACAAACAATCACTTAAATCAAACAACAATTAGTTGTTCGGGTTCAAATTCTGAAGTTGTACGAATGAAGAATAACTATCAAGTGCATCCGTTGCTCAACAGCCTAAGATGGAACAAAGGTAGATTATTTGTTCATCCAACAACTCCACAATTCCTTACCCAACAAACATACATCAACCAAACAATTCAAATCAACACCAAAATAGCTTATTATACACTTATTTCATAATTCAGTGTTTTGATTTCTTTCCCTCATTTATGAGGGATTTCTTTGTTTCTGACAAGTTTTATTTTCAAATTATCACAAAATTCATTATATTTGTATTTCCTTTTATTACTTAAGTTTCCTTTTATTACTTAAGTTTATAAATAAATTCTTATTAATAACAACAAATATTTTGAATATCTTCACTTCCTTACTCTTCACTTGTAAGATTTCCCTCAAATTCTTAATCTGCTAATATTTATTCTTATAAGTGGAAGTTTTTATTTATTCATCAACTATGAATTGCAGTCATTTCAATTTTTCCTACTTTCCATTATATTAGAATAGGGGAGATTAAACATACTTAAGTGAACAATCATATAATAAATTCTTATTTTGAATTTCATGTTATATACTCAGGTTCATATCATCTATTAATAATTCTTAACTTTATTTTCAATAAAATTTTAATTATCACTTAAGTTATACCATTTAATTTTTATTTATAACGGTAATTATTGAATACTTCATTATTTCCAAGATTCCTACTTGTAAAATATTCAATTCTAGTTTCTTATTTAACATTTCAACTTTTATATTTGGGTAAGTTATTCATGTTAAGGAAATGCAATTGAACTTATACAAGTTAAATCTCCAAATTAAATTCAATGTTAATCCATATTACCTTTCTCTCTCTTATGTATTCAATTTCTCTTTATAACTTTGCAATAATTCTCTTATTTAAATTAGAGGTTTCAATTCATTTATTACTTAACTTTTATTTCACTAACAAAATTTTAAACAATTAATTAACGGAAAAATTTAGAATTTAAATACCGGGTTAAAAATTCAATTTATTTCAAAATAATAGATAAATAAGTTCTTACT
The DNA here is from genome assembly GCA_030765085.1 of Allium cepa. NCBI lineage: Eukaryota > Viridiplantae > Streptophyta > Magnoliopsida > Asparagales > Amaryllidaceae > Allium > Allium cepa. The sequence goes on from CM060941.1 coordinate 621,799,123, forward strand.
ACTCAATATCTCTAATTATAGTTAGAACAATAAAAGAAAATTTTAGAAAGTTCTAAAATAAATCTGTAGTAGAATTTACTACAGTGGCCTTTCCCCTTTTGAAACTCGAAAATGAAAGTCGATGATGCGGCCGTCATCACCGAATTTATTTTCCAGCGACACAGAGAAAAGTACAAAATTTATTTCTCCAAAATCTTCTTTTGAAACAATTCTTCCAAATTATACTATATTTATATTAGAAATTACTTATAAACCAAATCAATAAATTTCACAAATTCTTTGGAAACAAATTTCAAAAACCCCGGACTTAAGTTCTAAAATCTCCAAATTTGGTTTGTTATAGTTTCACTTAGCTTCGATTATTATAAATATTTTATTTCCTAACACCCAATCTATAGCAACCAAATATATATATCTTTATAAAATATTTTTATATATAGAAAATATAATAGGCAAAATTATTTCATTCACCTATATTAAAAACGGATATTATGTCGGTCTGTCCTATTAAGTGTTTAGAAATCCCTATTGATGGCATAGCGTCCCATGCATCAACCAGAATTTATAAATACAAAACGGAACAGATTAACACAATATAAAAAATCTTTTTATAAAACTAACAAATACGCTCTCTCATATATATACACTCAGCGACTCCCATAGGATATTTCTACCCTATTAACAAAGAGTCAAACCCCACAAAGCCAAGGTTTATCGCTAAACCAAAGCTCTGATACCAACTGTAACGTCCCGCCTTTTCGCACACTTTAAAACGACACACATGCCGATTCAAAGCATACGCAAGGGCGGATTGTTATGGGGGTAAATAAGAAAAAAACAAAGAAGAAATAAAACAAAATAGAATCTCACAGCGGAAGGATAAAATATAATAATAAATATACAATTCAAAACAGTTTACAAAATAGTTATTTCACTTATACAATGAACATCAGAGTCACACATACCAATACAACAATGCAGCGGAATATAAAGAGTGTGTGGTGCAATACTATATATAAATAATGCTGAATCTTCGTCTTCGTCCTCCAAGCTAAATCTGCTATCCTGAAATGCTCGGACTGACCCGAGCGAATTTGAAAAGACAAAAACACTCGAGTCAGACTAGAATATCTTATGTGAGTTAAATAAACAGAAATAAATATGAGTACAGTAACTCAAGAGATGCTCGGGATTTACATCTCCTAAGGATCCGTTAAACTATTTACTATGTAGTATATTGCGTTATTATAATAGTGTCTATTTATAAAATAAACTTACTTTTTAATAGCGTTAAGGGGTTACCCATATAGCCCTTAACACATAATAGTCCCAGTAGTCCGTCCAATATCATAGTCCCTCCTGATCGGGAAGCCACTAGAGGATACCACACGGGCTACGGGAGAAAACCAAACTCGTACAAGGCGCGATAGGGTAGGTGACACGGCACAACTAGGCAATGCCAGGGTAGATATACCAATTACGCTTCCGGGCCGATGGTAACGCGAAGCCGCAGCAACCGCCCACCTCGAAACAACTCCCCAAATCAAAAAAATAGAAGTGGCCACTGAATCAATCCAAAGTCATAGTATAATATCGAAGAGGAGTGTCCGATCAGAGGAATGACCTCATTAACCCGTCGATCGCTCCTGTTTTAGCCACCTTATGCCAACTCACGGGAGTCGGGTCCACGTATTTACCTTACAGGAATCGTCGCCACCAACCTACTTCATTCTGGAATCTCCACCGCGTACACGGTTAGTCAAAGTGGTTTTCGGTATCGACAGAGAGTATGTCCATATCCGATCCCGGTCTCTTTGCCAACCCATCGTTATTATAACACCGCGGTTATTTAAAACAGTTTATACTTTAAAACCAGAATATAATCCATTTCAAAACCATAATATTACGATATCATTCCAAAACCCAAAACCATATTTTACCACTTATTCCAAATATAATTCCTTTCCAAAAATTAAAAGGCTTTAGCTTCATAATATCTGAAAATCGAATATTTTCAAAGCTTAATATTTTTGGAAATCCATAATTTCAAACCATAACTTTTAAACTCAAATGGTTTGGATATTCAACGGTATGCGAATTAAAAAGGTTTAACTTTACTGTTGCTTTATAAAGAAATAAATTACACGGCTTTCCAAATATTTCTTCTTTTAAAGTTAAACCAAAATCCAAAATATTACCTCAAGTCCCAAAACTATTTCAATTTTATATATATTTATATCCATTTTTGAGCATTAATATTTCAACTAAAGTTGGATTTTTGTCCTTTCAAAATCAATATTCTATTAATTAATCTTGACCATTCACATAAAATCCATAATTAATAAAACTTCAATTTCTAGTAAAATATATATATATAAATTTTCCAATTCAAATTTTTACTAGAATATCCATTTCTATTTATTTTGGGAAAATCCAATTTCAAATATCATATCTTAAAATTTCCAACTTTACATTTAAACATAGGATATAAATTTACCAACTCCATTTTCTAAATTTCTTCCATTTCAATAAAGAAATTTATCCACCTTTTAAATTCCTAAAATTTAACTTCATAGGTATGTAAATATGGAATAAAATATTTATACAATATAAAATTTAAGATTATTATAAACCGTATTCCATCCAAACCATAGAAATCACATTAAAATAGTTATACATAGACCGCGGTGCCTGTATATAATTTTCTATCCTATGGTCAAGTGATACGGATATTTATCATTTCAATCCGCAATAAAAAAATAAACTTTGCGGTTTTATCATTTCAAACCACAATCCCGAAAAAAATGAAATATGCATGATAAATTTGCAATTTAATGATATGCAATAAACATTCATTCATCAACGACATCCATCATCCAATCGCAACCATCAACCAATCTCAATCAATAACCACATATATATATGAACATATACAACAGGTGATAACTGTCAGTTTGTTCAAATTAAATTTATCAACTATTCATCTAACAGTTTATTCAGTAATAATTTACATAACTATTAACTAGCAGTTCTTATGCAAACAATAATTTCTAACAGCCAATTAATATGCAACCAATCAATTTAAATTAACAGCTAAATTCAAAAAAATGCAATTCAACAGATATGGATGAAATAACATGCCCAAAAGCTCATAAATAAATTTCTATTCATTTCTAAAATTTATTTAACAAACATAAAAGCTTCTAGTAATTGTGAGTGGGTTAAAACACTCACCTTTGGAATTTAAATCGAATTTAAATTCAATTTAAACTCAAAATTTTGACAGTCTCCAAATCTGTCCAAACCTGCGTCATCAGATCCGAAATTTAAAAACGAACCTAACAAAAAAAATCTCGTTTGAATCGGAGTCCGTATGCGAAAGTTATATGATTAAACGCTGTTGGAAAACGAAATTAAATAAAACAAAGAACAAAACAAACCAACAAACTCCAATGCCACATCACCAGAGGTCTGCCCTCCTTCCTAATACGCGCGTCTCCCTGTAGCCATGCACAGCACAGCCTTGAACCCATGCACGCGTCGTTTGACCAACGTTTCCACCTCCTACACGACACCAGACCACCACCAACACATCCTATTCTCCTCCCCTCGCCGAGCGCCACGCCTCCCCCATGGTCCGGTCGCCCATCTCGCCGTGCGCCGCCACCTGGGTGTTAGGGTCTTCGAACCCTAACTCACTGATTTTGGCCGCCTCGTCCCACCATACAACCTCCAACCACCTTTGAACGAACCCTATCGTCGAGTGCTACAATACCCAGAACCAATTTCGTCGATTTCGGCTTAAATCGAAAACCCCCAATTTCAAGCTTAGGGTTTCGAATATTGCTGCTTTGACCGAGTTTTCTGTCTGAACTAAAGGTCGATAGCAGAAACAAACATCACCCGTAGATTTGTATCGATGAAGACTACAACATATATTTTTTCGGGAATTTTCTGAATTTTTTTTTTGAGTTTTGGCTTTAGATTTGAACTGGAGAGGAGAAAGGGATGAAGAAAATGTACGTATATCCAATTGACAGAAGAAAGGAGGCTAGGGTTTATCACGGTATACTTATAGATGGGCTAGAGGTAGGGTAGATAGACTATAGGATGAACGTAGGCAACAAACTATGGCCCAAAAAGCCCGCTATGCCTCCGGAACCGAATTTGTTAAAACTATATATCCAAATAGGTGTTTTAAAATATTCTGAACGCGATGGAAAAAGTTTCACGACCAAATTCGATCGTATGAAGAAGTTATGCTGAAAACAAGATTTCCAAATTGATTTCAAATTGATTTTAATAAAATTGATTTCAAGGCGTTTCGCGTCCGTACGATCAAACGACAAGTCCGATCGATACGAAAATTGAAACCCTATAATAATTCACCGATACGGATCCGATGAAACTTGTTTCGTCGAAATCCGAGTCCGTGACAAAATGGCTATTTTTAATGTTTATTAAATCAATTAAATAAATCATAAAATCCAATTTTATATTTTCAACTTCTAATATTGGCCAAATTTCATTTCTTAGATAATTCAATCAATTCCAATTGATTTAACAAGCTTGGATTATGAATTAAAATTTATAAATATATTAATTTGCAGCGTTAATATCCGCACTTTCTTATTATTTGGAAATTAAAATCTTTATTCTTAAACTCAATTATTAATTCCTATACTCTTATATTCTCGTCTTAAATCCAATTAGATAAATATTTTTGATTTCCATTCCAACTCCTTTGATTTCAAATAAACTTTTTACCATAAGTTATATTCCAAAATATTAATAACTTTATCTCCATTTATTCGCCTTAATTTATTTAAGTCAAATCCTTAATTAAACTCTATTGCAATGTTTTCAAATATCATTCCCTCCTTTCTCTTAACTATTTTTTTTTTTTTTATTCAAATCTTAATGAATTCAATACTATCAGTTTGATAAATCCATTAAATTCATTCAATAGTTTACAAATTCCAATCTAAATTCAATAACGTAATAATTTACGTTTAATTCCATTTTATATGTATTAAATACCATTTGTTGGATTTAATATTCAAATTATAAATAAAATCTTGCTTTCTAAAGTTGTATCAACCATGGTCCAACTAAATTTGAATTAGCTTTAACTTTAATTTATGGACTTAACTATTGCAACAAATCCAAATAAATAAATAAGGTTTGATTCCTATATTAACTTCTTGTTGTCAATTAACTTTTTATGGTGAATATGAAATTCAATGTAAAATTGACACCTTTATATCCACTTGATTTCACCATTTCATCTTTTTATTATTAAATCCGTTATAGCCGAATGCATGAATTTAACATACATAAATATTTTCAAACTCAACTTAAATCTCACTTAACTTAATAATAAACGTTTAAATTTCCTTAATTGCAAAAATCCAATTACCTTCATTCCTTTACTCTCATAGATAAAATCTTGTTTTAAAACTTTACTATAACCCATAGTCTCATTGTATTAGGAATTTACACTACATGTAAAGTAAATTTTTATCAGTAAAGATCTTACACACTATGTCCCATAAGTTTAGATTTCACAAATTTAGCTACTGCGTTAATTCTAATTTAAGTAGCACAAATGTTCATATACCTTGAAATCATTCTCAATTTCCCAACTCAATTAATTATGCCTTACAATGTGGTTCAAATATAAAGGTATTTTATACTAATAGTTATCATACTCAAAATTATACGCTTATAACTAATTCCTACATTTGCATAATTGTATTAAGTTAGAATGTTTATTGAGGTTTATGCATTTCCAAATTTTGTACTGATTCCACCCAATTATTACTCACAGAACGTTAAATTATTAAATGACCATTTATTATAATTTAATTCCCATAATTGAGTCAAATGCTTATTATTATATATTCTTCATTTTTACCATTCCTTCCCATTTTAAATTCATTAACGAATTTACACATCTCTATCTTTCAATATAAAATAACCAAACTGATTACAAACACTGTTTCTATTAATTTTCATAAATTTGTTCAAAACTATACTTTTGTTTACATAAAATAAATTTTATGTTTCTATTAGACCCTTTTCCTTTTCACTACAGACATTAAATATTACTATCTATACTAATTGCACCTTTATACTAATGAATACCATTCAAGTTAACTAACATTCACAGATTCAACATTTATTTGTTTCTTAAAATTTTGCTTTAGATCAAGTTGTGACAATTTACATTATCCACATCTATTGTCATAAAATTTTATAGTTACACTAAATTGCAACCACTATACCAAATCTCTACCTTTATACTTAACCAAATTAGAAATTATATAAATTTGATTTATTAAATATTATAAATTTAGCGGGTCGTTACAGTCTATGTATCCCTTTTAGGGATAAAGCCCACATTTTTCTATGTCTTGCTCTTCTCCTGCATCCAAATACCTATTAGTACATAATAGGCATAACATAAATGCAACCATGGCAGCTAATGTAACCAATGCAACCATTTCAAAAATAAAGAAGTATTTTACTCATATATTACAACAAATCAGCTTGGAAAGAGTTTCACAATGGTTACAAATACGATACCCAATTCATTTTTTAATTAAATTTCCATTTTTAATTAATTTAATATTAACATAGTCACATTTTTAGGTATTATTGTAATATTGTAAGAATATATGTTCTACATGTTAAAAAAATCTAGTTCAATAAATTTATGCAATTAATATAATCGATAAAATATTTATCAGTTAATATATACAAAGAACTTAATTAAGACTAACTTAAAAATATAAATATACACTTACCAATAAATCCTTTTCCATGTTGTGCCTTTAAGACCAGTGCGAATGCCTAATTATACAATTACTAAAACATTCTTACCTTGATCACTTGAATGTTTATTTGTATGAGACTATGTATTATCTTCTATGAGTTTTGAACTTTCAAATAGTTCAAGAATATGGATATTTGATCCAAATTTTATCACATATAATTGTTATATAGTGAATGGATGCAATTCATAATGTAGGAAACCTTGATGAAATTAGTTCATTAGAAATGAGCAAGTAAACCTTAGTGCAAGATCATGTATTCGATATAATTAACTGTAATAAGGATCTTATTATGTTAAATATAACACAAAACCAAGAGCTACAAGATGGATTAGAAATTCGATCATTGAAATGTCAATTTGATTAGTTTACATAAAGTCCTACTTATTCGATATCCTTAAATATTAAGGATGACCAAATACACTTTGTAAAGAGGTTGTCGTGGTCTTCTAAGACAAGGTTTCCTCTAGATTTGTTCAACCATTTTGGAAAGAAAAGTGAATGTGCAAGAATGGATGTAACTTAAGGCACGGTTGGAATGTAGAAAGTGAATAGTCATCTTACTTCATGAAGTGACATTGGAAAAAAGAATTGTATAAAATAATAGTATATACTTAATATGATATTAGAAATATGATTTCTATTCAAAAATTTATACTCATACAGAAAATTATTTTTTATAAAATTTATTTCTTTAAGTTTAAAAAATATGACCTGAATCTCTCGACGATAAAACTAATTATAGTGTATTAAACAAAATTACGTAGTAAGTGGTAGATTAAAGCTTCATATTTTGTAACTATTATAGTAATGGAGGAAATAGTGAGAGCATACCATATATCACTTCTTAGTGAACACACGGAGTTTAAAAATTGTTTCACTAAACATACCAATATTATTTAGAAATAATAATTGTTTTCTGTATTGATAGAAATTAGGCATAGTTTTATTTAAATATTAATGTTATGGGTATTTATGATAAAATAAAACTATGATAATGATATTTGTTTTATAACAAAAGTGATGCATTATAAATTATAGAAGTATATGAGAATATTATAATTATTTCGGAATTATTAACTAAGCCACAGTTTTGAAAAATAAATATTTTATCATATAATTATGAATCATATGGTATCGGTGAATTGTATATCAAATGATTAAGAACAAAGTACCCATTCAGCAAGAGCAACATAAGAGTTGGTGAACTCTTTGGATTGATACGTATATAGATTTATGAAGTTTAAGGTCTAATAATACCAAACATAACCTCTTACTTCCTAATATTCATAGATGAATTATCATAGACATGAACATGTGTATTTGATACACAAGTTTTATATATATGATAAGTTCACCGAATATAAAATGGAAATAGAAAACATAACACGCAAAGAAAATCTGATTTGATCGAATATGTGAGTATATTGGAAAAGTTCCAAAAGTTTCTAAAAATAAATAAGGTTAAACCTAAAAAGTAACTGTTCTCTATAGTGCATAATGATGTATAGATAAGGTGCAATTAGACTTTATTTAGAGAAGTACTATTGAAATTAAGTGAAGTTAAGTTAACTTCTGTAGATTAAGAACATAAGGTTTTAATTAATTTCATCTAAAGCATAATTTATGAGATAATACGAGATAAGAGTTTATAAAAAAAACTCCTACATATCCTAAGTCAAGGTGGACAGGTTATGTCAGTCAAGACTGCATGTGCTATTTGTTTGTAGGGAATCTTGCATGGAACACCCCAAAGAAGTTTGGGACTGATCAATATTGATTGCCAATTCCATAAAGTAAAAACACACACACACAACATAAAGCCAGTCCATAAAATGTTTATGAATACTTATACCATTACACCAAGAAACAATTGTTGTCTCAAAGACACCAACTTTATGATGAATGAAATTCTTTTTGAAAATTAATTATGAAGGATGAAATAAATTTAACTAAAACCTGAATGGACACATCACATTAGAATATATAATAAGAACTCTTGCCCGTTGAAGAGAACTATGTGTTTCTCATCAGTTTCGAGAAAAGAATTTCCTTGGTTATCAATAAGCCATGAAGATTATTGATTTGACCATATGGCACGATGCGATAATCTGGAATGAATTCCAAATATAGTATCAAAATATGATTTTTGTGGTTGTACCCAAAGGGATATGATTCATTATGTTTTTGAGAAGAAGGCAATGCAGCTGGAATATAGTAAGCAACATTGATAAGAATAACACCATAAACTTCAAATATTGAATCTAACATAACAGATTCATCATTCAATGTTATTAAATTATTATGGATTTCACCCATAAAATTATCCCTCGGTATGACTTTGTGTTTTGGTTCATGTATGTTAAAACAAAAAAATTATAGACAATGATCTTGAATAGACTATTTGCACATAACAACGAAAATGTCTTGAAGTCAGTGGGAGCAATATTGAGTTTATGAGGTTTGGATATGGTCCAAAATGTGATATAAAAGCATCGTTCGATAAGTGTTTGAGCTGAACAAGTATTTCGATAGAAATATCTAACAACTTGATTTTCATCCAAAATGCGAAGGAAACGTTTGTTTAAAAAGTAAATGTTAGTGGTATTAAAATATTCTAAACTATAGGTAAATAAAAAAGTAATGATTACTAACAATGTACCAATTTAAATCATTATATTTTGATTGTTTAATACTCATTATTAGTTTTCTAAATGATATCTTTTATAATCGGTATATAAGGATATTGAGATTGTCCCAAACAATACACACACACAATAGTAAAATGTTTAATATGTAGCACGTAAGATGGATTTCTTATGTGACAATTGGAATCATCATAAATACTGTATTGTCTATAATATCACGTTTCGCTTATGTATATGATATAAAAAGAGAATATTAAATGCAAACTAAGATCGGTAAATTGTAGTTGAGTATTTTCAAGTATTTACGAAATACTAGAGAATTATTTATAGGAACAAAAATCTCCTTATGAAGGTGTATTCGATTCTAACTTTATATGTGATATCGAGTATAATATGTCAATCCTAAGTTCATGATCAATCTTAGTTAAGAAGCTTTAAATTGGAAATATTCTAAACAAGTTATAATGACCTGTATCAACAAACACTTCTTTAAACGTATGATTTATTTAAATACTTAAATCTTGGATTTAATGTAAATAAATTGATATTATAACCATGTTAAACCCCTTTATAAACAATAACTAATGAGAAGAAACTGTTCTTGAAATTTATTTAGAAAAATAAATGGTTCAAATAAATATCGATAATGTGACCGAAAATCGTTTTATGGATAAATGGTCTCGAAATGCATAAAATTGTAATCCCGGTGCACCATCTTGGATTAAAACTAGTGCCATCAAAATGGAATAATAAGGTGATGTACATCACCAAGTTTCATTGCGATTTGATGTTTCATGCGATCATGCGAGCTCGAAACATGAAACGATTAAAAAATGAAAATTAAAATATGATATAATTTTACTATAAATAACCCCGTAACCCACACTCACTCCTCACACTTATATTTTTTTTGTTCCTACTAATCAAAAGTTCAGCCACCACCTGTCTTGAATTCTTCGCGTAGCTAGAAGTAACAATAGAGCTCTACGTTGAATCTATTAGGTTCGTAGAGGCTTGGACTTCAAATTCATATCCTCAAAGTTGTTTGTGGCATTGGTTGGTTATGATTGAGTGTGGAGGCCGAAGTTAGGGTTGAGATTTTTCAAGGCCAGATGTGGAGTTTGGTCAAGGCGAAGATGGATTTGGGTTTCTAATGCGAAGATGAGTTGGTTAGGGAGATTGAAGGAGGGTGCAGTACTTTATTGGTGATTGAAAATTTTGCCTTGGTCGTGTAAAATAGCAGGTCACGATGAGGTAGGGGTGGCCGAAGGTTTAACTGGAGGTATGGCTGAACTCGGGGTGGCAAGAGAAGTTGATCGGCATCGATTGGAGGTGCTAAGTGGCCGAGAACATAATGCGATAGTGAGGATTCGAAGAGAGGAGCAGTAGTTGATTTTGCTACGTGGTGATCAAGCCTGAAGATGTTGGTGTCAATTGGTCGAGAGTTCGACGAGGAGTTCGACGGCACAGTCGATGTTTGATTTCGGAGCGAAGCTCCGTATCACTGTGCGCGTGCACATTTGAGATGGGTTGTTTTAGCATACATATGTTTATGCACAAGCAAATTTAATTTGAGAAGAAAGGGGAAGGGATTAGAGGGTAATTAAAGGTTAATTTAATTGATTATTTTAGTTAATTCAATGTGATAAGATCAATAACTTCTACATACGAGGTCCAATCGAGACACCGTCTTCACCATTGCACTTGTAATGGGATTATATATGTCTTGGTTTAGCTAGGGCTTAGTTAAGTTTTCTCACCATTTAATTTGATCTTTGTTGTGAATAGTTTGTTGTATTAAAATATAAATTAAAATAAATAACAATGCAAGTTATTACTTTTGGACCACTCATTGCTTTTGAAAGCAAGTAACAATATTGTATGTAGTATAACATCTTTTTTAACTCTCTAAAATATATGACGTGACAAAGCCTTGTTATTTACATGTTTGATAGTGTGTTGTGAATGGTTGAAGCAAAATGATTGTTGTAATCGCACTTTGAAATCGCTTGTATTTGATATATGTCAAACTGGTTAAAATGTGACTGTATTTTGAGAATATATACTGGGTTGTTCTCTACACTTGTTTTGGTATGTTTTTCACAGAGGAATTGGTTTGGGAAGTTAAAAAAATTATGACACGACATTGTGAAAGTTAGAAATAAAACGGTCACGATGGAAGCACTTTCAAAATGCCGTATGCTCGCCAATTTTTAAAGATAACTTTGGAAGGCATCCTAGGCTTCTTTGAATTTTTAATAAATACTATAAATATATTTATTAGTGGGAAAATATCAAGGTTTAAATATATATTGTTATAATTATTTATGAATTTTTAAAGTAAAGGTTTTTAAATTATAAAAAATGTTTCTATGTTTTTTAAATAAATTATAAAATTAAGTATTTTTAAATAATATTTAAAATAATGTTATAAACCATAGTACAAAATATATTTGTTATAATTAATTATGAATTTTTAAAGTAAAGGTTTTAAATTATAAAAAATGTTTTTATGGTTTTTAAATAAATTATAAAATTAAGTATTTTTAAATAATATTCACAATAATGTTATAAACCATCGTATAAGTATTTTAAATATATAGCTATTGGAAAATTATTTAAAGGTGTTATTGAAATTTTATGTAATAATTATGTCTTTTAAATTGTTTAGAATTTTATTGATTATATCAACTAATATATAAGTTAGTAAACATACACATCATTTTAAAAGGTTTTCAGTAAATATATAAGTTGAAAAAGTAAGTCAAGTAATTATAAATGTAGTAAAAGAAGTTTGGATTTTCACACTTAAGTTAAAATAAATTATTTTTAGAAGTCAAGTTTAAAGTGCATTGCCTTAATTAATTAGTGTAAAGATGTTTTGACCTTTAAAATGAATATTTTAAAGTTAATTGTAAGTATAAAAATGGGTTTGTGTTAAAATAAGTAATGTTTTAGTAATAATTGGTTTTGACCCTCATTGATTATAGTTAAGAATATAATTAGATATTTAATAATGAATATTTTAATGTAATTTTAAGTGAATGGTTTTGAGTTTTAGTTAACAATGCTTAAGTTATAATTGTTTTTCGCCCTTAAATATAATTAAATCTTTAAAAGGTAAGTTTTATAGGAAATGTGAAATGTTTTGGGTTTTTTATGACAATGTTTAAGTAACACTTGTCCTAAATCCTTATAATAGTATTTAAGCCTTTTAAAAGGGAGATTTAAAGATAACGATTAAGTGGAAAATGATTAAGGTTTGTCATAAACAATGTTTTAGCGACACTTATTTTTAAACCCGTGAAATATATACTAAAGTGTAAAATATTATGAATGTACTTGGATCGTTAATGATTGAATTTTAAAGATAATAACAAGTATGTAATCTTTTGGAATAAAGATAGAAAAGTGTAGGTTTAAAATATAAAAGAGAGAATGGGCTTGTAGCAAATGATGTTTAAGTAACATTTGCTTTTAACTTATTTGATTATATTTTAAAGTAAGTAAATATTGTTAATAGTTTGTGAATATTCTTATATCATCTAGATAAGTATATGAATAATTTTGAAGTATATAAAAAAGTAAAAATGATTAGCAATATGTGAATACTAAATCACAAGTATATATTCTTTATAAAGAGAAATTAAAATCTATATACAATTTTAATCAGAAGTTTAATTAATAAGTTATGTTGTTAATTAGATAAGTGAAATATCAATTGATAAGATTAACTAATAATGAAGTTTAACTAAATAACGAAGTTTTAATTAAATAAGAGTTTTACTAACAAAAGGGGTTTCAATTAATAGCGAAATAATTAAATAAAATGGGGTTAAAATTGCTTTATGTGACTTGATTGTGCTTTATGTGTGTTGATCATGCTTTATGAATTACTTATTTATGAAAAGTATTTAATCGTGTATTTAGCACTATAGCCAACCAAGTAAACTTATTTCTATATTTGAGAGTTAAGAATGATGATTCGAGTAGGGTGTAGAAGTAATAATGCTCTAACCTAATGGGTTTCACTCTTAACTGAGGGATAATATAAGTTGAGACGTTCAGAAATACAATAAGTATAAGAGACTCGGTTTCCATATGCGATCATTCTCATTGTTGTCGGATATGACCAAATTCGTTGACTCGGTCTTGAAGAGACCAGGAACAGTAAATGTTTTATGTATCGGATACCATTTCATGACTGAGATACGTGTTCTATCTCCTAAAAGTGGATATGTTCAAGATGTGGGTATCTATTTTGTGGATTCATGATCTATTCGAGTGGCGATGGCTCATGTGTTGAGATGCTGAACCTAACTTCATCATCGGTGTATGACTAAAGACAGAGTAGGCTGCATGATCCCGGGTTAACAATCCCATGGGGGTATATAAACTCCATATCTAAAGATTATGTTGCACGTGGGGAGCTGATGGTACTTGGTTCACATTGTTCATGAAAGTGTTTGGATGTTGGGCCAGTTGTGCTTTCCTTGTGGTATATTTTATATAGAGATATACCATGCTCAAAATGTATTTTTTGATCCTTTTCACAGGAGATCGGTCTCGGTTTACTGAGGAGATCTTTGTAGAAAATCCATTATGCAAGCGTGCCTTTGCGGTTTCGTTTATATACCTACAAATATTGTTGTGGCATGATTAATGGAAACACCAATTGAAATTTTCTAATTATGTTCTTCACTTTAGACGTAATTATTAGATGGTTGGCACTTTTGAGGGATGACTGTTACAATGGTCTCAAAAGGTGTTGATAAATGCTAGACACATATTTCTTGAGTTTCTCACACTTGACCTATGTCTGATACGTGGCTATATTTTCTCTAAATTCCTCATGTGCCCTTTTAAGCAGTCTAAAAAAGGCAGGTTTTTGTTGATGTTCATTGAGCTCTTAGAGAGGAGCTGGATGTTTACCTACCGTAATATCCTTATTTCCGCTGCATAACTTTATGTATATATATTAATAATTGTAAAGGAAGACTGTTATAACCGTCTAAGCTGATGATAGTACGTTGATTAGTACTCTAAATACTATGTATATTAGAGTAGCTCTGTGTATTTTCTTTTGGTATTATATATTATCATTCCGTTATGAGATTCTGATGTTTTTGTTCTCCTCTTTCTTGTTCATTATCTTCTTTACCTTAACATTATGTCTTTCCAGAACTTAGGTGCTCGGCACGTGAATACCATTGATATATTAGTGTCGACATTCGGGGGCCGAAAAGGAGGTCGTTGCACAAGTGGTTGTGGCCTATTCAACCAAAAGGTTAAGTACATCACCTTAAGTAGCACTGCAATAAAAAGCAATATATGTATATATATGTAGCAATGTATACGAGCACACATATATATGTATGTATGTATGTATATAAATGCACGACTAATAACTAAGCTAGGGATGATTCCAAATGTTGAGAATCCTATGTCATTATTATACGATAACAATGCCTACTATACAGACCACGAAAGAAACTAGATCTCACTAAAATTCGAGAAACGTACTCCAAAAAGTCCCACATGATAAAGATCGTTTATCAACATTAGACGGAGTTGACTGACATGGTAGATAATTAAAAAAACATAGCATACCCATTCAATGTGGGACTAACTCGATCAGTTTTGGTAAAATAGATCGATATTGAAGGAATAAGATTCCATAATTGACCTAAGTGCAAATGAGAATTGATAGAGTTAAGGGTATACCCTTGGGGAAATTATGTAATTTGTTATATATATCTAACTCTTTGGTCGATTTAATTCATAATAATAAGTGTTCATCTTTTTATTGTGTATTTATCATAATGTAACATGTTAATTAATTACTATTAAATAGAAAATCCTTAAATTATATTTTATGTAATAGTAATTACAATGTATTTTAATCATGAGAAATTTATCATATTAAAAATAACATATTATTTTAAATTTTCCTAGTCAAGGTGTTCTGAGACATGATATTGATACATCCTTTAAGACTATAGTACGTAACGCTCTCCAAATATTAGGCAGTGTATTACTCATGGCTATTTGGGGGCACCAAGGGGTTACGCTCTCCAAATATCAGTTTCTTTTTTTTTCTTTTTCCAAAGATATGAACTAACTGTTTTTAAAATATATATATATATACACACACACACACACACACTTGTTAAAATTACTTGTTAAAATTGTTTAAAAAAAAGAATTTGCATTGAAATAGAAATTTAATTTGAAACTAATATATATATATATATATATATTAATATGAACTCTCTTTTATAAATTTGCTTGTATTCAAATCACATATTTATATTTATATATCAGATAGAGTTTTATATAATGCTTGAAATTCCAAATCACATAAAAACAAAAACAATAAAACATTAAACGATGAACTTGTACATTTTATTTTAGAAATCTAGGCACAAGTCAGGTAATGGTAAAGTCAAAGCATCCAAGTGAGAAATGCAAGCGCAGACAAATGAACACAGTGAACATACATAGGCAGTACCTATATAAACATGTGATGCAATACATATATACGGCAATTCGAATAAATAATGCGACTCAAATCAAAGTGTGTACGAGTGGCAACATGTTACAGTAAGGGACAACATGAAATAATGTTTGCATGCCCAAAAGGTCAGAGGCAATATAAATGCAAACTGCACATAAATGAAGACTACACGAGCTCAATGCATCCCAAATGCTCAAATATACAACAAGTGTATACATGTACATGAAGACAGCATACAACATAACATGACCAAGAAATGTATATACAAGGATGAACATACATGCATCATAGGGTTTGGTATAAGAAACTACTCAAGTGCAACTACTCAAGTGCAACCAGATATGTAGACAAGCCACAAATGGACACGGCACAGTAAAACGCAGTGGCTAAGTGAAAGTGAGAATACCATGTTTTAAGAAAACAGTGAAACATGAAGCAGTTCGATATCACTGCACATAACAGATACAACATGAAGTGTCATCAAGATATTCAAGCTACAGGTCAAAGGCAAGGTCAACTCAAGGCATATGCAACGACTAGCAACAATTCAAAGTAATGCCGAGGCCAACGAGTCAAAACGAGTTCAAAATCATGAAACAACAGTTTCCAGTCAAGACAGTACCAAATCCAATTTATTTTTCGCAAAATTCCAGCTTTTAAACCAAGTCCAAAAACACTGCAGTTGAATCGAAGATGTCAAAGTCAAAGGAAATCAGCAACAATAAAAATCAAGTTGAAACCGAGACAACGAAAACACCAACAAGCAGACGAGGACGAACAATTTACAGTTAAATGCAGCCCAGGACGGAGCCAAAGTCGACATTTTTAAACATTAGAGATTTCAAAATAATCGAGCAGTGGGTTTCAAACAAATGGCCGAGACCAAATAAATCAACTCGAAAGCCAGAGAATCCAAAGCAATAAGTTCCAACCAAAGTCAAAACCCATGGAAATCAAGAATAAAAGATCAACTAACTTTGAATTAGATGTGAGTAGTAAAATTTACTCACCTTGCTTCGAAGCGGTCGCGAAGAATTGAAGCCGAAGCCCACGATTTCGAAAAGCCCTAATTGTTGAGGACAAAGAAATTTGAGGCCGTCATTATTTTATCGTTTGATTTTTTTTCCTCTGAAATGAAGAGGGTAGGGTTTCGAATATAAAAGGGATAGGAGGAACGTGATTTTAGCGTGATGGAAGGCATAGATTAAGGCTGAAACAAAGGCGTGTTTGCAGCTGATAAAATAAGGCAGTGGTACTCTTTTTTTATTTTATATATTATTATACTATATATTTTTTTTTTCATTTTAAATTCAATTTGTTTTGTATAATTATTTTCTTTACTTTGTTTTGTTTAATTTTGTTGTTAAAATTTTAACTAAGTGTATTTATTTATTTTATTTTGTATTGATTAAAATGTTATTCCTTTTTATTTAAGCTAAAGAAAATGTTATTAAACTAACCATCCTTTATTAATTTAAATAAATAAAAATCCTTAAATCCAAATTATTTTTCTAAGTCATTAGTTCGAATTTTAAATACAAATTCAATATTCAATTTCAAACTCCAAAGTCAAATTCAAATTTTTATTCAACTTTAAATAGATTAAATTCTAAAATTTAATCGCCAAATTCATAGTTATATTGGGAATTCAAACTAAACCATCATTCAAATATTTAAAATTAATTAAATATCCCCAATTTAAATTGTTCAAAATTCAGGGTTGTTACAATCTTCCCCCCTTAAAAGAATTTCGTCCCGAAATTATAAGTTAGGAAAAACGATTGTTAAAATCTCACCGATATTTATACCCTACACAATTTTACCAAGTTCGAATCTTATAAATAAATATAGGATTCATTCCATTTATTTTATCTCACTAATTTTGTTCATTGATTTCTATAATCAAGACACAAAAGTCTTTTACCCAAAATTTTCGACTTACAAAACTCAAATTTAAACTTGAAATTCTTCATGCTAAAGATTTGCATATTATATCTATATATATATATATATATTTTTTCAAAGCTGTGGACTTTCAAGATATTTTAAAAGATCTTCTTTAATTCAATTAGGTTGGAATTATGTAATTCTAATTTCAGACTATTGATTTGCTAACTAAAGTTTTGAAAATACTTGCTAACTCGAAATTTAACAAGTCCATCGTCGTTCTTACAGACATTAGGCATACGCTGGCCAGGCGCAGGACTAAAAATCTCCAAGTACTAAATATACTTGCTTCAACTCCCAATGAAAATACTTTTAAAATTCTTTTAAAAATGGATATGGAAAGCACGTTCCCCCATGTATCACAGTTTACCCGGCGGTTACGCTACTATCCCAGTAGAATCGCTTGTAACTGTAGATTTCACATCTCTCTTGAATTTCGCCATGGTTGTTGCCATAGATCGCGGTTCACACGGCGGTTTCGCTACTATCCCAGTAGAAACGCTTGTGGCCATAGGCATCTCGGCCCTCAAATTACGCTTTGGCCTCTAGATCGCAGTTTACGCGGCGGTTGCACCACTATCCCAGTGGAATCGCTTGTAACTGTAGGCATCACGCCCCACGAATTACGCCAGCATACATCATCAATTCACATAATCCCAACACGATGATCCATCGTGGGGGATTCCAGTCCCAATGGACATTCCACTAATGGAAATTCTACGTAGCTACGATTTCCAATGGACACTCACACCGAGTTCCAATCACCTTAACAAATTATAAATGGAAGGTACATTTCCATATCCTCAGTTTAGAAAACATATGTCATATACATATAGTACTTCATTTCACATTTCGTACATACCATACCTATGTAAACTTGCATAGAATTTTCATAATAATGACTTTTCAAACTGATGGTTTTCGAATTATTATATTCACATATATAAATTACGAAAACCACAATATCCCAAACTATAACAAATAGAGGATTCCAAAATTTTCCATCTCGTTTAAAATTTTCCTCTAAATCGATTTGAAAATTTAAGGTTATCCCAAACCCAATTCACATTCATAATCCAATTCATTATCGACTTCACATTCGATTTGGATTTCACGTTACATCATCAATTCTCAACACATAATTGATGTCTACCGATATATAACCTCTAAGCTCGTACGTCTCAGAGAAGGGTGTTAAGCTAAAAGAATAAATTCTCCGCCACTACAGATATATATTTAATAGAGGTCAATCGCTATGTCATCAATTCACCATGTTAGACATACAATCCAAATCGACTATCCGAAATTCAAAGCTCAACTTATATTTGTTTTTGGTGTCGAAGTTAAACTCAATTTAACTCATAATTCAATCTTTTTTGAAAAAATTCAAGTTGAACTAATTGTCCAAATTTCCCAAAAACATCTTTACAAGATATATATAATTTTCCACACTTAAACATTTGAAACAAATTTCAAATATTCATTTTTCAATTTATCTTTAAAAGATAAAATTTCAAACCTTTCATTTCATATTGGAAAACATTTCCATACTTATTTAATAATAAGCAATTCACAAATCCATTCATTTTCAACACTTGAAAAATATTCAATATACTTAAATCATAATCAAGTATATATTCCATTCTTTAAGGAAAGCGTTCTTTTAAACACATTTATTTGAGTCAAAACGAATGTTGCGTAAAACATCGTTACGACAACTCAAAATCACTAGTATAGGGATTAGAATTTAAGATAGATATATAAATCCCAATACTATATCAGTGTTATAGTCCATCATTTCCTTATTTCTCGAAAACGTCTATTTCAACAATGAATGTTGAAATCTATTTATTCGATACTTAATGCATTATAAAACATTTTTAAAACCATTAACTTTTTCAACTTCAACTTAATTCATAGTTTGAATTCCTCATACTTTTCACAATATTAATTTTAAACCGACTTCAAACTTTTTAATATTAAGTTTTTCACTTAATTTAATTTTCCGCACGTTTAAATTCAAATTTATCACTGAATTTATTAAACCTATTATGGATTATCATGTTGACAACTTCAAATTTGAAATCTAAATTCTATTTGAACTTTGCATTTGCTTTTCTATTTCCAAAAAAAATCAACTAGTTCTTTAGTCAGTCCTTCATCGACTTGGTTCCATTAAATTTATATTTCCACATTAACCATTTTAGGCATTAGTTTAAACTTGAAATATAAGCTTTACATCAAAATTAGTTTGATTCCTACAGTTAAGTCAACAAATAAACTTCCTTCCCAAGATGCTATTTCATTAAAATATTTCCTTCTGTACAAAATTATACATAGCTTAATACTTTTAAAAGACGTACATAGAAGATGGTGGATTACAAAAGATAGTATTACAAAATATATTGATTGCTTCAAATATACTGATTGGTTTAAGATTCAGAATTATTAAGGACTATCGACTTCTCGTCTGGTAGTACGCATCTTTGCCAAACTATCATCTTCGGATTGCACTATTTCAGGTTGTATTAAAGGAGAATTAACACATTCAAAATCTACATGTCCCCAATCCCTACAGTTCCCGCAAAAATATGAGATGTTTCCATCCTTATCTATCACCTTTACACTTTTCGCTCTAGCTGGTCGGGCTATAGCTTGCTTTCCATGCTGTCTTTCGGTGCAGTTTCTGGCTATATGTCCAGTCTGACGACAATGGTAGCAGATTGTCAATCTATCGACGGGTAAATCGAGTACGCACTTTTTTCTTTTCACTTTAGGGCAATGACTAAGAAAATGCCCTACTCCTTGACATTTGAAACACACAATCTCAGGACGAGCGAACCGTACATCCACATTCCTTTTCTTTCTCCTCTCTCGGCACTTAATGGCATAATGTCCCTTTTTATGACATCGATAACAAATAACCCCATCATATGGACCAGGTGCTTGCCTTTCACCGAATCTCCTTTCAATTTCCGCACGTGCCGCTTCTGCTTCTCTACGGGCAATTGCTCTTTGTTCACGGCGTGCTGCTTTTTGTGCTTCGGTTTTCGCCATTATAATTAACAAGATGTTTTCGAAGTTTCCTATCAATATTTGAAATCCTTATTAGTAGAGGTTGGATTATTCAATCATTTTCCCAAGACATATCCTTTAATATTTTATTCACTGTCCAAAATCGTGAATATACTTCGTTTTTTCAATTCAATGTTTCTACACATTTATTTAAAGGATTATCCACTGTCCAAAATCGTGAATAAAATTCCCAACCAACATTTATTATCACAATATTTAACTTAAAGGATAATTCGCTGTCCAAAATCACGAATAAATCTCCTTTAATAACTTTTATGTTTAATTTATCAAATTCAATTGGTTTCGAATTTATAAACAATCTTTACAAATTCCATTTCTATTTATAAAACTTCGATTTATAAATCTCCTTTACTAATTCAATTCAATTTATATTACTCAATTATATATCAAAAGTCCATATTATAAGTTAAATACTTATAATCCACTTAATTACTAAATCGTTCTTCACAACATTTGAAATCAATTTTTCAAAAGAATTCAGAATCAAATTCCCAAGTTATAGTTTAATGATCCCCTTGGCTATAACCAAATTAACACGTCATTTTATTTTCATAAATCTCAGCAATTCGATAATGGGTTTTTCCGAAGAGAAACTATCGCAAATCTAAATTTAGAGAGCTACAAAAGAGAGGGGGATTTGCCCGAAAAAGATTTGAATTTTCAAAATACCTTTTATTTTTCAAAGAAAACAATCTTATACTTCTTTAAATTTGAAAAACGTTTCTTTAAAATGATTCTAGTAACTATTCATATTAAACATCATAAACTGAGCTCTGTATAAACCAAAGCTCTGATACCACTTTTGTAACGACCCGCCGCTCTGACCGCCCCTAGTCGGTAATTAAACCAACTTGAAACGTTCAAAATGATGGATTGTTATTCAGTTTATAGAGTTTAAACAGAATCAGCCACAGAAATACAGAATAATAATATTTCACATAATGAATTTTTATACATATATCAGAGTTTATACAATGAATTAAATTTTATACAGCGGAATATATCTTTTAAGTACAAAAATTTCCCGAAAAGCTAAAGTGAAGCAATTTCCCCTCTCTTGCTAACTTCGATGCCCGGAAATCTTCAAGCTGTAAAATACTGGGTCTGACCCGAGTATTACGTTCAAAAGAAAATAATACACATGTCAGTCTAATTCAAACTCAGTTATTAGTGCATAGAGGCAATAATAATCAAACAACAATTAGACGACAGTCAAATATAAATTTACCTATCCGATCCTTTAACAAGAAATCAGATAACAGTAAATATAACACTTAACAGTGTTAAACAACAAATCAGTAGATTAAGTTTATCAATGAAGATAGATGAAGGGATTTTTAATGAAGAAAATTTAGAAAATAACAGAATTGCCAAAACGGGAATTAACTACAAAATCATCAAAATGCGATTCAAAATATATTGAATTGGCAACATAAAATAAATTTCCATCAATAGAAAACATCATTTAAAACATCAAGTCTAGTAGGGCTGCAGTACACGCACACGTGTACGGCCTCGCCACAATAACATGTTAACTCTGTGTGGCTGCAGTTCCCGCTTGCATGCACTGCCTCGCCACTAGTATAAAATGCACAAAAGATCAATGCATCAAAGCAAAAGAAATACCAATAAAATCAAGGCGGTGTGGCTGCGGTACACACGTACATACATGTGCACTGCCTCGCCAACTCGAGTGCACAAGGTCAAATCAAAATCAGATTCAACACAAGTACAAATGACCTCGACCAAAATTCAAAATATCACTGCAATAATGAAACTGTACATATACACAGAAATACAGCATCAATGATCAATACAAAAGCTACAGTGCAGACATCAATCTACCTGGCAACAATGATGAATCAACAAATGCAACATGAAATAGGACAGTGCAGCCTTCAAAATATCAGACTCGAATATACTGCAGTTATGTGAACAAGTCAATAATATATGCATACACAATTAACATATATGATCAGGTGGCTACACTATATGAAGTGCACAACAGGTTCAAGTCTGCAATCCAAGACTCAATCTAGGCAACAGTGAATAGCATATATCAGTGGATAAAGAAATGTAGTGACTCCATATAACAGTAACTTGGAGTTTATATTCAGGATTTGCTTTAGAAAAACTCAGGTCAAAACTGGGTTTAAAATGGATTAAAATCAGTTTCTTTTTTTTTTCTTTTTCCAAAGATATGAACTAACTGTTTTTAATATATATATATATACACACATACTTGTTAAAATTACTTGTTAAAATTGTTTAAAAAAAAGAATTTGCATTGAAATAGAAATTTAATTTGAAACTAATATATATACTAATATGAACTCTCTTTTATAAATTTGCTTGTATTCAAATCACATATTTATATTTATATATCAGATAGAGTTTTATATAATGCTTGAAATTCAAAATCACATAAAAACAAAAACAATAAAACATTAAACGATGAACTTGTACATTTTATTTTAGAAATCTAGGCACAAGTCAGGTAATGGTAAAGTCAAAGCATCCAAGTGAGAAATGCAAGCGCAGACAAATGAACACGGTGAACATACATAGGCAGTGCCTATATAAACATGTGATGCAATACATATATACGGTAGTTCGAATAAATAATGCGACTCAAATCAAAGTTTGTACGAGTGGCAACATGTTACAGTAAGGGACAACATGAAATAATGTTTGCATGCCCAAAAGGTCAGAGGCAATATAAATGCAAACTGCACATAAATGAAGACTACACGAGCTCAATGCATCCCAAATGCTCAAATATACAACAAGTGTATACATGTACATGAAGACAACAGACAACCTAACATGACCAAGAAATGTATATACAAGGATGAACATACATGCATCATAGGGTTTGGTATAAGAAACTACTCAAGTGCAACTACTCAAGTGCAACCAGATATGTAGACAAGCCACAAATGGACACGGCACAGTAAAACGCAGTGGCTAAGTGAAAGTGAGAATACCATGTTTTAAGAAAACAGTGAAACATGAAGTAGTTCGATATCACTGCACATAACAGATACAACATGAAGTGTCATCAAGATATTCAAGCTACAGGTCAAAGGCAAGGTCAACTCAAGGCATATGCAATGACTAGCAACAATTCAAAGTAATGCCAAGGCCAACGAGTCAAAATGAGTTCAAAATCATGAAACAACAGTTTCCAGTCAAGACAGTACCAAATCCAATTTATTTTTCGCAAAATTCCAGCTTTTAAACCAAGTCCAAAAACACTGCAGTTGAATCGAAGATGTCAAAGTCAAAGGAAATCAGCAACAATAAAAATCAAGTTGAAACCGAGACAACGAAAACACCAACAAGCAGACGAGGACGAACAATTTACAGTTAAATGCAGCCCAGGCCGGAGCCAAAGTCGACATTTTTAAACATTAGAGATTTCAAAATAATCGAGCAGTGGGTTTCAAACAAATGGCCGAGACCAAATAAATCAACTCGAAAGCCAGAGAATCCAAAGCAATAAGTTCCAACCAAAGTCAAAACCCATGGAAATCAAGAACAAAAGATCAACTAACTTTGAATTAGATGTGAGTAGTAAAATTTACTCACCTTGCTTCGAAGCGGTCGCGAAGAATTGAAGCCGAAGCCCACGATTTCGAAAAGCCCTAATTGTTGAGGACGAAAAAATTTGAGGCCGCCATTATTTTATCGTTTGATTTTTTTTCTCTGAAATGAAGAGGGTAGGGTTTCGAACATAAAAGGGAAAGGAGGAACGTGATTTTAGCGTGATGGAAGGCATAGATTACGGCTGAAACAAAGGCGTGTTTGCAGCTGATAAAATAAGGCAGTGGTACTCTTTTTTTATTTTATATATTATTATACTATTTTTTTTTTCATTTTAAATTCAATTTGTTTTGTATAACTATTTTCTTTACTTTGTTTTGTTTAATTTTGTTGTTAAAATTTTAACCAAGTGTATTTATTTATTTTATTTTATATTGATTAAAATGTTATTCCTTTTTATTTAAGCTAAAGAAAATGTTATTAAACTAACCAACCTTTATTAATTTAAATAAATAAAAATCCTTAAATCCAAATTATTTTTCTAAGTCATTAGTTCGAATTTTAAATACAAATTCAATATTCAATTTCAAACTCCAAAGTCAAATTCAAATTTTTATTCAACTTTAAATAGATTAAATTCTAAAATTTAATCGCCAAATTCATAGCTATATTGGGAATTCAAACTAAACCATCATTCAAATATTTAAAATTAATTAAATATCCCCAATTTAAATTGTTCAAAATTCAGGGTTGTTACAAAGGGAATTGAGAAAATGTTGAAATTTGTCCATGAAACTTGCATCATTATGTTTGTGGAGATTTTTTGGATAACTTTCATATAAAAAGTTTTGCAATCAGAGTTCAAATGAAGAAGTTATTAGCGATTGAAGTTTTCATATCAATGATAACTAAAAAGAAAATAAATAATATCAAATGCTGGGCCACCACCAGTTGAAAGCCCCATTAGGCTAGTGAATCATAGCAATCAGCCACCTATGGGGAGCTGTCGACCAGTTCAGATTGTGGCGGCCGGGGTTGTACCTCGGCCTAATTGCCTGGATTTAATAAATATTAATCTAACGGATAGAATTGATTCCAATGCCTAAATACAAGCCTGGCCCTTTTATCTTTCTCATATTTTCTAAATGTGGTAGTATTGCTCAACCATTTTCCCTTCTCCATTGTTTCTAGAAATTATAAAAGTACCATTTTATATATATAGAAATTATAAAAGCACCATTATATATATATATATATCGATAAAAGGCAGAAAATAAAAGAAAAGGAGCGAAGAAGCGGAGTGAATCAATTCTGCAAAAAAGGTAAACTCTATAATTATAAATCTAAATTCCACGTAACTCAAATCTCCTCTTAATTCAATAATTCTAATGGGTATGCGTATATCTTTTTATGCATATTTTTGGGTCAAAAAGGAAAAGGAGTCGATTAAAAGAATGAATTTGGATTTAGAGATTTGGAAAGCAGAAAGGCAAGCAGGAAAATTATATGATTTATATATAACACTAAAATTAATATGGTTGTATTTTATTTGATTATTATGCCTGTGCAAGATCAATTGAATTGTTGGTTTAAATTGAATATATTTAATTGAAATCTCACCTACATAATATGTAGGTTATGTAGTTATGATGGAACGGCATATACACCCAAATCAGGAAATTTTGAAAAATTAGTCCCTAAAAATTATAAAGTCTGATGTTGATAGAATTATGAAGTATACTCTAGATTTATGTTAGTTTAGTCATAAACTATTTAGCATTCATTAGGACTGCCCAAATTGGCTTGGAATCTAAATTTCTATGTTTTAATTTATAGGGAGCATAGTATGTAAAATTTATTTGTATTTATTTCTCTGTAAATTTCCATAGATTGTTTAACTTCACAACTATGTATAAAAAGTGTATCATTTGGAATAATAAGAAATATGCCTGGATGAAAGAGATGTGTAAAGTATGAATGTCTTTATCCATAGTTTGCACTGTCTATTTCAATTGAAATGAAATAAGTCAATTCCTTATAATTTCAAATGGAGCAAAAGTCCCACTTTTAGGTAGTTTATGGAATGTTACAATAGTAGTAATTTCCCTTTTAAGGAAGGATAGCTCCAATATATTAAAATGTGAAAATAAACATCCTTTGTAGAATTTACACATACGTGTATATTCTGAGATTCCTAAACATTGAAATTAAAGTGCTAAAAATAGAAATATATATACCTATAACCACGTCTACTAGTTAAAAATAAATGTATACATAAGGTGAATGATAAAGCGCAACGAATAAACACACATTGGTATTCATAATAGTTCTAGTTAGCGCGTTAAATACTGATAATGCAATAAATAAAAGGGTTTGGAGGTTGCAATGGAAAAAGAGGTAATAAACATTTATAAATAATGATTGCAATATTGGCCAATAAATGTGCGGTTCATAGGGAGTGACATAGATCAAATGATGACATAAATGTGTTTAATGGGAGTAAATTACATGATTAAAATGACATTTACGAAGAACACTGAGAAGCCACATAAAGCTAAATTTGAAATGAATAAATAAACATCATTGGTGATTGTTCAAGTTGAATAATAATGACTATTTATAAAGGACAGCTAAATTGTAAGCGAAGAAATAAATAACATTTAGGAAATAAAGATAAGCGCATAGGATAAGAATAAATGAACTTAAGAGGCTTAATAATTTCAATAGTGGAAATTATATGGCCTTAATAATATGTTGTGACGAGCATGAATTATGTAACGACCCGCCTTTTTGGACAGTTTAAACCGACGATCAAATACATATGTCGATTCCAAACCATTCAAAAAGGCAGATGGTTATTGGGGTAAAAAAGAAAAGAAGAGGAAAGAGAAATAAAGAAAGGAAACAACACAGAATCTTGCAGCGGAACGATAAAATATAAAGTCAAATAAACAGTTCATGAAGCTGTTTATTATACTTTGACAATTAAGCATACAACATTTATCAGAGTTATACATATACAACAGAACAATTAAAATAATGCAGCAGATAGCATGATGCAAGGGTAATAATAGTAATAGTATACCAAATCTTCGTCTTCATCCTCCAAAATAGATCTTCAAAAATCTGAAAAACTCAGGACTGACCCGAGCGTAATGAAAAGACAAACACTCGATTCAGGACTAAAATATCCTTATGAAAGTTAAATCAATCGTAAATAAATATGAGTGTAACGGCGTCAGAGATGTTTACGGGGTTTGACATCTCATATCCAGTGTCAACGTGCGTGCAATAACTCAAGAGATGTTACGGGATTTTCCATCTCTCAAGGATCCGTTAAACTATCTACTATGTAGTAATGTATGCTAAGTAGATAATGCCTATCAGTAATATAAAGTATCAAAATAGCGTTAAAGCGTTACCATAATCCCTCTTAACACATTTTTATAATGCCAGAGTCTATACAGCACCGTAAGCCCCACCGTAAACTGGTGGTTATCAGAGGGTACCCCATAGGTATAACACAAAACATAATGTAGTGGTCGCGAATAGGATAATCAGTATGACAAGGTACATGAGGCGATACCAACTATGATACAAGTAGTTGCGTGATCCAGACTGATGTTGAGCATAGCCAGCAGCTACCCCAACACCGCGAAACAACACTCCCAAATCAAGGGGTGCCCCCAAATCGCATCACAAATGTAATAGATATGGTATCGAAGAAGTGTGTCCGCTAGAGATGGAGAACCTCAATGGCCCGGCGTGGCTCCTGTTTTAGTCATGTCAGGGGTCATCCAATATCGTTCTCTTTCTTCAGTTAACGCGTTCACCAAACCATCCACTTCATTCTGCATCAACACTCCGCGTATAATAGTTATTAAAGTGGTTTTCGGTATCGATAGAGAATATGTCCATATCCGATCCCGGTCTCTTTAATAACTACGTATTATTAAACCGTCGGCTCTTTTACATTTCAAATCGATTCATAATTGATATCAAAATATCATATTCGCTTCAAAGTCAAATCCATTTCAAATATCAATGTATCTTTTAAAATGTAAGATTCCGTTTCAAAATCATTTTTCGCATCAATATCTCATTTCAATTTCAAAATCATTTCGAATTTCAATTTAGGTTGCAACTACATTTAACCAAATTCATATTTTAATTCAAGATTTAAATATAAACATTTCACCTTATGGACCAGCTTAGAATTTTAGAAAATAGTTTTAAGTAGTTTAAAAGTAGTTTTAAATCATTAAAATAGTTAAAATAGTTAAAATCTTAAAATGGATTTGAAATAGATAAATTTAGTTTAAAATAATTTAAATTGGGTTAAGTAGATTTAAAATAGATTAAAACAGTTTAAGTATTCAAAATGGTTTATATAACCGAGCAATTTGGAAAACAAAATAACACAGCTTCAAAACCAATCCATTTCAATTATAACTTCCCAATTCAAATCAATTTCAATTTCCATTCTACCAATCCAATTTCGGTTTCGATTCAATCAATGTCAACTTTTACTTCAAATTAATTCAATTTTCATTCACCTTTAATTTATTCAATTTCAATTTTATATCGATTTGGAGCTTGATGTTCAAAATACCAATTTATACCACTTAACACAATTATCCGTCAAAAATTCAAATCTAAATCCAAATTTCAAATATGATTCAATTTCAAAATATCATTTTTATATCACTTTCACTTAGTAATATTCAAAGCTCGAATTTAGGTTCAATCTTTAAAACAAATTAATTTTCGAAATTCAATCATATCCAAATTTTAAATTTCAAAGTCTCAACTTAAATTATTTAACAATTTCTTTTAATCAAA
Organism: Allium cepa; assembly: GCA_030765085.1. NCBI lineage: Eukaryota > Viridiplantae > Streptophyta > Magnoliopsida > Asparagales > Amaryllidaceae > Allium > Allium cepa. The sequence goes on from CM060941.1 coordinate 621,828,555, forward strand.
ATTTATTTCAACATTCCAAACTCAATTTTTTGATAAATTCGATTTCTATAAATTAATTTCTATTTATAACTTTTAAATCCAAACATTTAAATAAATTTCAAATTGACGATTTTAAAAATTATTAATTTAGCCAATTTGGTGTCCGTATATAATATTCTATCCTATGGCCAAGTAATTATTTATTTCAATCAAATGTCAAGGATGAATATATATTACTTAAATCAAATCATAGTGTCATATGTATGCATAACAGTATATATAAGCAAATAAACATCCAGACATTTAAATATCAACCAATAACATCCATCAAAATACATCATCCGATTGACAGTACAATTCATGGCAGTTTCATAGTTATTAATGTCAGGTAATTTAATCGCAATTCAATTTCAATTTCAATTTAACTGTCAATTTAATTTCAACGGTTAATTCAAATAACAATCTATATGACAATTAAATTTTATCAAACAACGACAAATAAAATTCATATCACTTCATAATATCATATTTAACTAGCATAAAGATATTTAGTACTATGTGAGCGTTATAAAACACTCACCTTGATTTTTACGATTTTAAATCAAATCAAATGACGTTCGATTTAACCCAAAATTTTCTCTAGCTCCAAACGATTCCAATCCAGCTCCATTGCGTAGTGCTCGTCCATACGAACCCAACGCACTTCGTTTCGTCCAAAACGGACCTCGCATCAACAAGTTATGATATCTAGAAGTTAATACGAATTTAATAAAATTTAAATTAACATTTTCCTTATTATTTAGAACCTTTAATCACGGCCATTCATTCTGCAGATCACGGCCACGCGCTTCTTCTTCTCACGCGCGCGCTCCTTCACCAGGTTGCATTCGAAATAACCCATGCCGTTCCTTTTAGGGTACATGCCGCAACCACCTCGCTACACGAAACTCCATCACACTACCGCCAAATCGAAGCCCCTCGCGTAAGCTACCTTCGGCCAAGGGGACGACGAACTCAGCCGAGTATAGAGGCTCGAAAACGTGGCTGATCGGCCCACCTTTGGACGAGGATTCACGTCAATTCGCTTCGTTAAATACTATCTTGACCGTTGAACTGGTAGATCACATCGCGATCTACAATATTGTAGTTGAAAACTTTGAAATTGTGAAAGGCTTTGAAGAATTTGAGGGGAGAAGAATTGACATTTTCGGCCATTGGTTGTAGAGGAGGCGGCTCCAAAACCCTAGCTATTTATTATTATTTTTTGAATAAAGGGGTATATTTATAGAATTTATCGAAACACTAATCATCCCGGGTTTTCCGAACTCCGATTTACGCACGGTGACCAGCATTCCTAGGGTTTATCCCACGCTCCGGACACAATGGAATAGGTTTCGAAAGCCAATTCGATCATCTGTGCGAGTTACGGAAATAAATGATCAAATTTAAATTAAACCGATTAAACGAATTTCCTGCGTTTTTGCTTGCCTCGGACAAACGATAAATCCGATTGACACGAAATTTGAAATATTACAATAATATCACATTACGGTTCCGACGAAACTAGTTTCGTCGAAATCCGAGACTGTTTGAAAAATGAGTATTTTAACCCGTCAATTAAATATTAAAACAATTTTGATGCGTTTCGAGCTGCCACGGTCAAACGAAAACTCCGATTGCTACGAAAATTGAAATCCGATAATAACAAACTATTACGGATCCAATGGAACTAGTTTCGTCCAATTCTGAGACTGTTCAAAAATTGGCTATTTTTTAGTCGATAATTAAATATTAAAATATTCAATTTTCACAAATAAATTTTAAATTCAGTTTTAAAAGTTCTATAACATCACTATAACTCCAATATGATAAAATAAAATTTTACAAATCATTTTTAATCATATCAAACCCGTTATTCAATTATCCAGTAATTTCCAATTTTAAAATCTTATTAACTCTATTATAATCCCAATATAACTTACATTCACTTTGGAAACCAATTTGAATCATATTAAATCAAATTTCAATTTCACTCTATTTTCATGTATTAAATTTAGATATCAAATATCATATCAAATTCAGAATAAATTATTCAAACATTTGTCATATTAAATTTAAACAAATTTGATTATTCTTAAATCACTATCTCTTGAAATATTCAAACGAACTTATAAGATTTAACCTTTAAAACTAATTCAAATTATAGAACAACCATTTCCATTAATCAGTTATCCAATTTCCGTTTTTCAATTATTCAATAAGTTTTAAATATTTACTTTAAACAATTTACCTGTTCAATATTCAATATTTGATTTTAAATAAATTTTACTTATCAATCAATTACTCTCTTATACCCAATGAATTCAATATTTATTATCCTATTCAACTATTGATTTCAAAGGTATTCACTAAGTAGCATTTATTTTCATTACTTGGATAATTATTGTTGCAATTCATTCTAGTTATTTTTATTCCAACGAATTACAAAAATTTTCTAACATTAAATCACGAAATCTTATTAAATTAGCTATTTTAATTATCGAAAATTTACGGGTCATTACACTCTCCCCCACTCAAAACATTTCATCCCCGAAAAGGGAAAAGAAGGGAAAATGAACTAAGTATAGAATTCAACATTTGATATATTTTATTCAAAGTTACCTACTTATAAAACAATGAAATTCCATTTATAAAGTCATAACTATGCTTCCACTAAGTTACTCTGAACGACTTTCTAACTTGAAAAGTTAGTTATCAAAACAAGTTATAAAAAAAAATTAAAACTTGAAAAAATTTCTAACACCCGGATTTTACGGAAAATTTCGGCAGAGTCTCCTTCGCGCGGCTCGATCGGAAAAAAAATGACAGTATATATATAACAAATATACATCTCATCAAGTGATGAGGCATCCTGCAGGGAAAAAAAGTGTAAAAGTACAGTATGTAATCCGAGATATGTACCTTATATATTGTTAGCGAGCATATACGGCTAATATAGCACGAAAGCGAGCTCCAAAGGCGAAGCAAGCGCAATCCGCACCTACTAAACACTCAACAAACCATGGGAAACATCCATATATTAAAATAATATCAATATACATCATATAGAAACATAACAACTACATATGCCAACATAGCAAATGCAACAAACAACAAATGCAACCATCAATCAATTATCCTCCAACTATCATCCAACAAATCCATAACCAATCAATATAAATTCACTTCTCATTAATATTTAGTGACTTGGTTTTCAATTTTAATCACAGTTGATTCATTAACGTTGGATTTTACTAACATTCATTCTCAATTCAATTAGTTAACATTCACTAATTTATATTTACATTAGTTCACTTCCAATTTGAATCAAATTAAATTCTATTTAAATTCATTTAACTTCCAATTTGATTTCAATGATTTATAGCTTTCAATTTACACTTATGAATTTTATACAATCAACTAACAATCATATGACAACCAAATCATACCCAACATAACCAAATTATTATTTTTTACATTCAATTTGGTTTATTTCTTTCATATATATATATATATCCTGTTATATAGTTTTAAAAGAATCATTTTATATTTGGCATCTTAAATTTCCAATATTAACTTTAATTAAGTTCGTAAGCCGTACATATATCATCCGTGAGCAATATCAAATCTAATCGCTTATTCGATCACACAATTTCACTTCCAAACTAGTATCATTCACACGACTCTCTAGTGCGGACTCAGATTTGGTTCCTTGATTGGAAACTGTTACTCTCCTTGCATAGCCATATACTATGGTAGAGAATTCCAGAATCAAATTAAAAATCCATATCTAGGGTTCGACGTCGAAAATCAAGTGAAAAATCCTTACTTGGATCGATATAAATCATCTCGAAATTTTGTGCTCGAATTTGGATCAAATCGTTATGCGAATAAAATAATATTCGTACGATCTCACGTATTACCTTCCAATGGATTTCTATCAGATTTATCTATACTAAATTATTTTATTGACTTTTATATTTTTTTTTTCACTTAATTACTCACAATCCATTATTCAGTTAGTATATTCATTTCTTTACATAGCATATTCTTTAACATTATCTTTTCTTAAACATCATATCAAAGAATTTGCTTATTCAAGTTCATTTTAAAAATTCTATATAATTTAATTAAACTCGCTTTCTTTTCCCAATTAATTCTTAGCTATACCAAATTCTTTTGTTTACATTTACTTCATATTCATAGTTTCAGTTAATACAAATTTATTTGTGGAACATTTTATTAACCAGCACTTTAGTTTATTAATCATCCTATAAAAGTCTAACTTCTCATATATGGCTTTCTTAGTTTATAGTTATCTTAAAGGTTACAAATTCAGAAAATTTTTTACAACCCCTTTGTAATTTATATTTATTTTCTATAACCAATTTACAAAGATATATTACGATTCATTTATCTTCTTTCTTAAGTTCACTTACTTGTTCCATTTATCCATTCATCATTTCATGTTATATTTAAGTATATAACATTTTTATCACAACCAAAATTTCCATTTATATACATTTTAGTTCCTTTTGAGTTTTCCCTACTTGTATATTTCAATTATTTTTAGGTTCTAATTTAGTTGTACAATATCTCATTACATATCCAAAGCATCCTTTCAACTTCTTAATATTTGGTAAGTCATATTATATGTTATTAGAATGCAAATTTGGTATTATACAAATTTATAGAATTTTATTTTACTAATCTAGAATGTTCACAAATTTAATTTATTTAAATTCTCTTTATCTTTTGACTTTAAAGTTTTCTCAAACAATTGCTTGGATATCTTAATCCTCTTATTTTATAGATTCTGCTTATTCACATTTCATTCAAATAATTTGAAAATTATTAATTAACAGAACTTAGAAATTTAAATGCCCGGTTCTTTTCAAATAGTTTGAAATAAATATATACACTTATATCTTTAATATATCAAATCATACCTTTGGAGTTTAAACCAAAACCCATTTATCAAAATAATTTCAAAGAAAAACAAAGCTTCTTAGAAGCCTCCCCCACTTTGAGACTCGAAAATGAACATCGATGATGCTGCGCAGTCATCACCGAAATTATTTTCCAGCGACATAAGAGAGGAATACTAAATTCATTCTTTCCTTTAAAATCCTATCAAAAAATTTCCATAAACAATTTCCAACTAATATTACTATAACTTTCTTCAAAACTTTGAAAACCATTTTCAAGATCTCCGGGTCTTAAATTCAATATTTTCCAATTTCAATCTATTTTAATTCATATGTCACCTTTATAAACTATTCTTATAGGATTTTACTTTCTTGAAATATTCCACAAGTTGTTTTATCATTGTTTATTTTGTAATAAACCTTATTTATTAAAACACAATATCCAATTAATAATAGCAATCAATATTACGTTTCCAACAACCAAATAAGCTAGATAGATCATAATAATTTGAAAATAAATTCTTTATATACAAAATATAATTAGGGCACAATTATTTCATTTACCCAATTTCAAAACAATACTATGTCGAATTGTTCTGTTCGAGTGTTTAGAGATCCCTATCAAATGACGTTAATTACTCGTATTGACCAGGATCCATAAGCCACTCAACAAATCAGCCGACACAATATAAAACATTTTATATCACTAACAAATACACTCTCTCATATATATACACTCAGCGACTCATCATAGGGTATTACTACCCTATTTATAAAGAGTCAGACTGTGAGGACCCGCAAATCCGTACTCCTTGAATATACACTAACCTCCATAGATTAATTCAAGATGAACAGAAATACGAATTCTTAATGTTTAAGAAAAAGAAAAAGACAGAAGAAGAGAGAAAAAGATAGAAAATAGAGAGAAAAGAAAATAAATAGAACGGAACAGAACAGAAAACAACAGAACAATATCAGAATCTCACAATTCGCAGCGGAACAACATATAATAAATAAATGAATAATCTTTAAACAAAGAACTATATCAGTTATTACACTACATCACATTACCTTACATCAGAGTGTACTACAACAAACAACAACAAACAGCGGAAAAGAAATACTATATACTAATAATACGCCATGCCATCCAGCTTGCCTTCAACAACTCCTGAGTTCCAGAATATCCTGATAAACCTTAACTCTTGACTGCCCGTGTGGAAATTGGTGGGCACCTAGAGTTTAGGAAGGAAAACAATAAACTCCAAGTCAGTCATGTGACTGGTGTGAGAACTCAAAACAGTTTATTTATCTTTAAAATCAAAATAGAGGAATATTTTTAAAGTCAATTCGCAATGCTTTTAAAAATGAGACTACCATAAGGCCTCCCGCACACACACACAATGCAAACGCAGAATCGGAGGAGATTTCTCCTTATGATAGTCAAAGATGCTTGATACGCATTTAAAAGAACATTTGATATTATTACTAGTGCATAGTGTAGGAAAAATTTATTTCGAAAATAAAGATATAAATCTTATCCAACATAGACATTTCGAACTATGCCTACTATAGCTACCATCTAAACAGTGGTGACCACCATAAGTAAATGGCAGGTTCTACTACTAAAACCGTACAGGTTTCGTATTGGGAATTGGATTTTCAACGAATGATCAGGCCAAGGAACTTCCCATTGCCACATGAGAACGCCTCTGGAAGGACGTCCCCGAGAACCAAACCGGATCTCTGCCAACACAAGGCCAGGTTACCCCTAACTGGGTAATAACTGACACGAGTATGCCATCCCCCGGTCCTTTGGGACCTTTAACCGAGCGCTCGTCATCAACATCACACAATCATAAATAAAGTGTTTCAACATGAGTAAGTATCTGGGCTCCACACCATGATACCACCCTTTTCCAGAAGGAAATGCTCATACCCTAAAGGGAGCTACCCCTCATAACCTTGCTGCATCTTTCCTGTTTTGACCATTCCGGGGTGTGAGGCTCGACGAAGTCACGTCCACAAAAACATACTTTATACAAAAGCCATGCTTTGGGTCAACAAATGATCATAGAAATGATCACCAAGATAGACGATCAAATAAATGATCCTATCACAAATAATCAAGACAATGATCATTTCACAGCAACACTCAGCATGTCACATTACCAAATTGGGAATATATCGCTGATAACCTTCAACTACATAACCTCTGAGCTCGTACGTCTCAGAGAAGGGTGTTCAGCTAAGAGAATAAATTCTCCGCCACCAACAGAAATATATTTGAAAGAAATCTGCTTTATATCTCAATTTGTAATGTCAGACATACAATCCATACAAGTCTGCTCCGGGCTCGAACAGAACCGAAGGCACTTACAAAGAAGTCCTTGCAATCCGGATAATCTCTAATCACGTCCGGACTTCCCATCACATAGGGAGTCTCTATACCATAGCTACTCGGTGCAAAGACAATCGACGAGTTGTCCTTTCGCTTTCAAAAATATCCGGTCTTCAACACCGGTCATCAATGCTATCCATTACGTCGTATCACTATTTAGAATGGGTAATCCGAATAACGAGCGCAATAATTTAAAAATAAGTGTAGCATTCAAATCCAAGCAAATCACAACAAATACCTTTCAAAGGTAAATATTGATAGTCGGTTATTGAACTATCAATGGATATGCACACATCACCAGATTCCAAATAATTTTCCAAATTATTTATTTCCCAAAAATATCTTTACAAGATATATAATTTCAATACCTCAAAAATAAATCAATATTTATTTTTAAACAAATTCCATTTCCTTTTATAAATTCCATAGTGAATTTATATTTCAAAATATCCATGCATATACGATTTCAATTATTCCTTTCAATTTATCTTTAAAAAGATAAATTCTCAAAACGTTTCATTTCACATTGGAAAAACATTTCCATACTTATTTATTCATAAGTAATTCACAAATTTTATTTATTTTCAACCTTTGGAAAATATTCAATATACTTAAATCGAAATTAAGCATATATTTCATTCTTTAAGGAAATCATTCTCTTAACCATATTTATTTGGGCCTAAACGAATGTTACGTAAAACATCGTTACGACGACCCAAAATCACTAGTATAGGGATTCAAAGTTTAAATAGATATATAAATCCCAATACTATACAAAACATTTCCTTTCGGAAATCATTTACTATAACAACAGTGTTATAGTCCACCATTTCCTTCTATTTCTCGAAAACGTCTATTTCAACAATGAATGTTGAAATCTATGATTTCGAATCTCAACACATTTTAAAACATCGTTAGATCGTTTTAATTCTATTTAAAATATCACATTCAAAACAATTTCTTTAACATATTATTCACCATTCAAAAACGTGAATATACTACGTTAACAATTTCATCATTTCTATTCATTTTGTTTCAGAGGATTATTCACTATCTAAAATGTGAATATAACTCCATATAAGTTATAAAAATTAACTTATCAAACTAAGTCGTTTGCGGATTTATAAAACAACGTTTATAAATTCCATTTCTATTTATTTTATAACTACTTCCATTTATAATCCTCCTTTATTAAACTATTCACTTTATAACTCAATTATAAACCAAAGGTTCATATTATAAGTTAAATGCTTATAAAACGATTATTTTACAAAATCGTTCTTTTTAAGACTTTCCAAATTATAAATCTTATAACTTATAAGATTCATTTATTTAACCAAATCTATTATTCAAATAACTTTACAAATTTTATAAACCTACTGCTTATAAAATTCCATTTATAACTTCACCGTTTATAATTCTATAAATTTCATTCATTCATGAAATTCATTCACAATTCATTCTAACACTTATAAAAACTCGTTTTATAATTCCAATATTTTAATTTATAAATATCAATTTATAAATCTTTTATATAAATCAATTTATATTATTATTCTTTTAAAACATCTTTAATCCCCTTTATAATTTCACCATTTTGATTTATAAAATAATCAAATTTTATAAATCCTATATTTTCAACTTTTTATAATAAATTCAAAAATCCCGATTAAATTATTTTATAAAATCATTAGCCTCATATTTTCAAAAATCAACCTTTAACTATATTTCTCAAAAACCATAATTTTTATAACATTAAAATTATAACGTTATTTATTTATAATGGATCAATTCCAAAAATATTTTATAAACATATACTTTCAAAAAAATCACTTTAAAAACCCTTTTTAAAATTCCAAAATTTGGTCCAATGATGCTACATACCAAATAGTCAATCACGACAACAACGATATCATATATCGATATGATAATCAACGAATATCAAAATATCCATAATCAAACAAATACTGTTGAGGAATCCAGTTGGATCCCTCCAACCTGTTTTCCTGCATCCAAAGATGTTAGCACAATACCAATTCCGTTCCAGTACGAAATTATCGTGGTATATGGGATTTAAAATATTATCTGCTTAATAGACGGCGCAATAGGGTCTCATCCGCTATACAATGCGGGAAATCAATAACTGCAATATATACATATGCCAATATATATATATATATATAGCTATTATATATAATACCAATTTCACTGTTTATGAAATATTCGCGGTATATGTTTTTAATAAATAACATCCGCATACTAACGACGCATAATGTCTATTTTAACAATCAATAGATAACAATCATCATTCAAACATGCATTCAAATATTTTAAATCTAACTATTTAAAATAAAATCGAAACCGATTCGATTGAGTGAGAAGTTCTCACCTTGATTTCAATTTCGTTTTAGCGATTTATTTCGAATAAAATTAAACAGACGTTTAATTTTACCCAAAATTCTCACTAACTCCAAACGACTCCAATCCAATTCCATAGCGTAGTGCTCGTCATACGATTCCAACGCAACTGGTTTCGTGCATTTTCGACCTCTTATGAAAAAGTTATGCATTTAACAAGTTTACACGATTTTTATAATATAATAATTTACAGCATTCTTTTTATAATTAACCTAAATCAACGTGGGCCGTTAGATCCATCAGATCCGTGCGCTTCCCCCCTTCTCCCTCTCTTCTTTGTTCACGCGTGCACCAGTAAAGAGGCCGAACCCATCTATCACAATTAGGGTTTAATTTTTCGATTTTTACGGGCGACATGAACACGATCAAGGAGCTCCACGTCAAAGCCCTCACCCAACTCCACACTCGGCCTGAAAAGCTTTGAGCTCGGCCCACACATTTGCACGCAGTTCAAGAACGAACGCAGGCCTTTGAATGCAAATTTCCGTTGATTCGTAGCTTAGAAAACGATCATAGCCGTTGGTTTTAAAGATCTCGAGGAGATCTATAACTTTGCAATTGAACACGAAGCTTGAAAGTGAATGGATCGAGAGATAATCGAGAAAGAAAACAGGAATTTTATGGCCGTTCATATGAGGGGTGGCGGCTGCATTCGGTTTAGGGTTTTTTTTTATTTGTGAGAGAGGGGGCTATTTATAGGGAATTTAACGACACTATTCATTCCGGAATTTCCAAACTCCGATTTACGCGCGGTGACCGACGTTCCTAGGGTTTATCCCGCGTTCCGGACACAATGGAACAGGTTTAGGAAGCTAATTCGGTCATCTGTGCGAGTTATGGCAATAAACGTTCGATTTGAAATTAAACCGATTAAACGATTTTCTAGGCGTTTTAGCTTGCACCGGACAAACGGTAAATCCAATTGACACGAAATTTGAAACCATACAATAATATCACATTACAGATCCGATGAAACTGGTTTCGTCGAAATCCGAGACTTTTTGAAAAATGGCTATTTTAACTCGCCAAATTAATATTAAAACAATTTCGATGCGTTTCGAGCTGCCACGATCAAACGACAACTCCGATTGCTACGAAAATTGAAATCCGATAATAACAGACTATTACGGATCCAATGGAACTAGTTTCGTCCAATTCCGAGACTTTTCGAAAATTGGCTATTTTACAGTCGATAATTAAATATTAAAATATTCAATTTTCACAATTAAACTCTTAATTCGATTTTAAAAGTTCTAAAATATCGTTCTAACTCCAATATGATAAAATAAAATTTTACAAATCATTTTCAATCATATTTAACTCAATTTTCAATTATTTCTGTAATTCCAGCTATTCAATTATAGATTTAATTATTCAATTAAATCCAATTATTCGAAATAAAATTTATTCGACTTATAAATTCACTTATTAATATTTAAAATTAATTAAATATTCAAATTTTAATTAATTAAAATTCTGGGTCGTTACATATTTCCTCCCTTAAAAGAATTTCGTCCTCGAAATTATCAAGTATGAAAAGTTACAGAATTTATTAACTTTCCAAAATTCATAGTTAAACTTCTTATAATTCTTTACTAAGTTCTCAAATCATACTTAGTTATCTTTTCAAAAACAACTACTATTGTTTAACTTTCAACTCCAAATCAAAGTTATAGTTTTCACAATTTTCCAATTTTCTCAAATTTTTTCTAACGCCTTAAATTTTCGGAAAAATTCGCCATATTCTCCTTTGCGCGGCTCGATCCGAAAAAAATGACAGTATATATATCACAAATATACATCTCAATAAGTAATGAGGCATCCTGCAGGGAAAAAAGTATAAAAGTACGATATGTAATCCGAGATATGTACCTTATATTTTATTAGCGAGCATATACGGCTAATATAGCGCGAAAGCGAGCTCCAAATGCGAAGCAAACGCGATCCGCACCTACTAATCACTCAACAAACAACATGAGAACATGCATATATGAAAATAATCTCAATATACATCATATAGCAACATAATAACTATACATGCCAACATAGCAAATGAAACAAAAGCAATATATTCAACCATCAACCAACTATCATTCAACTAGCATTCATTACCAATAAATATTCATTCACATTCTCATTAATATTCAATGAAATGGTTTTTTAATTTAATCACATTTGATTCATTAACAGTGGATGTTTTTACTAACATTCATTTTCAATTAGTTTATATTCACTAATCCATATTCAAGTTGGTTCACTTCCAAATCAAATTCAATTCTATTTAAGATTCATTTAACTTTATTAATTTACTTTGATACCAATATCAACTTCATTCAACAACTCTTAAGTCATACTCCATTTTACAAACATCACTTGTTTTTTCTTAACTTAAATTCCAACTTATAAATCAATTCAGATTCCAATTCTAAAGTAAATTTTCATTTAACTTTAAATTCATTTTTATTTACAACTCATATTCAAAAATATATTCATATAGTTTCACTTCTTATATATATAAGTTTATTTCACAATTGTAAATCACATTAATTATAATTCAATTCTTATAATTCATTTTACTTATACAATTATTCTTTTTACTTAGATTATTCAAACAACTAAACAATCAATTTATATACTCTTTAATAATTATGAAAAATTATCCCTTTATATATAAAATATTCCCAAGGTAAAATTATTTCATTTACCCAATTTAAAACAGTACTGTGTCGAATTGTTCTATTCAAATTTTTATAAACCCCTTCGGCATAGTTGTCGAGACTGTGCTGACAAAGGTTCATATGCCACTCAATAAACCAATCATCACAATATAAAACAATTTTATATTCACTAACAAATACGCACTCATATCTATTACTACTCTCAAACTCATTCTAGAGTACTACTGACTCTATCTCTAATGAGTAATACCCAACAGAACCATGGTTGTCGCTTAACCATATGCTTTGATACCACCTGTGAGGACCCGCAAATCCGTACTCCTTGAATATACACTAATCTCCATAGATTAATTCAAGATGAACAGAAATACGAATTCTCAATGTTTAAGAAAAAGACAGAAGAAGAGAGAAAAAGATAGAAAATAGAGAGAAAAGAAAATAAATAGAACGGAACAGAACAGAAAACAACAGAACAATATCAGAATCTCACAATTCGCAGAGGAACAACATATAATAAATAAATGAATAATCTTTAAACAAAGAACTATATCAGTTATTATATTACATCACATTACCTTACATCAGAGTGTACTACAACAAACAACAACAAACAGCGGAAAAGAAATACTATATACTAATAATATGCCATCCAGCTTGCCTTCAACAACTCCTGAATTCTAGAATATCCTGATAAACCTTAACTCTTGACTGCCTGTGTGGAAATTGGTGGGCACCCAGAGTTTAGGAAGGAAAACAATAAACTCCGAGTCAGTCATGTGATTGGTGTGAGAACTCAAAACAGTTTATTTATCTTTAAAATCAAAATAGAGGAATATTTTTAAAGTCAGTTCGCAATGCTTTTAAAAATGAGACTACCATAAGGCCTCCCGCTCACACACACAATGCAAACGCAGAATCGGAGGAGATTTCTCCTTATGATAGTCAAAGATGCTTGATACGCATTTAAAAGAACATTTGATATTATTACTAGTGCATAGTGTAGGAAAAATTTATTTCGAAAATAAAGATATAAATCTTAGCCAACATAGACATTTCGAACTATGCCTACTATAGCTACCATCTAAACAGTGGTGACCACCATAAGTAAATGGCAGGTTCTACAACTAAAACCGTACAGGTTTCGTATTAGGAATTGGATTTCCAACGAATGATCAGGCCAAGGAACTTCCCATTGCCACATGAGAACGCCTCTAGAAGGACGTCCCCGAGAACCAAACCGGATCTCTGCCAACACAAGGTCAGGTTACCCCTAACAAGGTAACAACTGACACGAGTATGCCATCCCCCGGTCCTTTGGGACCTTTAACCGAGCGCTCTTCATCAACATCACACAATCATAAATAAAGTGTTTCAATATGAGTAAGTATCTAGGCTCCATACCATGATACCACCCTTTTCCAGAAGGAAATGCACATACCCTAAAGGGAGCTACCCCTCATAACCTTGCTGCATCTTTCCTGTTTTGACCATTCCGGGGTGTGAGGCTCGACGAAGTCACGTCCACAAAAACATACTTTATACAAAAGCCATGCTTTGGGTCAACAAATGATCATAGAAATGATCACCAAGATAGACGATCAAATAAATGATCCTATCACAAATAATCAAGACAATGAGCATTTCACAGCAACACTCAGCATGTCACATTACCAAATTGGGAATATATCGCTGATAACCTTCAACTACATAACCTCTGAGCTCGTACGTCTCAGAGAAGGGTGTTCAGCTAAGAGAATAAATTCTCCGCTACCAACAGAAATATATTTGAAAGAAATCTGCTTTATATCTCAATTTGTAATGTCAGACATACAATCCATACAAGTCTGCTCCGGGCTCGAACAGAACCGAAGGCACTTACAAAAAGTCCTTGCAATCCGGATAATCTCTAATCACGTCCGGACTTCCCATCACATAGGGAGTCTCTATACCATAGCTACTCGGTGCAAAGACAATCGACGAGTTGTCCTTTCGCTTTCAAAAATATCCGGTCTTCAACACCGGTCATCAATGCTATCCATTACGTCGTATCACTATTCAGAATGGGTAATCCGAATAACGAGCGCAATAATTTAAAAATAAGTGTAGCATTCAAATCCAAGCAAATCACAACAAATACCTTTCAAAGGTAAATATTGATAGTCGGTTATTGAACTATCAATGGATATGCACACATCACCAGATTCCAAATAATTTTCCAAATTATTTATTTCCTAAAAATATCTTTACAAGATATATAATTCCAATACCTCAAAAATAAATCAATATTTATTTTTAAACAAATTCCATTTCCTTTTATAAATTCCATAGTGAATTTATATTTCAAAATATCCATGCATATACGATTTCAATTATTCATTTCAATTTATCTTTAAAAAGATAAATTCTCAAAACGTTTCATTTCACATTGGAAAAACATTTACATACTTATTTATTCAAATTCACAAATTTTATTTATTTTCAACCTTTGGAAAATATTCAATATACTTAAATCGAAATTAAGCATATATTTCATTCTTTAAGGAAATCATTCTCTTAACCATATTTATTTGGGCCTAAACGAATGTTACGTAAAACATCGTTACGACGACCCAAAATCACTAGTACAGGAATTCAAAGTTTAAATAGATATATAAATCCCAATACTATACAAAACATTTCCTTTCGGAAATCATTTACTATAACAACAGTGTTATAGTCCACCATTTCCTTCTATTTCTCGAAAACGTCTATTTCAACAATGAATGTTGAAATCTATGATTTCGAATCTTAACACGTTTTAAAACATCGTTAGATCGTCTTAATTCTATTTAAAATATCACATTCAAAACAATTTCTTTAACATATTATTCACTATTCAAAAACGTGAATATACTACGTTAACAATTTCATCATTTCTATTCATTTTGTTTCAGAGGATTATTCACTATCTAAAATGTGAATATAACTCCATAAATAAGTTATAAAAATTAACTTATCAAACTAAGTCGTTTGCGGATTTATAAAACAACGTTTATGAATTCCATTTTTATTTATTTTATAACTACTTCCTTTTATAAACCTCCTTTATTAAACTATTCACTTTATAACTCAATTATAAACCAAAGGTTCATATTATAAGTTAAATGCTTATAAAATGATTATTTTACAAAATCGTTCTTTTTAAGACTTTCCAAATTATAAATCTTATAACTTATAAGATTCATTTATTTAACCAAATCTATTCTTCAAATAACTTTACAAATTTTATAAACCTACTGCTTATAAAATTCCATTTATAACTTCACCGTTTATAATTCTATAAATTTCATTCATTCATGAAATTCATTCACAATTCATTCTAACACTTATAAAAACTCATTTTATAATTCCAATATTTTAATTTATAAATATCAATTTATAAATCTTTTATATAAATCAATTTATATTATTATTCTTTTAAAACATCTTTAATCCCCTTTATAATTTCACCATTTTGATTTATATAATAATCAAATTTTATAAATCCTATATTTTCAACTTCTTATAATAAATTCAAAAATCCCGATTAAATTATTTTATAAAATCATTAGCCTCATATTTTCAAAAATCAACCTTTAACTATATTTCTCAAAAACCATAATTTTTATAACATTAAAATTATAACGTTATTTATTTATAATGGATCAATTCCAAAAATATTTTATAAACATATACTTTCAAAAAAATCACTTTAAAAACCCTTTTTAAAATTCCAAAATTTGGTCCAATGATGCTACATACCAAATAGTCAATCACGACAACAAAGATATCATATATCGATATGATAATCAACGAATATCAAAATATCCATAATAAAACAAATACTGTTGAGGAATCCAGTTGGATCCCTCCAACCTGTTTTCCTACATCAAAAGATGTTAGCACAATACCAATTCCGTTCCAGTACGAAATTATCGCGGTATATGGGATTTAAAATATTATCCGCTTAATAGACGGCGCAATAGGGTCTCATCCGCTATACAATGCAGGAAATCAATAACTGCAATATATACATATGCCAATATATATATAGCTATTATATATAATACCAATTTCACTGTTTATGAAATATTTGTGGTATATGTTTTTAATAAATAACTTCCGCTTACTAACGGCGCATAATGTATATTTTAACAATCAATAGATAACAATCATCATTCAAACATGCATTCAAATATTTTAAATCTAACTATTTAAAATAAAATCGAAACCGATTCGATTGAGTGAGAAGTTCTCACCTTGATTTCAATTTCGTTTTAGCGATTTATTTCGAATAAAATTAAACGAACGTTTAATTTTACCCAAAATTCTCACTAACTCCAAACGACTCCAATCCAATTCCATAGCGTAGTGCTCGTCCATACGATTCCAACGCAACTGGTTTCGCGCGTTTTCGACCTCGTATGAAAAAGTTATGCATTTAACAATTTTACACGATTTTTATAATATAATAATTTACAACATTCTTTTTATAATGAACCTAAATCAACGTGGGCCGTTAGATCCATCAGATCCGTGCGCTTCCCCCCTTCTCCCTTTCTTCTTTGTTCACGCGTGCACCAGTAAAGAGGCCGAACCCATCTATCATAATTAGGGTTTAATTTTTCGATTTTTACGAGCGACATGAACACGATCAAGGAGCTCCACATCAAAGCCCTCACCCAACTCCACACTCGGCCTGAAAAGCTTTGAGCTCGGCCCTCACATTTGCACGCAGTTCAAGAACGAACGCAGGCCTTTGAACACAAATTCCCGTTGATTCGTAGATTAGAAAACGATCATAGCCGTTGGTTTTAAAGATCTCGAGGAGATCTATAACTTTGCAGTTGAACACGAAGCTTGAAAGTGAATGGATCGAGAGATAATCGAGAAAGAAAACAGGAATTTTCTGGCCGTTCATATGAAGGGTGGCGGCTGCATTAGGTTTAGGGTTTTATTTTTTTTTTTATTTTTTTATTTGTGAGAGAGGGGGCTATTTATAGGGAATTGAACGACACTATTCGTTCCGGAATTTTCAAACTCCGATTTACGCGCGGTGACCGATGTTTCTAGGGTTTATCCCACGTTCCGGACACAATGGAACAGGTTTCGGAATCTAATTCGGTCATCTGTGCGAGTTATGGCAATAAACGTTCGATTTGAAATTAAACCGATTAAACGATTTTCTAGGCGTTTTAGCTTGCACCGGACAAACGGTAAATCCAATTGACACGAAATTTGAAACCATACAATAATATCACATTACGGATCCGATGAAACTAGTTTCGTCGAAATCTGAGACTTTTGAAAAATGGCTATTTTAACTCGCCAAATTAATATTAAAACAATTTCGATGCGTTTCGTGATGCCACGATCAAACGACAACTCCGATTGCTACGAAAATTGAAATCCGGTAATAACAAACTATTACGGATCCAATAGAACTAGTTTCGTCCAATTCTGAGACTGTTCGAAAATTGGCTATTTTACAGTCGATAATTAAATATTAAAATATTCAATTTTCACAATTAAACTCTTAATTCGATTTTAAAAGTTCTAAAATATCGTTATAAATCCAATATGATAAAATAAAATTTTACAAATCATTTTCAATCATATTTAACTCAATTTTCAATTATTTCTGTAATTCGAACTATTCAATTATCGATTTAATTATTCAATTAAATCCAATTATTCGAAATAAAATTTATTCGACTTATAAATTCACTTATTAATATTTAAAATTAATTAAATATTCAAATTTTAATTAATTAAAATTCTGGGTCGTTACACAGACCCCACAAAGCTAAGGTTATCGCTAAACCAAAGTTATGATACCAACTGTAACGACCCGCCTTTTTGGACAGTTTAAACCGACGATCAAATACACATATCGATTCCAAACCATTCAAAAGGGCAGATGGTTATTGGGGTAAAAAAGAAAAGAAGAGGAAAGATAAACAAAGAAAGGAAACAACACAGAATCTTGCTGCGGAACGATAAAATATAATAGTCAAATAAACAGTTCATGAAGCTGTTTATTATACTTTGACAATTATTCATACAACATTTATCAGAGTTATACATATACAACAGAACAATTAAAATAATGCAGCAGATAGCATGATGCAAGGGTAATAATAGTAATAGTATACCAAATCTTCGTCTTCATCCTCCAGAATAGATCTTCAAAAATCTGAAAAACTCAGGACTGATCCGAGCGCAATGAAAAGACAAACACTCGAGTCAGGACTAAAATATCCTTATGAAAGTTAAATCAATCGTAAATAAATATGAGTGTAACGGTGTCAGAGATGTTTACGGGGTTTGACATCTCATATCTAGTGTCAACGTGCATGCAATAACTCAAGAGATGTTACAGGATTTTCCATCTCTCAAGGATCCGTTAAACTATCTACTATGTAGTAATGTACGCTAAGTAGATAATGCCTATCAGTAATATAAAGTATCAAAATAGCGTTAATGCGTTACCATAATCCCCCTTAACACATTTTTATAGTGCCATAGTCTATACAGCACCGTAAGCCCCACCGTAAACTTGTGGTTATCAGAGGGTACCCCATAGGTATAACACAAAACATAACGTAGTGGTCGCGAATAGGATAATCAGTATGACAAGGTACATGAGGCGATACCAACTAGGATACTAGTAGTTGCGTGATCCGGACTGATGTTGAGCATAGCCAGCAGCTACCCCAACACCGCGAAACAACACTCCCAAATCAAGGGGTGCACCCAAATCGCATCACAAATGTAATAGATATGGTATCGAAGAACTGTGTCCTCTAGAGATGGCGAACCTCAATGGCCCGGCGCGGCTCCTGTTTTAGTCATGTCAGGGGTCATCCAATATCGTTCTCTTTCTTCAGTCAACGCGTTCACCAAACCATCCACTTCATTCTAGATCAACACTCCGCGTATAATAGTTATTAAAGTGGTTTTCGGTAACGACGGAGAGTATGTCCATATCCGATCCTGGTCACTTTAATAACTACGTATTATTACACCGTTGGCTCTTTTACATTTCAAATCGATTCATAATTGATATCAAAATATCATATTCGCTTCCAAATCAAATCCATTTCAAATATCATTGTATCTTTTCAAATGTAAGATTCCGTTTCAAAAACATTTTTCGCATCAATATCTCATTTCGATTTCAAAATCATTTCGAATTTCAATTTAGGTTGCAACTTCATTTGACCCAATTCGTATTTTAATTCAAGATTTAAATATAAACATTTCACCTTATTGACCAGCTTAGTATTTTAGAAAATAGTTTTAAGTAGTTTAAAAGTAGTTTTAAATAATTAAAATACTTAAAATACTTAAAATCTTAAAATGGATTTGAAATAGATAAATTTAGTTTAAAATAATTTAAATTGGGTTAAGTAGATTTAAAATAGATTAAAAAAGTTTAAGTATTCAAAATGGTTTATATAACCGAGCAATTTGGAAAACAAAATGACACAGCTTCAAAACCAATCCATTTCAATTATAACTTCCCAATTCAAATCAATTTCAATTTCCATTCTACCAATTCAATTTCAATTTCGATTCAATCAATGTCAACTTTTACTTCAAATTAATTCAATTTTCATTCACCTTTAATTTATTCAATTTCAATTTTATAGCGATTTGGAGCTTGATGTTCAAAATACCAATTTATACCACTTAACACAATTATCCGTCAAAAATTCAAATCTAAATCCAAATTTCAAATATGATTCAATTTCAAGCTCAATTTCAAAATATCATTTTTATATCACTTTCACTTAGTAATATTCAAAGCTCGAATTTAGGTTCAATCTTTAAAACAAATTAATTTTCGAAATTCAATCATATCCAAATTTTAAATTTCAAAGTCTCAACTTAAATTATTTAACAATTTCTTTTAATCAAAATTTATTTCAACATTCCAAACTCAATTTTTCAATAAATTCGATTTCTATAAATTAATTTCTATTTATAACTTTTAAATCCAAACATTTAAATAAATTTCAAATTGACGATTTTAAAAATTATTAATTTAGCCAATTCGGTGTCCGTATATAATTTTCTATCCTATAGCCAAGTAATTATTTATTTCAATCAAATGTCAGGGATGAATATATATTACTTAAATCAAATCATAGTGTCATATGTATGCATAACAGTATATATAAGCAAATAAACATCCAAACATTTAAATATCAACCAATAACATCCATCAAAATACATCATCCAATAGACAATACAATTCATGGCAGTTTCATAGTTACCAATGTCAGGTAATTTAATCGCAATTCAATTTCAATTTCAATTTCAATTTCAATTTAACTGTCAATTTAATTTCAACGGTTAATTCAAATAACAATCTATATGACATTTAAATTTATCAAACAACGACAAATAAAATTCATACCACTTCATAATATCATATTTAACTAGCATAAAGATATTTAGTACGTTGTGAGCGTTATAAAACACTCACCTCGATTTTTACGATTTTAAATCAAATCGAACGACGTTCAATTTAACCCAAAATTTTCTCTAGATCCAAACGATTCCAATCCAGCTCCATTGTGTAGTGCTCGTCCATACGAACCCAACGCACTTCGTTTCGTCCAAAATGGACCTCGCATCGACAAGTTATGATATCTAGAAGTTAATACGAATTTAATAAAATTTAAATTAACAGTTTCCTTATTATTTACAACCTTTAATCACGGCCATTCATTCTGCAGATCACGGCCACGCGCTTCTTCATCTCACGCGCGTGCTCCTTCACCAGGTTGCGTTCGAAATAACCCATGCCGTTCCTTTTATGGTTACATGCCGCAACAACCTCGCTACACGAAACTCCATCACACTACCGCCAAATCGAAGCCCCTCGCGTAAGCTACGTTCGGCCAAGGGGACGAAGAACTCGGTTGAGCTTAGAGGCTCGAAAACGTGGCTGGCCAGCCCACCTTTGCACGAGGATTCACGTCAATCCGCTTCGTTAAATACGATCTTGACCGTTGAACTGGTAGATCACATCGCGATCTACAATATTGTAGTTGAAAACTTTTTGAAATTGTGAACGGATTTGAAGAATTTGAGGGGAGAAGAACTGACATTTTCGGCCATTTGTTGTATAGGAGGCGGCTCCAAAACCCTAGCTATTTATTATTATTATTTTTTGAATAAAGGGGTCTATTTATAGAATTTATCGAAACACTAATCATCCCGGGTTTTCCGATCTCCGATTTACGCGCGGTGACTAGCGTTCCTAGGGTTTATCCCGCGTTCTGGACACAATGGAATAGGTTTTGAAAGCCAATTCGATCATCTGTGCGAGTTACGAAAATAAACGATCAAATTTAAATTAAACTGATTAAACGAATTTCTATGCGTTTTTGCTTGCCCCGGACAAACGGTAAATCCGATTGACACGAAATTTGAAATCTTACAATAATATCACATTACGGATCCGATGAAAATGGTTTCGTCGAAATCCGATACTGTTTGAAAAATGAGTATTTTAACTCGTCAATTAAATATTAAAACAATTTCGATGCGTTTCGAGCTGTCACGGTCAAACAAAAATTCCGATTGCTACGAAAATTGAAATCCGATAATAACAAACTATTACGGATCCAATGGAAATAGTTTCGTCCAATTATGAGACTGTTCAAAAATTGGCTATTTTTTAGTCGATAATTAAATATTAAGATATTTAATTTTCACAAATAAATTTTAAATTCAGTTTTAAAAGTTCTATAACATCACTATAACTCCAATATGATAAAATAAAATTTTACAAATCATTTTTAATCATATCAAACCCGTTATTCAATTATCCAGTAATTTCCAATTTTAAAATCTTAGTAACTCTATTATAATCCCAATATAACTTACATTCACTTTGGAAACCAATTTGAATCATATTAAATCAAATTTCAATTTCACTCTATTTTCATGTATTAAATTTCGATATCAAATTAATCATATCAAATTCGGAATTTAATTATTCAAACATTTGTAATATTAAATTTAAACAAATTTGATTATTCTTAGATCACTATCTCTTGAAATATTCAAACGAACTTATAAGATTTAACCTTTAAAACTAATTCAAATTATAGAACAACCATTTCCATTAATCAGTTATCCAATTTCCGTTATTCAATTATTTAATAAGTTTTAAATATTTACTTTAAACAATTTACCTGTTCAATATTCAATATTTGATTTTAAATAAATTTTACTTATCAATCAATTACTCTCTTATACCCAATGAATTCAATATTTATTATCCTATACTATTGATTTCAAAGGTATTCACTAAGTAGCATTTATTTTCATTACTTGGATAATTATTGTTGCAATTCATTCTAGTTATTTTTATTCCAACGAATTACAAAATTTTTCTAACATTAAATCGTGAAATCTTATTAAATTAGCTATTTTAATTATCGAAAATTTACGGGTCGTTACAAATTAGCGGGCCTAGCTCAACGTTTTGGTTAATTATAAATGACTTGGTTTAGTATGGGTTAGGATGCAAGGTTAGTAGAGTTACATAGTGAAGATGCCTTTCACCTAAAGGCTACCAGAAGTTGCGTAAGTACTACTAATTATGGAACATCTCCAACTATAGGACCCGTAGAGGGGTATACGTGCGTGTATAGTTTTAGGGAAAATATACCGGGGGTTCATCTTAGATTTGAAGTACTAAATGGCTCGGTAACTTTAGGGATTTTAAGGGTTTACTTTGGGAATTGAGGTATTAAATGGTCGTTAGGTCTGCCTCCTTCTTATTTAAGAAGTCTTAATTAACCTACGATGGTGCCGAATTGGGAAATAAGGTCTGCTTCATTTCTGAACAAGAGAAAGAGATATTAACTAACCGGAGTAAGAATTTTCATTGACTTATATTAGATAAGTCTAAACGGGATTTCGGCTATGGGTGTTGGCGGGCTATGTTAGTGTTGTTAATAAACCAGTATTTAGAAATAGGGCTGACATATATACTTTAACTACCAGTAGTTCTAAGCGGTCATTAGCAAAGACTTGGGTTATACCTGGATGGATTTCTCTTTCTACCAGTGTATAATCTATATAGGATACACTAGAACTTCAAAGGTTAATTAATTATTTGTTTCTTAGGGGTTGGCTGGTTAACCCTTAGATAAGTCTTTAAGATGTGTTAGTAATATGACTAATTAAATTATAAAGCCGTATCTAGAGGTCATCTGTAACACCTCAAAATTTTAGCAGAAAATTTAATAAGAAAATTAAATTTAAATATAACAAGGACTAAAATGGAGTTTTTACAAACATCCGAATTTGGCTTTGAAACTAGCACCATTGCATTCGTAGCAATTTCTGAACAATTTTAATATATAACACTTTAAAAGTCAATAGGGAGTAGCAGTCGATCGGTTGATGACCGAAATACGTAATCTTAACCTCGGCCTAAGGCTCAGGTAAGAAATAAAAATAATAATAGTATATATAACTGTATTGTATACATATGTGTGGTTGTTAGAGATAGTAAGGAAGCTAGTTACCTATGAGATGGTGCTAGGACATTGCGGGTTGGGTAAATTTACTTTACCCAATGAGGGTCGATTATTCGAATGGGGGCGATTCTATTGCAAATGGCACTTATAGGAGGTTTTACGGTTGACATGCAGCATCAACTAATGCCTGATGAAGTGTGCGGTCCTGGCAAAATGGGATTCCTTGGTATTTAGGATTCTGACACGACGTGATACTATGCTATTGATGGATCCTGGCACATGCAATAAGAGGTGTATACTACGATCGAGAGGTGGATATGGATGTTGACAATGAGACACACCGAAGAGTCGGCATTATGGGCTCCCATCGATGCGTAGCTGGGTTCGTATAGTTGTAGTTGTGGAAGTTTATTCCAATGCGGTAAGTGTAGGGAAACCTATGTGCGATAGTTATGCATAGTGTAATGTGAGACGTATTCCTATATGAAAAACGTTGTAGGATGATCTATGTTGAGAAGCTCTAGGAGCGGTGTCGATCGTTAGTTATTGAGGTGTGATATGTAGTTCAATCCTTTTAGGAGCCTACACAAGTTGTAGTATAGATGTGTGTTAAGTAAAGATCCTTAAGTAAAGGACTCTAGGAATACGCAAATATTTGTAGGACACCCTAGGTCACATAGAGTAGAATTAAAGTCAACTGCATATGATCACAATATGTTAAACATGTACTTACTCACCAGAATTTTCTCCGACTCACACTTTTTACTTTCTTTCTCCATTACAGGAGGACAGGGTAGCAGGTGATTTGGCCTGATTTCAGAACCTAGAGAGGCGAGCTCATCACAGGAGTTGCTACCATGTAATTGTTTATCTTATCAATACCGAGTATTTCTTTTATCAAATTATGAGTGGCATTTCTATGTACTCTGTATTTGACTACACACTTTTTATCTGAGGTTGTATTTGAGACATTTTCTAAGATAGTTATTTTCTATGTTTTTATTTCGTTCCATTCCGCTGTGAGTTATGAAAGTATAGTATATCTTAGATCATATTTGCTTATTTTTAGTCTCTATAATGTTATAAAAAGCTGATAGTTCATATTTCTTGGCACCAACACGAGTCCAAAAGTCACCCTAGGCTTTGGATTGGTATGTGGAGGGGTGTGGGTTATCACATTTGGTATTAGAGCATAGGTTCAAAATTTCTTATGTATTAGGTGTGTATAGAGAGAATGTACTAGAATTTCTTTTGAAAAGAAACTGATTACTTGAAAAGGTTTGTAAAACATTTTCGAATTTTTTTTCAAAAAGGGGTTCCAAAATATGTATATATATATATATAGATAAATGTTATCCTAAATTTTTATATATCGTAAACTTTCTCTCTTATTCATGCCTATCCTATCACTTATTTCTGCCTATAACAACTATGGAAACTTGCTAACAAAATTCTTAAAAATCACAGATAAATATGGGCGATCCCATAGGTTTTGGCTTAGGTGACGCAAATGAGATTCCGGGTGTGAATGGCCCAATTTGATTTCGCTCGTATCTTCAGGCAAGGTGAAAAGCCAAGCTTAATCCCACTAGAGGACCTAAGAGAGAGAGAGCAACAGGTGCAGTTCCTTCCCACCAACCTTTCGTGGACTTTACTAATTTATCTAAGGATTTCTCTAGCCTCTGAGGAAAGCTGTATGTAGGGACTACGTCATATGTAGACTAGAGACATGGATTCGTGCTTATAAGAGGATCTTTGGATTGATGGGTCTTACTGATGAGATTAAGAGACAATTAGACACTTGGTAGTTATATGGTGAGAATTGGTTGGAGATAGTTATGGCAGTGACCGAGGGAGGAGAGATCACTTTGGGAGAGTTTCAAAAATGCTTTAAGACGAAGTTTCTTTCGAAAGCTGAGGAAGGAGTAAAGTTAGAGAAGTTTATTCGCTTAAAGCAAGGAGATATGTTAGTAAAGGAGTATGTCAATCAATGAGCTAGCTAGATTTAGGATGGAGTTGATTAATATCCCACATAAAAAGGCTTTGAAGTTTGCTAAAGGAATGAACCAACCTCTTCAAGATTTAGCTCTAAGCCATACTCTCATGGCGCTACCTATGAGGGTTTAGTGGCGATGGCATTGCTAAATACCATTTCCAAGGAGGAAGCTAAGGAAGAACCAAAAAAGACTAGAGGGAAAGCACAGCAGTAGAATCAGCGCAAGGGGTGATTTGGACCCAATGGAAAGATCATGAAGCAGGATATGCATTGAGTGCTGGACGTAGGGTTTAAAGGTAAGTGTTATAATCGCAATCAGTTTGTGCATATGAAGGGGAAGTATCCAACACCTCCAAAAATCTCTGCCTGGGTGGTTCTTGCTTATGTATTGAACGTAGTACCTAGCTCAAGTGTGCCACTAGTAGTAGATAAGGGGAAGAAGGTCACGATCGAAGGTGTTTTGACTTTATCGGGTTTATCCATTCGTACTTTATTTAACACAAGAGCATCGCACTCTTTTATATCTAGTAGACTTGTGGATGAGTTACACTTAGACACTAGGACAGTTACAGAACTTGTAGTTGTGTCAAACTTGTAGGAGTATCAACCTATTTGTCTATCATATGTAGGGGTTTTAAATTATTCATATTGGGGGTTAAGTTTGATTCCGATGATTTTGTCTTTGGATTTTCTAGGTTTGGGTTGATATTGGGCATGAATTGGACGATGATGTATGAGCCTATATTAGATTGTGATAGGAAGATTATTAGATTGAGTACGTGTAGTGAACGTAGCTTGGAGGTTTATTGCGATCCCCAAGGACTAGTTTTGTTGAGTTACTTATATTCTTAGACCTATCACATGACAAGCTAGATTTAGTGCCTATAGTTAGAGATTACCTAAAATGTCTTTTTCAAGGTTATCGGTCTCCCACCACAGTAAGAGATCGAGTTTTGAATTTTCCTTGTAGAGAATGCCAGACCTATTGCCTTAAATTTGAGGCATATGGCTCCAACGGAGAGACACGAGTTAAACAAGAAAGTGAACAAGTTATTGGAGAAGGGCTTCATTAGGAGAAACATATTAGAGTAGGGAGCACCAGTTGTCTTTACAACCAAGGCGAATGGTTCCTTGAGACTTTCTTTGACTATAGGAAGCTCGATAAAGTCAAAAATAAGAATCAGTATCCACTACCTTGTATAGACAGTCTCTTTTGATTAGTCGGTTATACCGAAGGTGTTCTTGTAATGACCTGGAAATCCACACAATTCAAGCTGACAATAAACCACACATGTCCAAGCCAAATTTAATGGAAAGACAGATAGTTATAGGAATGAAAGAAGAATGAGGAAGAGAAAAGAAGAGAAAAAGAAAATTGAAACAACACAGAATCTCACTGCGGAACGAATAATGTAGAATATACAACAAATCCTTCACACAAAGATAATATACATATACCAATTAAGGTACACCAATCTATTTCAGCCGGGGCAGTAATAATAGCCCGTCCATACAGCTTTTTGATAAATACAACCATTAGACAACATAGCGGAACATAAAGAAATACTTAGATACTTTTGGACCTCCAGCTCATCTCCTAAGCTCTAATACATCCAAAGAAATCTGTAAATATACTCGGTCTGACCCTAGCATTATAATAAAATAATACCCCAGTCAATCTGGAAAACCATCGTGAGAAAACACACCCAAATAAAATTTAAAGTTATAAAAACCTTTGGAATCGGAAGTATCTCGAAGACCACCCCGCATATATAAATGGATAGGTTTTTACCTAACGATAATTAAACTATTTTAAATGAAATTCTCTGATATTATAATAGTGTCTAAGATACAAATATTTTTAATCATAGCAGAAATTGTTACATTAATTAAATTCCAGCATAATAAGTAACAACTGAAACCGTAAAGGCATGTACTGGAGAATGGATTTTATACAATGACTGGGCTATGAGGGTACTGCCCGTCATGGTGCATCTCTAGATAAAATAACACCAAGCACCTCGCTAGGATCCCCTGCCAACATAGAACTGGCTTACCCTTTACTATATAGTGCCGAATATGATTATCCATCCATTACTGGGCCCCGAAACATACAGATGGGAGATAATATCGATTCTAGATAGGGATGATCATACCTACTTGGGAGACACCCACTTAGCCCTGGTGCAACTCCCATTTTTAAGTCATTCCTGGTTAATGAGGTTTAAGTCTATGTTTACCTTTTATATGGAACTCCCCACTTGGAATGCTAACATTGCCATCCAGGCAACAACGCAATGCCAGCATTCATCCATACAAGTTCGTTTTGGGACTGAACGAAACACTTGAGCGCTCCTCTTCAGTTCCATCATCTTCAAGATGTCTTCACTTCGAAAAGCTTGAGTTGGATTTAAGTGGTTTTTGCATAACATATCCCATCCCCATCTCTTCGAAACAACTTCCCCTGATTTTCGATAAACTCAACTTCGCTTGTTTAGGAAATAGCAGTCAAAGGTAAGAGCAGAGATCATCTCCTAACCGTTAGTGGATGGATTTACTTATTGTTTGTCGTAGGAGAACAAAATGAAATTTATATGCGTAGCATAACATCATCGGAGATGACTATGCCATATAACTCACGTGTTTCTCCTAGATATTTCTACAGTTACATTTTTGGTCTATATTTGATAGTCGGTTATTAACTATCAACAAAACACACATCCAAGTCAAGGATTTATTTCAAAGGGAAAACAAACATTGGTTAAGCATATAAGTAACCACTAACCTCCTTTTAATTAATCTTTCATTAATAAAAGTAACTTAGTAAATTACTTGCATAAAAATACTTTTATAAAGACATATTCACAAATCTCTATATATTTAATACTTAAAAAATATCTACATACTTATGTCAACAGTATAAGTACACTCACAGAACTGTTGGAAGATATTTTTTACACAATTCTAGACCATTTATAAACTCCTTTATAAATATCTAAAATTACTTATGAACTATTTATAATCTCTAAAACCATTTATAAATGTTTCTAAATCATTTCTCAAGTCATTTATAAACTCTTTATAAATCCATGCTACTATTTATAAACTCTTTTTGTAAATCTATAAACTCATTTGTAAAATTTATAAATATCTAACCATTTATAAAACTCTTTTCACCTTTAGCTAATCTTCCTTTATGTTTCCAATCCATGTTATAAAACACCTCCTATAGAAGCCAATCTGTTTAAAAATTCTATTTATAAATCTTGAAAATATTTACAAATAAATTATAATCATTTACTTCAAAACACTATTATACAATAATAAACATTATAAATAAATAAATATGAACTTTAAAACATTATAACATAAAAATTAATAATTTCAGAAAATTCTTTAAAAATAATAGTAATTTATCTTCAATATTATTATAAACAATATAAATTAATTTCCAAAACTTTGTTGATAAAAATTTATAATTAGTTTCAAACCATATTAATATTTTAAATAATTTACTTCTCAAAATATTATAATATTTATAAACAGCTTTAAAACATAATAAATTTAAATAAACAACCTTTTAAAACATAAATAAATTTCCTTGATAAAATCAATCTTAAATTTCAATATAGTCATTTCCATATTTATAAAACTGTATTTATAAATCTCTTCCTATTTTATAAAACTTCCTTTTTATTTATAGAAAATCTCTTTATTTATAAAAAAACCCCATTTATGACTCTATCCCTTTATAAATCTCTTCCTATTTTACAAAACTTCCTTTTTATTTATAGAAAATCTCTTTATTTATAAAAAAAACCCATTTATGACTCTATCCCTTTATAAATCTCACTTATTTATAAAATTCCATTTAAAACTGTCACGAACCGAAATTCAGCAATTGAAAATCGACACCCGTACTTCACTTGTACCCGAATGCCGTAGATTCAACCGTTGAAATTCGATTCGCGCCGGAGCTTATAACACATTAAGCATAACAACACAGCGGAAGAAAAACAATATATCATCGATATACAACATTCAATACAATAGTCTGATATAATGAATATCACATAATTAGAGATACAAGATAACAGCAGAAGAAATAACATAACTGGATGGTCTAGATTTTGCAACCATCGACAGCGGAAAGATAACTCTAATAAAATTTCCAAGTGAGAAAGCGAGGATCCAATAGAATGCATCTTCAATGCCAAAGCTCCAAGAAATCCAATCTAGAAGCTCGAACCACCACCAAGTTGGACTTAAGCAAGTCTTGTCCCGAATGTTGAAGAGAAGCACAAAGCGATAGCCAAAATCCAAAGGCTGAAAGCTATCGACGCTATATCTACTAGCTGACTATTGAAAATCTAAATCTAGGCTGCCTGTGTGGAAAATTGTGGGCACCCAGAGTTTAGAAAGGGAAGAATAAACTCCAGGTCAGTCATGGGACTGGTATGAGCAAACAAAAATATTTTTATCTTTATCAAAAGTAAAAAAAATTTAAAAAATCCGCAATGCTTTTTGGAAAATGAAACTACCACAAGGCCTCCTACCACACACAATGCAAGTGCACACTTGGAGGAGATTTCTCCTTATGATAGTCAAACATGCTTGGTACAAAAAATCCTTTTGATATTATTATTAGTGCATACCGTAGAAAAAATTTGCAAGTATAATATTAATCTTAGCCAGCATACATACCATTATAGTATGCCTACTATAGCTACCATGTTAAATGGCAGGTTCTACAACTAAAATCGCACAAGGCACGTATTGGATGATTGGATTCCAACAATGGTCAGGCAAAGGAACTTCCAATACCGAACGGAACGCCTTTGGAGGGATGCCTCCGAGAACCTAATCGGATCTCTGCCAACACAAGACCGGGTTACTTCTGTAACTAAGTAACTACTGACACAAGTATGCCACCCCTAGTCATTACCAACCTTTATCCGAGGTGCCTCTCAACCAACAACCGAAAAGCAATAAGTCTGTAACAACCACATAAGTTAAGCATTTGGGCTCCATACCATGATACCACCTTTTATCCAGAAGGAAATGGACATACCCCTCAAGAGACACTACCCCCAAATAACCTTGCTGTAATGATTCCTGTTTCGACCATTACCGGATTGTGAGGTTCGATGAAGTCACGTCCACAAAGCTATGCTTTTTACAAAAGCCATGCTTTGATCAACAAATGATCAGCAGCACTTTGTATGCCACATTACCAAATTGGGAATGTATCACTAGTAACCATCAACTACATAACCTCTGAGCTCATACGTCTTAGAGAAGGGTGTTCAGCTAAGAGAATAAATTCTTCGCCACCAAATAGAAATGTATTTGATAGAAACCAGCTTTACATCTCAAAGTGTAATTTTAGACACACATCCATACTAATCTGTTCCGGGTTCGAACAGAACCGAAGGCACTTCAAAAGAAGCCTTTGTAATCCGAGTATTCACAATCCCGATCGGACTCCCCATCACATATGGAGATCTCTATACCGGCGCGATTAGTGCAGAGACATTTGACGGGTAATCCTTTTGTTCTCGAAAATACCCGGTCTTCACCACCGGTCTTCAAATGCTATCCATATCATCGTATCATTAATCAGAATGGCTTATATGACATAAGGTCCTCTCCCGGCTAAATCGAATAATGAGCACAATATTTAAAACATATGGATCTTGGGATCTTAGTTAAGTGAAAACTTATTACCCAAAACTTTTCTTTCAAATGTTTAAACAAATTACCGTTTCCAAATCTTTTTAAACAAAATGATTCACCCTTTAAAATCCACTTCAATTTGAAACCAAGGCTCACCAACCTTTCACAAAGATTAATTTATAATTTTCAAAACTATTTACAATTCAAAATCTTTTATACAAAAGATATACCTTTAAGATTCTCTTCAATTGGGAACAAAGTTTACAAATCTTTCACAAAGATTCAATTATAGCTTTCAAAACAATTCCATTTCAAATTGAAACCCCTTTCAACAAAACTAGAAAAGTTTTCTTTATTTGAAAGCCATTATCATTTGAAAAAAAAGTTTTCGTTTTGAAAAAAATATGATCAAATATGCACAAGTTACATCCTTTAAAAGTATAACTTTGATTAAGTTTAAATTCCCAAAATAATACTTTCAAAATACTTTAAAATGGTTTAAAACTATATATATACATTATATAACTTGTATAAACCTTTCAAACCAAATTTCCAAAATGATTTCAAAACTTAAACAATATATATATTATTCAAACTAAATTTCAATTTCAAACTTTCTTTCAAACGCTTTTCATATTCAATCCAATTCCATTTCCAAAACCATTTGGATTCAAAATTCAACTTTTAAACCATTTCATTAAATTCAAATATCTACGACTTAACCAATTTCCTCGTGCAATTCATATTTGTGTGTGTAAGGTGTAGTCAGGGGTTTTACACAATAGTGCAACAACATCAATAGTCACAAATTCCATCGTATCAATATCGATAAGCGGTATAATCTATAACGCTTATCTTCCATTCACATATTCACAGATAAATAATATACATTCATCATAGATAAATAAATTATATTCATCACAACTCAAATCGAAATAATTCATAAAACAAAAAATTGCACACCAGAGATATCAAACAATTCAACATTCAATAAAATTCAAACATCCTAAGTAAGATCAATTAGTCATCTGATTAAATTAAATCAGATTAATTACTTATGAATACATTACTAGTCCTGGTTAATTAACATTAATTAATTACAAACCATTTAAATTCATTAACCTTTAATCATTTATTAATTAACCTTTAATAATAAATCAATTAACCTTTAAATTATTAAATAATTAATCTTGAATTATTTAATTATCCTTTAATTAATTAACTACATTAACCAATTAATCCTTAATTAATTACCATTTATTAATTATAATAAATGATTAACCCTAATCAATTACATTAATTAATTAAACTTTAAATCATTAATTAATTATCATTAATTACTTTCATTAATTAATTATCTTTATTTAATTTCCCTTCAATCACTTAATTTAATTAATTTACTCATAATTACTTAAGATTTTAATTATTAATTAATTACTTAACTAATCTTTAAACTAAGAAATTATTCTTTAAGTAATCAACCCTTTAACCATTTATCATTAAGTAATTAATTACATTAATTTATTTGATTAACCTTAAATTAATAACAATGATTAATTCTCCTTAATTTCTTTCATTACCTGATTAGCCTTTAATTTCATTTTATTACTTAATCTTTAATTACCCAAAGCCTTGATTAGCTTGAGACAACCCACTTATCCTAATCACTAATTTAATCACATCATCAATTTCTATTTGAAAATACTTAAGAAAAATAATTATTCCAATATAATTATTCACAGCCCAAAACAATTTCAAACATATTTTTAATTTAAAATCTTTGAAAACTTGAATTAAAACTTGTTTATAATTTAAATTTGAAAACTTAGTTTATTTTACTTTAAAACC
This sequence comes from Allium cepa, assembly GCA_030765085.1. Taxonomy (NCBI): domain Eukaryota; kingdom Viridiplantae; phylum Streptophyta; class Magnoliopsida; order Asparagales; family Amaryllidaceae; genus Allium; species Allium cepa. The sequence continues at coordinate 621,862,046 of CM060941.1, forward strand.
TTTTTATTTTTAGTATATTTTAAAGTTTAATTTTGCAAACTTACTTTACTTTTAAAACTTCAATACTTTATTTCATTTTTTTGAAACCTCTAAAGAAAACCCTAGTCATCCCCACAAAACACTCGAGCCAAATGCTATTTTTCCCAAGCCACTTCAATTTCAAATTTACTTCGAGTCAACATGCGATATCTTCGAACAAGAACCCGAGATGCTCTTCGTCTTCCCCAACCATTCCATCAACCCAGATACGTACAAATGCACGTACACGTGCACGGAAACTCTGGTCGCCTCCAATCACTACCGCGATCTTCATCATGTCGCCGACAAACCCATTGACCAGCATGACCATCCAACACCATCGATTTCTGAAGAAATCGAAAACAAACATATCGACTATAAACGGTATAGTTTATCCCAAATCGCTTTGCCTCACCAAACCCAGACGCCAGAAACCTCGCCGCCGCTACCAGAGGTGGTTCGATAACCAACGCGATGACTCCCCCCGGTGCGATCGATTCCAGATCACCCACTGTAGAGAATTTGATTCGAAAGCATTAACGAAACCGACTACTACACAAACCCTAAATCAACACTGCCTGATCTCCATGGTGAACTAGAATTTAAATGAACATTTTTCTGATAATCACCTATCCACCAGCCTCGTCACTATCAATCGCGACATCCCATTCGTCGTCGTTTGTCGGATATTGACGAAAACATGTTTACTGTTCAACTCGAAAAATCTCGGCCATCCCAATCTTAAAAATTATGATTTCTTTTTCTAAATTCATCATTTGCAAGCGTTAATCAAATTATGGAATCAAAACATGAGATTAATTCATTTGATTTTCTGACCAACATTGATTATTACTGTGATATTTATTTTTAGAATCAATTGGTTAATAAAATTGCTTGAAATTATTTTTAAAATTGGTATTATACAGTTATGATCAACTTTTATTTAACAATCATCACCTAAATATATTTATAATCTGAGATATGAATTTTTCTTATGAAGGATGCTTGCTTGAAGAACAACAGATAGGGGTAATGCATATTCCCAGACATGCATACTTATCTCTTTATATATATATATACAGATATACAACACATTTTCTTTTGTACAAACACATCATCATCATAGGCATAAAAAATTTAAGCATATCCGGTTTTAAAAAAAATAGATTTGATCACCTTAGAATGAAGAACAGAGGATCAGGCTTTGAATTTTTTCTTTAAAACTGAAAAATTGAGTTGATGTTGAGGTGATCTTGCTCAGGTTTTAAAACTTGAATTGTTAGCTTCAGATTGAAATTTTTGATCTTGTTTGATTGTTGAAATGATTTTTCTTCTTTGATTTTCACTCTATTTTTGATTCTTGGCTTTTGAATTTGAGTTGAATTAATTTCCAGATTTTAGTTTTGCTTTGAATTTCATTCCCTGGATCTGTTTTATTTATTTATTTATTTTTCCAGTTTCTTGTTTTTTGAGAAAACTGTTACTGATTCTCTTTTCTGGTTTTGATTTTGAGTTTCCAGGCTTGATATTGAAGATATGAGAAAATGAATGTAATCTGGTTTTACTCTTCAATATATAAAATTTTAATTCATCTTAAGAAAGATTAATGCCACTTGTTCATTTAGTTTAACACTTGTTAATGCATGACAACAAGTATTCAACACTTCTTAATTTCTTGCATTTTTATGTTTAAATCCTCCTTTAAATAATTTTATGAATTTTAGTTTTAAACCCTTGTGTAATAAATTGTAACATATACACAAACAAAAATAAAAAAAGGAAGTTTAACCTTTTAATTATATATATATATTTATTTACAAACCAAATTTAATTCAAGCAATTTTAAATATATATATATATATATATATAAATTTTTTCTTAAATCTTATTTTAATCAAATCTACATATATATGTTTTATACATTTCCTATTTTACACTTATACTTTTTCTTTAAATCATATTTATACAAATTAAAGAAAAAATGATTTTAAAACTAATTATACATTGATAAGTAATCACATATATTTTCATATATATATAAGAATTTAATTTTAAATAACATTTTGAAAATTTATTATATTAAATTCGAAATATAACTTTCAAATTTTAATGTGTGTGTATATATATAACATATGTATATTAAATGTAGTTTTATATCCAGTTTATATTTTAATACATTTATGTTTGAATTTTAAATTAAAATTCTTTTTACAATCTATATAAAACAAACATATATTTTATTTATTTTAGAAAATTAGATTTAGTTCACAATTTTAACCCAAAATTTTACTCAAAAATCGGGAATGTTACAGATTCCCTCTTAAGAAAAATTTCATCCTCGAAATTTGCTAGGGAGACAACAAAGAATAGATGGAGAATATTCCATCGGATCAAACTGAGTATCTATTCTGAATTTAGCTTACCAAATCAAAATATCGTCAATAATTATGAGAACAAACTCGTTCAATATTTCACGAAGTACTCCGGTCATCCAGTCTACGAAATATGCAGGGGTATAGGTTAGTCCGAAGGGCAACTAACCATTCGTAGAATATATTTGGATCCCAGTAAAATAGACAAATGGATACTCAACTCAGTTTGGAATATCCCAAAGTATACACCAACTTGTCCCTCTTCGGACTTTGATCTTCACAAGAAATCACAACAAAAATTTCAAACTTTGGTTTTAACCGAAATCGTTTTATTTGATACAAATCTCTGTATTTTGTTTAACCAGTTCATTTTAAATAGAAATTTCAAATTTATTAATAGAAAACTGATGAAGAAATGATTTAGGGACCTTCTATAATGATTCGTAGGGCCGCCATTACACCAAAACTTCTTCTTGCAACTGCCATAAAGCCATCAAAGAATTGAAATTGGATGAGCAAAAGAGATTGATGAGGAAAGTTGTTTCCGTTGTTGCAGGGTATTGACCATTTGTAGTGGAAATACCCTGTCCCCTGTCTCGTCCTCTTCTTGCACTCATATTCACTATCGGTGGATAGTAAGAGAAAAACAGAGGCATACAGACGAATATCTTAGGGAATACTCATTCTAGGGTATACTTCACCCTATCTCTAACGAGTTACCTAATGTGTTATACTCCTGAGCTAAAATCCAACCTTCAACTCTGATAACAAAATGTCACGACCCGAAATTCAGCGTTTGAAAATCAACACCCGTACTTCATTTGTACTCGAATGCCGCAGATTCAACCGTCAAAACTCGATTCGCGCCGGAGCTTGTAACACATTAAGTATAACAACACAGCGGAAGAAAAACAATATATCATCGATATACAACATTAAATACAATATTCTGATACAGTGAATATCGCATAATCATAGATACAAGATAACAGCGGAAGAATTAACCCAACTTAATAGTCTAGACTTTACAACCATTGACAGCGGAAAGATAACTCCAATAAAATTTCCAAGTGAGAAAGCGAGGATCCAATAGAATGCATCTCCAATGCCAAAGCTCCAAGGACTCCAATCCAGAAGCTCGAACCACCACCAAGTTGGAATTAAGCAAGTCTGATCCCGAATGTTGAAGAGAAGCACAAAGCGATAGCCAAAATCCAAAGGCTGAAAGTTATTGACGCTATATCTACTAGCTAACTATCTGAAAATCTAAATCTACGCTGCCCGTGTGGAAAATTGTGGACACCCAAAGTTTAGAAAGGGAAAAATAAACTCCAGGTCAGTCATGGGACTGGTATGAGCAAACAAAAACAGTTTTATCTTTATCAAAAGTAAAACAAAGATTTTAAATAAAATCTGCAATGCTTTTTGGAAAATGAAACTACCATAAGGCCTCCTGCCATACACAATGCAAGCGCACACTTGGAGGAGACTTCTCCTTTTGATAGTCAAACATGCTTGATACGCAAATTCCTTTTGATATTATTATTAATGCATAGTGCAGAAAACATTGCAAGTATAATATAAATCTTTGCTAGCATACATACAATTATAGTATGCCTACTATAGCTACTATGTTAAATGGCAGGTTCTATAAATAAAACCGTACAAAGTGCGTATTGGATGATTGGATTTCCAACAATGGCCAGGCAAAGGAACTTCCTACACCGAATGGAACGCCTTTGGAGGGATGCCCTCGAGAACCTAACCGGATCTCTGCTAATACAAGGCTGAGTTTCCTTTGTAACTAGGTAACTACTGACACAAGTATGCCACCCCTCGATCATTACCAATCTTTATCCGAGGCTCCTCTCAACCAACAACCACAAAGCAATAAGTTTGCAGCAACCACATAAGTTAAGTATCTGGGCTCCATATCATGATACCACCTTTTATCCAGAAGGAAATGGACATACCCTCAAGGGGCGCTACCCCCGAATAACCTTGCTGCAATGATTCCTGTTTGGACCATTATCGGGTTGTGAGGTTCAACGAAGTCACGTCTACAAAGCTATGCTTTTCACAGAAGCCATGCTTTGATCAACAAATGATTAGCAACACTTTGTATGCCACATTACCAAATTGGGAATGTATCACTAGTAACCATCAACTACATAACCTCTGAGCTCGTACATCTCAGAGAAGTTAAGCTAAGAGAATAAATTCTCCTCCACCAAACAGAAATGTATTTGATAGAAACCAACTTTACATCTCAAAGTGTAATGTCAGACACACATCCATACAAGTTTGTTCCGGGTTCAAATAGAACCAAAGGCACTTCAAAAGAATCCATTGCAATCCAGGTATTCACAATACCGATCGAACTCCCCATTACATATGAAGATCTATACACCGGCGCGACCCAGTGCAGAGACATTCGACGGGTAATCCTTTCGTTCTCGAAAATACCCGGTCTTCACCACCGATCTTCAAATGTTATCCATATCGTCGTATCATTATTCGGAATGGATTATATGACACAAGGTCCCCTCCCGGCTTAACCGAATAATGAGCGAAATATTTAAAAACATATGGATATTGGTATCTTAGTTAAGTCACAACTTATTACCCAAATTTTTTCTTTCAAATGGTTTAAACAAATTACAATTTCTAAATATTTTTAAACAAAAAAGATTCACCCTTTAAAATCCACTTCAATTTGAAACCAAGGTTCACCAAAATTTCACAAAGATTAATTTATAGTTTTCAAAACTATTTACAATTCAATCTTTTATTCAAAAGATGCACCTTTAAGATTCTCTTCAATCTGGAAACAAAGTTCACAAATCTTTCACAATGATCCAATATATATTTCAAAACAATTCCATTTCACATTGAAACCCCTTTCAACAAAAACTAGAAAACCTTTCTTTATTTGAAAGCCATTATCATTTGAAAACAAAAAGTTTTCATTTCGGAATAATCCGATCAAATATACACAAGTTACATCCTTTAAAAGTATAAATTGGGTTAAATTTAAATTCCTAAAATAATACTTTCAACATACCTTAAAGATGGTTTAAAATATATATATATATATATATATATATATATATATTATATAACTTTTATAAACCTTTCAAACCAAATTTCCAAAATGATTTCGAAACTTAAACAATATTTTTATTATTCAAACTAAATTTCAATTTCAAACTTTCTTTCAAACGCTTTTCATATTCAATCCAATTACATTTCCAAAACCATTTTGATTCAAAATTCAACTTTAAAACCATTTCATTAAATTCAAATATCTGTGACTTAACCAATTTCCTCGTGCAATCCATATTTGTGTGTGTATGGTATTCCAGGGGTTTTACAAAATAGTGCAACAACATCAATCATCACAGATTCAATCATATCAATATCGATAAGCGGTATAATCTATAATGCTTATCTTCCACTCACAGATTCACAGATAAATAATACACATTGATAAATAAATTACATTCATCACAGCTCAAATCGAAATAATTCATAACACAAAACATTACACACCAGAGATATCAACAAATCAGCATTCAATAAAATTCAAACATCCATAAGTAAAATCAGTTAGTCATTGGGTTAAATTAAATCAGATTAATTACTTATGAATTAATTACTAATCCAGGTTAACTAATATTAATTAATTACAAACCAGTTAAATTAATTAACCTTTAATCATTTATTAATTAACCTTTAATAATAAATTAATTACCTTTAAATAATTAAATAATTAATAATTAATCTTTAATTATTTAATTATCCTTTAATAATTAACTACATTAATTAATTAATCCTTAATTAATTACCATTTAATTAATTATTCTTAATTAAGTATAGTAAGTGATTAACCCTAATCAATTACATTAATTAATTAACCTTTAAATCATTAATTAATTATAATTAATTACTTTTATTAAGTAATTATCTTCAATTAATTTCCATTTAATCACTTAATTTAATTAATTCACTCTTAATTACTTAAGATTTTAATTATTAATTAATTACTTAATTAATCTTTAAACTAAGAAATTATTCTTTAAGTAATCAACCCTTTATTCATTTTCATTAAGTAATTAATTACATTAATTATTTGATTAACCTTAAATTAATCACAATGATTAATTCTCCTTAATTTCTTTCATTACTTGATTAGCCTTTAATTTCAATTAATTGCTTAATCTTTAATTACCCAAAGCCTTGATTAACTTGAGACAACCCACTTATCCTAATCAGTAATTTAATCACGTCATCAATTTCTATTTGAAAATACTTATCAAAATAATTATTCCAATATAATTATTCAAAGCCCAAAACTTTTTTAAACATATTTTTAATTTAAAATCTTTGAAAACTTGACTTAAAACTAGTTTATAATTTAAATTCGAAAACTTGGTTTATTTTGCTCTAGAAGTTAGTTATGTTTAATATATTTTAAAATCTAATTTCACAAACTTACTTTACTTTTAAAACTTCAATACTTTATTTCATTTTTTTTTTGAAACCTCTAAAGAAAACCCAAGTCAACCCCACAAAATACTCGAGCCAAATGTTATTTTTCCCAAGCCTCTTCAATTTCAAATTTACTTCGAGTCAACATGCGATATCTTTGAGCAAGAATCCGAGATACTCTTCGTCTTCCCCAACCATTCATCAACCCAGATAAATACAAATGCACGTATATGTGCACAGAAACTCTGATCGCCTCCGATCACTACCCTGATCTTCATTATGTCGCCGACATACCCATTGACCAGCACGACCATCCATCACCATCGATTTCTTCAGAAATCGAAAACAAACATATCAACTATACCTAGAACAGTATAGTTTATCCCAAATCGCTTCACCTTCCCAAACCCAGTTGTTAGAAACCTCGCCGCCGCTACCAGAGATGCTTCGAAAACCCACGAGATGACTCCCCCAGTGCGATTGATTCCAGATCACCCATGGTAGAGAATTTGATTCGAAAGCATTGACGAACCCGACTACTACACAAACCCTAAATCAACACTGCCTGGTCTCCATAGTGAAAGAGAATTCAAACAAATATTTTTCTAATAATCACCTATCCGCCAGCCTCCTTCACTATCAATCGTGACATCTCATTCATCGCTGTTCGTCAGATATTGATGAAAACATGTTTTCTGTTCAACTCGAAAAATCTCGGCCATCCCAATCTTAAAAATTATGATTTCTTTTTCTAAATTCATCATTTGCAAGCACTAATCAAATTATGGAAACAAAACATGAGATTAAGTCATTTGATTTTCTGACCAACATTGATTATTACTATGATATCATTTTAAGAATCAATTACTTAATAAAAATGATTGAAATTATTTTTAAATTGGTATTATACTATTATGATCAACTTTTATTTAATAATCATCACCTATATCTATTTATAATCCAAGATACTAATTTTTCTTATGAAGGATGCTTGCCTGAAGAACAATAGAGAGGGGTAATGCATATTCCCGGACATGCATACTTATCTCTTTATATATATACAGATATACATCACATTTTCTTTTGTACAAACACATAATCATCATAGGCATAAAAATTTAAGCATATCAGGTTTAAAAAAAATAAGATTTGCTCACCTCAGAATGAAGAACAGAGGATCGGGCTTTAAAAAAAATTTCTTTAAAACTGGAAACTTGAGTTGATGCTGAGGTGATCTTGCTTATGTTTTAAAACTTGAATTGTTAGCTTCAGATTGAAATTTTTGATCTTGTTTGATTGCTAAGATGATTTTACTTCTTTGAATTTCACTTTGGTTTTGATTCTCAGGCTTTTAAATTTGAGTTGAATTAATTTCCACATTTTAGTTTTTCTTTGTACACCATTCCCTGGATCTGTTTTATTTTATTTATTTTTTTCCAGGTTTTCTTTTTTTTTGAGAAAACTGTTACTGATTCACTTTTCCTAGTTTTTATTTTGGGTTTCCAGGTTTGATGTTGAAGATATGAGAAAATGAATGTAATCTGGTTTTACTCTTCAATATATAAAATTTTAATTCATTTTAAGAAAGATTAATGCCACTTATTCAGTTAGTTTAACACTTGTTAATGCATGACAACAATTATTCAACACTTGTTAATTTCTTGCATTTTTACATTTAAATCCTCCTTTAAATAATTTTATGAATTTTTGTTTTAAACCCTTGTGTAATAAATTGTAACATATGCACAAACAAAAATAAAAAAGGAAGTTTAAGTTTTTAATTATATACATATATATATTTACAAACTAAATTTAATTCAAGCAATTTTAAGAAGAAAATATATATAAAAAAATTCTTATATCTTATTTTAATCAATTCTACATATATATGATTTATACATTTCCTACTTTACAATTATACTTTTTTTTTAAAATTATATTTATAAGATTAAAGAAAAAAATGATTTTAAAACTAATTATACATCGATAAGAAATCACATATATTTTCATATATACAAGAATTTAACTTTAAATAACCATTTGAAAATTTATTATATTAAATACAAACTATAACTTTCAAATTGTAATGTATATATATATATAACGTATGTATATTAAAAATAGTTTTATATCTAGATTATATTTTAATACACTTATATTTGAATTTTAAATTAAAATTCTATTTACAATCTATATAAAACAAACACATATTTTATTTATTTTGGAAAATTCAATTTAATTCACAATTTTAGCCCAAAATTTGACTGAAAAACCGGGAATTTTACAAAAACATCAATCACAATTCGTTTTTAACGTTGCCTCTATATGTATAAATTTCTTTTATAAATTTCTTTTTCTTTGTAAGATATCGTTTAACATCTTGAATCAACTATTTTTCTAAACAACGTTCCACATCCCATTATAAATCCACAATTTTGATTTATTTTCTAATTTATCCAATGATAAAAGTTTCCTTTATTTATAAACACTGTTTATAAATCTATATTTTTATCAATAAAACACGACTTTACAAATCTTCAGTTTATTTGAAAATGTCACTTTTATAAATTATCACATTTAAAAACTTCCACGTTTACAAATAAATCTTAATATACGTATATGTATATACACATTACTTTATATAAAATGGTTAATAAATATTTATGCCAAAATATTTCTATCTTATTTTATAAAACCGTATTCCTTTATTACAAAAGGCAGACTTATTTTTGAGATTTTAAATCGATTAGAATCTCCATTTAAAATAATTCATAAAACTATTAATTCATAATATCTAAAAATCATACATTTTATTTTAAGATAAATTCCCTCTTTAAAAAAAATTCTAGAATAATTATCAAAACATATAAATTTTTAAACCCATTTAAAACCCTTTTAAAACTTTAAATCTTCACTTTATAGCATTTCAAAATACTAATAATATGGCCAAGTGCTACTGTAGCACTAAAAAGGAAAAAATCATTCATGTCATCAAATATGGCATCAACACATCATATATCAAAATATAAGGAAAGTAAAATCAACAAAGTGAGGAATCCACTTGGATCCCTCCAGCCTTTCCTCCTACATCACATACAATGTATAACCAAATAATATAAATCAGCCGCTTCGAGATGGGATCGTATATAAAGGGTTATCCACCCTTACATAGGCATGTAATAAGGTATCATCCGCTTCAGAGGCAGGAATATATCCAAACCGACAATAAAATAGTAAATCGTCCAAATAGTCAAAAAACAATCAATAACAAAATCATCCACACTTATATAAAAATATAAGTGGGCCAAAGAGGTGAGTTAACTCACTTTGGTTTCAGTATTTTCCAAAGCACTCCGGTTTGAATTAATACTGAATAGGCATTCAATTTAAATCAAATTCCTATGAGCTCCAAATTACTCCAATCTAATTCCATAATTTAGTAGTCGCTAATATGATCGCAGTGCAACTTGTCGCGTTTAATTTGGACCTCGTATGAATTAGGTATGAATAAATGAACGTTGAGATTATTTAAATTTTAAATAACTTAAATTAATTAAAATTTTAACTATATTACCTATTCCCTCTCTCTCTCTCCCTTGTTCGCCCGCTTCGAGGATACAAAAATGCTACTTGAACTTGATTGTCGCACCTCCATCACTTCGTCGTGGACCATCGCAAGTCGACCAGAGTGTAACGACCCAAAATTTTAGTCATTCGATATTCGTATATTTAATTGATTTTAAATATGCACAAGTAAATCTTATAAGTTGAATAGCGTATATTTAAAATATTTGAATTTAATTGGATAATTAAACTGCTAATTTAATATTAGAAATTGAGAAAATAATTAGAAATTGGATTTAATATGAATGAAAATGATTTATAAAGTTGAATTAAATTCTATTTGAATTAAAACGATGTTAGAGAACTTTTAAAATCGAATTAAAATTTGATTTGCAGAAATTGAATATTTTAATATTTAATTGATGAGTGAAAATAGCCTTTTTCAAACAGTCTCGGATTTCGATGAGACCAGTTTCATTGGATCCGTAATGTTATATTATTGTAAGATTTGGAATTTCGTGTCAATCAGATTTACAGTTTGTCCGGGGAAATCTAAAACGCATAGGAAATCTAGTTAAGTGAATTTTAAATTTAAATAAGTCAATTCGAAAACCTATCTTCCAAATATGATCAAATTGGCTTCCGATATATATTCCATTGTGTTAGGAATAGGGTAATACATAATGAACACCAGGTGGCACGCTTCGATTGGGGTTCGGAAAAATTTCGGGTGAATAGTGCGCGAAAATTTTCTGTATAAGGACCTAACTTTTTCCATTTTGCCAAAACCCTAATGCATCTAGAGCAAGCCGCTAGTTTAATTTCAATGGCCTAGAGAGCTTGAATCTTCTCCCTCAATTATCTTCTAATCCATTCGATATTATTGAAAATTTCTAAAGCAAACTTGTAGAGCTAGGTGAGATCTAGCTATCCAACGGTCACGATCGATTTTTATTGAGTGGATTGACGTAAAATTGGGTTTGAATGTCTAATGTTCATGTATGAAAACCGGGATGATCAAGAGGCCGAGCTGAGCCGCGTTAGGCACGAAGGTACGTGGGCCGATGGGCGTTCGAACGGTGTAACCTGATCGTCGTCACGATCGTTGATGAAGGCACGTAATTTGGTTGAATATTGGCGGCCTATGGGTTTGATCGGCTCAAAAGGAACAAAGGGGAGAAGAAAGCGATGATGACCCAGATCTGGTTCTGCAAAATCAATGGCCAAGATGAATTCTAGGTTTATAAAAAAAAAAGAAATTGATTTATATAATTATATTAAAATTGTGCAATCTTTAAAAATGTATATCTTCTTCATACGAAGCTCGTTTCACACGAAACGAATTGCGTTGGGTTCGTTTTGACGAGCACTACATTATGGAGCTGGTTGGGATTTATTTTAGCTAGTGAAAATTTTGATTGAAATTAAACGCTTTTTTAATTTTAATCGGAATAAATCGCTATCGCGACGACTACAATCAATGTGAGTACAACTCACTCTTTCTGACTCACTAATATTTTTATCTAAGTGAGAATAAATATTATTTACGATGATTGATGATTGTTTGGATGATATATGATATATTGATTGGTATTTGGATATATATACCTGCCTAGTGGAGCAGATGACCCTATACGTTTCCATGTATGAGCGGATGACCCTTTGTACACGCATCTGCCTTGAAGCGGACATTGTACGCATATTCTAATATTTATATTTGTTGCAAGTGACAGGTTGGAGGGATCCAACAGGATTCCTCACCAGTATTTATTTGTTTACAGATATTGTGATATATTCTGTTGTCATATGATATATGATGTTTGGATGCTATGATTGTTGTATTTAGTGTTGTTGCAGCATTGGGCCTATTTTGGAGTTTTAAAAATGTTTAAGTGATGATTTCCAAGTTTAAAAGGATTTTTAAAGTGATTTTGGAAATCGATGTTTTGATTTATTTTAAAGTGTTAAAGGAATTGATTTATTTTAAATAAATGAAAGTTATAACTTTTATTATTATAAAAGTTATGATTTTTTGAAAATAATACTTAAGTATGATTTTGGAGTTATATAAGCTTTAATAACGATTTGTAAATTTGTTAAAAGAATTGGTTTATTTAAATTGAGATTTTTGATTTATTTTAAATGGTTTATATATAAATTTATAAAATTGATATTTTATAAATCAAAATAATTGAGTTATAAAGGAGTTTTAGAATTGTTAAAATGAAGTATAAGTAAGTCTTATAAGTAAATAAGATTTATGAAGTTGTGAAGTTATTAAAAGAATGAATTTTGTAAATAAATGAATTATAAGCTATTAACTTACAATTTGGATTTGGCATATAAATGAGATGTAAATGGAATTGGTAAATAAAAGGAATTTATAACTTGAAGTTTTTATAATATATAAAAGGAATTTATAAACATTGTTTTATAAATCCGAAATCAATTGAACTTGATAAGTCAAGTATTATAGTTTATTAAAGGATATATATCCACGATTTTGGACAATGGATAATCCTTTAAATTAAATGTTGAAATAATAATGAATTTGGGTTGAGAAGTATATCCACGGTTTTGGACAGTGGATAAATCTTTAATAAATGTGTAGAAACATTGAATTAGATTACATGAATTATATTCACGATTTTGGACAGTGAATAATATATTGAATAAAATGGATGTGCTTTGGAAAGTGAAAAACTTATTAAATTAAATAAATGTTTTGGAAAATGATATTTTAAATGGATTTAAAATGATTTGAAGATGTTTTAAAAATGTGTTAAATATCGAATACATAGATTTCAACATTCATTGTTGAAATAGACATTTTCGAGAAGTATGGAAATGATGGACTATAACACTGTTATTATAGTAAATGATTTTCGGAAGGAAATGTTTTTTGTATAGTATTGGGATTTATACATCTATCTTATTTTCGAATCCCTATACTATTGATTTTGGGTTGTCGTAACGATGTTTTACGCAGCATTCGTTTTGACCCAAATAAATGTATTTAAAAGAATCTTTTCCTTAAAGAATAAAATATATACTTAATCGTGATCTAAGTATATGTAATATTTTCTAAGTGTTGAAAATATATTGATTTGTTAATTACTTATTATTAAATAAGTATATGGAAATGTTTTCCAATATGTAAAAGTGAAATGGTTTGAGATTATATCTTTTTAAAGATAATTTGAAGTGAATATTTGGCAAGCGATTTACTTAATAGAAGATTAATTAAAAGGGCCTATTGATTGTTATGGTGCTGAATTTTGTTTATTTGTTTTGACAGTTAAATAACCAACTATCAAACTTTGCCAAATTTTAGTTCTTGGACTTGATGTGGGAAATATTTAGTCGTACACTTAGTACGTAGCCTTCTGTGTAGGCTTGATTGTCGTTTGTGTTGAGGATGTTGTTTCGTATATTACGGAGTATTACTCCAATCTATCGAGCTTCCTTCTTGGTCCGATGGATAACAAGTTGACAGTTGGAGACGTGATAAGTCTATGAGACTTAGTTTCTGTGTGAGGTTGAGAAACGCTTTTGCTTTGTTGGTGCGAAGAGACCGGGATCAGATTTATCTGAAAACCACTTCGGACCAACATATATGCGATGATTGTGCAGGTTACTTATGATGATATTGATATTCAGGATTTTCATAGTGGAAGACTGCTTGTTGATCGTTTGGGGTTAAAATCCCAATATACATCCAGTAGCAGTGGTCTCTTCAGTATGAAATATCCAATGCGAGGACTATTCACTACTAATCCTAGGGATTTCCCGACAGGATGTGGTAGGGAAGTACCTTTGGTTTGTCCTGTTCCTGGACAACTTGTATGGATGTTTGTCTGACATTGCATTTCTAAAAGATTACATACATTGGTTTTTACAAACATACACGTGACGGCGGAGAAGCCATCTTCTTTTAGCTTAACACCCTCCTTGAGACGTATGAGCTTAAGGGTTGTATTTTTGTGGAAGGCAATTAGTAGTCAATGGAAATGGTCGTATGGCATTCTAAGTGATGTGATTGTGAAAGGTAATCGTTACCTCTAGCCTCATCAACCGGAAATGACCGAAACATGGTTAGATGCAGTAAGGCTAAGTGGGTCATTCCCAAGTAGGACATGATCATCCTCTTCTAGATATATCTTTGCGCGCTATGATGTCATGTATCTGATTATTGTGGTTTGTATGCTAGAGGGCCCTCGGTAAAGGTCGGTAACGACCGGAGGATGACATATTCGGTACCATCTAGTTATAAAGGTGGGCCGGTCTTGTGTTGGTAGAGAAACTTTGTGATGGTTTCTCGGTACATTCTTCTAGAGATGTACTGCCTACCAGAAGGTTGTTCCTTCACCTGGTCATTTGTATGGAAATCCAAACTCCACTACGTGTTTTCCATTTTGATTGTATTATCCAATTGGGCAATATGCTGGAATTTAATCAATGTAAAAATTTCGACTATGATTAAAATTACTTGTATATAGTAGACACTACTATAATATAAGAGGATTTGATATGATATATTTTAGTTATCGTTAGGTAAAAAATGTCTGCATTTATGTGTGGACTTCTCTTATGAGATACTTTTGTTTTGATAAAGGAAAAGTTTGGTAATTTAATTAATTCAGTTGAGTGTGTTTCTCACGCTGGTTTACCAGACTGATCCGAGCGTTCTTCCCTTTCAACGCTCGGGTCAGACCGAGTATATTTACAGGTTATGCTTTGGTGCTTGTGGAGCTTCAGCAGGAGAGTTGGAGATCTTTACTTTCGTATACACGTACTTGTTTTGATTATCCGCTATGCTTTGTTTGTTGTTGTATGTTATCGGCATTTGTGAGGGCAGGTTAACTGTTCAAGCTGATAACTATTGATTGATTGTTGAACTCTGATTGATGTGTGTGTATACAGTTTCTATTTTGTAAAGATCATTGATCTGATATTATATATTTTCTGCTGCGATGTGAGATTCTGTATTGTTCCGTTTGGAACTATCTTCTCTCTTTCTTCTCTTCTCTTCTTCTCTCTTCTTTTCTTTCTCTTGACTTTCCGTCATTTTGTGCTTTTTGGGTCGTATATGTGTGGATTATTTTTGATTCAAAGGGTACGGATTTGCGGGTCGTCACACAGAGCCAACCCCGACTCCCAAATGCCACCAATCGCCTTAAAATCGAACGTAACTGCGCCTCCTTCTCGAGTAGATTTCGGTCGCCATGGTGTGACGATGGGTGATCGAAGGGTGGTGATGGGCTCCTGGGGTTGAGGCACACCTTTCTCCTGTTGGAGTCGAAGACCAAATCGCCCACTTGCTCGCCGTGCAATGCTTTCCATTGGATGATGGTGATGTTTCAATTTAAATTTTCAAACCTTTCTCTGGTTGCATGCTAATTATATAAGGTAAAGGGGTATGGGCAACAACGTGCAATCTTGTTTTTGGGTATAGGCAAAGTTATGGTTATAAAATAGAGCGTGTGTGTGTGTGTGTGTGTGTGTGTGTGTGTGTATATTATTTTAATTAGAAAATATCTAGCTTTAAACATTCGAAAATCTCGAATTCAATTGAAATGTTCCACCTGGCATTCTGTATATAATACCCCTATTCCGAACATGATGGAACTAGCATCGGAAGACAATTCTATCATATATAGAAGTTAGCCTTTCAAATCGAAATATATAAATTCAGATTCTTTTAATTAATTTCTACATGTTTCAAACATGCATGACCAAATGATACGTCCAGTCACCATGAAATTCGATGCAACAATTCACTATTACAGATCCAATGGAACCAGTTTCGTCCAATTCAGATACAATGTCCCAAAAAGCTATTTTCACACGTTAATTAAAATGAGTTATTATTAAAACTGGTTTAATCACTATTTAATTAAAATTCAAAAGTTTACTATCTTCATTATTATATAAAGAGAATTTAAATCAACTTTTGAAATCATTATTATTCACATCAAATTCAAGATTTAATAATTTTAAACAATTCCAAATATTCAATTTAACAATTCAATTTCCCATTAAATCGCTTAACTAAAATATAAGTTGTTTAACTTATAAAATTAACTTTCCAATATTTTAAATCAATTAAATATTTCAAATTCAAATGATTGAAATCTAGGTCGTTACATTTTTTCCCTTAAAATAATTTCGTCCCCGAACCCATTAACTTTTCAAACCAATTAGTTGAAATAGATTATAAAATTTCTAAGTCTTTAAAATTCATTCATATACAACCAATAATGGAAAATTTCGCTAACGTTTCCTTTGCGCAATTCGATCAGAAAAATTTACAAAATATATAATTACAAATATACATCTCATCTTCGAGGATGAAGCATCCCGTGGAGAAAAAATAAAGAAATACGATATATAATCTTAGATGTGTACCTTTTATTAGTATTAGCGAGCATATACAACCAATATAATGCGAAAGTGAGCTTCAAATGCGAAGCGTACTTCATCCGCACCTACAAATCACTCAACAACCAATGAGAACATGTATATAGAAAGTGACATCACCATATAATATATAGAAAATACAATGACTACATGCAAATGTGGCAAATGTAATAAGATAAACCATCCAACAAATAATATCCATCCAATTTATTTATCATCATGCCAATTTGCATTTTCATATGTCAACACTATATTTATACACTTTCATTTCTTATTTACATTCAATTGATTCATTTTCAATTTATTTACTTTCAATTAATTCTCATTCACTTTACTTACATTCACTTTAAATTAATTTTATGTTTAACATTTCATTGTATACCAAACTTGTTTATGGACCATTTCATAAAATGGTTACATTTTAACTTTTCCTAAGTTAAATTTTATTTCATTATCACTTAGTATATTACTTCAATACTAATATTATTTATGAGCCATTCCATACAACAATTCTTTAGTTTATTATAAACATTTCATACTACACACCTAATGTTTATTTTCACTTCACAACTTAAGTTCGTATTCAATTTTATCAAACATCTTCCAAAAACATATTCAATTCATTATACAACTTCAGTTGAATTTCATTTTATAACTTAAATTCATATTTCCATTACTTTATTTCATTAATCCATTTTTTAATTCATTTAATTCATTTCAAATCCAATTCAACTTCATTTAACCTTTCTTAAGTTAAACTTCATTTCATTTGATTCATTAACTTGATTTATTTAACTTTACTTAAGTTAAATTTTAGTTTCATATCTCAATTCCATATATTTTTAATCTATACCATTTCCAAATAATAAGTTCAAAAACATATTTTTATATATTTATCAATCATACTTTGGATTTTAAAATCAAAACTTGTTTTTTAGAACAAAACTCTAATGGAAAATCACTAAGGTAGAAATTCATCACTTAGAAACTCGAAAATGAATACTGATGATGTTGCAGTCATCACCCAAACTATTTTCCAGTGACCAAAGTGAGTTCAGTGCTTTCTATCTCTTTTAAATCCTTTTAAGAATGTTTCTAGTCAAAACATTTTCAAACTAATACTATTCTTATTGATTTCCTAAACCAATGGAAAATAATTTCCAAAATCAATGGGTTTTAAATTCTCAAATTTCTTGTTTTAAATCCGTTTTTATTTACAATCATATTTATAAATTTTCCGTATATATAATTTCCCTTTGGTTGTGTAAAACCATTCCTTGATTGTTTATCTTTGTTTACATTATAATAATAACAACTTTTATAAGAACAACAAACATCAAATGATAATAATCAAAAATTATCATTCACTAACAACCAAACCCATAATATATAACTATAATAATTTCTAAATAATTATTCCTTTATATACAGCAGATAATCAAGGTAAAATTATTCCATTTACTAATTCTCAAAATAACACTGTGCCGATATGCCTTGTTTAGGTGTTTAGAAACATCTATCGATATCACGGTGTCCCACGTATCGACTTGAGTTTATAAGCCACTCAATAGATAAATTAACATAATATAAAACATTTTATGTCACTAACACATATGCACTCATATATACAATATACTCAAACCCATAATAAGGCATTCCATTACCTTATCTCTTAATGATTTTCGCACCAAAGTCAAGGTTCTCGCTTAACCTTTAGCTCTGATACCAAGCTGTAACGACCCAAAAATTTGCATAATTCAAGCTGACAATAAACCACACATGTCCAACCCAAATTGAACAGAAAGACGGATAGTTATAGGAAAAAAGAAGAAAGAAGTAGAGAAAAAGAAAACTGAAACAACATAGAATCTCATGGCGGAACAAATAATCTATAATATACAACAAATTCTTTACAAAAAGAAGAAATATAATATACATACATCAATCAAGGTAACTAAACACTTTCAGCCCGTATAGTTATAGTAGTCTGTCCTCAAAATTTTCTACCAGATACAACCAATATACAACATAGTAGAACACAAAGAAATACATAGATACGTAGGCCTCCAACTCGTCTCCTGAGCTCTAATACATCCAAAGAAATCTGTAAATATGCTTGGTATGACCCGTGCATTATAATAAAAGAACATCCGAGTCAATCTGGAAAACTAACATGAGAAAACACACCCAACTAAATTTTAAAGTTATAAAAACCTTTGAAATCAAGAGTATCTCATAAGACCACACCACAACATAAACACAGACGGGTTTTCACTTTGCATAACTAAACCATTTCATAAGAAATTCTTTAATATTATAATAGTGTCTAAGATAAAAATACTTGTTAATCATAGCCGAAATCGTTACATTAATTAAATTACAGCATAATAGGTATAGAACTAAGATCGCAAAGGCCCGTATTGGAGAATGCATTCCATACAATGACTGGGCTATTGGGGTATCGCCTATAACGGTGCATCTCTAAATAAAATAACACCCAGGATCTTACCAGGATCCCATGCCAACACAGAACCAACCTATCCTTTACTGGATAGTACCGAATGTGATCACTCCTTTGTTAATTAGCCCCGAAGCATGTAAACGATGGATAATATTCATTTTAGATAGGGATAATCATACTCTACTTGGGAGCAACCCACTAAGCCCTGGTGCATCTCCCTTGTTTTAGTCATTCCTGGTTGATGAGACTTGAGGCTACGTTTACCTTTTATATAGCACTTCCCACTTAGAATGCTAACATTGCCCTCTAAGCAATAATACAATGCTAGCATTCATCCATACAAGTTTGCTATGGGACTGAACTAAATGCTTGGGAGGTCCGCCTTCAATTCCGTCATCTTCAAGATGTCTTCACTTCAAAAATGCTTGAGTTGGATTGAAATGGTTTTTGGATAACATATCTAATCCCGGTCTCTTTGAAACAACTTTCGATAATTTTTGGTAAACTCAACCCCAGTTCTTTTGAAAATAACATTCAAAGATAAGAGCGGGGATCACCTCAAACCGTTACTGGATGGATTACCTTATCTTTTGTTCTTGGAGAACAAAATGAGATTTATACGCACAATACAACATCATTGGAGATGACTGAAAGTGGGGGTGAGTATACTAATGCACGTATTAATATAGTACACACGGATCGTGTAATATGGACTATAATATAAATGCGGAAAATAGATGATAGTAGCAAAGCAAAAAATAAAAATAGAAAAATCACACCAGAGATTTTTATACTGGTTCGGAGCACCGTCCTACGTCCAGTCCCAGATTCCTATCTGGATTTTCACTAATAACTACCTCGCTTCACCCGGAGGAACAGGTTTACAATACCCGAACAGCCGAACGAGATTTCACGCCTCTAACACACTGAGGACTTCAACACTTGCCTCTTACAACACGAGGACTTCAACACAAACAAATACAATTGTTGTTGACAACTTGTGTTCTTCAAAACACGGATTTGTCACTAGTAGTACACCCTTCCTATAATCTTATCCT
Organism: Allium cepa; assembly: GCA_030765085.1. Taxonomy (NCBI): domain Eukaryota; kingdom Viridiplantae; phylum Streptophyta; class Magnoliopsida; order Asparagales; family Amaryllidaceae; genus Allium; species Allium cepa. The sequence continues at coordinate 621,882,430 of CM060941.1, forward strand.
CAAAGTATATGACTGATGTTTTGTGAAGATTAAAGAAGGTATATTGCTTATTGAATCAAAAGGTATAAAATAGTTTCAATGATTCAATAAGCTAAATTAATTTTTAGAATGCAGGAGTGTTAGAGATTAGATTAGAGAGCATATATGATCGTGTAAAAACTTGTGTTTGAATCAATGATTTAGATGAGTATATATAGAGAAAAATAGTTGTAACTCTTTGTGAACAGTTGCCATTAAGAGTTATGATCATTGATGAAAGATAGGAGATGCAACCTTTGGAGAAGAGAAGTGTCTTTTGGAAAAGTTGCTTTCTGTTTAAAAACGGTCGACGGGTCAAAAATGGACCGGTAGACAGGAATTCAAATATATATATGTTATGTGCATGTGTGCATGTTATCTGTGCATTCTGGGCAAAAACGGTCGACCACCTTATTTTCAACCGGTCGACCGGTTTAGTCCAATTTGCACAGTTAATGTGCATATGTATATATATTGAAAGATTGAAGTTATATGATTATTTGAGGATAGATTTTAACATAAATTACTAACATACCAAATAATCAACCTCTAATAAATGGAGCTCTTTGTGTTTCTTAAATGAATAACTTCTTTTTGTCGATCACGGCTTATTCCTTTGTCAGAAATCAAAACTCTATAAAAATCTTGACTCAACATTCTCCCCCTTTTTGATTGATGACAACATATATCTGAAGTTCTGAATCTCCCCCTGAATATGTGATCTCCCCCTGAGATTTTGTCTTATATATATATATATATTCCTGCAAATAATTGTTAGCACTTTCTCCCCTTTTGTCATCGACAAAAAGGAATAATAGATAATGGAATAATATAGGAGTATATCAGCCAGAATATCCATTTTCCTCTTTTCTTAAGTAGGACCTGCAAAGAATAGAATTAAGTCCATGGTACCCACTTTTTATAGGGTCCTAAGAGTTAGGTCTTAGGAGTCCAAACCCATATGGGTCCGGTATCCCCTTTATATATATAATTATTATTAAGATGCACAGTATTCATGAATTGCTGAATGTATTTGTTCCTAATCAAATTGTTATTTGTTTTAGGAACCCATATTTTGATAGTCTTGACATCTTTCTTTTGAAATTTCACAACTGGTTTTGGTTTGAAATATAATAAACTAAGATTTTTCTTAGCTTCAGTTTTTTGTACTTTCTTCTTCCTTTTATTTCTAAGATGTTTCTTAGTTTCATGTTTGTTATATCCCAAACCTTGTTTATCTGAAATAGATTGTGAACTTTCAATGATTTTAGTCAAATTTTCTCGACCTTTGTTAAAGTTAGAAACATTTTGAGTAATGTCATCAAACTTTGTTTGTAAACTAGCTTTTTCTAGGTCTAGAATTTTAACTTTTGCTTTAAGTTCATGATTTTCAGTAGTGAGAGCATTATTTTTCTCTTTTTGAGCTTCTATTTCATGACTCAAAAGAGATATTTGAGAGTCAACATTAGATGATGATTCTTGAATATTTCCAAGTTCTTCTTCTAATATTTTCTTCTCATCTTTTAACATATCTCGTTCAAACTCTGCTCTACTTAAATCTGCTTTGACTACTTTTAATTGACGTTTTATGTCTTTATATTTGACTATCAATTCAGCATTAATATCAAGTAATTCATCAAATGTAGGAATTTGTACCTCATCTTCTGTTGCCATAAAACAAACATTAGCTTGTTCATTCTCCGAATCACTTTCACTTTCTGATGAAGATGACTCTGAGTCATCCCATGTTACTGAGAAGGCTCGTTTCTTTGATTTGTCCTTCTTATATTTGAATTTGTCATTTTCTGACTTCTTCTTTTGTTCTGGACAATCCTTCTGCATGTGTCCCTTTTTATGGCAGTTGAAACATTCTATAGCAGATGAAGATGGTTTATTTGATCCAGGTTTCCTTTTATTGTAGCGACTGGCTTTTCGATATTTTAGGAATTTTTTGAATCCTTTTGCAATGAATGCCAAATCTTCGTCTTCAGAATCCGATTCATTTTCATCTTTCTCAACATGAAATGCTACATTTTTCTTTTCTTCTTTCTGTTCTTTTCTAGCCTGCACATTTGCTTCATATGACATTAAATTTCCTATCAATTCATCTGGCTTCATGACGGAAAGGTCATTAGCTTCTTCAATTGCCAATACTTTTCCTTCCCATTCACTAGTCAGAGAATGTAGGACTGTTGAAACAACATCAAAATCAGAATATTTTTGTCCTAAGCCAATAAGTGCATGGTGAATAGTTTGAAACCGTGAATACATTTCATTGATTGTCTCATTTGGTTTCATTTTGAAATTTTGAAATTGACTTTTCAGCATTGCTATTTTGGCTTGTTTAACCTTGTCAGTACCTTCATGAGTGATTTTTAGCGTTTGCCAAATTTGATATGCAGTAGTGCAGATGCTAACACGGTTATATTCATTTTGGTCTAATGCACAGAACAACATATTTATTGCTCTTGCATTTACGGCTGCTGCCATTTTCTCAGCAGCAGTCCATTCTGAATAATCAGTTGTTGGATTCACTATTTCTCTTTGAGTAGCATTCCAAGCATCATAGCTACTTGATTGCATAAAAAATGACATACGTGTTGCCCAATAACTATAGTTAAGACCATTGAAAAATGGAGGTCTTTGTGTCGATTGACCTTCCGTGTAAGTGGTGTTTTGAGTGCTAGTACTTGCGTTATTTGCCATATTACAAGAATATATCAAATAACTGTGTTACGGTTATATGATAACCTCGCTCTGATACCAAATGAAAGTGCGGTGTGTATACAATTATATGTGCTAATATAGTATACACGGATCGTGTAATATGGATTACAATATAAATGCGGAAAATAGATGATAGTAGCAAAGCAAAAAATAAAAATAGAAAAATCACACCAGAGATTTTTATACTGGTTCGGAGCACCGTCCTACGTCCAGTCCCAGATTCCTATCTGGATTTTCACTAATAACTACCTCGCTTCACCCGGAGGAACAGGTTTACAATACCCGAACAGCCGAACGGGATTTCACGCCTCTAACACACTGAGGACTTCAACACTTGCCTCTTACAACACGAGGACTTCAACACAAACAAATACAATTGTTGTTGACAACTTGTGTTCTTCAAAACACGGATTTGTCACTAGTAGTACACCCTTCCTATAATCTTATCCTCAAAGTATATGACTGATGTTTTGTGAAGATTAAAGAAGGTATATTGCTTATTGAATCAAAAGGTATAAAATAGTTTCAATGATTCAATAAGCTAAATTAATTTTTAGAATGCAGGAGTGTTAGAGATTAGATTAGAGAGCATATATGATCGTGTAAAAACTTGTGTTTGAATCAATGATTTAGATGAGTATATATAGAGAAAAATAGTTGTAACTCTTTGTGAACAGTTGCCATTAAGAGTTATGATCATTGATGAAAGATAGGAGATGCAACCTTTGGAGAAGAGAAGTGTCTTTTGGAAAAGTTGCTTTCTGTTTAAAAACGGTCGACAGGTCAAAAATGGACCCGTAGACAGGAATTCAAATATATATATATGTTATGTGCATGTGTGTTATCTGTGCATTCTGGGCAAAAACGGTCGACCACCTTATTTTCAACCGGTCGACCGGTTTAGTCCAATTTGCACAGTTAATGTGCATATGTATATATATTGAAAGATTGAAGTTATATGATTATTTGAGGATAGATTTTAACATAAATTACTAACATACCAAATAATCAACCTCTAATAAATGGAGCTCTTTGTGTTTCTTAAATGAATAACTTCTTTTTGTCGATCACTGTAACGACCCAGAATTTTTGATGACTTGAATTTGAATATTTAATTAATTTTAAATATTAATAAGTGAATTTTTGGAGTCGAATAAATTTTATTTTGAATTTTGGATTTAATTTTGCAATTAAATCGATTTATTTAATAGTGAAATTCCACAAATAATTAGATATTGGGTTAAATATGATTGAAAATGGTTTGGAAAATTTTGTTTTATCATATTTAAGTTAAAGAAATATTTTAGAACTTGTAAAATTGAATTTGGAGCTAATTTGTAAAAATTGAATATTTTAATATTTAATTATCGACTGAAAAATAGCCAATTTTTGAACAGTCTCGGAATTGAACGAAACGAGTTCCATTGGATCCGTAATAGTTAGTTATTATCGGATTTCAAATTTCGTAGCAAACGGAGTTGTCGTTTGACCGTGGCAGCTCGAAACGCATCAATATCGTTTTTATTTTTAATTCGGCGAGTAAAAATAGCCATTTTTCAAACGGTCTCGGATTTCGACGAAACCAGTTTCATCGGATCCGTAATGTGATATTATTGCAAGATTTCAAATTTCAAGTCAATCGGATTTATCGTTTGTCCGGTACAAGCCAAAACGCCTAGAAATCGTTTAAATCGGTTTAAGTTTAAATTGAGCGTTTATAGTCGTATCTCACACATACTTCCGAATTAGCTTACGAAACCTGTTCCATTGTGTCCGGAACGCGGAAAAACTTTAGAATCGCCTGTCGGAACGTCAAAATTGGAGTTCGTTTGCATAAGTGTCAATTTGGGGATTTTATTATTAAAAAAATAATTGTATGTGGTTATAAATGCAAATTTTCACCAAAACCCTTCTTCCTCTTTTGCTCTAGCCGGCCCTAATCTTTAATGGCCGAAAATACTCCTCCTTCCTCCCTCAAAATCTCCCAATCCACGCAAAATTAGACGAAGTCGTCAACTACAAAATCGAAGGGGATAATGAGTACTGCAATCTCAACGGTCGAGATCGTTTAAAACGAAGTGGATCAACGGGAAAGGGGCTGCAAAGGGCATGAGGTCGGCCTCGAACTACGTGAGATTGTGATGGCCGAGCTTGGCCATGTTTGGGCCGAGTGTAGCCCTTGTCGTGGGCCCCGAAGTGGCACTTCCTGATCGCCTTCAAGTGGCTCGTGGTGGTCGAAGATTCAAACCCTAGTTGGAGCTTCTATGGGTTCTATACGTGCGTTTTGTTCCTGGAGATGGTTATAGCCGTGCGCAAGAAGGAAGGGGGGGAAGCTTGATGTGCGGCTGTGATTTGGGGAAGGGTTTGTAATAGAGATTTGTAAATAATTTACTATATTAACGATTGTACAACGTTTAAAATGCGATATCTTTGTCATATGATGTCAGATTCGGACGAGATTTTTTGCGTTGGCTTCGTATCGTCGTGCTCTTCGCAATGCAGCTGGTTTGGAGTCGATTGGAGCTCGTTTGAATTTTGGGTAAAATTAAACGTTCGTTTAATTTTATTCGAAACGAACGCGAAAACGGAAACAAAATCAAGGTGAGAACTCCTCACTCAATCGAAAGGTTTTGTTTAAAATTTTGAATAGTTAATATTGATTGTTGATGGTTGATTGATTGTGCTAGTAGATATAGTAGGATATATACTATATATAGCGATATATATATATTGGCATATGTATATATCGGATTTGATTCCCCGCCTCGTATAGCGGATGAGACCCTATTGCGCCGCCTATTAAGCGGATATTTATAAAATCCCATATACCACGATATTCCACCTTGAAGTGGAATTGGTATTGTGCTAACGTCTGTGGATGCAGGGTAACAGGTTGGAGGGATCCAACTGGATTCCTCACATATTTATTTGTTTATAAATATTATGTTGATTGTTGATAATCATATTGATATATGACACTTATTCCCGTGATTGACCATCTAATGTTGTTGCATCATCGGATTCAAATTTTTAAAAAAATTAAAATAACGTTTTTGAATTTAAAAGGGGTTTTAAATCGATTTTTCAAAGAATATGGTTTATTAAAAATTTTGAATTGATTAAATTTTAAAATAAATAGATGGATAAAATTTTATGTTTTAAAAATTTATATTTTTATGAAATATAACTTAAAAGAAATTTTTAACAATAATAGGTTTTTATAAAATAGTTAAATTTGGTTTTTGGGAAGTTATTATTATTAATGGTTTATATAAAGGATTTTATAAATGGATGTTTTTAAATAAAAATTATTGAAGTTATAGGATAAATTTATAAAGTGTTAAGTTGATGTATAACATGAATTTCACTAGGATTTATAGATTAATAAATGTGAAATTTATAAAACGAACGGTTATTGGAAAAATTTAAGTTTATAAGTTATTAACTTATAGAAATGGATTTGGGCATTAAAAAGGGGAATTTTATAGAAATTGTTAATAAATGAAGATTTCATTAGTTGAAATTATTATAAGCCATAAAGAAATCTTGTAAGTGATAAGATTTTAAATTGGTGAAGTTCAAAAGAACGATTTGGGTAAATAGATAATATTATAAGTATTTAACTTATAATATTGATTTTAGTATATAATTGAGTTATGTAAATCGAATTGGACTAATAAAAGGAGATTTCTAAAACGAAGTTTCATAAATAGAAATGGGATGTATGGACATTGTTATAAATCCGAAAAATCAATTTAATTTGATAAATTGAATATGGAATTTGTTAAAGGGGTTGTATTCACTATTTTTGAACGGTGAATGTATTATTTTATTAAATGAACGTGTTTTTGGAAAAGAACGTTCTAAATGGAATTTAAAACTAATTAAAGACGTTTTAAGATATGTTAAGTATCGAAATCATAGATTTCAACATTGATTGTTGAAATAGACGATTTCGAGAAATAGAAGGGAATATTTTGAATAGTAGTGGATTTATGTATCCATTTTTTTATTTCAAATCCATATACTAGTGTTTTTGGGTTGTCGTAACGATGTTTTACGCAACATTCGTTTTTAACCCAAATAAATGTGAATAAAGGAATGTTTTCTTAAAGAGAATGGAATAAATACTTAACTGTGATTTAAGTATATGGAATATTTTCAAATCGTTGAAAATAAATAAATTTGTGAATTACTTATTTTTTTAAATAAGCATGGGAATGGTTTTCTAATATGAAATGGAACGGTTTTTGTGAATTCACCTTTAAGGTAATTGAAAGCAAATAACTTGAAATCGATTTGGGAATCGTATGCTAGTAGATGCTTGGAATTTAAATCCACCTTGGAATTTATATATATATGAAGGGAAATTTGTTTAAAAATAAATATTGATTTATTTTGAAGTATGAAAATGAATTTACGGATTTGGGACGTAAATTTAAATTAAATCGGTAAAGACTTATTTGATGATTTGAAATTTGTTTTCAAAGGGTATAAAGGATGAAAAGTAATTTGAAATTAGTTTTCAAATGGTTAAGGTGATTTGAAATTAGTTTTCAAATGGTTAAGGTGATTTGAAATTAGTTTTCAAATGGTTAAGGTGATTTGAAATTAGTTTTCAAATGGTTAAGGTGATTTGAAATTAGTTTTCAAATGGTTAAGGTGATTTGAAATTAGTTTTCAAATGGTTAAGGTGATTTGAAATTAGTTTTCAAATGGTTAAGGTGATTTGAAATTAGTTTTCAAATGGTTAAGGTGATTTGAAATTGGTTTGCAAATGGTTAATGTAATTTGAAATTTGTTTTCAAATGGTTGAGGTGTTTAATTTGAAATGGGTTTTCAAATGGTTAAGTGTGGAAATTATATCGTGAAGGTGTTTTGGTAAAGCAAATAAATTGGGCAATTATTTGGAAATTGTGTATATATATCTTGTAAAGATATTTTGGGACTTAATAATTTTGGAAAAATTATTTGGAATCTGATGATGTGGCGCATCTTTATTGATAGTTAAATAACCGACTATCAATATTTACCCTTGGATGGTATTGATTGTGTTTGTTTGGAATTGAATGCACACTTATTTTTAAAAATAAGCGCTCGCTATTCGGTTTAGCCGGGAGAGGACCTTTGTGTCATATATCCCATTCCGAATATGCGATACGTCGTTTGGATTGCATTTGAAGACCGGTGTTGAAGACCGGGTATTTGTGAAAACGATAGGATGACCTATCGATTGTCTCCGCATTGTTAGCTACGATATGGAGATTTCCTTTGTGATGGGAAATTTTATCGGGATTGTGAATACCCGGATTGCAAGGGCTTCCTTGGAAGTGCCTTCGGTTCTGTTCGAACCCGGAACAGACTTGTATGGTTACATGTCTGACATTACATTTTGAGAGATAGAGCAGATTTCTTTCAAATACATTTCTGTTGGTGGCGGAGAATTTATTCTCTTAGCTTAACACCCTTCTCTGAGACGTACGAGCTCAGAGGTTATGTAGTTGAAGGTTATCAGCGATATTTCCCAATCTGGTAATGTGGCATGCTGAGTGCTGCTGTGTGATGATCATTGGTTGATCGTTTGGATATGATCATTTGTTTGATCATTTATCTTTGTGATTATTGCTTTGGTCATCTGTGGACCCAAAGCATGGCTTTGTTGCACAAAGCGTAGCTTTGTGGACGAGACTTCGTCAGGACCTCACTCCCCGGAAATGGTCGAAACAGGAATATGCGGCAAGGTTATGAGGGTCGCGCCCTTTAGGGTATGTCATTTCCTTCTGGAAAAGGGTGGTATCATGGTATGGAGCCCAGATATTTACTCATGTGGAAACACTATATATATTTCTGTGTGGTGTTGTTGGTATCGAGCGCTCGGATAAAGGTCCCAAAGGACCGGGGGATGACATATTCGTGTAGTAGTTACCTAGTTACAGAGGTAACCCGGCCTTGTGTTGGCAGAGATCTAACCGTAACGTTAGTTCTCGGGACGTCCCGCCAGAGGCGATCCCATGTGGCAGTAGGAAGTTCCTTAGCCTGACCATTTGTTGGAAATCCATTCATCCAATACGCGCCCTGTACGGTTTTAGTTGTAGAACCTGCCATTTAACATGGCAGCTATAGTAGGCATAGTATCATGGTACCTATGCTGGCTAGGATTTATATTATACTTTCGAAATATTTTCCACTATGCACTAGTAATAATATCAAAGAATTTTTCTCGTAGTAAGCATGTTTGACTATCATAAGGAGAAATCTCCCCCATGTGTGCGTTTGCATTGTGTGTGTGCCGGGAGGCCTTATGGTAGTTTCATTTTCCAAAAAGCATTGCGGATTTAAAAATTTAAATTTTCTTGTTGCTTGTTTAAAGATAAACTGTTTTTGAGTTCTCACACCAGTCCCATGACTGACCTGGAGTTTATTGTTCCTTTCCTAAACTCTGGGTGCCCACTATTTTCCACACGGGCAGTCTGGAGTTAGGTTATCAGGTTATTCTGGATTCGGGAGTTGCTGTGCAGATCTGGAGGCGAGCCAGATAGCGTAGTCTATTATATATTGTATATAGTATTTCTTTCCGCTGTTGTTGTCGTACACTCTGATTGATGTAATGTAATGTGATGTAATGTATAAAATGTATAGTTCTTTTGTTTTAATGAATATTCATTTATCTATTATATGTTGTTCCGCTGCGACTGTGAGATTCTGTTATTGTTTCTCGTTCTGTTACTTGTTTTTCTGTTTTCTCTTCTCTTTCTTTTCTTTCTTCTTCTACCTCTTTCTTCTTCTAAAACTCTAACGGTTCGATTTTTCGGCAACGAAAAATCGCGATCGTTACATTTGGTATCAGAGCATATGGTTAAGCGACAACCTGCTCTGTTGGGTATTACTCATTAGAGAAAGAGTCAGCAGTACTCTAGAATGAGTATGAGTGTAATAATAGATATGAGTGCGTATTTGTTAGTGAATATAAAATTGTTTTATATTGTGATGATTGGTTTGTTGAGTGGTATATGAACCTTCGTCGGCGCAGCCTCGAAAACTGAATCGAAGGGGTTCCTAAACACTTGAATAGAACAATTCGACACAATATTGTTTTAAATTGGGTAAATGAAATAATTTTACCTCGATTATATTTTATATATAAAAAGAGAAAATAATTTTTCAAGAATTATTGAAGTGTGTATATAATTGATTGCTTGGTTGTTGTAAATGATATATATATATATATATATACATATAAAATAATTAAAAGTTGTTTGAATAAGCTAATAAAAGCAACTATTGTAAAAAGAATAATGGTATAAACCAATGAATCATAAGATGAAATTATAATTAATAATGATTTACAATTGTAAGATAATCATGTATGTATATAAGAACTAAAATTATATAAGTAAAAGGTTTATAAAAGTGATTTATGAATAATAAAAGAAAACTTTTTGAAAGAATATTTAGCATTGATTTCACTATTGTCACTGGGAAATAATAAGGGTGATGACTGCAGCATCATCAGTATCATTTTCGAGTTTCTATGTGATGGATTTGCTACAAAAATGAATTTAAAATTGAAGTTTTGTTGTAATAAACCAATTTGAAATTAAAATTCAATTTGAAATTGATAAATATAAGTGAAATAGGTTTTGAACTTATAATATAAGTTAGAAGTTGAATAATAAGTTTTATAACTTATTAAATGGGAAAATGTAAGTAAAACCAGTTATTGAAGTGGTTAAACAATTAAGTTAAATAAAATGGAATATGAATTTGAATATTGATATGAATTTGACTTAAGTAAAAGTTAAATAGGATTTACTTTGGAATTTAAAATCCGAATTGAATTGATAAGTAAAACTTAAGTTTAATTAACAAATGATGTTTAAATGGAATAACTTAAGTGAAGTTGAATAAAAAATCGATCTTTGCATCAAAGTTAAATAATCAAGTGAATTAAATGATGTAAATAAAGTTGAAATGGAATGCAAGTTAAGTAATGTTGAAAGAATTGATGTTAATATCAAAATAAATGAATAAAGTGAGTAAATGAAATTGTTAAAGATGTGAACTTAAGTTATATAAATGAAATTCAATTTTATTTGTAAAAAGAACTAGCAATTGAATTAAAGAATGGATTGAATGTTAATCAATCGAATGTAAGTAAGTTGATATGAAACGATGTATGTAAGTGTAAATTCATTGAAGTTAGTTGAATAATTGGATGAAAATCAATTGAATGCTAAACCAATTGGAATTAAAACAGTTGAACCAAATTGAATGTAAGTAAAATAAATAAATTTGGTTGTATTGGATGTACATTGGTCGTTATTGCTTGTTGGTTGGTTGTATGTAAATTCATTAAGTGTTAATGAAATTGAATTAGTAAAATTTGAAAGCTATGTAATTGAATTCAAATGAAAATTGAAATGCAAAGTTGAATGAAAATGAATATGCAACTTCAATAGTAAACTAAAAGTGGTATAAGAAGCATGTATTGGAAATTTTATAATTGAATTGGCAAATTGGTTTGAATATTATAATTGGATATTATGCTAGCAGGATATACAGGTATATAAAGGAATTGGAATTTTGATTTTGAATTTAAAAAATTGAATTGCTCGACAAAAAGGTACGTATTTCAGTTTTTATATGAGATTTGATGATTTCCTTCTCTAGCCACTTGGCTTTCTCTTTTCTTTTTGATTCTGAGGGGCCGTAGAGCCGTTTTGTAGTCGTACCGATCTAGCCGCGCAAAGGAGACTCTGGCGAAATTTTTTCGAAAATTTAGGGAGTTAGTAAAATTTTGAGAAATTTTGAAAGTTTGAAATTTGAATTTAAATTTAAATTTGAATTGTTGAGTAAACAATGTTGTTTGAAACCTATAATTGAAGTTGGAAAGCTAATTGAAATGATAGTAAATCTTTAATAAAAAGATTGGTGTTAGAAGGTTGATAAAACTATTAGTTTTGGAAAAATAATAAACGGATTATGAATTATTCTCCTTAACTTGCAATTTCGAGGACGAAATTCTTTTAAGGGGGGAAGATTGTAACGACCCAGAATTTTTGATGACTTGAATTTGAATATTTAATTAATTTTAAATATTAATAAGTGAATTTTTGGAGTCGAATAAATTTTATTTTGAATTTTGGATTTAATTTTGCAATTAAATCGATTTATTTAATAGTGAAATTCCACAAATAATTAGATATTGGGTTAAATATGATTGAAAATGGTTTGGAAAATTTTGTTTTATCATATTTAAGTTAAAGAAATATTTTAGAACTTGTAAAATTGAATTTGGAGCTAATTTGTAAAAATTGAATATTTTAATATTTAATTATCGACTGAAAAATAGCCAATTTTTGAACAGTCTCGGAATTGAACGAAACGAGTTCCATTGGATCCGTAATAGTTAGTTATTATCGGATTTCAAATTTCGTAGCAAACGGAGTTGTCGTTTGACCGTGGCAGCTCGAAACGCATCAATATCGTTTTTATTTTTAATTCGGCGAGTAAAAATAGCCATTTTTCAAACGGTCTCGGATTTCGACGAAACCAGTTTCATCGGATCCGTAATGTGATATTATTGCAAGATTTCAAATTTCAAGTCAATCGGATTTATCGTTTGTCCGGTACAAGCCAAAACGCCTAGAAATCGTTTAAATCGGTTTAAGTTTAAATTGAGCGTTTATAGTCGTATCTCACACATACTTCCGAATTAGCTTACGAAACCTGTTCCATTGTGTCCGGAACGCGGAAAAACTTTAGAATCGCCTGTCGGAACGTCAAAATTGGAGTTCGTTTGCATAAGTGTCAATTTGGGGATTTTATTATTAAAAAAATAATTGTATGTGGTTATAAATGCAAATTTTCACCAAAACCCTTCTTCCTCTTTTGCTCTAGCCGGCCCTAATCTTTAATGGCCGAAAATACTCCTCCTTCCTCCCTCAAAATCTCCCAATCCACGCAAAATTAGACGAAGTCGTCAACTACAAAATCGAAGGGGATAATGAGTACTGCAATCTCAACGGTCGAGATCGTTTAAAACGAAGTGGATCAACGGGAAAGGGGCTGCAAAGGGCATGAGGTCGGCCTCGAACTACGTGAGATTGTGATGGCCGAGCTTGGCCATGTTTGGGCCGAGTGTAGCCCTTGTCGTGGGCCCCGAAGTGGCACTTCCTGATCGCCTTCAAGTGGCTCGTGGTGGTCGAAGATTCAAACCCTAGTTGGAGCTTCTATGGGTTCTATACGTGCGTTTTGTTCCTGGAGATGGTTATAGCCGTGCGCAAGAAGGAAGGGGGGGAAGCTTGATGTGCGGCTGTGATTTGGGGAAGGGTTTGTAATAGAGATTTGTAAATAATTTACTATATTAACGATTGTACAACGTTTAAAATGCGATATCTTTGTCATATGATGTCAGATTCGGACGAGATTTTTTGCGTTGGCTTCGTATCGTCGTGCTCTTCGCAATGCAGCTGGTTTGGAGTCGATTGGAGCTCGTTTGAATTTTGGGTAAAATTAAACGTTCGTTTAATTTTATTCGAAACGAACGCGAAAACGGAAACAAAATCAAGGTGAGAACTCCTCACTCAATCGAAAGGTTTTGTTTAAAATTTTGAATAGTTAATATTGATTGTTGATGGTTGATTGATTGTGCTAGTAGATATAGTAGGATATATACTATATATAGCGATATATATATATTGGCATATGTATATATCGGATTTGATTCCCCGCCTCGTATAGCGGATGAGACCCTATTGCGCCGCCTATTAAGCGGATATTTATAAAATCCCATATACCACGATATTCCACCTTGAAGTGGAATTGGTATTGTGCTAACGTCTGTGGATGCAGGGTAACAGGTTGGAGGGATCCAACTGGATTCCTCACATATTTATTTGTTTATAAATATTATGTTGATTGTTGATAATCATATTGATATATGACACTTATTCCCGTGATTGACCATCTAATGTTGTTGCATCATCGGATTCAAATTTTTAAAAAAATTAAAATAACGTTTTTGAATTTAAAAGGGGTTTTAAATCGATTTTTCAAAGAATATGGTTTATTAAAAATTTTGAATTGATTAAATTTTAAAATAAATAGATGGATAAAATTTTATGTTTTAAAAATTTATATTTTTATGAAATATAACTTAAAAGAAATTTTTAACAATAATAGGTTTTTATAAAATAGTTAAATTTGGTTTTTGGGAAGTTATTATTATTAATGGTTTATATAAAGGATTTTATAAATGGATGTTTTTAAATAAAAATTATTGAAGTTATAGGATAAATTTATAAAGTGTTAAGTTGATGTATAACATGAATTTCACTAGGATTTATAGATTAATAAATGTGAAATTTATAAAACGAACGGTTATTGGAAAAATTTAAGTTTATAAGTTATTAACTTATAGAAATGGATTTGGGCATTAAAAAGGGGAATTTTATAGAAATTGTTAATAAATGAAGATTTCATTAGTTGAAATTATTATAAGCCATAAAGAAATCTTGTAAGTGATAAGATTTTAAATTGGTGAAGTTCAAAAGAACGATTTGGGTAAATAGATAATATTATAAGTATTTAACTTATAATATTGATTTTAGTATATAATTGAGTTATGTAAATCGAATTGGACTAATAAAAGGAGATTTCTAAAACGAAGTTTCATAAATAGAAATGGGATGTATGGACATTGTTATAAATCCGAAAAATCAATTTAATTTGATAAATTGAATATGGAATTTGTTAAAGGGGTTGTATTCACTATTTTTGAACGGTGAATGTATTATTTTATTAAATGAACGTGTTTTTGGAAAAGAACGTTCTAAATGGAATTTAAAACTAATTAAAGACGTTTTAAGATATGTTAAGTATCGAAATCATAGATTTCAACATTGATTGTTGAAATAGACGATTTCGAGAAATAGAAGGGAATATTTTGAATAGTAGTGGATTTATGTATCCATTTTTTTATTTCAAATCCATATACTAGTGTTTTTGGGTTGTCGTAACGATGTTTTACGCAACATTCGTTTTTAACCCAAATAAATGTGAATAAAGGAATGTTTTCTTAAAGAGAATGGAATAAATACTTAACTGTGATTTAAGTATATGGAATATTTTCAAATCGTTGAAAATAAATAAATTTGTGAATTACTTATTTTTTTAAATAAGCATGGGAATGGTTTTCTAATATGAAATGGAACGGTTTTTGTGAATTCACCTTTAAGGTAATTGAAAGCAAATAACTTGAAATCGATTTGGGAATCGTATGCTAGTAGATGCTTGGAATTTAAATCCACCTTGGAATTTATATATATATGAAGGGAAATTTGTTTAAAAATAAATATTGATTTATTTTGAAGTATGAAAATGAATTTACGGATTTGGGACGTAAATTTAAATTAAATCGGTAAAGACTTATTTGATGATTTGAAATTTGTTTTCAAAGGGTATAAAGGATGAAAAGTAATTTGAAATTAGTTTTCAAATGGTTAAGGTGATTTGAAATTAGTTTTCAAATGGTTAAGGTGATTTGAAATTAGTTTTCAAATGGTTAAGGTGATTTGAAATTAGTTTTCAAATGGTTAAGGTGATTTGAAATTAGTTTTCAAATGGTTAAGGTGATTTGAAATTAGTTTTCAAATGGTTAAGGTGATTTGAAATTAGTTTTCAAATGGTTAAGGTGATTTGAAATTAGTTTTCAAATGGTTAAGGTGATTTGAAATTGGTTTGCAAATGGTTAATGTAATTTGAAATTTGTTTTCAAATGGTTGAGGTGTTTAATTTGAAATGGGTTTTCAAATGGTTAAGTGTGGAAATTATATCGTGAAGGTGTTTTGGTAAAGCAAATAAATTGGGCAATTATTTGGAAATTGTGTATATATATCTTGTAAAGATATTTTGGGACTTAATAATTTTGGAAAAATTATTTGGAATCTGATGATGTGGCGCATCTTTATTGATAGTTAAATAACCGACTATCAATATTTACCCTTGGATGGTATTGATTGTGTTTGTTTGGAATTGAATGCACACTTATTTTTAAAAATAAGCGCTCGCTATTCGGTTTAGCCGGGAGAGGACCTTTGTGTCATATATCCCATTCCGAATATGCGATACGTCGTTTGGATTGCATTTGAAGACCGGTGTTGAAGACCGGGTATTTGTGAAAACGATAGGATGACCTATCGATTGTCTCCGCATTGTTAGCTACGATATGGAGATTTCCTTTGTGATGGGAAATTTTATCGGGATTGTGAATACCCGGATTGCAAGGGCTTCCTTGGAAGTGCCTTCGGTTCTGTTCGAACCCGGAACAGACTTGTATGGTTACATGTCTGACATTACATTTTGAGAGATAGAGCAGATTTCTTTCAAATACATTTCTGTTGGTGGCGGAGAATTTATTCTCTTAGCTTAACACCCTTCTCTGAGACGTACGAGCTCAGAGGTTATGTAGTTGAAGGTTATCAGCGATATTTCCCAATCTGGTAATGTGGCATGCTGAGTGCTGCTGTGTGATGATCATTGGTTGATCGTTTGGATATGATCATTTGTTTGATCATTTATCTTTGTGATTATTGCTTTGGTCATCTGTGGACCCAAAGCATGGCTTTGTTGCACAAAGCGTAGCTTTGTGGACGAGACTTCGTCAGGACCTCACTCCCCGGAAATGGTCGAAACAGGAATATGCGGCAAGGTTATGAGGGTCGCGCCCTTTAGGGTATGTCATTTCCTTCTGGAAAAGGGTGGTATCATGGTATGGAGCCCAGATATTTACTCATGTGGAAACACTATATATATTTCTGTGTGGTGTTGTTGGTATCGAGCGCTCGGATAAAGGTCCCAAAGGACCGGGGGATGACATATTCGTGTAGTAGTTACCTAGTTACAGAGGTAACCCGGCCTTGTGTTGGCAGAGATCTAACCGTAACGTTAGTTCTCGGGACGTCCCGCCAGAGGCGATCCCATGTGGCAGTAGGAAGTTCCTTAGCCTGACCATTTGTTGGAAATCCATTCATCCAATACGCGCCCTGTACGGTTTTAGTTGTAGAACCTGCCATTTAACATGGCAGCTATAGTAGGCATAGTATCATGGTACCTATGCTGGCTAGGATTTATATTATACTTTCGAAATATTTTCCACTATGCACTAGTAATAATATCAAAGAATTTTTCTCGTAGTAAGCATGTTTGACTATCATAAGGAGAAATCTCCCCCATGTGTGCGTTTGCATTGTGTGTGTGCCGGGAGGCCTTATGGTAGTTTCATTTTCCAAAAAGCATTGCGGATTTAAAAATTTAAATTTTCTTGTTGCTTGTTTAAAGATAAACTGTTTTTGAGTTCTCACACCAGTCCCATGACTGACCTGGAGTTTATTGTTCCTTTCCTAAACTCTGGGTGCCCACTATTTTCCACACGGGCAGTCTGGAGTTAGGTTATCAGGTTATTCTGGATTCGGGAGTTGCTGTGCAGATCTGGAGGCGAGCCAGATAGCGTAGTCTATTATATATTGTATATAGTATTTCTTTCCGCTGTTGTTGTCGTACACTCTGATTGATGTAATGTAATGTGATGTAATGTATAAAATGTATAGTTCTTTTGTTTTAATGAATATTCATTTATCTATTATATGTTGTTCCGCTGCGACTGTGAGATTCTGTTATTGTTTCTCGTTCTGTTACTTGTTTTTCTGTTTTCTCTTCTCTTTCTTTTCTTTCTTCTTCTACCTCTTTCTTCTTCTAAAACTCTAACGGTTCGATTTTTCGGCAACGAAAAATCGCGATCGTTACAATCACGGCTTATTCCTTTGTCAGAAATCAAAACTCTATAAAAATCTTGACTCAACATTCTCCCCCTTTTTGATTGATGACAACATATATCTGAAGTTCTGAATCTCCCCCTGAATATGTGATCTCCCCCTGAGATTTTGTCTTATATATATATATATTCCTGCAAATAATTGTTAGCACTTCAGGAGTGTTAGAGATTAGATTAGAGAGCATATATGATCGTGTAAAAACTTGTGTTTGAATCAATGATTTAGATGAGTATATATAGAGAAAAATAGTTGTAACTCTTTGTGAACAGTTGCCATTAAGAGTTATGATCATTGATGAAAGATAGGAGATGCAACCTTTGGAGAAGAGAAGTGTCTTTTGGAAAAGTTGCTTTCTGTTTAAAAACGGTCGACAGGTCAAAAATGGACCGGTAGACAGGAATTCAAATATATATATGTTATGTGCATGTGTGCATGTTATCTGTGCATTCTGGGCAAAAACGGTCGACCACCTTATTTTCAACCGGTCGACCGGTTTAGTCCAATTTGCACAGTTAATGTGCATATGTATATATATTGAAAGATTGAAGTTATATGATTATTTGAGGATAGATTTTAACATAAATTACTAACATACCAAATAATCAACCTCTAATAAATGGAGCTCTTTGTGTTTCTTAAATGAATAACTTCTTTTTGTCGATCACGGCTTATTCCTTTGTCAGAAATCAAAACTCTATAAAAATCTTGACTCAACAATGACTGTGCCCTGTAACTCATGTGTTTTTCCCACAGTTACGTTTTTGGTCTATATTTGATAGTCAGTTATTTAACTATCAACAAAACACACATCTAAGTCAAGGATTTATTTCATAGGGAAAAGCAACATTGGTTAAGCACATAAGTTACCACTAGCCTCCTTTTAATTAATCTTTCATTAATAAAAATCACTTTGTAGATTACTTGCATAAAAATACTTTTACAAAGATATATTCACAAATCCCTTTATATTTAATACTTAGAAAATATCTATATAGTTATCTCAACGGTATAAGTACACTCATAGAATGGAGGAAGATTTTCTTTTTACATAATTCTAAACCATTTATAAACTCCTTTATAAATCTCTAAAATTACTTATGAACTATTTATAATCTCTAAAACCATTTACAAATATTTCTAAATCATTTCTTAAATCGTTTATAAACCTTTTATAAATCCATGCAACTATTTTTAAACTCTTCTTATAAATCTATAAACTCGTTTGTAAAATTTATAAATATCTAACCATTTATAAAACTCTTTTCACCCTTAGCTAATCTTCCTTTAAGTTTCCAAACCATGTTATAAAACTCCTTTTATGAAACCCAATCTGCCCATAAATTCTATTTATAAATCTCGAAAACATTTATAAATAAACTCTAATCATTTACTTTAAAACACTATTATATAATTACAAAAATTATAATTAAATAAATATTAACTACAAAAATATTAAAATAAAATTTATAATTTCAAAACATTCTTTAAAAATCAACAATAATTTTTCTTCAACATTATTATAAATAATATAAAGTAATTTCCAAAACTATTTTTATAAAATTTTATAACTAATTTTAAACCATATTAATATTTTAAATAATTAACTTTTCAGAATATTAAAATATTCATGAAATACTTTAAAATAATATTACTATAAATAAGCAACTTTTTAAAACATAAATACATTTCCTTAATAAAACCCATACTTAAATTTCAACATAATCATTTCCATATTTATAAAACTGTATTGTAAAGTCTCTTTCTATTTTATAAAGCTTCTTTTTTTTTATAAAAATCCCTTAAAATCTCACTTATTCATAAAATCCCATTTAAAAACTTCTATCGCAATCTGTTTTTAATATTGCCCCCATAAGTATAATTTTTTTTATAAATTCCTTTCTATTTTTAAAATATCGTTTCATCTCCGTATTTATCCTCACTTTCAATTTCTTAAATAGAATCAACTATTTTTCTAAATAACATCCATATTTCATTATAAATCCACAACTGTCATTTACTTCCCAATTTATCCGATGATAAAAGTTTCCCTTTATTTATAAAAACAGTTTATAGATCTTTATTTTTATTGATAAAATATGATTTCATATATGTTCATTTTATTTGTAAAATGCCAGTTTTATACATTATCACATTTAAAAACTTCCACATTTATAAATAAATCTTAATACACATACATACACATCACTTTATATAAAAAACTTAATAACTATTTTTATCGAAATATTTCTGTCTTCTTTTTGATAACCGTATTCCTTTATTATAAAAGATGAACTTAATTTTTAGATTTTAAAAGTCTTTACTTTACAGTTCAAAATCTCCATTTAAAATATTTCATAAAACTATTAATTTATAATATCTAAAAATCAAACCTTTATTTTAAGATAAATTCCTTTTTTAATAAATTCTAGAGTAATTATTAAAACATATAAATTTTTGAAATCGCTTAAAAACCTTTTAAAAAATCAATTCTTCACTTTGTAGTACTTCAAAATACTAAAAATATGACCCGGTGCTACTATAGCACTAAATAGTGGAAAAATCATTCATGTCATCAAATATGGCATCCAACACATCATATAAAAAAAAATAGTAAAATCAACACTGTGTGAGGAGCCAGTTAGATCCCTTCAACCTGTCTACCTCCTTACATTACATATAGTATATAACCAAATAATATAAATCAACTACTTTGAGGCGGGATCGTATACAAAGGGTCATCCACTCTTACATGTTAATGTAATATGGTCGCATCCGCTCTAGAGGTGGGAACATATCCAAACCAATAATAAAATAATAATCATCCAAACAATCAACAAACAATCAATAATAATATTATTCACACTTAAATAAAAAAATATAAGAGGGCCAAAGGGGTGAGTTAACTCACTTTGATTTCAATTTTTGCCAGAGCACTCTGGTTTGAATTAAAATTGAACATGCATTCAATTTTAACTCAAATTCCAATAAGCACCAAATTACTCCAATCTAGTTCCATAACGTAGTAGCCGTTGATACGATCGCAATGTAACTTGTCACGTTTAATTTGGACTTCGTATGAATTAGATATGAATTAATGAATGTTAAGACCATTAAATTTTAATTAAATTAAATTAATAAAATTTTAAACTATATTACCTATTCCCTCTCTCTTCCTCATTTGCTTGCTTCCAAGAAACGAAAACACGACTTTAACTTGATCATTGCCCCTCCATCACTTCACCATGGACCATCGCGAGTCGATTAAAGCCATTCCTGACTCCGCTCTATCCTTTAGCACTGATGTTGTACCCCCAAGCACTGCCAATCTCCTCAAAATCGAATATAATCGCTCCTCTTTCTCGAGCAGATTTTGGTAGCTATGGTGTGCCGATGGGTGGTCGGAGGGCTGCATGGGTTCTTAGGGTTGAGGCACACCTTTCTCTTTTCAGGGTCAAAGGCCAGATCGCCTTCTAGTTCGTCGTGCAAGGCTGGTCGTTGGATGATAGCGATGTTTCAATTTAAAATTTCGAACCTTTCTCTAGTTGTACGCTAATTGTATAAGGGAATGGTGTATGGGAAATGATTTGCAAGCTTATAAATTTGAATTTTCAATTTTTAAAATCAGTTAAATATTATGAATTCAAATGATTGAAATTTTGGGATGTTGCAGTTGTCACATCTTGATTTGGCTACCGGATTTCTCTAGTTGCGTGTAGCTGAGGATGATATCCAGAAGACTACTTTATGTATATCCAACGAACTTTCGAAGTGGTTAGTCATGCCCTTCGGACTGATCAATGTACCTGCCTTTTTGTTGATCCGATGAGACAGTTTTTAGAGGGTTGCTTAATAAGTTCATCGTGGTATTTGTGGATAGTATTTTAGTCTATTCGAAGAGCAAGGAGGAACACGCGTTGCATTTAAAGGAAGTTCTTAATATTCTCCATGAGCATAAGATGAAGGCAAGATTTAGAAAGTACCTCTCTTGGCAAGAGAAAGTACTCTTTTTGGGACACATTGTTTCAAAAAGTGTACTGGCGGTTGATATTAGTGAAATTGCAGCAATTCAGGACTAGCATGTACTAAAGAATGCCAAGTGAGGAGTTTTCTTGGTTTGGCATGCTATTATCAGAAGTTCATTAAGGACTTCATGAAGATCTTTTTCCCTCTGACTCGCCTCACCAAGAAGAATCTAGTTCTCTCATGGGACACGAAGTGTGAGGATGCTTTTATTAAACTGAAGGAGGCATTGACTAGTGCACCTATTTTGATATTACCTAATGGTACGAAAGCATTCATAGTATATACTGAAGCTTGTGGTATAGGGTTGGGCGCAGTCTTGATGTAAGAAGGAAGGATGGTGAACTATGCTAGTTGATAGTTCAAGGTCTATGAGAAAATGTACCCTACCCTTGACCTTTAGTTAGCGGCCATTGCCTTTGCGCTCAAGTCATGGGGACGTTACCTTTTAGGAGAGCGGTTTGAACTCTTTACCGGTCTCAAGTCTCTTAAGTATTTGTTCTCCCAAAGGGACTTGAATTTATGGTATCAAAGGTGGATGGAGTTTTTGACATCATATGATTTTGATATCTCATATACCCCAGGAAAGGGCAATATAGTAGCCAACGTCTTGAGTAGACAGCATGTAGTATTGAGTCCTTTGTTCGTAGAGTGGAGGCATTTGGAGTTCTACATTTGATTTCTGACCATCGTCAAACATTACCCTGGGATTGCTAGCAGCTTTAGACGTGTAGCCTGCACTTATGGAACGTATTGGATCCAGTCAAAAGCAAGATAAGGAGTTATTAGATATTTTTTAGTAGCTTGGTAGAAGAGAGTAATCGAGTCATTTAAGGCATTATGCCATCAACTTGAAGGGATGGTTACGAAGAGATGATAGACTATGCGTTCCTCTCGTTATGAAGTTGATTGATATGATACTAGTATAATCTCATCATTCGTGGATGACAATTCATTCCGATGAGACAAAAAGTACCATAGCATAAAGGGTGTCATTTATTGGCCTAGTATGAAGAAACATGTAGTGGAGTATATCGCTTAATGTATCACTTGTCATAGGGTAAATGCAGAGTAGAAAGCCGGAAGGTTTGTTGTAGCCGTTGGATATTCCACAATGGAAGTGGGAAAGTATTTCTATTGTGGTTTACCAAAGTGTAGAAGAGGGAATGATAGTATTTGGGTCATAGTAAATCGGTTGACCAAATGCGCTCATTTTATACAGGTTGGGAGTATGAGGATGGCGATATCTTTGGTGACTCTATACACGAGGGATTTCGTTAGGATACATGAAATTCCTATGAGAATAGTTAGCGATTGAGATCCTCTTTTCACCAGTGAGTTTTGGAGGAGTCTATAGGAGGCTTTGGGCACTGGGTTGAGCTTAAGTATCGCTTATCACACGCAGAAGGATGGATAGACGGAGAGAGTGAATTGGATTTTGGAGGACCTTCTTTGGATGCTTATCTTGAACTTTAGAGGCTGTTGGAAGGGTCATTTGCCATCGGTGGAGTTTACCTGTAATAATAACGATCAAGCGAGCATTGGGATGCAACAATTTAAGGCACTATATGGTAGACCTTGTAGATCACTATCATGTTGGTACGACACTACAGATAGGATTATTCTTGGGCCGGACAGGGTGAGGGATACATCGGACAAAGTAAACTTGATCCATAAAAGAATGAAAACCATACAAAATAGATAGAAATATTCTGCTGATAGGAAACGTAAGAATTTAGAGTTTGTAGTTTATGATATGTTATTTGCGAAGGTCTCGCCGCTTAGGCGTGTCATGAGATTTGGTAGTTCGGGGAAGCTAGCATCGAGATTCGTATGATCTTTTCCTATTACGGAGAGGATATGGAAGTTGGCTTATAGAGTGGTGCTTCTTGAGAAGTAGGCAGGAGTATATGATTTTACCATACATCGCACTTGTGAAAGTGCTTGCATGATCCAGCTACCGTAGTCGACCCAAGTCAACCAGAGGAGGTGGAGGTAGATAGGGAGTCACTCGTTCGTCATGAAAACACTTGTATTCTTGAGCATGGTACAAAGCGACTCCATATCAAAGAAACCAAACTTGTTAAGGTCCAATGGGGAGATGATCCAGTTTAGGGTATGTGGGAGCCTAAGAAAAAAGATTCGAACTACCCATCCACCACTCTTTTCTGGTACGTTTCCAATTTAAGCTTAAAAAGTATAGATTAATTATGCATTAGGATTTAGCTTGGTATATCCTTTAAGTGAAGACCATTGGATGGTAGGAATGGTTGTAAACAGGTCACTAGGACATGTCATGGATGATGGATGCTAGTGGATGTATCAGTTATATTGTTTTTTTACACAATTAGGACAATATATCCTCTACATAGTGTACACACTCACATCATCTCGTTTTTATTTGTTTATGTGTTGAGAATTATGCATATGATTGAATGGTTGCACATAAATGTAGAATTGGAAGTATACTTAGGATGTTGCATACATTTTGGATTCATGGCATAGGCACTTGCATGATAGGAGGTCGACTGATTAGGAGACCAACAACTCTTTGTAGTATTATAGGTTCATGTGCATCTCACGCTTGCATACACATACACACATATCACATTAGAAATTAATTAAGGACAATGGTTGCCCATGGACAATAGATGAATGATGGTTGTAGGTATTGGTGGTTGTGCGTATGAGTTACATTTTTGCATCCTTTGAGATTTTGGGGCAACATGTTTTTTAGGGGAAAACGTAATGCCTCAGAGATTTAATAGAAAATTTGATAACAAAATTAAATTTCAATATAATAAAGGCTAAAATGGAATTTTTTACAAATGTTCGAATTTGGCTACGAAACTTATACTATTATGTTCATAGCGATTTTCTATACAATATTCATACATAACACTTTAAAATTGGGGTTATTATTAGGAAGTTATGGACGTTTGATAGTTTGAAAACAAAATAAATTAAAAATAAAAACTGTCCTAATAAAACATTGTCATCGGTTGACATCTTAGGTGTGCTGGTCGACATGAAGCGGTCAATTGGTCTACCCTAGTGGTCAACCGTTGACATATATTTTGACGATCTGGAGCGACGATCGGACAGAGAAGATTGAACCAATTATTTTACTTGGTGGTCAAGTAACGAATGTGCATCAAGGTTGAAATTAAAGGTTTACCAACGTAAATCTAACACTCCAAATTGACCTCAAATACCTAACCTAACCTTAATTTCATTAGAAAATTAACTGCATATTGATACTCTGTCAAAATTCCTTCTCTCCACTTACAAAATTTCAAAAAAAAATAAAAATAAAAAACAAAGCAAAGAGAATACTAATAATTGAATTGGGAGGGGGAGCAAGCTAACGGGTGATGATTCTCTGATGGAGTTTAGGTTAGAACTTGGATCCGAGGTAAGTGGAAACAAGTTTGATATGTTGATTATTTACAGTTCATTTTAATCCATTCTACCTGGTCTATGATGTTACTAATTAATTGTAAACCCTAACTATAAAAAAATCCGAGATTTGACTTAGTAACAGAAGTTATAAATTTTCTATTTAATTTTAACCCAAGTTAAACCCCTTGTATTTGAATAGAAACCTCAAGAATTGGTTAACCGTAAATTAAATTAGTATAATTAAACTTTGCAAACCTATAAATTTGACAATATTAAAAATTAGGGTGTATAGAATAGATCGGTTCACTGTAAATTGATATTTGGGGTTCACTGTGTATGTCAAATTGATGAATTAATAAATTACTAAAATTAAATAAATGAAATTAGAAAGCCCTAAATTTTATACTACGACCAGTCGAACATTCGCCCTTTGTGATCGAGCAGTTGATGACCGAAATGTATAATCTGAACCTCGGCTTAAAGTCCAGGTTAACTATATTGTATAGATATGTGTGAATGTTAGAGATAGTAGGGAAGCTACTTCCTTATGAGATGACGCATGGACATTGCGGGGTTGGGTTAATATACTTTACCACATGAGGTCAATTATTCGACTGGAGGAGATTCTATCTAAAATGGAACTTGCAGGAGGTTCAATGGTGGGCGCACAACACTGACTGATGCTTGACAAAGTATGTGTACCCAACATAATGGGACTCCTTGGTATTCACGGTTCTGATGTAGCATGATACTGCATTATTAATGGATCCTAATGCATGCAATAAGAGACTTAAACTATGATCGAGAGGAAGATACAGATGCAGACGATGAGATACAACGACGAGTAGTGTAACGACCCTGACTCGACATTCGAAAATTAATATCCAAATACATCACCTGTATTCGAATGCCGCAGATTCAAATGTTGAGTCTGGTTCGTCGGAGCTTATAACAACATTAGGTGGATACAACACAGCGGAAACAAAATAAATAAATTTATTGATACACAACATTTGATATAAGAATACAGATGAAATGATCAACACAAATCAGAAATAGATACAAGAGCAAAAATAATAAGACAGCAACAGCAGAAAACACCAGCAACAGCAGTGGAAAGATAATGTCTTCAATGCCAAACTCCAAAACTCTAAACCGATAAGCTCGAACCACCATCAAGCTGAACTTATAGCAAACTCGGTGCGCAATGTGATCACCAAATCCGAAGACTTCGAAGCTTGCCAAAAGCTACACCTACTATTTGACTGTCTGAAAACCTGACCTACGCTGCCAATGTGGAAAATTGTGGGCACCCAGAGTTTAGAAAGGGAACAATAAACTCCAGGTTAGTTATGGGACTGGTGTGAGCAAACAAAAACAGTTGTTTGAAATAAAAAGAAACAATAAAAGAAGTAAAAATAAATCCTCAATGCTTTTTGGAAAATGAAACTACCATAAGGCCTCCCCTCACACACACAATGCAAGCGCACAATTGGAGGAGATTTTTTCATTATGATAGTCAAATATGCTTGATACGCAAAATCCTTTTTGATATTCTTATTAGTGCACAGTGTAGAAAACATTTTGAAAGTATAATATTAATCTTAACCAGCATATGTACCATTATATTATGCCTGCTATAACTACCATTTAAGAATGGCAGGTTATACAACAGCAATCGAAAAGGGCACCTATTGGTGGATTGGATTTCCAATAAATGATCAAGGCTAAGGAACTTCCTAACCGAATAAGTATGCCTCTGGAGGGACGCCCCGAGAACTTAACCAGCTCTCTGCCAATACAAAGTCGGGTTACCTCTGTAACTAGGTAACTAACTATTACGAGTATGCCATCCCCCGGTCATCACCGGCCTTTATCTCGGGATTCACCAACAAATTGCAACAACAACATAAGTTAAATATCTAGGCTCCATACCATGATACCACTTTTTATCCAAAAGGAAATGCACATACCCTAAAGGGCATGACACTCATAACCTTGCTGCATCCTTACTGTTTCGACCATTTCTGGGGTGTGAGGTCCGAGGAAGTCACATCCACAAAGCTACGCTTTTCACAAAATCCATGCTTTGATCAACAAATGATCAGCAACACTTAGCATGCCACATTACCAAATTGGTAATATATCGCTAATAACCAGCAACTACATAACCTCTGAGCTCGTACGTCTCAGACAAGGGTGTTAAGCTAAGAGAATAAATTCTCTACCACTAAATAGAAATGTATTTGATAGAAACCAGCTTTACATCTCAAAGTGTAACATTAGACATACATCCATATAAGTCCATTCCGGGTTCGAACGGAACCGAATGCTCTTCAAAAGAAGCCCTTGCAAATTCGGGTATTCACAATCCCGATCGGACTCCCCATCACATATAGAGATCTCTATACCAACGCAACTCAGTGCAGAGACATTAAACATGTAATTCTTTCGTATTCGAAAATACCCCGTCTTCACCACTGTCTTCAAAAGCATCCAATTCCTCGTATCATTATTCGGAATGGGTTTTATGACATAAAGTCCTCTCCCGACTAAACTGAGTAATGAGCGCTTAATTTTTAAAACCATATGGATGTATTGGGATCTTAGTTAAGTCACAACTTTAAGCCCAAAACCTTTCTTTTTGAATCGTTTAAACAAATTTCCACTTTCAAATCTTTTATACAAAAGATACACCTTTAAGATCCTCTTCAATTTGAAAACAAAGTTCACCAATCTTTAACAACCAATCTTTAACAAATATTCATTCATAGCTTTCAAAACCATTTCAATTTCAAATTTGATTTACACACAACTTGAAATCCTTTCAACAAAAACTAGAAGTTCTTTCTTTATGTGAAAGCAATTATCATTTTAAAATAAAGAGTTTTCGTTTCGGGAAAATCCAATTACATTTACTCAAGATATAGCCTTTCAAGTATAAACTTGGGTTAAATTTAAATTCCCAAAATAATACTTTTAATTTACTTCAAAAATGTTTAAAAAGCCATATTTATATGGCATAACTTGTATACCCTTTCAAAACATAGTTTCCAAAACAATGTCAAAACTCAAACAAGACATGAAATTTCAATTTCAAAACTTTCTTTTCAAGAGCTTTTCATATTCAACCCAATTCCATTTCCAAAACTATTTGGATTCAAAATTCAACTTTTAAAATCTTTTCATCATTTTGAATAATATTAAGTTCAAATATCTGTGACTTAACCAATTCCTTGTGAAATCCATATTTTTATGTGTGTGGTGTAGTCTGGGGGTTTCACTCACAACAATAAAATATGACAACCATCATCAATTCAAGCACAACAATATTGATATGTAGTATAGTATTATAATGCTTATCTACATTCACAGATTCACAGGTAAATATGTAATTCATCGCAGATAAATCATAGTTCACAACTCAATCCACAAAATTCATATCACAGAACATCACACATTAGGATATCAACAATTTAAGGCATTCGGTAAAATGCAAACATCCATAAGTAAGATCAATTAATCACCTGATTAATTTAAACTAGATTAATTACACATGAATAAATTACCAATCCTGGTTAATTAACATTAATTAATTACAAACCTTTTTAATTATTTATCCTTTAATCATTTATTAGTTAACCTTTAATAATAAATTAATCAACCTTTAATTATTAGTTAATCAATCTCAACTAAAAAAGCAATCAACCTTTGATCATTAAATAATTAACCTTTAATCATTTAATTATTATTTATTAATTATTCTCAATTAATTATATTAATTAACCCTTAATTAATAAATCATCCCTTAATTACTTTCATTAATTAATTAACCTTTAAATTAATTAATTATCCTTAAATTAATTTACCTTAATTAATTAATCACATAAATTAATTACCCTTAAATTACAAAATTAATTATCCATTAATTATTAAATAATTAACCCTCAATTATTAAGTAATTAATCTTTAATTTCTAATTTATTAATCATCCCTTAGTTAATTTTTTTAACAAAATTAACCCTCTAATTGCTTATTTTAAGTAATTATCCTTTTACAAGTTACTTTCAATAATTCCCCTTTAATTAATTTTATTAATTATCCTCTAATTACTTTCATTAATTAATTAACCTTTAATTAATTAACCTAATTAATAAATCCTTTAATTAATTACATTAATTATTCTTTAATTTAATCATAATAATTAATTAGCCTTAAATTAATTACACAAAATAAATAACTTTAATTTAATTATACAAAGTAATTATCTTTCAAATCAATTACACGAAGTAATTAGCTTTAATTTAATTACACAAAGTAATTATCCATCAGTTAACTTTAAAAACATTTAATCTTTAAACCTTTAATCTTTGAAACCAAATTATTATTAAACCATAAATTAACTTAGATTTTTAAGTTAATTAACAACTAAAAACAATTTATCTTTCCTATTTACTTCTTAATTACAACATTAAGTTTATTTAAAATAAAATTAAGAATTTATTTAAAATAAAGAAGTAAAACACTTGAACTCAATTAATTTAAAATAATTATTTTTAAAACTAATTAACCAAAATGAGTATAAAACATTTATTGTTAATTAAGAAAGTGTTTAAATTTTGATTAGATTTAAAATTTGAAATACTTGTTTTATTTTAAAAAATAAATCAAAAACTATTTCGACACAACCTGAGACCACTTCGGGTTTTCACCCGAGCCAGATGCTACTTCCCTGGAGTCCATCCTCGAGTTACTCCTTTGCTTTTAAATTTATGTCGAAACTTTAAAAACTGTAAAAACTCATTTGAATCACCCGCAACCTGACTCGAGTCATACCCTGATTACCCCGAGTCCTTCTTCGGGTCCCACCTCCTACTCCTTCTTCCCAACCAACTGACACACATAAAGATGCACATACACGTGCATAGATGATCGGAGCTTCTCTGATCATCACCGCGAGCATCGACACATCACCAAATACCTTCCCTAACGATCTGATCACCCAGAAACCCAAATTGATGAACAACTTGCAATCGAGCTACATGATCACCACTTGGAACAAACTCAGTCACCAAAAACTACCTCGTGCCGGCGATCCCGACCAACAGATATCTTGCCATCACATCCATAGTTGCATCATGACACCACGCGACGATCCCCCTGGTGCAATCACTTCCAGTTCACCCACGATGACGTACGAAACCAGTTTTCGACATCAACTAAAAACTAGGTTAAAACCCTATATCATCATTGTCCGGCCACCATGGCGATTAATAGATTCACCCATTATTTTTCCACCGACACTAACACCTGAACCACCAGCAGACCCAAACAAAACGAACATCTCCCAGTAAATAGTTGGAAATCGATGAGAAACATAATTTCGTTCAAACCCAAATTCCATATCCAATACCAAACTAAATCTTGACATCATTACTAAAATTCATCATTTTTGATTCCGATTCCATATGCACAATCAAAACTGGAAATCCAGATTATCGAATTTTCTGATTTGAACCATTCCACTGTAATTTCCTATTTTCTAAATAAATTCCCAACATATTCACTTGGAAATTTTTTTTAAAGCTTAGATCTTGATAATGTAAACAGTTTTGTTTATAACTTATAGTCTAAAAAGAATTAGATAGAGAGATTTTTGTTTTTGAACAAGTTTTGGAACCTGTAAGCAAAGCATAGGCAAATTTTGCCTGTTTCCCAGACATGCACATCCTTAATATATATATATATATATATATATATATATATATATATATATATATATATATATATATATATATAGACACGCGCACACACACACATGCATATCTATCAGCCACACATCTATCTTTATAACATACTTTAAGTAACAATTCAATCATCAAATTATAATAAAAGGTTCAAGAGGTTTGCTCACTTGGATGAAGAAACAAAGAAGATTTTTGCAAACTGGAAATAGATTTGATCCTGGAAACTGAAAGTTGGCCCTGAACTTGATCTACTTGCTTGATTTGAATTTTGTTTAATTAACTAATTGCTGTTTGACCTTGAATCTATTTTGTTTTGAAAAGAATTTGAACTGAAGCTTAGTATTTGAGATGATCTGCTACTTTAAATTTGATCTTTGTTGAGTTGATTCTTTGCTTTGATTTTGTTGTTTGATTCAGGTTGAAGCTTTTAAGTTTGATTTCTTTTTCTTTTGATCTCAGGTCGAACTCAAGCTATCTGTTTACATTTTTTATTTTTTTCCAGGTTTGTAGTTTGGTTTTGAAATATGAAAGAAAGTGAAAGGGTAGGAGAGTATAGTGTGTGTATATAAATATTGTAATTCTTTTTATTCATTATTTTGAAAATACAAAGGCAAAATACACTTGTTTAATCATGTGTTTTAATTCTTTTACACTTGAAAACACATATATTCATAAGCCTACACATGTTAAATTCCATGTTTAAAATAACAACACTTGTTAATTTATAAATCATTAATGTTACACATGTCATTTAATGTTTTGAAATATGTTTTATATATTTTCAATTTAGTATAAATATGTATATATATGTCTTATATTTTTATTTATATAATTTATATTATTTAATTAATGCATATCTATATATATACGTATAAATTTTAAAAAAATTGATTTTAAAACTTAATTACACTTTAATAAATAAACACACATGTGTATATTATATAATATAGAATTTGGCTTTAAACAAATTTTAAAAATTATTTATATCAAATTCAAAATATAATTTTCAAAATATATATTTCATACGTATATTATAACAAATTTTAATAAATTTAAATTATAGTGTTTTCAAATCCAATACATTTTTTTAAATATTTATTTTTGATTCTCAAATCCAAAATTCAATTTAAAATCAATTTTTATACATATATATAAATAAACAACATATGTTATTTAATTTGGAATTTTCAAATTAAAATTTCAAATTACAATCTTTTTATATAAATAAATAAGCACATATCTTATTTAATTTGAAAATTTTCAAATTAATTCACAATTTAATCCAAAATTTTATATTAAATTTTCGATGTAATTTGACTTAAAAACGGGATCGTTACAAGTAGGCATTGTGCGCTCCCCCTCGATGCGTAGTTGGGTTATGTGTAGTCGTAGTTTGAGAAATTTATTCCCATGTGTTGGATCATATCTTTTTACTGATAAAACACAACAATTCACGAATCTACGGCTACGATAACATCGAGACTCATCGGCTCAATATATGGTTTGTATAGTTATATATTTTAACAAGAGTCATCAAATGTGTACATAAAGTCTAGTTTAGTGCTTTGTTAAAATCTTTCCTCAAGAATCATCATTCATATTTAAATAAACTTGCATGCATATTTTAGTCAAAATCAATTTTTCAAAAAATGCATAGAGCAGGGATCGAACCCGGGTCATTAGTATCAAAGGCAAGTACTCTAACCAAATAAGCTACTACAATTTTTGCTTAATAATAGAATTCAGTCGACTAAATACAGTCAGTCATTCGACTGAATCTATGCATTTTAACATATTTGTGCACGATTTTTTTACATATCTTCACTGTTCATTCGACTGACCATTTTCGACTAGTCAACTGACCTGAACCCAACTGTCATATTTTGAAAAGACATTTTCATTCTGCGGAAGATTTCGATCCTTCTCTCAACGGAAATGGTTGCTTATTTTGGTCAGAACTCTTCAACAATGGCAGCAACACTCTGTCTACTATAAATACATGTTCCCAAACACTTCAATTCATCGAAAATCTTTCTAATTATCTTATATTCTTCTTGTGCTCTCATACTTGCATTCAAACAGCAAACAAGCCTATTATTGCTTTGAATCTCAAAATAAACTTTCACAATCTTCGATTCTTATCATCACCTTCTTT
The DNA here is from genome assembly GCA_030765085.1 of Allium cepa. Lineage (NCBI taxonomy): Eukaryota > Viridiplantae > Streptophyta > Magnoliopsida > Asparagales > Amaryllidaceae > Allium > Allium cepa. Next base: position 621,915,333 of record CM060941.1, read on the forward strand.
TCTTATCTTCACATACACTTCATACACTTGAGGATTTGATTATAGGAGGTTTGTGCTATCAGAAACAAGTCGGTGTTATCAAGAACACACAGTGTCAGATATTCTTTTGTATTTGTTGAAGTCCTATTCTACTGCTCAGGCGTGTTAAGTCCTCTTTGGCTGTTGAGGCGAAATCATGTTCTGCTGCTCAGGTCCCTGTTCGGTTCCTCAGGGGTTGTATAGAACTGTTCCTCCGAGTTAAGTGAGGGTTGTTGTTTTAGTGAAGTTCTAGAAGGAGTCTGAGACTGGATGTAGGACGGAGCTCCGAACCAGTATAAAAATCTCTGATGTCATTTTATTATACTGCTTTTATATTCCGCACTATTTACTATATTGCTATCATCACTATACTCTGTATTATCATATATCCATATTACACGATCCTAAGTGATAACTAGCACACAGTAGTTACTTTCATTCGGCATCAGAGATAGTCATCTTATAAACGTCACACAGTTATTTGATATCTCAGTAATATGGATAGTAACACTAACACCAGTTTTATTGAAGGTTAATCCATTGCATGACCTCCACTATTAAATGGCATGAATTATGACTATTGGGCTACACGAACGTGTGTGTGTGTGTATGCAAGCAAATAGTTTTGATTCATGGAACATTACACAATCAGAATATCACTTACCCACAACTGAATATTCAACATGGTAAAACACACAAAAACAAGACGCTGCTTCAAATGCCAAAGCCATGAACATGTTATTTTGTGCTTTAGATAAAAATGAGTTTAATCGTGTTAGTATGTGCAACACTGCCTATGAAATATGGAGAACACTAAAAGTCACTCATAAAGGTAATAACAATCTTAAACAAAGTAAAATATCTATGCTTAAGAATCAATTTCATAATTTTAGGATGAAGCAAGATGAATCTATAAATGATATGTACCCCAGATTTCAGGATACTCATTATTCTTTATTAGGACTAGGAGAAATATATTTCGATTTTGATATTGTTTCAAAAATCCATACTCATTAACGGATGAATGGGAAAGAAAAGTCTTTGCTATTGAAGAAGCTAATGATCTTTCTACCATGAAACCAGAAGAGTTAATAGGAAATCTAATGTCCTATGAAGTAAATTTGTAGGCTAAAAGAGTACAAGCCAAGACAAGAAGAACATAGCTTTTCATGTTGAAAAAGAAGATTCAGATTTAGATGAGGAAGACCTAGCATTTATTGCCAAAAACTTTAAAATGTTTTTGAATTACAGAAAAGGAAATCGAAATAATGGCAAAAGAAATTTCAATAATAAGCCGTCATCCTCAGTACTAGCATGCTTCAATTGCCATAAGAAGGGTAATATACAACAAGATTGTCCAGAACAAAGGAAGGAAAAACAAAATAAAAAGGACAAGTTCAAGAGAAAAGCTTTTTCAGTAACATGGAATGACTAAGATTCATCTTCTGAAAGCGAAAGCAACAATGATAATGAATAGGAAAACGTATGCTTCATGGCCAAAGGTAATGAGGTTAGTGATCTAACTTTTTATGATATGATAGAAATAAATTCAGAACTTCTAGACACTCTAAAAAGTCATAAAAGAAAATATAAGGAAGCTCTGGAAAATCAGAAGAAAGCAGAATTCAAAAGAGATATGCTTAAAGACAAGAAGCAAATATTAGAAGAAGAACTTGAGAAAATTCAAGATTCACTCTCTGATAATTCTCAACTTACTCTATTAAGTCAAGAAATAGAAGCTCAAAAAGAAAAGAATAATGCTCTAGCTTTTGAAAATCATGAGTTAAAAACTAAAATTAAAATTGTTGGGTTACATAACACCAGTCTCAAAACTAAGCTTGATGACATTGCTAAAAATATTTTCAATTTTAATAAAGGGAGAGAAAATTTATCCAGCATTATTGAAAATTCTCTACCTACTTCAAATAAGAAGGGATTAGGTTATGTTAAGAAATCAAAAGCTCCACCTAAAAATGAAAATAAAAGGAGAAATAATTCTAATAATGCTATGACCAATAATGTTTATAATTTCTTTAATAGTACAAATTCATTGATTGGAAATATGAATAAAAATTAGCTAAGTATTTGGGTTCCTATTAACTGGAAAAATAGAGAAAATTACATTGATGATTATTTTGATATGATAGTTAATAATGAAAATTATATTTATAAAGGTTCAACCACACCCAAATGGGTATGTTTTCCTTAAAATTTGGAAATTATAAGAACCTTGGGTATCGCATAATTTAAATGTTAGTTTTTATGATACCTTACATTATAAGTAGTAGTTATTTTGTTTTGTATTATTCTATGTTAACACTTATATGAAATATAATTTATATCATAATAATATAAACTTGCCTTTTTGTCGATGACAAAGGGGGTGAAAGATATTGCTCTAACACTATTTGCAGAAATAAACGATGCAAGCACAGATTAAGGGGGTGAAAAGATTAATCAATTACAGAATATATAGCATAAATTCAAGGGAGAGAAATATATAGCACAATTACAGGAATATATTCAGTGAGAAAGATAAGATCAACAAAGCTTGTCAAAGATTCGTTCACAGAAAATGAAGTTGTCATCATCAAAATGGGGGAGAATGTTGGATCATAGGTTTTGATTGCTGACAAGACACAACAGTTCATGAATCTACGACTACGATAACATCAAACTCATTAGCTCAATATATGTTTGTATAGTTATAAATTTTAACAAGAGTCATCAAATGTGTATATAAAATCTAGTTTAGTGCTTTGTTAAAATCTTTCCTCAAGAATCATCATTCACATTCAAATAAAATTGCATGCATATTTTAGTCAAAATCAAGTTTTCAAAAAATGCATGGAGCGGGGATCGAAATCGAGTCACTAGTTTGGAAGGAAAGTACTCTAACCAAATAAGCTACTACAATTTTCGCTTAACAACAGAATTCAGTCGACTGAATACAAACAGTCAGTCGACTGAATCTATGCATTTTAACATATTTGTGCACGATCTTTTACACGTCTTCACTATTCAGTCGGCTGACCATTTTGGACCAGTCGACTGACCTGAACCCAACTGTCATATTTTTAAAAGACATTTCCATTCTACGAAAGGTTGCGATCCTTCTCTAAATGGAAATGGTTGTTTCGTTTGGTCAGAACTCTTCACCAATAGCAGCAACCCTCTGTCTACTATAACCCCAAACACTTCAAATTCATCAAAAATCTTTCTAACTATCTTATATTCTTCTTGTGCTCTCATACTTGCATTCAAACAGCAAACAAGCATATTATTGCTTTGAATCTCAAACTAAACTTTCATAATCTTCGATTCTTAGCACCACCTTCTTTTCATATCATTACATATACTTCATACACTTGAGGATTTGATTATAGGAGGTTTGTCCTATCATAGACAAATCAGTGTTATCAAGAACACACAGTGTCAGATATTCTTTTGTATTTTTGAAGTCCTGTTCTGCTGCTCAGGCGTGAAGTCCTCTTCGGCTTCTAAGGCGAGATCATGTTCTGCTGCTCAGGTCCTTGTTCGGTTGCTCAGGGATTGTATAGATCTATTCCTCCGGGTTAAGTGAGGGTTGTTGTTTTAGTGAAATTCTAGAAGGAGTCTGGGACTAGGACGGAGCTCAAAACCAATATAAAAATCTCTGGTGTCATTTTATTATACTGCTTTTATATTCTTCACTATTACTATATTGCTATCATCACTATACTCTGTATTATCATATATCCATATTACACGATCATAAGTGATAAGTAGCCACACAGTAGTCACTTTCACTATGTGGTAAGTGTATGGTAGCCAATGTGAGACTGTTATGGGTAGGCGTAAGTGGGATGTAGCCCCATACAAGAAAGTTGTAGGACGATCCTATGTTGAGTAGCTCTAGGAGCGATGACTGATCACTAGTTATTGAGGATCAACCCATAATTGGACCCTTGTAGGATCCTGCACATGTTGTAGTGTAGGTGTGTGTTAAATAAAGGCTCTTAAGTAAAGGACCCTAGGAATACGCAAACACTTGTAGGACATTGTAGGTCACATAAAATAGAATTAAAGTCAACTGCACTTGATCACCATATTTTAAACATGTACTCATTCACCAGAAATTTATTTGACCCACCCTTTTTTCCTTTCCTTCCCTACCATATGTGTGACGACCGCCCCATCTCACTAACACAAATAATAACTAAATAGTGCGCTACAGTCATGACTTGGCAAATATAGGACGTTCATCATGGCTTAAAATGAACAAATCAACATATAACCTATCGTATATCTCACAGTGTATGGATAAAATATATACAATAGAAGAGAGTAATAACAATGTGAACCAATCATCAGAATATAATATCCACAGAGTTATACATCAAATGCCATAGAGTATTCAATATGATCAAATCCAATAAACTATCTCAACAAATAGATATAAGCAAGCACTGCCACGGGCTCCATAGTGTTGCTCAATGAAAAGTGTAGAAATCTATATATGTATATAATACGAGATACCTCCATCCAGCTCATCCTTTGAATAGCTACTGCATCACCTAGACCTGTTACCTACTCTACTCATTTAACAGTACCTAAGACAATAAGAAGCAAAACATAAAATATTGGGTTAGACAATAGTCTAGTGTGAGCGGTAAATGAATTCCAAAATAATATAAAGGTAAATATGTTAAGAACAAGAGTACGTGAACCATCTCCGACCCGTCCCTGCAACCAAAGAGTTAGTTCATGACACCATAATATGCTACTCTATAATATCATAAAGGTACTATAAAACATAGAATAACGGATGTCCAGATATCCCTATCTCCAGTACCTACTCTTAATGATATTCCTGAGTGATAGCCTACTAAAGAAAGCAACCACAGCATCTTTCAAGCAATGTCCACTATCACTCTTTCATGTGCCTTGAATATATGATAAGTCGTATGGCCTCCTTACTGCCAAGGACTAATAGAAATCCCGATTATCGTTGAACTCTTGTATTACATAGCCCAAAGCTCGATACGTGTCTCATAGCCCAAAGCTAGACATTAGAACCAAAGCCGCAGTCTAGGGTATACAGATCCCTACATGATCCATGAGAATCCTTACTTACAATACCTTTCTTCAGGTACAACAAAAAACACTCCGAATATCAATAGTTCCTTAACACATTCACATCCGATCCCTCCTTGCTGCACTCGAATTCTGAGCCCTTTCATTGCTCAATCCCGTTTCCATTATCTAGGAACCCAACACATTCCTCATTCTAAGCTCTCTCTCTCTCTCTCTCTCTTTTATGAGCTGCTATCTTTGGTACCTACTCCTACCACGGGCCACAAACCAAAGATACAAAGCTTTTATCATGCTCTTTCATCAGCTGTAACGACCCGTAAATTTTGAGTCTTCGTATTTAAATGTCTGAAATTTCTAAATATTTCTTTTTAAACACTTTTTAATTAATAACCAATGGTAGAAAACTTGTTTATGAAATGTGTTTAGAAAAATATATACTTTGTAGAAATATTGAAAATGTGACCAAAAAACGTTTTGTTAAAAATCAACCTTTTGTTAAATAAAAGGCTTTGAATATTTATGCGCCTGTATGATAACATATGAACATATTAACCAGCATTAACACATCTGTCTTCAAAACCAAAAATTAATTAGGACCTAAGTGCTTCATGAAGGAGACATTAACCCTTGATTTAAGGAGAGATTTATGGAGTGATTTAAGGAAGTACGGTGTGTAAGAGGCATCGGAAAACATGAAAGGACGGGGTTACGAAAGGTCATTTTCCACTTTTCCTAAGCTTATAAATAGAGGGGAAGGAACTCTTCATTTATTACAAATTCACTTCTAAACAAATTTATTCGCTTTCTTATTTCCTTTCTAACTTTCTAGAAAACTATGCAAATCATATCCAATCTCCACTAAACTTTGCTGAAGTTCTTATATCATCATTAGAACATGGTTTAGCATCTAATAAGTGAGAAAATGATGGAGAAATGGTGGAGTGAGACCCTTGGACATGGGAAAGGAGGGGGGAGGAGGTGGAGGACGTGTGCAATGAAAGGAAGGGGAGGTCTTAGCCTTAGTTAGGAGCTTATGGAAGTGGTAGCAGGAGTGTTTTTTTAATTGCTTGAATGTTCGTAGGAAGATGAAAGTGTTTGATTTGAATGAAAATAAGGTATTCTCACTTTAAATGAAGTTAGTAACTTGATGATATTACTTGATAATCTTTCTTGTCGAAATTGCTTGCTATTTTTAATAATACTAGACACTATTACTTAAAGTTATGACCCTAAATTATATGCCCTACAAAGCTTGTGGTTATTTAATTAGTTGCCTTAAAACCATTGAATTTTGATAAGTTCGTTTGAGCATTTAAAACGGACATGTTGATTTGAATACGTATGTTAAAATATGTTTTTAATAATGTGGATTGAATTTGGAAGTCATATATGTGAATAAAATAGAATGATATTAAATATTGAATTGAATACGGAATTTTGTATAGCGATAGTCGTTATAAATGCACTTTGAATCCCTTAATTATAACTTATGAAATTTGATGATTTGTGAATATATCTTAATATAACGTGTTTGGCTATTATCAATACTTCTATAAGTGTTTGTTAAAGCAAAAGAATATGTTCGAAAAGTTAAAGAAAATGTAAACTAATTATAAAATTTTAAAGTAAAAAGGTCACTATATCAACACTTTTAAATTCCTTGTTTTTGGAAAATAACGTTTATTTTTGTGGAAAATTATTAGGGATTCATTAACCATTTAAATAAGAAAATACTATATTATTATTATTGTAAAATTTTTGAATCTTAGATCATTTGATAGCTAGTTGAACGAAGAGGAAAAATTATAGTGAAATAGTCGCCATACGAGCACTTTGGGAAAATACCCTGTTTTCGAAAATTCCTATAAATTAATTAAATGATATTCTATGGGATTTTTCTTCATGGTCTCTAGGACCCAAAGTATACTACTATTTTAAAAAAGAATGGACCTAAAATTATTTGTTAAGGTGTCCAAAACTAGCCACAGAGTTGTAGCAAAACAGATTTAAAACATGTATCATAACATTAGACAACATTTCTAGAAATGCTATATTTGCTATTTGAAAGAGTAAATTATTTAAAAATGATATTTAAATAATTAATTTTTCTCTAACCCTTTTAAGTTGTTTTTTTTTAACTTTTATTAGAGTTTTTCAAAAAAATCCACGTTTAAATATATCTTTAACAATTAGTAATGAATTTTTAAAGTAAGCGGCTTTTAAAATATAAAACATGTTTTCATCGGATCATAATTTAGTTATTTTCAAATAATATTTTACATAGACAGTTGTTTTTTTTAAACTTTTATTAGAGTTTTTTAAAAAATCCACGTTTAAATATATCTTTAACAATTAGTAATGATTTTTAAAGTAAGTGGCTTTTAATATATAAAACGTGTTTTCATCAGATTATAATTTAGTTATTTTCAAATAATATTTTACATAGATATTTAAAACCTATTTACAAGTATTTTTAAAATTTTGAAAAATGTAATTGACTAAGCTTAACACTGAAATTTGATGAGTAGGTTTATATATTTGTGAGATTCAAGAATGAAGTGTCTAGGCAAAACTTTGATGCAACCAGTGCTCTAACTTACCTAGCTTCACTCTTAGGAAAGGAATAGTAAAAGTTGAAATGTCAAAAACAAGTTAAGTATACTTCATTGATGATATCTATTTAGCATAATAAATCCCTATTCTGTTATTATATAAATTTGGACATTTATTTATATATACCGGTTAATTTTGATTTATGTGTTATTATTAAATTCAATAAATTGTTGATAATAATGTTTTGTCATTATTATTTGTTTGGTTGTTTGAATTGTGCTAGCTAGTTTATGAGTAATTAATTTCTATGTGCATGGGTTAGGTAGATATGAACACCTTGAAATTCGCATTTCATAGTTTGGCTATAAGGTGTTCGATGAAAATATTTGATTAAGTAATTACTATAATAAAAGATGTTTATTATAATTTTATAGATGTTTATCTTTTAAATGAAGTGGTTTCTTTGAAAAGAAATAAAAATATTTTGGAAATAAATTTTTATAAAACTGTTTCCCATATTTTGATATAAAGGATATTTATGGAATAAACATTGGTTTAAATATTTTGGATCAAAGAGGATTTAAAAAGTTATTATTATAAGAACTTAAATTCCGGTGGTTTGAAACTGATTTTGAAAAGATTTTGAAAAAATAAACCATATTATGTTTGAAAGTATCTGTGATTATTAGTGTAAAATGATTTGTCACTTCGGGTAATAAAATGATCTGTTATGTTACCTATGATTCGTGTTACCCATAATTAAAAAGCGGGCGGAGGGTTCATGTAACCCTGGCATGGTCCACTGTTTGTATAAAGGGATATACTTACTTGTTTCCTTAGCCAACCATTAGCTAAGTTTTCTTTTTCTCCTTCCTTGCCTCTAGTACTCCATGCCTAGATGCTCTTAACCATGATCCCTTCTTCAAAACATGTCAGTTCCAACCCATAGCGTCTAAATTCAAGTTCTAGAAAATAACTCGGCACAAACTTATGCACTTAGCCAATTTCCTACACCTTGCTATGGATAAGCTCCTCTAGCGAAGCTTAATCCTACAATGCCAACCGTCAACCCATTGGACCAACCAAAATAACTCGATATCGTCATAAACAAGTCATTGATGAATTATTTCCTAAACAAATTGGAACCCGCGATTGAATCCCAAGCTTTTCCCATACCCTAGAGCCTCCCTTCCAAATTTTGTCCAATTACGATCATCTTTGCCTCTTATTTTCCAAATTCACCATCCTATCTTCCTAACATCCAAAACACTAGCAAAAAAAACCAAAGCGCAACATAAAATCATACAATAACATATAAATACATTCATTCAAACATGTAATGCATAGAATTATAGCAATCAAGCATACTTTGATCCAAATCTAAGCAATCAATTAACATATAAACATGAAAAAGGTTGATTTCAAAGCCATTTTATAAATTATAGTAGGATTTCCCAATTTAGATAATAAACATATGTCAACATGTGATTAAAGTTAGAAAAAGATTTTTATAGTCAAAATAATGTTAAACCCTTTAATTCTACCATATAAACATACATAGGATAGTGAGAAGGCAAATCCGCTCACTAATTACCACATTCAACCAATTTTAGTGTTGATTCAACATGGATGGCGATCAAAAGCAATGCAAATCAGCTAAACCAATGATCTTTATCTTCTAATCAATGATGTATTCACTATTCTTCGATTCAGTTTGATTTTGAGAGTAATTTGGGTTATTTAGATGAATCTGAATTAAGTTTAAATCTGATTTGGAAGGGAGGGAAAAAATTTATTTGACTATTTAGCCCCCTATTTGTAGTAATTCTCAAATTAGACTAATAGGCTTACTAAAGGGCTTAATTAATTACATGCTAATTCTGGCCAGCGGTTTTTAAAATTTAAAACAGGCATAACTTCTTAACTATAAGTCCATTTTTCTATCAAGACCACTCTACGGAATGAGAATCCATTATCCTGAAGCAACGGAAGAGGTTTAAGACCCCAATTCAACATGTATCAAAACTTATAGCCCAAATTAGATTTTCATGGTCAAAATGGTCACATAGAAATTCGAGAAAATCATAAGTGTGTATAATGTCCTTAAGAGTCCCAAAATTATAGAATCATACAATCTCGTATGAATAAAACAAAAATATTTTACGACCATATGATACATAAAATATGGGTCGTTACATTATTCCCTCCTTTAGGAATTTCTCCTTGAAAACCCTGAACAAATCAATGTATAACAACCATGGTTATCCTGCGTGCCTATCAATCATAAGCAGCCATGCAATCAATGGTATAGGTGAAGTTATCCTAACACGCGAAATACTAACCTATCAAATATAATATACAATGGTGAAAGTAGATACGATAAGCAGTGGATCTTTCCATCAAAGAGCTCCGGACACGTAGTCCTCATGCTCTCCTTGGTCTCCCACGTATAGTCGTGCTCACTTTTGCTTCATTGTACCTTCATTAGGTTCATCGAATTTCTCCTAATCAGTTGTGTATCATACCTAACAAGGAAGAGACGTATGAGATGTAGAAACTTCTTGTTTTACCTCAACATCTTCTACCTAATTCGGTGTAATTATCATGCCTGAGTCAAGTACAAACTTCCATAGATGAGAGACATGAAAAATACTATGCACGTGCACCATCTTTTGAGGTAAGTGGACCCTATACGCTAGCTTTCCAATTCTCTCAACAATCGTAAGAGGATCTACGAATCTCGATGCCAACTTCCTTTTTCTACCAAATCGAACTATGTTCTTCAGATGAGAAACCTTCATGAATACCATATCTTCGATAGAAAACTCTAAATTTCTTCAAATTTTATCCACGTAGCATTCTATCAATCTTAACCAGCTTTCATTCATTGTTGAATAATCTCAATCTTCTTTGATGTCTCTCTAATCATATCTAGCCCAAGTATCAGCTTCTCTCCTGCTTCTCACCAACATGAAAGAGCGTTACATGATCAGCCCTACGATGCTTCATACGAGGCCATACCAACACTAGACTGATAACTATTATTGTATGCAAACTCTACCAAATGCAAATGATCATCCCATAAAGCTCCAAAACCTATAAATCATGTTCGCAAGAGATCTTTCAGTATACAATTTACTCTTTTTGTCTCCCCATCCATTTGTGGGTGATAACCAGTACTAAGATGCAGCTCAATCCCTAATGCCTCTTGTAAGCTCTTCCAAAACCAACTAATGAGCTATGGGTCTCGGTCACTCATAATGCTCTTTGGCACACCATGAAATCGTACTATCCACTTTACATTAGACTCTACCAGTTGTACCGTTCTACTTGACTTGACATATATAAATCTTGCACTCTAGGTCAATCGATCCACTATGACCAAAATGCTATGTACCCTGTTTAAACCCTCAACAATCCATTAATAAAATACATCGATACTTTCTCCCATTTCCAATAAGGAATATCTAGTTGTTGCAACAATCCACTATGTTCCCTCTGCCCTTCCTTTAGCAACTGGCAGTTCATACACTTGGATATGAATGCCCTAACATCTCTCTTTATACCTTCTCAGCAATAAATTCGCTTCATATCTCGGTACATCTTGTTACCGCTGGGATGAATCAATATTGGGAACGAATAATCATCCATCCTTACAAAGCCAACCTTCTTTTTCCAATTCATATCATGTTTTCAGTTTCTACTCCTTCTTCTTTCCTTTACGATGAAATCTTCTAGCCTAACATCTCACTTCTGACTAGTACCGATACTTTTTATTATAGTACGTCCGATCAACAAACTTTCCAACATCTTTGGTTCCAGCTCACAATGAGGGCTGAAATCATATCCATCATTATACTCAATCTTCTTCCATTCCAAGAACATTGCTCCTAAACTATCGTGCCTTCTACTCAATGCATCAATGACTGCATTTCCTTTACCCAATGTATAGGAAATACTGAAATCATAAGAAGCCAAGCACTCCATTCACCATTGCTGACCAAGGTTGATGTCCTTTTGGAAGAGAAGGCAGTTCAAGGATTTGTGGTCCGTGATCCATGAACATCTCAAATCTTTCTCCCAACAGATAATGCCTCCACATCTTCAATGCAAAAAATAACGCTGCCAATTCCAAATCATGAGTCGGATAATTCCTTTTGTGCAGCTTTAGCTATCGACTAACATAGGGAACGACTTTTCCTTTCTACATCAATACCGCACTCAATCTTGTACCATAAGCATCTGTGTAAACTGTCAACTTTTAATTTCCACTTAGAATGGTCAATAGTGGTGTACTCATCAACCTCTCTTTCAAAATCACAAAGGCATGCTCACACTTTGCATCCCAAACAATAGTCTGATTCTTCATCATCTGATTGGTCAACATTGCCGCTATCTTTGAGAAGTCCTTGATGAAGCGTCTATATTATCCTACCAATCTAAGGAAATTCCTAACATCAATAGCATTCTAAGGACGGTTCCAAACTTAAACCATTATCCGTTTTGTAGGATCTACTGCTATACCCTGTCACAAAACGACATGACCTAAGAATCTCACTTCTTCCCTCCAGAAGTGACCCTTAGAGAACTTCGCACTCAACTTATGCTTTCTTAATATCTCTAGCACAATCCTTAAGTGCGTCTTCTTCTCCTCTCCAATCTGGCATAGATCTAAATATCATCCACGAAAACAAGTACGAACTTGTTCAACTAGTGTTTGAAAACCCAATTCATGAGATCCACAAAGTACGCTAGAGCATTAGTCAATCCGAATAGCATCATTAACCACTCATAAAAACCAGATGGCATAGGAAATGCAGTAATAGGCACATTCTTCTTTGCTACTTTCAACTAGTGAAATCCCATTACAATTCCATTTGAGAGAACACGTTCACATCGTGAAGCTGGTCAAACAATTCATCAATACATGGGGGTGGATACTTGTTCTTCTTCGTCATTTTATTCAACTCATGATAGTCTACACACAACCTCAAAGAGCCATTCGCTTTAGTCATGAATACGACAGGTGCACCCCACTTAGATATACTTCTTCGACTTGTTTCCTTAGCCAACCATTAGCTAAGTTTTCTTCCTCTCCTTCCTTGCCTCTAGCACTCCATGCCTAGATGCTCTTAACCTTGATCCCTTCATCAAAACATGTCAGTTCCAACCCACAGCGTCTAAATTCAAGTTCTAGAAAATAACTCAGCACAAACTTATGCGCTTAGCCAATTTCCTACATCTTACCATGGATAAGCTCCTCTAGCCAAGCTTAATCCTACCATGCCAACCATCAACCCATTGGACCAACCAAAATAACTCGGTACCGCCATAATAAAGTCATTGCTGAATTATTTCCTTAATAAATTGGAACCTGCGATTAAATCCCAAGCTCTTCCCATACCCTAGAGCCTCCCTTTCAAGTTTTGTCCAATTATGATCATCTTTGCCTCTGATTTGCCAAATTCACCAACCTATCTTCCTAACATCCAAAACACTAGCAAACAAAATCAAAGCGCAACATAAAATCATAGAATAACATATAAATACATTCATTCAAACATGTAATGCATAGAATTATAGCAATCAAGCATACTTTGATCCAAATCTAAGCAATCAATTAACATATAAACATGAAAAAGGTGGATTTCAAAGCCATTTCTACAAATCATAGTAGAATTTCCCAATTTAGATAATAAACATATGTCAACATGTGATTAAAGTTAGAAAAAGATTTTTATAGTCAAAATCATGTTAAACCTTTTAATTCTACCATATAAACATACGGAGGATAGTGAGAAGGCAAAACCGCTCACTAATCACCACATTCAACCAATTTTAGTGTTGATTCAATATGGATGGCGATCAAAAGCAATGAAAATCAGCTAAACCAATGATCTTTATCTTCTAATCAATGATGTATTCACTATTCTTCGATTCAGTTTGATTTAGAGAGTAATTTGGGTTATTTAGATGAATCTGAATTAATGGGAGTTTAAATCTGATTTGGAAGGGAGGGAAAATTTTGATTTGACTATTTAGCCCTCTATCTGTAGTGATTCTCAAATTAGACTAATAGGCTTACTAATGGGCTTAATTAATTACATGTTAATTCTGGCCAGCAATTGTTAAAATTTAAAATAGGCATAACTTCTTAACTATATGTCCATTTTTCTATTAAGAGCACTCTACGAAATGAGAATCCATTATCTTGAAGCAAAGGAAGCGGTTTGAGACCCCAATTCAACATCTATCAAAACTTATAGCCCAAATTAGATTTTCATGGTCAAAACGGTCACATAGAAATTCGAGAAAAATCATAAGTGTGTATAATGTCCTTAAGAGTACTAAAATTATAGAATCATAAAACCTCGTATAAATAAAACAAAAATATTTTACGACCATATGATACATAAAATATGGGTCATTACATTATTCCCTCCTTTAGGAATTTCTCCTTGAAATCCCTTAACAAATCAATATATAACAACCATGGTTATCCTACGTGCCTATCAATCATAAGCAACCATTAAACATATCAAACAAGCAGCCATGCAATCAATTGTATAGGTGAAGTTATCCTAACACGTGAAATACTAACCTATCAAATATAATATACAATGGTGAAAGTAGATATGATAAACAGTGGATCTTACCATTAAAGAGCTCCGGACACGTAGTCCTCATGCTCTCCTTGGTCTCCCACGTACAATCGTGCTCACTTTTGCTACATTGTACCTTTATTAGGTTCACCGAATTTCTCTTAATCGGTTATGTATCATATATAACAAGGAAGAGACCTACGAGATGTAGAAACTTCTTGTTTTACCTCAACATCTTCTACCTAATTCGGTGTAATCATCATGCCTGAGTCAAGAACTTCCATAGATGAGAGCATGAAAAATACTATGCACGTGCACCATCTTTTGAGGTAAGTGGACCCTGTACGCTAGCTTTCCAATTCTCTCAACTATCGGAAAAGGATGTACGAATTTTGATGCCAACTTCCTTTTTCTACCAAATCGAACTACATTCTTCAGATGAGAAATCTTCATGAATACCATATCTTCGATAGAAAACACTAAATTTCTTCAAATTTTTTCCACATAGCTTTTCTATCGATCTTAACCAGCTTTCATTCATTGTTGAATAATCTCAATCTTCTTTGATGTCTCTCTAATCATATCTAGCCCAAGTATCAGCTTCTCTCCTGCTTCTTACCAACATGAAAGAGCGTTACATGATCAGCCCTACGATGCTTCATACTAGGCCATACCAACACTAGACTGATAACTATTATTGTATGCAAACTCTACCAAATGCAAATGATCATCCCATAATGCTCCAAAATCTATAAATCACGCTCACAAGAGATCTTTCAGTATACAGTTTACTCTTTTGGTTTCCCCATCCATTTGTGGGTGATAACCAGTACTAAGATGCAGCTTATTCCCTAATGCCTCTTGTAAGCTCTTCCAAAATCAACTGATGAACTATGGGTCTCGGTCACTTATAATGCTCTTTGGCACACCATGAAATCGTACTATCCACTTTACATTAGACTCTACCAGTTGAACCGTTCTACTTGACTTGACATATATAAATCTTGCACTCTAGGTCAATCGATCCACTATGACCAAAATGCCATGTACCCTGTTTAAACCCTCGACAATCCATTAATAAAATACATCGACACTTTCTCCCATTTCCAATAAGGAATATCTAGTTGTTGCAACAATCCACTATATTCCCTCTGCTCTTCCTTTAGCAACTGGCAGTTCATACACTTGGAGATGAATGCCCTAACATCTCTCTTTATACCTTCTCAGCAATAAATTCGCTTCATATCTCGGTACATCTTGTTACCGCTGGGATGAATCAACATTGGGAACGAATAATCATCCATCCTTACAAAGCCAACCTTCCTTTTCCAATTCATATCATGTTTTCAGGTTCTACTCCTTCTTCTTTCCTTAATGATGAAATCTGCTAGCCTAACATCTCACTTCTAACTAGTACCTATACTTTTTATTACAGTACGTCCGATCAAAAAACTTTCCAACATCTTTGGTTCCAGCTCACAATGAGGGCTGAAATTATATCCATCATTATACTCAATCTTCTTCCATTCCAAGAACATTGCTCCTAAAATATCATGTCTTCTACTCAATGCATCGATGACTGCATTTCCTTTACCCAATGTATAGGAAATACTTAAATCATAAGAAGCCAAGAACTCCAATCACCATTGCTGACCAAGGTTGACGTCCTTTTGGAAGAGAAGATAGTTCAAGGATTTTTGGTTTGTGATCCATGAACATCTCAAATCTTTATCCCAACAGATAATGCCTCCACATCTTCAAAGCAAAAACTATCGCTGCCAATTCCAAATCATGAGTCGGATAATTCCTTTTTTGCAGCTTTAGCAATCGACTTACATAGGGAACGACTTTTCCTTTCTACATCAATACCGCACTCAATCTTGTAACACAATCATCTGTGTATACTGTCAACTTTTCATTTCCACTTATAATGGTCAATAGTGGTGTACTCATCAACCTCTCTTTCAAAATCACAAAGGCATGCTCAAACTTTGAATCCCAAACAATAGTCTGTTCTTCGTCATCTGATTGGTCAACATTGCCGCTATCTTTGAGAAATCCTTGATGAAGCGTCTATATTATCCTACCAATCTAAGGAAATTTCTCACATCAATAGCATTCTAAGGACGGTTCCAAACTTAAACCATTATCAGCTTTGCAGGATCTACTGTTATACCCTGTCACAAAACAACATGACCTAAGAATCTCACTTCTTCCCTCCAGAAGTGACCCTTAGAGAACTTCGCACTCGACTTATGCTTTCTCAATATCTCTAGCACAATCCTTAAGTGCGTCTTCTGCTCCTCTCCAATCTGGCATAGATCTAAATATCATCCATGAAAACAAGTATGAACTTGTTCAACTGGTGTTTGAAAACCCAATTCATGAGATCCACAAAGTATGCTAGAGCATTACTCAATCCGAACGGCATCATTAA
Source organism: Allium cepa (assembly GCA_030765085.1). Lineage (NCBI taxonomy): Eukaryota > Viridiplantae > Streptophyta > Magnoliopsida > Asparagales > Amaryllidaceae > Allium > Allium cepa. The sequence continues at coordinate 621,932,019 of CM060941.1, forward strand.
CCACTCATAAAAACCCGATGGCATAGGAAATGCAGTAATAGGCACACTCTTCTTTGCTACTTTCAACTAGTGAAATCCCATTACCAATTCCATTTGAGAGAACACATTCACATCGTGAAGCTGTCAAACAATTCATCAATACATGGGGGTGGATACTTTTTCTTCTTCGTCATTTTATTCAACTCATGATAGTCTACACACAGCCTCAAAGAGCCATTCGCTTTAGTCATGAATACGACAGGTGCACCCCACTTAGATATGCTCCTTCGAATGAACCCTCCCCTTAATAGGTCATTCACTTGCACCTCTAATTCCTTCTGCACTCTGGGTGTCATGCATGTTAAAGGCATAACTACAGGTCTGGCTTCCTTCACTAAGTCCATCCGAAACTTCATCTCGTTATACGACAGCAACCCGGTCACTTCCTCAAAGTCATTCAGATACTCTCTAGCAATAGGCACAGATGGCAACCCCTCCCATGGAACACCTAGTGAATATAGAAAGCTAACCATCACCCCATCCTCTGGTAGGAAGCTAATCATTATCATTCGTCCTTCCACATCTCCGATTGTTACAAACAACTTCTCACAATCCACTATAGCCGCATACCTTTTTAGACAATCTATTCCTAAGATAATCCCAAACCTAAAAAATTTCAAAACAAAGCAATCACAAACAATAGAGCATCCATAACTCGCTAACACTATATCATAACAAACCAAGGAAGGGCTAGTAGAGCCTCCAACAAGGTTCGTCATAATCAGGGGTCGATCTTCTATCTCAGATCCAATCCAAGTCTGCCTACTAGGTCACTACATATGAATGAGTGTGAAGCCTTGGTATTGAATAAACTTAAATAAGAACATCACCAATAGAAAGCATACCCTGAAAAATGACTCCTTTCCACTTCTCCTTCGTCGATGGAGCATTCGATGGAAGTCGAAAATGTATCCAAAGCATATGCTTTCACAACCGGCTTATCCTTCACTAGTTTCGAGCAATCCTTCTGGGATTATCAAAATTGTAGCAATTCTTCTTAATGCTCACTTTGGAGTCCTTGATTAAATGACCTTTGTCCTTGCACCGATAACAAATAGGTTCCTACTTTCCCTTTTTTGCCCATTCTATCCCCAAGACCGTTTTCTCTTCCCATTCCACTTCTTGCCTCCACCAACTTGTTGTGGTTTTGGCTCCTCCTTCTCATTGGAAACAACCAAAAATGCCCTTGCCATAGGATACAGATTCTCATGACGAAGTGCTTTCTTAATAAGCTTCTCAAGCGGTTCATCAATGTGGTCTACCAACTTCTCTCTAAGATAGTCATATAAGCTAATGATGAATTTATCATTCTTTCTCAATGGAGCATCGATGAATGATATCCTATACTTTGACAAAGCATCAAAATTTTCCATATACTCAGAAACCGACGTCTATGCTAGCTTGATATTAACAAATTTTCTAAACAGTACCGACTTTAGGCAGTAGGAATGAACTTCTCCTCATACCTTGTCTTAAATTGTTCCCAATTGATCTAATCTTCGGACGTAGCAATAGTCATGGCATTCGACCAATACATGGTCCACCCCTGAAGTTGTATAGAAGCCAAATTTCTCTTTATAGCATCATCCATTTCTATATAACTAAAGATGCACTCACACGTATCAATCCAATATTGCACATTTATGGCAGATTCCGTCCCACAAAATGGCTTTCCTCCTAAAGTAGAGTAATCTTTCCTTAACTTAGCAAAATCAGCCCCTAGGTGCTTGCATGGGAGCACCTCCACCAACATCCATACTAAGAACATTCCTCATCATCGTTGCCATAATAGCATTAAACGTAGCTTGAAAATAAGCTCAAGTGTAGCAGTTTCTGGTCCTGCTTCTTCTACAACTTTTGAAGTAGATCTCATAGGTATTCACTGTATGCCGGCTCATTTTTATCTGTAACATGAATGATTGGTCTCTCTAAAGAAAAAAGTGCCCAAAGTGCTCACGTGCATACGACATATTATATGTAATATTATGATATATTTTTGAAAACTAAAGTACATAACAAGTACGAATCCTCTCGTGTATATATATATTCTCGATCCTATCAAAGGAGATAACACCTTCCCTGTCTCCATTAGATCACGATATCAACTTTGGTTAATCATGTAACTAAAGCTTTGATACCAAATGTGATGACAGCCCTATACCACCGGCATAAATAATGACTAAATAGTACGCTCCAGTTGTACTCGGTTGATATAGGATAATAATGGTTTGAATAAACACAACATATAACAAGTGGTATATCACATAGTGCATGGACAATATATAATATCACAAATATAACAGAAGAGACAGTTATAACAACGTGAACCAATCATCAAAGTATAATATCACAGAATTATACATGAAATTCCATAGAGTATACAATAGGATCAACTCAGATAAACTATCTCAACAAATAGAAATAAGAAAGCACTGCTACGGGCACTATAGTGTTGATGAAAAGCATGGAAATGCATATATGTATATAATATGAGATAGCTCCATCTAGCTCGTCCTCCGAACAAACAATGCGTCACCTAGAACAGTTATCTAGTCTATTCATTTAAGAGTACCCAAGATAATAAGAATCAAAGCATAAAATCTTGGGTCAGACAATAGTTCGGTGTGAAGGGTAAATGAATCTCAAAATCCTATACGGGTAAAAATGGTAAGGAACAAAAATACACGAGCCATACATGGTCTGTCCCTGCAAGCACATAATACTATAATAAGCTATTCTACAATATCATAAAGGTAATATACAACATTGCATAGTGGATGTTCAGATGTCCCTATCTCCGGTACTTACTCCCAGTGATATCCTCAAGTGATAGCTCACTAAAGAAAGTAACCATAACTTCCATCAAGCAATACCCATTATCCCTCTTCCCCGTACCTTAAATATATCATAAATAGTATGGCCTTCTTACTGCTAGGGACTAATGGAAATCCCACATAGCTCAAAGCTCGATATATGTATCATAGCCTAAAGCAAGACAATATGCCCAAAGCCACTAGTCCAGGGTATACATATCCCTACAAGATCCATGGGCGTCACCACATACAATACCCCTACTTCAAGTACAGTAGAAAACACTCCGAGTATTAATGATTCCTTAACACATACACATACGAGCCCTTCTTTGCTCCATTCAGATTTCATGCACTTTTATTGCTCAATCCAGTTTCCATTATCCAGGAAGCCACCACATTCCTCATTATACAGTTCTCTCCTTTATCGAGCTGCTACCTTCGGTACCTACTCCCACCATGAGTCACATGCCAAAGATACAAAGCCTTTATCATGCTGTTACATCGTCATCCAGTCTTAACGCAAACAAGCCAACATCTCCAGCATGATCTACATGACCCATACTTCATCCTCTGAACGTTTCACCCTCATTGAACTTACCAAAACAATTCGATACCGACATAAATAGATCAGCACTGACTTGTTTCCTTGGCCAACCATTAGCTAAGTTTACGTCCTCTCATTCCTCACTTCTAGTACTCCATGTCTAGTCTGTCTTGACCTCGATCCATTCTTCAAAACAAGTTGATTCCAATCCATAATATCCAACTTCAAGTTCTAGAATATAACTCGGCACAAACTCAAGCACGTAGCCAATTTCCAACACTTTTCCATGGACAAACTCGTTTAGCCAAGCTCTATCCAACAATGCCTACCACTGACCCATTGGACCAACCAAAATAACTCGATACTGACATAAACAAGTAGATGCTAACTTATTTCCTTAATGAATTAGATCCCGAGGCTTGAATCCCAAGCTCTTCCTATACTTTAGAGCCTTTCTTTTAAGTTTCATCAAATTTCGACCATCTTTGCCTCCAATTTGCCAACTTCACCAACCGATCCTCCTAACATCCAAAACACAAGCAAACAACACTAAAGCACAACATACAATTACATTTATTCAAACAAGCAATGCATAAAATTAAAGCAATCAAGCATACTCTAATCCAAATCTAAGCAATCAATGAACATATCAATATGAACAAGGTGGATTTCAAAGCCATTGTTATAAATCATATTAGAATTTCCCAATTTGGATCATAAACATATGCTAACATATGTTTAAAGTTAGAAAAAGATTTTTATAATCAAAATCTTGTTAAAACCTATAATTCTGCCGTATAAACATGCATATGATATTGAGAAGGAATAAACCACTCAACAATTACCAAATTCAACCAATTCGAGTGTAGGTCCAACATGGACAACGATCAAAAGCAATGCAAATCATCCAAACCAATGATTTTATCTTCTAATTAATGATATATTCACTAATCTTCGATTCATTTTTATTTAGAGAGTAATTTGTGTGATTTTAAATGAATCTACTAGTAATGGAAGTTTATACCTGAGTTGGGAGGGAGGGAAAAGTTTTATTTTGACTCTCCAACCCCCAATTTATAGTGATTCTTGAATTAGATTAATGAGCTTACTAATGGGATTAATTAATTACATACTAATTCTAGCCAGCGGTTGTTAAAACTTAAAAAAGGCATATCTTCCTAATCATATGCTAGTTTTTCTGTTATGACCACTCTACGGAATGGGAAACCATTATCCCGAAGCGATGGAACTAATTTGAGACCCTAGTTCAATTACTATCAAAAGTTATAGCCCAAATAAGGTTTTTAGGATCAAAATAGACACATAGAAATTCTGGAAAAATCAAAGACGTGTAAAATGTCTATAAGATTTATATTCCAAAACTATAGAATTAAATGACCTAATATGAATAAAATAAACTATTTTATGATCCTCCGATACGAAAAATACAGCTCATTACATTCTTTCCCCTTTAGATATTTCATTCCCGAAATCCCTAAACAAACCAGTCTAATAACCTTGGTTATCTCGTATGCCTATCAATCATAAGCAATCATCAAATAAGCTACCATGCAATCAATAATATAGGTGAACTTACCCTAACATGTGGAATACTTACCTATTAAACATAGTATACAAAGTGTGAAAGTAGATACGATAAATGGTGGACTTATTATTAAAAGAACTGTGCACATAGTCCTCATGCTCTCCTCAATCTCCCACGTACAATTATCCTCGCTTTCCCTCTGTTGTACATTCACTAACTTCATTCGATTTTATTCTAAGTTGTTTATCGTACCAAACAATACGAAGCGACCTACAAGATCTCGAAATTTTTGGTTCTAGCTCAAAATATTCTTGCTGATTTGGTGTAATCATCACACCTAAGTCATGCACAAATTTTCGTAGATAAGAGACGTGAAAAACGTTGCGCACACCACCCAATCTTCTAAGGTAAGTCAACCTTATACGCTAGCTTTCCAATTCTCTCAACTATCGAAAAAGGACCCATGAATCTCGGTGCCTACTTCCCATTTTTATCGAATCAAACTACATTCTTCGAAGAAAAAACCTTCACGGATACCATACCTCTGATAGAAAACTGTAAATCTCTTCATCTCTTATCTGCATAGCTTTTCTATCGATCTAGAGTGGCTTTTGTTTGTTGTCGAATGATCTCAATCTTCTTCGATGTCTCTCCAATCATATTTGGCCTAAGTATCAGCTTTTCGTATGCTTCCCACCAACATAAAGGAGCGTTTCATGGTCGGCCATAATATGCTTCATATGAAGCCATACCGATACTCGATTGATAACTATTGTTGTATGCAAAATCTACCAAATGGAAATGATCATCCCATGATCCTCCAAAATCTATAAGTATGTTCGCAAGAGATCTTCCAATGTATGATTTTTTTTCTTTTGGTTTACCTATCCATTTGTAGATGATAAGTTGTACTAAGTTGTAGCTAGGTCCCTAACACCTCTTGTATGCTCTTCTAATACCCACTAGTGAACGATAGATCTCGGTCACTCACAATGCTTTTAGGCACACAATGAAATCGTACTATCCACTTTACATCCAACTTTGCCAGTTTGGATGCCTTTCTACTTAACTTGATGGGTATAAATCTTGCCCTCTTGGTCAATCTATCTACTATGACCCAAATGCTATCGCACCATGTTCGATTCCTCGATAATCCATCGATATTTTCTCACATTTCCACTCAGGAATATCTAGCTGTAGCAACAATCCACTAGGTTTCTTCTGGTCTTCCTTTAGCAACTTGCAGTTCATATATTTCCTGATGAATGCCCCCAACATGCCTCTTCAAACCTTCCCGATAATAAGTTTGCTTCACATTCCGATACAACTTGTTACCACCGGGATGAATAGTCAACCTAGAATTATGATATTCTTGTAACACTTCGTGTCTTAATTCATCAACGTCGGGAATGAATAATCCTCCATCTTTACGAAGACATCCTTCTCGATCGAGTTCGTATTGCTTCATGTCTTCAGATTATATTCCTTCTTCTATCGCTGTTATGATCTCCACAAGCCTAGTATCTCGCTTCTATCTAGTACCAATCCTTTCAACAAAGTAGATCTGATCGAGAGACTTGCCAACATCTCTATTTCTAACTTGCAATGAGGCTTGAAATCATATCTAGCAATATGCTCAATCTGCATCCATTCCAAGAACATTGCTCCTAAACTAGCATGTCTTCTACTCAATGCATCGACGACTGCATTTCCTTTACCCCATGTATAGTGAAATCATAAGAAGCCAAAAATTCCAACCACTATTGCTGGCGAAGGTTGAGGTCATTCTGGGAGATAAAGTGCTTCAAGGGTTTGTGGTCCTTGAGCGGCTCAAACCTTTCTCCTAACATATAATTCCTCCACATCTTTAATGCAAAAACTATCTCTGCTAATACCCAATCATGAGTCGGATAATTCCGTTCATACGGCTTTAGTTGTCGACTAGCATAGGCAAAAAAAATTCCTTTCTACATTACTACCGCACCTAATCCAGCACCACAGACATCTGTGTATACTGTCAACTCATCATTTCCATTTGGAATGGTCAACACTGGAGCACTTGTCAACCTCTCTTTCAGACCCACAAACACATGCTTACACTTCGTATCCCAAACAAAAGTCTAAACATTCTTTTGTAAATTGGTCAACGGTACCGCTATCTTTGGGAAGTCCTTGATGAAGCATCTATAGTATCCTGCCAATCCTAGGAAACTCCTCACATTTGTAGCATTCTTAGGCTAGTTATAATCTTGAACTACTGCCACCTTCGGAGGATCTACTGCTATACCCTATCCCGAAACGACATGACCCAAGAATGTCACCTCTTTCCCCCAGAAGTGACTCTTAGAGAACTTTGCTCTCAATTTATGCTTCCTATATATCCCAAGAATAATCCTTAAGTCCGTATTGTGTCCCTCTTTAGTTCTGGAATAAATTAGAATATCACCTACGAACACAAGCATGAATTTTTTCAGTTGGTCTCTGAAAATCCGATTCATGATATCCATAATGTGACGACCCGACTTTCTACTCCCAGAAAATCGCATCATCTTGAAGAAAGAAAGGGATAGAAGAAGAAAGAAAGAGAAAGAAGAATACAAACAACATCAGAGAACTCACAGCGGAACGAATAAAATATAATAATTAACATAAAATATTACATAGTACCTCATTACATCAGAGTACATAACTATACAACACATATTAGACAGTTATAAACATCTGTCTAATTCAAACAACTCAAGTGTACAATAGAAGAAACAGATACCAAACACAGCGGAACCAATATATATAACTACACGTCGAAGCCTCCTGCTCCATTACTCCTCCAGAATTCGTCAAGCTAACCTGAATCACTTGACTACTCATACATAATATGAGTACCCAAGAGTTTAATAAAACAGAAAATAAACACTCGGGTCAGACAGGGGTCTGGTGTGAGTAAATGGGTTAAAATTGCTTAACTTTAGAAAACCTTTGAAAAGAAAAGGTATCACGTAAGACTTCCCACACATAAACATGGAAAAGTTTTTACCTTACGCTAACAAAAACATTTGATAGGAAATCCAGTGATATTATAATAGTGTCTAGGGTTTTCAAGTAAATAAGAAATAGCCGAAATTGTTACATGATTAAATTCCAGCTACTAGCCACAAAAGTGGGTAATACAAACAAAACCGTAGGGTCTCGTAGGGAAAATGGGTTTCCATCAATGGCAGGTCTACTGGAGTACCGCCCGTCACAGTACGTGGCCTAGATCACCGTACCGAGGATTACTCCCTTCATCCCCTGCAACACAAGGCCGGAACCATTCCTTACTGAACAGTCCCGAACAAGACCACCCCGTAGTTGGCGCGACCAACCACACACTAAGCCGAAATAGAAAGGGACCTCTAGACAGGGATGTATCTTGCTCTCCAGTAGGAGCTACCCACGAAGCCTTGCTGCACCTCCCCTGTTTTAGCCATTCCCGGTTGATGAGGCTTGAGGTTACGATTACCTTTATAGAACACATCACTTAGAATGCTCATCGTCCGCCTGACGATGTGCTGAAAGCATTCAATCCATACAAGTTTGTTCCGGGTTCGAATGAAACCGAAGGCACTATCTCGTTGCAATCACTATTGGAATCATCCTCAGAGTCAACAACCATAGCCCTTGCATTCTGATTCGCCATCTCGAATCTATAAGCACTATTCCGTCAAACTCATTACGGAATCACCCACAGAGTTATACTGACGTATAGCCCTTACACCTCAAGTCTTCACTTGCTCCACTTAGATTAACGACCAAACGTTTAATTGGAATCGATGTGGTTTTCGGATTCCAAATATGGAAATCCAATCCCGGTCTCATCGAAACCAAACGCCATTTTAATGTCCAAGTTGTACTTAAAGGTTTAAACAGTTTAAAACTTATATACAGTATGAAATAAACAGATAGATGAATCATTTATCACAATGGATAATTCATAACAAACATTCATCTCATAGCAACATCTCACATGTCATTGACATTCAAATCATCCAATCACATCCAATATCAACCAATCACTCAATATCATCCAACATCCAATATCAACCATCCAATATTGATCATCTAAAATCAATTTATCAATAAATATTAATCAATTATCCAAAGCAAAATTGATTAATTCTTTAACCAATTGGATTACCTAAATCCTTCTTTATTTATTAATTCCAAATAGATTAATTAATCATCTCCAATGATCTTCTTTAATTAATCTCCTTTGATTAATCCTCATTTAATTACATTCAGGTAATTATACTTAACCATATTCAGTAATTATCCCTTAATTACTATCATTAATTACAATAATTAATGATCATACATTAATTAATTAACTATAATTAATTACATTAATTTTTATTAATTACAATTAATTAATCACATTTAAATTAATTACTTATATTAATCAACCTTGATTAATATCATTAATTACATTAATTAATCCTTATTAATTAATAATTACTTTAATTAATTAAATAATTAACTTATAATTAATCAACTAATTAATCATAATTAGTAATTATCAATTTATAATTACTTATCTTAATTAATTAAATTCTAATTAAATTATTTCAATCCTTGATTAATTAATTCAATTAATTAATCCTAAATTACTTCATTAAGTAATTATTAAACAATTAAATTAATAAATATATCCTTAATTAATTACTTTATTAATTAATTATAAATTTCATTAATTACCTTAGTAATTAATCTTAAATTAAATTCATTAATTAATTAATCACATTGATTAATTAACTAAATTAATTAAGTAATTAACTCTTAATTACGTACATGAGTAATTATCTCTAAATTACAACCATTAATAAACCTTAATAAATCTTTTAATTAATTACTTAACACATAATTAATCACATCATTAAATAATTCTTAATTCTTTAATTAATTATTTCATAATTAATTATCTTAAAGCAATTATATTAATTAATTCTTTAATTAATATCATTAAGTGATTAACCAATAATCACTTCAATTAATTACTCCATAAGTAATTACCATTAATTACTTTCATAAGTAATTAACTTCCTTAATTACATTCATAATTAATCATTAATTACTTTATTAAGTAATTATATTTAATTAATCCATAATTAAGTGATTATTAAATAAATAATTAACTAATCATTTAAAATTAATTAAACAATTAATCAATTAACATCTTATAATTCAAAATCCTAAATTTATTAAGAGAATATTAATCTTTAACAAATCATATTTATTAAGTATTCTCAATTTCATATCAAAATAATTTAACATTATTTATCTTTATAAATAAGTTATTTGAAACCGATTAAGCTTAAACAATTCAAAAACAAATTATTCAATTTCGTTTTAATATTAAAATCTTATCCTTATTTGAAAATAAAGGATTTAGAAATCAAATTCAAATTGAAAACACTTTAAGTTATCTAATTAAAACTTAGTTTTGAAATCATTACTTAACCTTTGATTAAATTTTTAAATTCAAAATACCCTTTTTAAATTGAAAACCAAAATGTAATTAAATTACTTCCAATATGAAATCCCTTTAAATAAATTTAAATTGGAATAAATTATATAATTTCAACTTATACTTTATAAATTTGATTATCATTAAAAAATTTAAAACAACAAGTTTAAAGTTTTTATTTTTATTCCTTTATAAAACTATTACCAAACAGCACCCAAAGGAAAACCCGAAGCAAACCACTAACCAACCTGAGTTAACCCCGAAGCAAACCTAACCCATCCAAATAAACTGGGTGAATCAAAAACGAGATATTCAAGTCCAACTGCAGAAACAACTCGATCCAAAATCCCATCACCACCGACCAACCCAGTCGCCGATGAACCTCACCGACCACAATACACCTTCGTCTCGACCTCCTGCTCAGCAAGCCCCTGTCGCGATTGCCTCCGGCCACGTATCGGCGCCAAGAATTTCACTGGAACGACAGCTACAATAACAGGGTATTAAACCCTACTTCGATTGATTCTGCTCAATTCTGCCATAAGAAAAATCCACGAACATTTTTCCTTATATCAACAACTCACGAACTAGCTTCGATCCAAATTCTAGCTTAAATCATGGAGTTTATCATCGGCAATTGATCAAATTGCCAAAACCCTTCATTCCCAATTTTCCAATTTAACATCAATCTAAAAATTATGCAATGCATGTTAAAATTCAACATTTTTAACTAACAATCCAACTATGTAATCCAAAACAAAAATTAAGAATATCAATTTTTGACATTCAACGATGTCTCACTGTATTTTATACATGTTAAAGATAAAAACATAATAAATTTTCCCGAGTTCAATTTTAAAATTAATATAACATCATTATATACATTTCTCTTTTAGAAATCAAAGTCTAAAACTTTATGCAAGAGAAGATAATAAATCTACAAGTTTATCTAAACCTGTAAAGTAACAGAGGCAAATTTCTTTTATACATTCAGGCACATCCAACATTCAAACATGCATTCACATACAAATATTATCACACCAAATTCAATCATATGAATTTAATTTAAAATCTCAAGTTTAAACTATTTTTAAAATGAAGATTTACTCACCTGTTCATTAAAGAGGAAGAGCGGTTTAGTGAATTTCCAGGCTTTTGAACATTAATCTGAAAAATGCATTTGCTTTGATTTTGAAAATCCCTTTGCATGCTTTAGTTTGATTGCAGGTTGAAGTCTATTTGTATTTGCAGGTTGTTGTAAAATCCATCTGCATGCTTTAAAGATGAAAACTGCAGATCTTCATTTGCATATTGAAGTTGCAGGTTGAACTTGATTTTCATATGCAGGTTTTATATTTTTTTAGTTGCAGCTTTGAAAAAATGCAGCTTTGATCTTCAAAACAGGTTGAAGGTTGAAGATGTAACTGTTGAGAAGAATTTTTTTTTTACTTTGAAGATTTTATTTTCACTTCAGATTTGATTTTGGTTTTTGCATTTAATTTTCAGGTTTTGGAAATAATTCCTGTTTTGCCATTAAAGTTAGAAAGAATGAAGCAAAAGAAATGAGAAAGGAAACAAATTCTTTTCTTACAATATTTATTAAAATAAGATGATTGCCACTTGTTATTAATACTTACATTTGTCAATTATGTAGCTTAATTATCAACACATGTGTTTAGAGAGCCTTAACATGTTTACACATGTATTTTAGTATTTTAATAAAATTTTATTTAGTTTAAATGATAATATAAACTTACTTATTTATGTTACTTTATGAATAAATGCTTACATATATAAATATAAGTTTACCTTTAAAAGTAAAATGTTTTAAAACCAATTAAAATATAAATGAATCTTTATACTTGTGTTTTTAAAAAAATCTAAAACATTTATACATATACATTTATAACTATTTAGATTAAGCATTATAAAAGAAAACAAAACAACATTTTATTTAAATCCTTTTTAACTATCATATGTAAAATAAATAACAATCCTTAAATTTTGAAGACAAATAAATTAATCCTTATATTAACCTTTGAGAAATATTAAGTTTTAAAATAAGTTTCAGATTACAATTCATTCCTATATAAATTATTAATGGATTAAACTAAATTTCAAAACAACACAAATTATAACTTATACATACATATATATTACAATTTGAAAATTCATCTTTAATTTAGAACACAAGATCTCATATTCACAATATATATCAAATGTATATATTATAAATAGAATAAATTTTCATTTGCTATGGCAAAAATCTTATCAATATTTCCAGATTAAAAATTCATTAACCTTTAAAAGATTAAATTTACCAATTTAAATTAAAATTATAAAGAAAAATTATCAAACCAATTAAATTATTTACACAGATTATTAAATTCTTATTTCCCAAAATTCCGGGTCGTTACAATCCTCCCCCCTTAAAAGAATTTCGTCCCCGAAATTTAAAAGCAAAGGTAATTTAATAATCTAGTACAAATTTTAATTTCAATCAGCAAAGCATTCCTAACAACCAGTTACTAACAACCATGGCAATCAATCAAACAAACAAACCTAACTAATTATCCTGATACAAATCAGAATAAATCTTCTAACACTATCTCGAGTTTCCCAAGTATAAATCACTGGGAGACTCGCTCTACAGAAGCCAACAAACTAGCTACACTACCAAAATCCAGAGCTTCTCTCTCCTCTAGATCCACAAATCTGAACAGATCATCAGATTATACTCAAGTCTAGCACAACTTCCAAATCCAACTGAACTATAGATTCAACAACCAATAATTGAATCATACACGTACTCCCTCAGAGATACGTGAAATACAATGAATTCCAGCTATCCAAACTGGCAATTCAATCTTATCCTATCAAAACACAGATAAGAAATCTTCAAATGCCTCAGCACCTACCCTACCAATCTTATCCAATAACTGTTCTTTTTACCAGAGAATTCTATCAACACTGAAGTCTCCAACTTCAAATTCCAAACTCCTTATCTCATATCTGTATAACTCAACAGACAATCCAAGGCTGCCCATTCTCTTCCTGATCAGCTCAACCTATGCTGATGCTTCCAGAAACAACTAGACCAAAACAAACCAGATTCTGGATCCTTCTCAACAAAAAATCTTCCAAAATCCTTCGAAATCCAGAACACAAGCTCTACCTCCCAAACAATAGCAAACAGAACTCGCTTCCTTCCTTGCACCGCTGCTACCTCGCTTCCGCTGCACAACTCTGATTCAGAAATAGATGAGAATATCTGTTGATGAACACGAATACAAACTTATCCAATATCTTCGGAAACTTTGTTCACCAAATCCATAAAAATCTGAGTGACTCATCCGACTCAGTCACACAACCTCAAAACAGAATCCTATTCCAAAGGCTAGACTAGTCAAATTCCAATTTCAAAAATATCTGAGTTGCTACATAACCTTTACTGCTAGGCTAACTACCAAAATCTCTTCTGGAACCACAACAAATATGGAACTCATCTCCCGATGCAAACAAACTTCAGAATTACTCTAGCAGCTCCTATCCACATAAGAATCCTCAGTCTCAAACAAAAGATAGCCTAAGAAAATTCCCAAACTAATCGCAATTCACTTTTGCGATCCTACCTAGTTCGGATTCCAAAAGAATCTGTCCTCTCTTTACCAATTAGAACAGCTTTATCTTTTCCAAACAAAGGTTAACCTTTCAAGAAAACATCACCACCTTCAGCCCAAGCTGCTGAAAGAAGGAACCACCAAAGATTTCCCAACCATCAGAGAAACAACCAACACTGCTGCTTCTAAACTCTACCTTGATGATACAACAAGGCTAAAAGATCTCCTCGTTATCACGCCGAACACTTCGAGTTGCACTGCTACCACAGCTAACCAAAAACTTCAAATCCAAAGGCTTTCCAACAACAAACCACACCACGGATCTCCAAGATGGCAGACAGTCTCTCAAGCAACTCGGACTCTAAACCAAGCATACACAACTCGCTTACCTTAAGGAATAACAATGAGACCATGCCGAAGCAAAACAACTCATAGACCTTAGTCTCATATTCCAAAACAGCCAAACTCCTTACTAAAGATCCAAACAACTTCTACACAGTCGAGTCTTTTCTGCAGTAGGTAAAACTGCTCCTCAACTATTTCTAAAACTGCTTCAAAAGAAAATACCTTCAGAAAGTATCCAAGGATACTGCATCTCATCATGCAGTTACTAAGATACCATCACTTACTTCTGCACTTCCAACAAATCCAAACTCAAGAAAAATTCGCTTACCCGAGCGAAATTCAAACTTACACTTCAAAGATACACTTCGAATCTTCAAAAGATTTCCTTCGGATATCAGAGAAATCCTTACTCCAAACTACAAATCTTATTCGAGACGATATTAGGTCTACAGTCTCGACAAAAACTTCCAACCTCAAACATATGGACCTCTTCCATTAGTGGTAGTTGTGTTACCCACAAACACCACTACTCCATCTACCTCTAAACTTATGTTGGAAAATCCGTACAGATAACCCAACCTATTAGGTATATATATATATATATATATATATAGTTATATATAAAAATTACAAGTACGCTCTCTCAAGAAAGACACTACTACAGAGCCTAGGTATTCACTCAACCTGATGCTCTGATACCAAATGTGACGACCCGACTTTCTACTCCCAGAAAATCGCGTCATCTAGAAGAAAGAAAGGGATAGAATAAGAAAGAAAGAGAAAGAAGAATACAAACAACATCAGAGAACTCACAGCGGAATGAATAAAATATAATAATTAACATAAAATATTACATAGTACCTCATTACATCAGTGTACATAACTATACAACACATATTAGACAGTTATAAACATCTGTCTAATTCAAAAAACTCAAGTGTACAACAGAAGAAACAGATACCAAACACAGCGGAACCAATATATATAACTACACGTCGAAGCCTCCTGCTCCATTACTCCTCCAGAATTCGTCAAGCTAACCTGAATCACTTGACTACTCATACATAATATGAGTACCCAAGAGTTTAATAAAACAGAAAATAAACACTCGGGTCAGACAGGGGTCTGGAGAGAGTAAAAGGGTTAAAATTGCTTAACTTTAGAAAACCTTTGAAAAGAAAAGGTATCACGTAAGACTTCCCACACATAAACATGGAAAAGTTTTTACCTTACGCTGACCAAAACATTTGATAGGAAATCCAGTGATATTATAATAGTGTCTAGGGTTTTCAAGTAAACAAGAAATAGCCGAAATTGTTACATGATTAAATTCCAGCTACTAGCCACAAAAGTGGGTAATACAAACAAAACCGTAGGGTCTCGTAGGGAAAATGGGTTTCCATCAATGGCAGGGCTACTGGGGTACCGCCCGTCACAGTACGTGGCCTAGATCACCGCATCGAGGATTACTCCCTTCATCCCCTGCAACACAAGGCCGGAACCATTCCTTACTGAACAGTCCCGAACAAGACCACCCCGTAGTTGGCGCGACCAACCACACACTAAGCCAAAATAGAAAGGGACCTCTAGACAGGGATGTATCTTGCTCTCCAGTGGGAGCTACCCACGAAGCCTTGCTGCACCTCCCCTGTTTTAGCCATTCCCGGTTGATGAGGCTTGAGGTTACGATTACCTTTATAGAACACATCACTTAGAATGCTCATCGTCCGCCTGACGATGTGCTGAAAGCATTCAATCCATACAAGTTCGTTCCGGGTTCGAACGAAACCGAAGGCACTATCTCGTTGCACTCACTACTGGAATCACCCTCAGAGTCAACAACCATAGCCCTTGCATTCTGATTCGCCATCTCGAATCTATAAGCACTATTCCGTCAAACTCATTACGGAATCACCCACAGAGTTATACTGACGTATAGCCCTTACACCTCGAGTCTTCACTTGCTCCACTTAGATTAACGACCAAATGTTTAATTGGAATCGATGTGGTTTTCGGATTCCAAATATGGAAATCCGATCCCGGTCTCATCGAAACCAAACGCCATTTTAATGTCCAAGTAGTACTTAAAGGTTTAAACAGTTTAAAACTTATATACAGTATGAAATAAACAGATAGATGAATCATTTATCACAATGGATAATTCATAACAAACATTCATCTCACACAGCAGCATCTCACATGTCATTGACATTCAAATCATCCAATCACATCCAATATCAACCAATCACTCAATATCATCCAACATCCAATATCAACCATCCAATATTGATCATCTAAAATCAATTTATCAACAAATATTAATCAATTATCCAAAGCAAAATTATTTAATTCTTTAACCAATTGGATTACCTAAATCCTTCTTTATTTATTAATTCCAAATAAATTAATTAATCATCTCCAATGATCTTCTTTAATTAATCTCCTTTGATTAATCCTCATTTAATTACATTCAGGTAATTATACTTAAGCATATTCAGTAATTATCCCTTAATTAATCTCATTAATTACAATAATTAATGATCATACATTAATTAATTAACTATAATTAATTACATTAATTTTTTATTAATTACAATTAATTAATCACATTTAAATTAATTACTTATATTAATCAACCTTGATTAATATCATTAATTACATTAATTAATCCTTATTAATTAATAATTACTTTAATTAATTAAATAATTAACTTATAATTAATCAACTAATTAATCATAATTAGTAATTATCAATTTATAATTACTTATCTTAATTAATTAAATTCTAATTAAATTATTTCAATCCTTGATTAATTAATTCAATTAATTAATCCTAAATTACTTCATTAAGTAATTATTAAACAATTAAATTAATAAATATATCCTTAATTAATTACTTTATTAATTAATTATAAATTTCATTAATTACCTTAGTAATTAATCTTAAATTAAATTCATTAATTAATTAATCACATTGATTAATTAACTAAATTAATTAAGTAATTAACTCTTAATTACCTACATGAGTAATTATCTCTAAATTACTTTCATTAATAAACCTTAATAAATCTTTTAATTAATTACTTAACACATAATTAATCACATCATTAAATAATTCTTAATTCTTTAATTAATTATTTCATAATTAATTATCTTAAAGAAATTATATTAATTAATTCTTTAATTAATATCATTAAGTGATTAACCAATAATCACTTCAATTAATTACTCCATAAGTAATTACCATTAATTACTTTCTTAAGTAATTAACTTCCTTAATTACATTCATAATTAATCATTAATTACTTTATTAAGTAATTATACTTAATTAATCCATAATTAAGTGATTATTAAATAAATAATTAACTAATCATTTAAAATTAATTAAACAATTAATCAATTAACATCTTATAATTCAAAATCCTAAATTTATTAAGAGAATATTAATCTTAATTAACAAATCATATTTATTAAGTATTCTCAATTTCATATCAGAATAATTTAACATTATTTATCTTTATAAATAAGTTATTTGAAACCGATTAAGCTTAAACAATTCAAAAACAAATTATTCAATTTCGTTTTAATATTAAAATCTTATCCTTATTTGAAAATAAAGGATTTAGAAATCAAATTCAAATTGAAAACACTTTAAGTTATCTAATTAAAACTTAGTTTTGAAATCATTACTTAACCTTTGATTAAATTTTTAAATTCAAAATACCCTTTTTAAATTGAAAACCAAAATGTAATTAAATTACTTCCAATATGAAATCCCTTTAAATAAATTTAAATTGGAATAAATTATATAATTTCAACTTATACTTTATAAATTTGATTATCATTAAAAAATTTAAAACAACAAGTTTAAAGTTTTTATTTTTATTCCTTTATAAAACTATTACCAAACAGCACCCAAAGGAAAACCCGAAGCAAACCACTAACCAACCTGAGTTAACCCCGAAGCAAACCTAACCCATCCTGACTTCGAGTTACCCCCGAGTCACACGCGAGTTCCCACCCGAGAAAACTCCATCTTCCCTAAACTAAATCTCCAGTGCACACAACTACACGCGTGCATACTACACGGCGAACCAAGCCCCTCCGGCCATCTCCCTGATCGCCGACCGATCACGCAGTGCCTCGTCAACCTTCCCCACAACCCAGAATCCAATAAACTGGGTGAATCAAAAACGAGATATTCAAGTCCAACTGCAGAAACAACTCGATCCAAAATCACATCACCGCCGACCAACACAGTCATCGATGAACCTCACCGACCACAATACACCTTCGTCTTGACCTCCTGCTCAACATGCCCCTGTCGCGATTGCCTCCGGCCACGTATCGGCGCCAAGAATTTCACTGGAACGACAGCTACAATAACAGGGTATTAAACCCTACTTCGATTGATTCTGCTCGATTCTGCCATAAGAAAAATCCATGAACATTTTTCCTTATATCAACAACTCACGAACTAGCTTCGATCCAAATTCTAGCTTAAATCATGGAGTTTATCATCGGCAATTGATCAAATTGCCAAAATCCTTCATTCCCCATTTTCCAATTTAACATCAATCTAAAAATTATGCAATGCATGTTAAAATTCAACATTTTTAACTAACAATCCTACTATGTAATCCAAAACAAAAATTAAGAATATCAATTTTTGACATTCAACGATGTCTCGCTGTATTTTATACATGTTAAAGATAAAAACATAATAAATTTTCCCGAGTTCAATTTTAAAATTAATATCACATCATTATATACATTTCTCTTTTAGAAATCAAAGTCTAAAACTTTATGCAAGAGAAGATAATAAATCTACAAGTTTATCTAAACCTGTAAAGTAACAGAGGCAAATTTCTTTTATACATTCAGGCACATCCAACATTCAAACATGCATTCACATACAAATATTATCACACCAAATTCAATCATATGCATTTAATTTAAAATCTCAAGTTTAAACTGTTTTTAAAATGAAGATTTACTCACCTGTTCATTAAAGAGGCAGAGCAGTTTAGTGAATTTCCAGGCTTTTGAACATTAATTTGAAAAATGCATTTGCTTTGATTTTGAAAATCCCTTTGCATGCTTTAGTTTGATTGCAGGTTGAAGTCTATTTGTATTTGTAGGTTGTTGTAAAATCCATCTGCATGCTTTAAAGATGAAAACTGCAGATCTTCATTTGCATATTGAAGTTGCAGGTTGAACTTGATTTTCATGTGCAGGTTTTATATTTTTTTAGTTGCAGCTTTGAAAAAATGCAGCTTTGATCTTCAAAACAGGTTGAAGGTTGAAGATGTAACTGTTGAGAAGAATTTTTTATTTTTTTTTTACTTTGCAGATTTTATTTTCACTTCAGATTTGATTTTGGTTTTTACATTTAATTTTCAGGTTTTGGAAATAATTTCTGTTTTGCCATTAAAGTTAGAAAGAATGAAGCAAAAGAAATGAGAAAGGAAACAAATTCTTTTCTTACAATATTTATTAAAATAAGATGATTGCCACTTGTTATTAATACTTACATTTGTCAATTATGTAGCTTAATTATCAATACATGTGTTTAGAGAGACTTAACATGTTTACACATGTATTTTAGTATTTTAATAAAATTTTATTTAGTTTAAATGATAATATAAACTTACTTATTTATGTTACTTTATGAATAAATGCTTACATATATAAATATAAGTTTACCTTTAAAAGTAAAATGTTTTAAAACCAATTAAAATATAAATGAATCTTTATACTTGTGTTTTTAAAAAAATCTAAAACATTTATACATATACATTTATAACTATTTAGATTAAGCATTATAAAAGAAAACAAAACAACAATTTATTTAAATCCTTTTTAACTGTCATATGTAAAATAAATAACAATCCTTATATTTTGAAGACAAATAAATTAATCCTTATATTAACCTTTGAGAAATATTAAGTTTTAAAACAAGTTTCAGACTACAATTCATTCCTATATAAATTATTAATGGATTAAACTAAATTTCAAAACAACACAAATTATAACATATACATACATATATATTACAATTTGAAAATTCATCTTTAATTTAAAACACAAGATCTCCTATTCACAATATATATCAAATGTATATATTATAAATAGAATAAAATTTCATTTGCTATGACAAAAATCTTATCAATATTTCCAGATTAAAAATTCATTAACCTTTAAAAGATTAAATTTACCAATTTAAATTAAAATTATAAAGAAAAATTATCAAACCAATTAAATTATTTACACAGATTATTAAATTCTTATTGCCCAAAATTCCGGGTCGTTACACACAAGGTATGTCGGAGCATTGGTCGACCCGATTGGTATCACCAACCACTCATAAAAACCCATACGGTAATAGCCACACTCTCCTTCGCTACTCTTAACTGATGAAATCCCTTTTCCAAATCCATTTGACAGCGCATCGTGAAGCCGGTCAAACAAGTCATCAATATGTAAAAGTGGATACTTGTTCTTCTTCGCCACTTTATTCAACTCACGATAGTCTATATACAACCTCAAAGATTCATCCGCCTTAGTTGTGAATACTACAGGTGTGCCCTTCTTGGATATACTCCTTCGAATGTACCTTCTCCTTAGGTCATTCACTTGCACCTCTAACTCCTTCTGCTCTCTGGGTGCCATACGCCTCAAAGGCGTAACTAATCTAAAACCCAATCTCTCTATGTAGGGAAAACCAGTCCCTTCCACAAAGACATGTGGATACTCTCTAGCAAAAGGCATAGATGACAACACCTTCCGTGGAACCTCTAGAGAACAAAGAAAGCTAACCATCACCCTATCCTTTGGTAGGCAGCTAATAACTACCGTTTGCCCTTCCACATCTCTGATTGTCAAGAACAACTTCTATCAATTCACTATAGTTGCATACCTTTTTAGCCAGTCCATTCTTAAGATAATTACAAACCCAAAAAATTTTAAAATAAGCAATCACAAACAAAAGAGCACCCATGACTCGAAAACACTATGCCACAATAAACCAAGCACAAGCTACTAGAGCCTTCAACAGGCTTCGCCATAATCAGGGTCGGTCTACTATCTCGGATCTCAATCCCAATCTGTCTACTAAGTCACTATATATGAGTAAGTGTGAAGCCCTTGTATCAAAAAAAACTTGAACAGAAACATCACAAATAGAAAGCGTACCCTGAATGATGACTCCCTTTCCCTTCTCCTTTGCTGAGGGAGCACTCTACGAAGTCGGGATTGCGTCCAAAGCATACGCTTTCACAACTTGTTTATCCTTCATCGGATCTAGGCAATCCTTCCTCCAATGCCCAGGCTTATCACAGTTTTAGCACTTCTTCTTAATGCTCAATTTGCAATCCTTGATCAAATGAACTTTCTCCTTGCACCCATGAAAAATAGTTTCACACTTTCCCTTTTTTGGCCATTCTTCCTTAAGACCGTTTTCTCTTTCCATTCCACTTCTTGCCTCCACCACTTTGCTGTAGTTTTAGTATCTCCTTATTAATGGAAACAACCGTAGCTATCCTAGCCTTAGGATACATATTCTCATAACGAAGTGCTTTTTCAATAAGCTTCTCAAATGGTTCATCAATGTAGTCTAACAACTTCTCTCCAAGACAATCATCTAAGCTAATGATGGACCTCTGAATGGAGTGCCGATGAATGACATTCCATACTTTGGCGAAGCATCAAACTCTGCCACATACTTAAAAATTGACATCTCTTCTTGGTCGAGATCAACAAATTCTCTGAATAATACCGACTTTGGGCAACCCAAATGAATTTCTACTCGAACCTTGTCCTAAACTATTCCCAACTAAACTGATCTTATGGCGTAGGAATAGTTATGGAGTTCCACCAATTCTTGGTCCGCCCCTAAAGTTATGTTTAAGCCAACATTCTCTTCACAGCGTCATCCACTTCCATATCACTAAAGATGTGCTCACAATTATCAATCCAATCTTGCACTTCTATGGCTGATCCCGTTCTATAAAATGTCTTTCCTGCAAAAGTATATTGATCTTTGCTCAACTTAGCAAAACTAGCCCTAGGCGCTTGCACAGGTGCACCTCCACTAATAGCCATACCAAGAGCATTACTCATCAATGGTGCTGTTATAACATTAAACATAGCTTGAAAATTAGGCGTAGCAGTTCCTGATCCTGCTCCTTCTTCAACTCCTGAAGCAAATCTCATAGTATTCCTTGTATACTGGCTCATTCTTATCTATAACAAAAATGATCAGTCTAAGGCAATAACACCTTCTCTATCTCTGTTGGATCATAGTATAAACTTCGGTTAATCATGCAACCCAAACTATGATACCAAATGTGATGACCTCCCTATACCACCAGCACAAATAACAACTAAATAATGCACTGCAGTCATGCCCGGCTGAGATAAGAAGATCATCATGGTTTAAAATGAACAAATGCAGCATATAACATGCCATACATCTCACAGTGCATGGACAAAATATAATATCACATATACAACAGAAGAGACAATTATAACAATGTGAACCAATAATTAGAGTATAATACCCATAGAGTTATGAATCAAATGTCATAGAGCATACAATAGGATCAATTAAATAAATTATCTTAACAAACAGAAATAAGAAAGCATGCCACGGGCTCAACAGTGTTGCTCAATGGAAAAGCGTACAAATCCATATATGTATATATTACGAGTAAGCTCCATCCAGCTCGTTCTCTAAACAACAACCACATCACCTAGACGTGTTATCTAGTCTACTCATTTAAGAGTACCCAAGATAATAAGAAGCAAAGAATAAAACATTGGAGGTCAGACAATAGTCTGGTGTGAGCAATAAATGAATCTCAAAATGCTATATAGGTAACTATGGTAAGGATCAAGAGTTCATGAACCATACTCGACCCGTCTTAGCAACCAAAGATTTAGCACATAACATTATAATATGCTACTCTACAATATCATGAAGGTACTATATATCATAGAATGGTGGATGTCTAGATATCCCAATCTACAATACCTGATATCCCCAAGTGATAGCCTGTTAAAAAAGCGACCATAACATCCATCAAGCAATACCTACTATCACTCTTCCATGTGCCTTGAATATATGATAACTCATAAGGCATAAGGCGTCCTTACTGCCACGAACTTATGGAAATCCCAATTTTCGTTGCACTCTCGTATCATGCAGCCCAAAGCTTGATACGTATGTCGTAGCCCAAAGCTAGACATTAGACTCGAAGCCACTAGTCCAGGGTATACAGACCCTACATGATCCATTGCCATCCCCACTTACAATACCCCTAATTCGAGTACAATGTAAAACACTCCGAGTATCAATGATTCCTTAATACATTCACATCTGAGCCCTCCTTCATTTGAATTCCAAGCCCTTCTATTGCTCAGTCTATTTTCCATCATCAAGGAACCAACGTGTTCCTCATTCTACAACTCTCTTCTTTATTGAACTGCAATTTTATGTACCTACTCCCACCAGAGTCACGGACCAAAGATATAAAGCTTTTATCATGCTTTTACATCACCATCCAACGTTGATGCGAATGGGCCAACTCCTCCAACATGATCAACATGACCTTTACCTCATCACTAGAAGTTTCGTACTCATTGGACTTACCAAAATTACTCAGTACCCACTTAAATAGGTCAACACGGACTTGTTTCCTTAGCCAACCATTGATTATGTTTTCTTCCTCTTTTTCCTTGCTTCTATCACTCCATGCCTAATGCTCTTGACTTCGATCCATTCTTCAAAACATGTCGATTCCAACCAACATCATCTAACTTCAAGTTCTACAAAACAACTCTGCAAAAACTCAAGCACTTATCCAGTTTCCTACACCATTCCATGGACAAGATCCTCTAGCAAAGCTCTACCCAACCTTACCAACTGCTGACCCATTAGACTAACCAAAATAACTCGGTATGGACATAAACAAATTGGAACCCTCGATTTGCACCCCAACCTCTTCCCATACTCTAGAGCCTCCCCTCTAAGTTTCATCCAATTCGATCATCTTTGCCTTTGATTTTCTAAATTCATCAACCTATCTTCCAAACATCGAAAATACTAGCAAATGACATCAAAGAAAAACATAAAATCATAGAATAACATATAATTGCATTCACCCAAACAAGCAATGCATAGAATTATAGCAATCAAGCATACTCTAATCCCAATCTAAGCTATCAATAAACATATGAATATAAATAAGGCGAGTTTCAAAGCCCTTTGTACAAATCATATTAGAATATCTCAGTTTAGATCATAAACAGAGTGTATGTGCACGTCCATATGGACATGCACTTAACCACTATACTATTTGCTTCTTATTTTTTACTTGTAAGTGAAAGGTATTATTATATCCAGTAAATAAAGTAACATTCAAAAATTAAGATGAGGATCACACAATCATAATTGTGAAATATTGTAATAATAAAAAGTGAAAGTTAGAGGTTTAATCTCCACAAAACTATGAATTCATTTATTTAAATATGTAAATAATTGTAATATGTCCATAAAACTATGATGTGTACACAATTGTGACATGTCCACAAAACTTTGTGCTTTGAACAGTAAACAAACAGTAAAAAAATGGTTACTAAAAGTTGGGAATACTTAACATAATTACCGATCCATATATTATATTGGATTTATGAAAAAATTAACAAATGTTATATAATCTACCTCATATATACTGAATATGCAAAACGCTCCAAGATCGTTCATATATCTTCAGCTTCAAACAAATACACGGTCACATTATATTCATGAAAGTATGCAAAGAGAGAGTAGGATGTATCATTGCATAACAATTAAACAACAGAAATGCCTACATATGACGTCTTAGCATAAGATAGCCCTAACTACTTAACTGTTTGAAGTAGTTAAACTATACGGATCCCTAGTCTTAATGCTACCACTAAGAGTCGGATTTAGTTTCTATCGCATTAACCTCTTCAATGTTAACAATTGTTCAAAATAGAAAAATCGATGCCACATAGACGTTTTTGGAATACTTAGGTTTACAGTTTTAATAAAAACATAAAATATGATATTTTCTTTTATAATGTCAATAAATAGTTATCTTCGCCATCTCCACCTCAACAAATCACCTCACCCAAATCCAACAGTACTCCTGCATCATAATCCCACAGAAGGAAACCAAAGTCACCCCTACTTCTTCATTCCTCCACCAAATAGCAAACAAACCTCAAGCTTCAACAACCATGCATCTTTCTCTCACTACAACCGTGCATCAGTAAGCTTTCTGCATCCCTCACTATTTCTGCACACACTCCCAAGCAATCACTACTTCTACTGAGAACACTTCATCTCCGTCTCACACAAACTACACCTTCATCCTCCAACATCCAAATCTGTGATAACCGGGATTTCGAACAGCTATAAATTGGATCTGTAATTGATTATAAACCATTGGGATACTAATTTTATTTGGATAAATAAATGGAATTTTGATAATTTAGAAATATCTGGATATATATGTATGACTTTAACTATAATAAATAATTATCTCGAAATGATAAACCTGATGGTAGATTAAAATATTTTAATAGATGTGTATAAACTTTATAATGTTGAAATATTTTAGTATATACATACAAGTATATAGGTGTGCACATATATACATATATGTAAAATAATTTGGAAGCATCGATTTGAATATATATAAAAAGTTAATTAAAGTAAATTGGACATTTTTAACACTAGTAATTATGTATTGTTATCAATTTAAGTATAATAACAACTTATGTATAAAATTTAAATAAGAATTAATAAAAGAGTTAATATTATTCCTTTCTAAATTACATAATTTACATAAACATAAAACATATGTAAACGTAATGCACATATATAAAGATAACACATAAATATATATAATTTATGACATTTAAACATGAGTAGTAAATAAATAGTTAAGGATTTAAAAACAAAATACTCATAGTTTAACAAGTGTAGTAAACTTAATTCATGCAATTAAAAGTGTTTGCCTAAATTAACATGTATAGGCTAACAAAACTAACAAGTGGCATGTTTTTTCCTTAAAAAACAGATAAATGATTTAGGAAACCAGGCGGAGAATATTTTCTCATCTTCCTAGACCAAAACCAAATGAAAAAAAATGAAAAAAAAGTAAGAAAAACTATAAACAAGCTGCAATAGCATTTCAACTGATTCAAAGAACAAGATCAGCAGCAAGGAGGCAATTCAGCTTGTCAATTCAGGATTCAAATCAACAATCAGAATCAGTTACCATGTTTTCAAAATCAAAGCATCAAGAACAAAAATTAATCTAAAATTGGTCGAAGTTTTAGTACCTGGTTTGTTCGTTAAGATCGATTTTGATTTCAAGGATTTCGAGGAGATCTGGGTTGTGGCATTAATCAAGCTTGGCAACGGCGACTTGTCGATGATGGTCGAGGATGTCGAAACCTCGTCGTCAACCGGTGCAAGTGCACGTGGTCGCTGTGCATCAATGCGATTTCGTGATGGTGAAGAAGGGAGAGCCTCCCGGTAAATCTCGGGGAAATGAATGATGG
This sequence comes from Allium cepa, assembly GCA_030765085.1. NCBI lineage: Eukaryota > Viridiplantae > Streptophyta > Magnoliopsida > Asparagales > Amaryllidaceae > Allium > Allium cepa. Next base: position 621,959,022 of record CM060941.1, read on the forward strand.
CCTCGGGTTTTTGTTCATGTTGTTCGCATGTATTATTTCTTACTGCAGTTTAATTTTAACAGGAAGGAACTCGGGCGTTGGTGAGGAAATGCTAGGGTTTTTTTTGTTTAGCTACCCGAGTTTTTAAAGAATGGTATAATAGGAGTAAGTTTTATTAAAAGAAATAGAAATTCAAGATTTTAGCTTTAAGAAGAAGGGACAAATTTTTAGAGGAAATCCAAATGCAAATTTCAAAGTTTTGAAAGGTTTAAACAAGTTTTTAGGTATTTAAATTTATTAACGATTAATTTCAAGGGAAATGGTTATTCAGGTTAAGGTGAATTTAAATAAATGAATTTTCAAGGAAAATAAACTAATTTCTAAATAAATTATTTGAACAAGTTTTCAAGTTTAAATTTAAAAGTCAAATGTTTTAAATTGTCTTGTTTAAAATATTTTTATTAGATTAATTATGTAGTCAATTCCTAACTGTTTCTCATATAAGTTTAATGATTAATTAGGATAGAGGATGAATCTTTAATTAATTAGGGCTGTAATTAATCAAAGGTAATTAATTTGTGAAACTAATTAAAGGGGTTATTAATTAACTTAAGTAATTAAGGATATTAATTAGAGATAATAAATTTAAGAAATTAATTAAGGATAATTACTTAAGTTGGATAATAAATGAATAAGATTAATTAATGTAAGTAATTAAGAATAGTTAATTACTAAATGCAAATTAATTTAAAGGTAATTACTTAAATGTGATTAAGCATGGTATAATTGATTTAGGAGAGTAGTTAAAGGTTAAATTAATTAAAAAAATCAATGTAAATTAAGGGAGGTTAATTACTTAAGTGAAGTAATTAAGCATTAATTACTTAGTGTAATTAATTAAAGAATATATTAATTAAGAAAATTTATCAAGGGTAAGTTAATTAATGATTGTGATTAATTAGAGGATAATTAATCACTATAAGTGGTTATAGAATAATTAATTTGAGTAATTAATTAAAGGTAAAAGTAATTAATATTGAATGGATAAAGGTTAATTCATTTGTATAATTAATTAAGGACTGTTACTTAATATAATGAAGAATAATTAATCCAGGGTGATTAATTAAGATGGATAAATGAGAGCTGATTAATTAATTGATTTGAAATTAATTAATGTTAAGAAAAGGGTATCTAAGTGATTGAGGTTAGTAATTTAATTAGAATTAATTAAATTAAATTTTGGGAGTAATCAACTTTTGCTTATGATGATCGAATGATGTTAAATGCCTGAATTGATTGTTATCTCAGGAATGAAATGTTTTGTGATATGATATGCTTGGGTGAACTATGATATTGTGGTTATATATCAATGAGGAATTGATGTATAAAAAGTGACATCTCATATTTAAAGTTGAATTGTGTTTCACTTGAATAACGTGGGTTAAGATGGTATTGAATTCGAAGAGACCGGAGTCGGGTATTAGTAAATACCTGAAACCACTTCGATTTGTAATCTGTAATAATTCTTTATAAATTTGATATGTGAAACCAATAGGCTGGGATAGCATAAAATGGACCTTTGAAACTAAGTAAGAATGCTTAGAATTTGATTTGTGAAAATAAGTGTTGACTATTACAAGTTATGAACTCGTAATAAGATACAAGTTACCCCGGGTTTAAATGAGTTCTATGCATTTGTATTTCTTGTTAGATGGGTTTACTCACGCTGATTTCCAGCCTGACCCAGGTGTTACTTTTATGTAATGCTCGGGTCAGACCGAGTATTACAGATTTTCAGATAAGGACGTTCTGGAGCTCAGGAGGCGAACTAGATGGCAGGAACGTATGGAGTGTTTCCGCTGAGTTATACTGTTGTATATCTAGGACAAGTTATTTTAACTGTCCAGTGATTGTAAAATATTGTAACTTTGATGTATTAAAATTTAATTGACTGATACAGCTTTCTTTGAGTAAAGAATATTATTTGATATTATATTTTATCCGCTGCGAATGTGAGATTCTGAGTTTGGTTTTCTGTTTCTTCTTCTTCTATCTCTTTTCTTCTTTTCCTAACTATCCGGAATTTTCGGGATCGAAAATTCTGGGTCGTTGCAATTTGGTATCAGAGCAGAAGGTTAAGCGAGAACCTTGGCTCTGGTTGGATTACTCATTAAGGATATGGTCAATGGTACCCTAGGATGAGTTGAGTGTATATATATATATATATGAAAGCATACTTGTTATTTTCTTATATAAAGACTTAAATGATTTTATATAATAATATATTTTGATATATAAATCAATATTTCTTTCTAATAAATATTAAGGTAATTGGCTGTTAAATTATTAGAATTAATTTAAGTGGTAATAGAAATACAACCAAAACTGAAATTGAATTAAGATAAGTTTGAAATGGATTCAAACTGAAATTAAAATCCTGAAGTTGAGGAAGAGTTTCAAAATAAGATGAATTAGAATTGGTTTCAAACCAGAAAATAGAATGGTTATTGTGTTTAATAATGGAATGATTGTTTTCCAATAAACAATAAAATGTTTTAAGGAAGTAACCATTTGATGAGAATAACTTGTAAATTAGATAGGATGTAAATTAAAGTGGGTTTCAAATTGTGAAGTTCTGAATTCTAAATTTAAACATTTAAAATTATTTTCAAAATGTTAAAGGAAATAATATTATTCAAACTATTTTGAATGTAATCTTATTTTAGAACATGAAGTTGTTTGTAAACTTTAAAAGAATTTGTCTAAATTAAAACCAAGGGTGGTTTAAATTTTAAAATTTGGCTTGGTGGTCCAAGAAGTAAATATGTATATATGTGTAGATATACATAATATCAAAGATGGTTTGAAATAAATTCTAAATATTGAGTTTTAAATTTGGAATGAGATGTGATACCCAAAGTGGTAAGTTTTCGAACTTATAAGTGGGAAGATTATTAATGTGAAGTTTAAAATTGGAAATGGGAATTCAAATTGGGTAAGGTTGGCTGGATTAAGTAAATAGAATTTAACTTTGGGAAAGTTAAATAATTTAAAACCAATCTGAATTGGAAATTTCAAGATGAAATTGGGGTTTAACTTGGGAAGTTAAATGGTTAATTTGAATTGGGAGTTTGTGTGATCTCAAAATGGATTTGAGATCTGGAAATTGGAAATGGATGGATGTTTTAAAATAATTTAAATGATACCATCCTGTTATTGTTAATAATCTTTAAGCTGAAATTGGATTTGTTTAAATGAATAAAGAAATGGGATGTGGTAATATATTCATTATTAAGATAACATGGAATCATTTTGGACTTAAGATTTGAATGTTTAAGATAAAACTTCAAAGGTTTGGTTTCAAAATTGAAATTGTGATTAAAAATGGATAAGTTTAAAAATTAAAATGGAAAATTTGAATTAGATTAATTTGAAATGAAATTGAAGTTGATTGAGTTCAAATTCAAATAGGAATTGAGATTAATTCAAAACTGGAATTGATACGAATTGAAATTGGTTCAATTTGAAATTATTTGAATTAATTGAAGTCGTGCTTAAAGTTGAATAAGTAAATTCAAACGGAATTTGACTTGAATTTAAGAAAGAAATTGAGGATTAATTCAACATGAATTGGGGTTAAATCAATTTCAAATGGAAATTTAAGTTATTTAAATTGGAATTGAATCAATAAAAATGGAAGTGGAAATTTAAAATTGAATTGATGGGAATGAAGATTGGGAAATGAACAGTTTGACCATGAACTATTTTCAAAATAAATTGTTTTAGTACAAATCTATTTTTCCAAGCTATTTATTACATATACAACCTTTCTTATTTAAACAAAACTATCTTATGCTTATTTTATAACTACTTTTGGAATTATTTAACTATTTTGCAACTATTTTATAAACTAATTACTGTTATTTTTCACTACTTTATAACTAATTACTATTTTACAACTATTTTGCAATTATCTGACTATTTTATAACTATTTGACTATTTTCCAACTATTTTGCAATTATTTAACTATCTTATAATTATTTTACAACTAATAATTATTTTTTAACTAATTATCTATTTTTAAATTCTTCAAGCTATTTTCAAAATTTAAGCTGGTCAGAGTGCAAACTGTTTGTGATTGAATATCCATTTAAGATAAGAATTGAGATGATAATCCAAATGAGGATTTAAGCAATTCTGAGTAAGTGAATGTGAATAGAAAAGAGAATTGATTTGGTTAATAATTAATCAAGATAAATATGTATGATGCATGTATATTATTCTATTTGCATAGTGATTTGATCCAGATTCGAGCACAGAATTTCGAGATAGTACATCAATCCGAGTTGTGATTTTTCACTCGATTTTCGACGGCGAACCTGAATATGGATTATTGATTGGTTTTGGAAATTCTCTATTATAGTTGTGACTATGCAAGAATAATGACGATTTCTGATCAAGAAATCAAATCTAAGTCCGCACTAGGAAGTCGGATGGACAATACTAGTTTGAAATTAAAATTGTGTGATCGAGTGAGCGATTAGTTTGATATAGCGTACGAATGATATGTACGGGTTTGAATGAAATTGATATTGGGAATTTGTGGATAAGAAATGTGAAATGATTTTTGAAATGAACAGTATATTTTGTGAAATATACAATGAAGTAAAATGGAAATCAGATATTTCTATGATTAAAGGTTCACTTTATAAAGAAAAGAAATGAGAAATAAAATTTGAATATTTGATTTGGAATAAACAGAGTTACATATCTTTGTTATATAAAATATAAATCTCCCCTTATTGAATCTATTGCCGGAAGGAAAGGATTTTTGAAAGTTTTTGAAGTTTGAAAAGGGAATTTATACAAGTTTGAAGTGATCCAAAGATTTTTAAAATTATATATATCTATATATATAAAGCATCTTATCAGAATAATTTTGAGAAAAGGTTTTTGGAACCTTTGGATTTGGAAAGGCTTTTTGATTTTTGGGTAAAATCACTATTGGAATTTGAAAAGCCTAGTTTGAGAATTATTGATTTTGGGATAATCGATTTTGAGAAAGGAGATTTATATGAGACTCATACTGGGTGTATGATTTGGAAGATACTATATGTGTATAGTATAAAGTGTTTTGAAAATGGCTCTGGGGAAAAAGGGGCTCCCTCGAAATGAACTTCTCAGGAGTGCCATAAGGTGGTACTGCCTTGAAACCTAAGGGGGGTTCTAAAGTTGATCCTGTGAGGAGTTCGGACAAAACTAGTTCTTGAGGATTATGTGAAGTGTGTAGCGGAAGCCGAGGGCGCTGATACCTACAGAGGCATTTTAGTTATGCTGTGACGACAGTCTACTCGATGTCAGTTCGATCTACTGCAGACTATAGCGAAAGTCGTGTGTGCCGCTGAGAGCCAACAGCTATGTTCGATTTTACATTGGTAGACTGCGACCTATGGTAACATAGCGAAAGTCGTGTGTGCCACTGAGAGCCAACAGTCTACGTTTGATTTTACATCGATAGACAGCGACCTATGTGGGAGTGGAGAAGTTTCATTTTTGGCAGCGAAAATCAAGGGCGCTGATGCCTATAGTTACATGGACTTTTGCTGTGATGGCAACATAACCCTGGAATGTAACTGCGATCTGCCGCGGATTCCAAGGCGTAATCGAGAGGCACGGAGTGCCTACGGTTACATGGACTTTTGCTGCGATGGCAACGTAACCCAGGATGTAACTGCGACCTTGGATAGGGGTGGTGATTTCCAGAGCATTCTCACCAAAGATATTTCCACTATTTACAAAAATATTTTCTATATTTTCAATAAAATTATTTTCCAAGTATTTTCATTGGTTGTTGAAAATGGGTCTGCTAATTACTTATAGATTTTCAGTCCTACGCCTGATCAACTTATGACTGAATTTCTATAAGAACGATGGCGGACTTGTTGAAACATCGAGTTATAAAAAGTATTTTTTTAAAAACTATTTTATGTTATGAGGATTTTTATAAGTATTTTAAAATTAAACAAATAATAGTTTATTTAATAATAAGCATTTTAATAAATTCTGGTTTCGTTCCTTTTCGAGGACGAAAAGATTCAAAGGGGGGAGGAATGTGATAACCCAGGATTTTGAACAGCTATAAATTGGATCTGTAACTGATTGTAAACTATTAGGATACTAATTTTATTTGGATAAATAAATGGAATTCTGATAATTTAGAAATATCTAGATATATATGTATGAATTTAAACAATAATAAATAATTATCTAGAAATAATAAACCTGATGGTAGATTAAAATGTGTTAATAGATGTGTATAAACTTTATAATGTTGAAATATTTTAGTATATACATACAAGTATATAGGTGTGCATATATATACATATATGTAAAATAATTTGGAAGCATCAATTTGAATATATAAAAAAAGTTAATTAAAGTAAATCGGACATTTTTAACACTAGTAATTATGTATTGTTATCAATTTAAGTATAATAATAACTTATGTATAAAATTTAAATAAGAATTAATAAAAGAGTTACATTCTTCCTTTCTAAATTACATAATTTACATAAACGTAAAACATATGTAAACATAACACACACATATAAAGATAACACATAAATATATATAGTTTGTGACATTTAAACATGAGTAATAAATAAATGAGTTAAGGATTTAAACACAAAATACTTACATTTTAATAAGTGTAGTAAACTTAATTCATGCAATTACAAGTGTTTGCTTAAATTAACATGTATAGGCTAACAAAATTAACAAGTGGCATGTTTTTTTTTCTTTAAAAAACAGATAAATGATTTAGGAAACCAGGCTGAGAATATTTTCTCATCTTCCTAGACCAAAACCAAATGAAAAAAAATGAAAAAAAAAAGTAAGAAAAACTATAAATAAGCTGCAACAGCATTTCAATAGATTCAAAGAACAAGATCAGCAGCAAGGATGCAATTCAACTTCTCAATTCAAGATTAAAATCAACAATCAGAATCAGCTACCACATTTTCAAAATCAAAGCATCAAGAACAAAAATTAGTCTAAAAGATCAACTTAACAACTCTGTTTCGAATTTAAATAGAACAGCTCAGTTTTGAGTCAAGTGGCAAGATCAAATTCCCAGTTTTAAAAAGCATTTCCAAATTTCAAAATACAAGCTTCTCTGTTAAATGCAAGGTGAGTAAACATTTTAAACTGTGAAATGTAAATGCATGTATGTATATATGCTTTGTTGTGCAAGGGTTTGTATGTATGAATGAATATCATTTCTGTTCTAAGTTCAGGCTCATTTCCATTCCAATTAAATTCATTTTCTCACCAAAAATTCAAATTTAGGGTCGGAACTCTTGTTGAAAAATGTTTGTAAGAAGGTAAGGTTAATTTTATAAACAGTTTTAGACAAATATATGAAGTATTTATTTAAAATTTGGAATTTTCGGGTCTGATCATAATATAGGCCAAAAATTTATTGATCAAAATTCTTGAATTAATTCTATAATAGGATTCGGAATTATAAATGATGAATTTAGGCACAGAAATCTAAATTTTAGCTAAGTAATTTCTAAGAAATCAGAATTGAAAGATTTTTGGGTTTATTGCCAATTCACGTCGAACGGTAGGGCAATCGACGTTGAGATTTTGGTCGAAGGAGGTTGGTGGGAGGTTGAATCCAAGAAAAATGGATATGGATTTTTCTGGCGGTCGTGGTGGCTTATCGAAGGCGAAGTAGGGTTTTTAGAGGTAATTGGGTTGTCGATGTTCTTGAGGTTACAGCTACCTCTAAGGTGGAATGGAGATAATCGCGAAGTGGGGGAAAAGTAGCTGGGACAGTGGCGCAGTTATGGTTGGAAGGACGAGGGATCTGGTGGTCGTTTCGTCATCGGAGAGGGGTTTGTTGGTCGAAATTTTAGTGCATGCTTTGTTCGTTAAGGTCGATTTTGATTTCAAGGATTTCGAGGAGATTTGGGTTATGGCGTATCAAGCTTGGCAACGGCGACTTGTCGATGATGGTCGAGGATGCCGAAACCTCGTCGTCGATCGGTGCATGTGCACGTGGTCGCTGTGCATCAATGAGGTTTCATGAGGGTGAAGAAGGGAGAACCTCATGGTAAATCTCAGGGAAATGAATGATGGCCTTGGGTTTTTGTTCATGTTGTTCGCATGTATTATTTCTTACTGCATTTCAATTTTAATGGGAAGGAACTCGGGCTTTGGTGAGGAAATGCTCGGGTTTGTTTTTGTTTAGCTACTCGATTTTTTAAAGAATGGTATAATAGGAGTAAGTTTTATTAAAAGAGATAGAAATTCAAGATTTAAGTTTTAAGAAGAAGGGACAAATTTTTAGAGGCAATCCAAATGCAAATTTCGAAGTTTTGAAGGGTTTAAACAAGTTTTTAGGCATTTAAAATTGTTAATGATTAGTTTCAAGGGAAATGGTTATTCAGGTTAAGTTGAATTCAAATAAATGAATTTTCAAGGAAAATAAACTAAATTTCTAAAATAAATTATTTGAACAAGTTTTTAAGTTTAAATTTAAAAGTCAAATGTTTTAAATTGTCTTGTTTAAAATAATTTTGTTAGATTAATTATGTAGTCAATTCCTAATTGTTTCTCATATAAGTTTAATGATTAATTAGGATAGAGGATGAATCTTTAATTAATTAGGGCTGTAATAAATCAAAGGTAACTAATTTATGAAACTAATTAAAGGGTTTATTAATTAACTTAAGTAATTAAGGATATTAATTAGAGATAATAAATTTAAGAAATTAACTAAGGATAAGTTGGATAATAAATGAATAAGATTAACAAATGTAAGTAATTAAGAATAGTTAATCACTTAATGCAATGTGATTAAGCATGGTATAATTGGTTTAGGAGAGTAGTTAAAGGTTAAATTAATTAGAAAAAAAATCAGTGTAAATTAAGGGAGGTTAATTACTTAAGTGAAGTAATTAAGAATTAATTAATTAGTGTAATTATTAAAGAATTTATTAATTAAGGAAATTAGTCAAGGGTTAGTTAATTAATGAATGTGATTAACTAAAGGATAATTAATCTATATAAGTGGTTACAGAATAATTAATTGAGTAATTAATTAAAGATAAAAGAAATTAATATTAAATGGATAAAGGTTAATTAATTTGTACAATTAATTAAGGGCTATTACTTAATATAATGAAGAATAATTAATCCAAGGTGATTAATTAAGATGGATAATTGAGAGATGATTAATTAATTGATTTGAAATTAATTAATTTTAAGAAAAGGGTATCTAAGTGATTGAGGTTGGTAATTTAATTAGAATTAATTAAATAAATTTTTGGGAGTAATCAATTTTTGCTTATGATGATTGAATGATGTTAAATGCCTTTAAAATGGACCTTTAAAACTAAGTAAGAATGCTTAGAATTTGATTTATGAAAATTAATGTTGACTATTACAAGTTATAAACTCGTAATAAGATACGAGTTACCCTGGGTTTTAAATGAGTTCTATGCATTTGTATTTCTTGTTAGATGGGTTTACTCACGCTAGTTTCCAGCCTGACCCGGGTATTACTTTTATGTAATGCTCGGGTCTGACCGAGTATTAAAGATTTCCATGTAAGCACGTTTTGGAGCTCTGAAGGCGAACTGGATGGTATAAACGTATGGAGTATTTCCGCTGAGTTATATTGTTGTATATCTGGGACAAGTTATTTTAACTGTCCAGTGATTCTAAAATATTGTAACTCTGATGTATTAAAATGTAATTGACTGATACAGCTTTTTTTGAGCAAAGAATACTATTTGATATTATATTTTATCCACTGCGAATGTAAGATTCTGAGTTTGGTTTTTTGTTTCTTCTTCTTCTATCTCTTTTCTTCTTTTCTTAACTATCCAGAATTTTTGGGATCGAAAATTCCGAGTCATTACAAAATCCGAGCAATCACTCTCAATAAAACTTGCCTTAATATCTTCACCATCCCTTTTCCCTCTCTTACAATCCTAAACTATAGCTGCAAATAGCCTACAATCCCTCCTCATACATCTCTTATACACCTACTGCCAACCTTCAATCACTTCTGTCTGCAACCAAACAGCATCATACAATAGCAGAACCACTCAAAACTACACCATCATAGAACAACACTGCAGCAATAACCTAAAACATCACATTTTGTTATACCAAACACAAACTGCATCAAAACACCTGCACTATTGACCACACTTAAACACTTATCAAACACGTGCATCTGCGTCTATCACTGCATCATCAAACTTCAATCACCTGCATCACACAAATTCCCCTTCTGCAAACCACCAGCAACCATTTCCATCATTTTTACGACAATCCCGACTCAAACCAAACAACATCAACCCCAGCAATACAACCTCACTACAAACCCACCATCACCTGAAACATCATTGCTACCTCTCCAACATTACAATAAACCTACAAACAATAACCCAAACCAATCGCTTATCCTTCGTTATCAACCTCACCAAGCCATTCATCAGCAACTTGAACAAAGTCATATGAATAAATGATTTCATATGCTTATCTATGCCATTAATTTTAATCGATGTTTCTTCATTCACATTTCAAAGCATAGTGAAAGTAATATTGTATATTATATCTGTATGTCAATGAGTTAAAGTGGATGAAATGTCAAGAACTGAGTTATTTATGTAAATTACCAACACATGCTTAAACATAAAACAACTACAAATATGTTCCTAATTTCTCTATGGCTGCTTGATGCCCTTCTCAATCCCAATATACATTATGATATGTAAAATTAATTTAATACTAAATAATATACATTTATAATTCTCATTGTAGAATCCAAATAAGAACGCACACCCAAATTTGTATTCCACCAATCTTTAGTAGAAAACGTATATAAATAAGTAATTTATTTCATTAAGCTCATTAAATTAGACTTAATTTTGTTAAATTCTGACATATGGATTCAAATGTTATTATTATCTTCTTTCATTCTTAGAGGTTCAACAATATATCTGAATTTATCCTTAGAAATGCATGAACAGAAATGAAAACAGTGTCAAATACGGTATGGATTATTCATGAGTATTCAAATGCTTATGCTAGGCAAAGATCAAGAAGATTTTATGGTGTATGCTTTCGAACATTATCCCATTTTTGTAATTTTCAAAAACTAAATTCAACTAAGTTGGCTGGATCAAATGAAAAATAGTTTGTCATTGAGAAGAAAGCATTACAACAAAAGCTGATTGGAAAAATATAAATAAGTGTACGACACTCTTATGTAAAAAAAACCGACCAATGATCTTTTTATTTGGAAACCATGTGTAGTTTTAAGCAAGTATTACAGCAGTAACTATACGCAAAGCATTACCATAAGCAATAACAGAAACATTAATATACTCAGCCATAAGAAGGATGAAAGAAACGACAAAACAATTATAGGTTGCTAGATCCTAGTTGTACAAACTGACCTCGTGCAGGTGCAATTGGCTGCTGATATGGAATGGGATTCAACCACTATAACAGAATTTATTCCCTATGCTCCAGAGCATGCAGCTTGAATTCTTTATAGTAATGTGCTTTAGTAATTGTTCAACGATGCCGATGAAAGATGTGACTAAATGTAATTCAGTGTATCTGGGTAGATAACATAAATTAGTATGGGATTACAATATGATATTAATACTTTTAAACTTAAATTTATTTATTTATTTTTAATTCAATTTTTTTTGGAGCACACATTTCGAGATTTAACTGACATGTCCCTATTTGAATTTGATATTTTCTTGTGTATTTGATTACAATTCATGTCCACTTGATGTGCATGCACCAATAACAAATTTATCACTTGGTCATTGACAGCATATATTCCCAAAAGTTTTGAAAAAAATCAATAAGTTCAATGGTATTCATTATAATTTAGCAATGATACAATGTGTTGCATGGCATATATTGTAGCTCTAAGCAGGGGGGAAGACATGTTTTAATTATGTATATCCAGTTAGCTAATCTTGTTAACTAATAAATACATGTCGTTCATTCAATATTGTTAAAACAACACTGATTAGAATCAATGAATGATCAAGAGAGGAGCTAATCGCCCATTTACATAAAAAAAACCACAACTCTAGGATAAGCATGTATTTAAAACATTTCAAGTCGAAAATAGCAGATTTGATGAAATTTAATACATTACACATTCATCTTTACATTTTTCATTCATTAATCAAAACATAATTGATTAATATAAACAAACGAAAAATAAAAACATATCTCATTGCAATTAAATAATTCAAATTTGACATGAATAGAAGAAAACTTACATTTGGGGACATAGTTCACCCAGGCTAATTCAGGAGCGTGCATGTACAATGAATTTAAAACTGTAAGCAGCACATAATAACTGAATTAGATGACATTTCAAGTTAAATACCATCGGTATGATGAAATTTTACAGATTCTAGTTCACATATAACTTCACCATTTATAAATTATAGGATAAATCAATTAATTAATACTATAAAAAGGTCATACACACACACGTATGTATTCATTAGAAATAGATGGTATCATATTTCCTCAATAATGTTGCATGTGCTTAATTCAAAAATGTAAGCTATACACAATTGTTTGCATCAAAATCATAAATTGGGCATTCATTGGTAGGATAATAAATTGGCAAGATATTTTACTAATACCACATCTAATACCTATTTTGTGCCTAGCTGTATCACTACTTAAATAATCCCATTGTGTCCTCTAATAATCAGAATTATATTTTTTAATTAATGTTGAAAACGCGAAACACAAAATTCAAAATGAAACCAAACGGACCCTTAACCGGTAAAAGGTGCCTAACACTGCCAAGCAAAAATTTAAAATTTTGGTGGAACACAAACTAAGTAAGAAAAAAACTACTTACTCAAAATTCAAACAACATATATTTGTCCAAGTAGAATTGGCAACGAAATATGCCTAACTTGTAGTCAAAATTTCTTTTAATCGTTTTTTATTGTCAGATATGTACACAAAATCACTATACAGAGTAGTAACATTACAGACCTATATAAAAATAAATCCAAATAAGGAGAGTAACAGACATGACTCTACGCTTAGCAAAAATCTGAGAGATTATGTAAACTGTAACATACAAATACAATTAATAAAACTATTTTATACCATAATTCAAATCAAAATAAAAAATTATTCTTGATGGGATTAATCATTTGCACCATGAAAGAAAATCATTTGCTTAACTGGGTAATCAAACAGATTAGCAATGCATATAGAAAATAACTTAAGCTCGAAATTATAAATATAAACAAATTTTATAAAAGAACATATGACAATTTTTATTTATGCTAAGTAACCCAAATACTAAAGCGTATTATTCACAAAAGAATAAAATAGAGTAATTTTGAGATTAGCCAAAGAAAAGGATTAAAAAACAGTATTCATTACCTTTGCTTAGCTGAAATTTGAATTGACATAGATTCATTCATTGTTTCAGTTTACATCTTATCAAACATGAAAGCACTGTAAGACTTAAGAGGTAAATTGCACACTGCATAATCGTAATAAAAGGAAATGAGAAAATGAATATTTCTGGAAGATTCTAAGCATCAGTCTGAGTAACTTTGTTGTCAGCGCAGGTGGGGTCATGTAACGACCCGTTAAATTTGATAATATTAAATGGATTAACTTAATATAATTTTTAATCTAATTTATAATAAATGTAGGAGTTGGATATAGTAACTGAGATTAAAGATTTAACAATTGAAATGTTATATGGCAATAGGTAGAATAACGAAGATTTGTGTTGTGGTTATAAGTCATAATTAGTTGATTAAAATGGTATTAATGAAATAATAACTGAATTGAATTGCAATATATAAACATCAGAAAAATTTAATTGGTGGATTAAATTTGTTAAAGTTCATAAGTTTTGTAATTTAGTTTAGTAGAACTTTAAATTATAAACGAAGATTGAAAGAAACGATAAATGTAATTATGTAAATGGTGACTCAAGACCTAGGTTATAGGAATTGGAACATAATCCAATTTGAATTAAGTAGAAGAAGGATTTGGTTAATATGTAAGTTATTGTTCAAGGTATTGAATAAAAACTTGGAATCCAATCATAATTTAATGATAATAACGTTAGTATTAGAGAATAAACATATTTCAATGCAGTACCCGAATGAACGGAATAAAATGAATATATATTGAATAGAAATGAAATGTAAATTGGCACATTCGGTTGAAAGTTAATTTTAAGAAACATATAAATGTTGAATTTGTGAATATTAATATAAATATTAACTTGAATGGGATTCATTAATACAAAGATGTAATAAGTGTAGATAGTAAAAATTTAATGGCTGTAGTGGATAAAAAAATCTAGTAGTAACATAAAATTTATTTATATGGAAAAAGAGTATAGATTTGAACAAATTTATGAAAATTTGATAAGAACAGTGGTTGTAATCAGTTTGGTTATTTAATATTTGGAAGATAGAGATTTGTAAATCCGTTAATGAATTTATAATGGGAAGGAATGGTAAGAATGTAAAAATTATAAGCATTTGATTCAATTAAGGGAATTAAATTTTGAATAAATGGTCATTTAATAAATTCAATGTTCTGTGAGAAATCATAATAGTTGTGTAAAATGTGTACAAACTTCGATTTGGAAATTTATTGGATTTATAACGGTTTTGGTATTACATTTATGAGTTTAAAAGTTATTCCATTTTGTAAAGTAATAAAAGCTTATTTAGGTGACTAGAATTTAGCGTAACGACTATTGTGTGTTACCTATTCTTATTGCTTGTTAATTTAAATTTTGGGAATCAAATTCAATTTATCCGCCAATTTACCGCAGTTAAAGTAAAATGAATTGGTGAATGAGTAATGTTAAATACAAATAAGATGTAACCAAGAAAAATCCCAATTATAATAATTTATGTAGAATAAAGTAAAGAAACCAGGAAATGAAAATGTGAAAATGTGGATGCAATGAGATCTTAAGTAATAATAACTTTATTAGGTAAGTGATAACGGATTTTTTTGGTATAACCAAATAAAGATCCAAATTTATTTCGAAATTAATTGCAATCAATTGAATTTATTGCAATTAAATGGATTTAATATTTAATAGTTATATAATTATTATTTGGAAGAAATTGGAGTTATTTGTAATAAGTATGAACCTAATGTTAATTTTTCTTATAAGATTGACAATTGATATGGAATGAAAAGAAGAAAATTTGGGTCAGTAAAATTTGGAATTTATGCATAATAAAATGGATTCTAACGTTAAATACTACGTTATTGAGATTTAAATTAGACTTAAAGAATAATGATGTGAATCAGGAACTAATGTTTATGGCATCTTTATTTTAGGTGAAAGTTGAGAATATAAAGATCAAAAATCTAAAGTATGGGTTTTGAGAATATAATTTATAAAATTCTTAAATATAAGAAAGTGTAGAAATTAACATTGCAATTAATATACTGTCAACTTTTAATTCACAGCTAAACCTGTTAAATCTTTTCAATTGATTACGAATCATATAAGAAATAAAATTTGGCTAATTTTAGAATTTAATATAAAATTTGGATTTTTATAATTTATTTAATGAATATTAAAAATAGCCATTTTGGCCACGGACTCGGATTTCGACGAAACCAGTTTCATCGGATCCGTATCGGTGAATTATTAGAGGGTTTCAAGTTTCGTATTGATCGGACTTGTCGTTTGATCGTACGGGCGTGAAACGCCTTGAAATCAATTTTAATAAAATCAATTTGAAATCAATTTGGAAATTTAGTTTTCAGCATAACTTCTTCATACGATCAAATTTGGACGTGAAACTTCTTCCATCGCGTTTAGAATATTTTAAATTACCTATTTGGATATATAGATTTACGAAATTTTGTTCCGGAGTCATAGCGGGCTTTTTGGGCCATAGTTGTTACGCACGTTCATTCTACGGTCTATCTACCCTATTTCAAACCCCTCTATATAAACCCAGCTATTCAGCCCTAGCCTACGCCTAATTTCATTTATTTGCGCGTATTTTCTTCAAGCTTCTCTTCTTCTTCAATGGGGGTTAACCCTAGATCCAGTCAGTTCAAAAACAAAATGAAAATTCAAAATCTCCAGAAAAATTCCCCAAAAATATATGTCGATCTTCTCGAAACCTGTAATCCCATGGTGAAATTCGTTTTTCAGTTGGAGTTACCGTTTACCCAGAATAAATTCAAACAGTTCGTGGCCGTTCATCAGCGTCGCATCAAAGTTCGCCTGATCGAAATTCTGTTTCTGGGTTTTGGAGAGTGAACCGAGGGGATCGCATCTATGTGGTTAGTTTGGCGTTTCGACGGTCAGATTTGCGGCAAAAATTCAATAGGGTTTCATGTTTTAGGCTTGCGCTGGAACTTGCGTGCGTTTGCTTCTGGAAAGAAGATTGTAGCCGCGTGCGTGATAGTGGAGGATGACGTGGCAAGAGTATGAAATGTGTCCTCCTTTTGTTGTTTTTAATTTTGAAATTCAAGTGCAATAATCGCTATAACTTTTACATACGACCTCGGATTCACGCGAAATTTTTTTTGTTAGGATCGTAATTTAATTCCGGACTTGATGACACTGGTTTGGACGAATTCCGAGACGGACGAATTTTTGGGTTTAAATCGAATTTAAATTCGATTTAAATTCAAAAGGTGAGTGTTTAAACCCACTCACAACTACTAGAAGCTTTTATGTTTGTTAAATTAATTTTAGAAATGAATAGAAATTTATTTATGACTAATTGGCATGTTTATTTCATCATATCTGTTAAATTGCATTTTATTTAATTTAACTATTATTTTAATTTATTTATTGCATATTTATTGACAGTTAGAATTTATTTGTTTGCATATAAACTGCTAGTTAACAGTTATAAAATTTATCACTGAATATAAACTGTAGATTAATAGTTGTTAAATTTAATGTGAATATAATTGCCAGTTATTACCTGCTATATATTTTCAAATATATATTGCTATTGATTGATATTGATTGATGATTGTGATTTGGATAATGGATGATGTTGATGAATGGATGTTTATTTGATATCATTAAATTGCAAGTTATCATGCATTTTTCATTTCATTCGGGATTGTGGTTTGAAATGATATACAACCGCAAAATTTTATATCTTTTAAATTGCGGATTGAAATGATAAATATCCGTATCACTTGACCATAGGATAGAAAATTATATACAGGCACCGCGGTATATATATAACTATTTAAAGGTGATTTCTATGGTTTGGATGGAATACGGTTTATAATAATCTTAAATTTTATATTGTATAAATATTATTCTTCCATATATACACATATGAAGTTGAAAATTTTGAAATTAAAAGGTGTATAAATCTCTTTATTAAAAATGGAAAAAATTTAAGAAAATGGAGTTTGATAATTTATATCATATGTTTAAATGTTAAGTTTGGAAATTTTAAGACATGATATTTATAATTGGATTTTTTTCCAAGATAAATTGAAATGAATATTCTAGTATAATTTGAATTGAAAAAATATATATTTTATTACTAGAAATTGGAGTTCTTATTTATTTATGGATTTTATGTGAATATTCAAGACTAAATAATAGAACATTTAATTTGGTTGAAGGAATAAATTCCAACTTTAGTTTTGAAATATTAATACTCCAAATGGATATATATATATATATATATATATATATATATAAATTGAAGTGGTTTTGGAACTTGATAGAGATAATACAAATTGTGGTTTAGACTTTAATAAAGAAATGTATTTGTAAAGCCATGAGAACTATTTTCTTTACAAAGTAACATTTAAGTTAAACCTTTTAATTCATATACCGTTGAATATCCAAACCATTCAAGTTTTAGAAGTTATGGTTTTAAATTATGATTTCAAAATACTATGCTTTGAAAATATTTGATTTTCAGACGATATGAAGTTAAAGCATTTTGATTTTGGAAAAGAATTATATTTGGGATAAGTGATAAAATATGGTTTTGGGTTTTGAAATGATATCGTATTCATGGTTATGAAATGGAATGTTTATTCTGATTTTTAAAGTATAACCTATTTTTAAATGACCGCGGTGTTATAATAACGATGGGTTGGCAAAGAGACCGGGATCGGATATCTGACATACTCTCTGTCGATACCGAAAACCACTTTGACTAACCGTGCACGCGGTGGAGATTCCAGAATGAAGTAGGTGGTGGCGACGTTTCCTGTAAGGTAAATACGTGGACCCGACTCCCGTGAGTTGGCATAAGGTGGCTAAAACAGGAGCGATTCTCAGGCCAATGAGGTCATTCCTCTGATCGGACCCTCCTCTTCGATATTATACTTTGACTTGGATTGATTCAGTTGCCACTTCTATATTTTGATTTTGGGGAGTTAGTCCGAGGTGGGCGGTAACTGCGGCTACGCGTTTCCACCAGCCTGGATAGCAATTGGTATATCTACCCTGGCATTGCCTAGTTGTGCCGTGTCACCTACCATACCGAGCCTTTACTACGAGTTTCTATTTGTGTCGTACCTATGGAGTATCCTCTGATAGCTTCCCGATCAGGAGGTATTATGGTACTGTATAGACTATTGGCATTATTTGTGTTAAGGGCTATATGGGTAACCCCTTAACGCTATTAAAAAGTAAGTTTACTTTATAAATAGACACTATTATAATAGCGCAATATACTACATAGTAAATAGTTTAACGGATCCTTAGGAGATGTAAATCCCGAACATCTCTTGAGTTACTGTACTCATATTTATTTCTGTTAATTTAACTCACATAAGATCTTTTAGTTCTGACTCGAGTGTTTTTGTCTTTTCAAATTCGCTCGGGTCAGTCCGAGCGTTTCAGGATCGAAGACTTTAGCTTTGAAGGACGAAGACGAAGGAGCCATATTATTATTATCTATAGTATTGCACCACACTCATACTGTTCCGCTGCACTGATTGTATTGGTATGTGTAACTCTGATATTTATTGTATAAAGCAAATCAAATTTTTGTAAACTGTTTTGAACTGTATATTTATTATTATATTTTATCCTTCCGCTGTGAGATTCTGTTTTGTTTTTACTTCTTCTCTGTTTTTCTTATTTACCCCATAACAATCCGCCCTTGCGTATGCTTTGAATTGGCACGTGTGTCGGTTTAAAGTGTGCGAAAAGGCGGGATGTTACAGTTGGTATCAGAGCTTTGGTTTAGCGATAAACCTTGGCTTTGTGGGGTTTGACTCTTTGTTAATAGGGTAGTAATACCCTATGGGAGTCACTGAGTGTATATATATGAGAGAGCGTATTTGTTAGTGTTAATAAAAGATTTTGATATTGTGTTAATCTGTTCCGCTTTGTATTTATAAATTCTGGTTGATGCATGGGACGCTATGTCATCAATAGGGATTTCTAAACACTTAATAGGACAGACCGACATAATATTTGTTTTTAATATAGGTGAATGAAATAATTTTGCCTATTATATTTTCTATATATAAAAATATTTTTATAAAGATAGATATATATATATATATATTTGGTTGCTATAGATTGGGTGTTAGGTAATAAAATATTTATAATAATTGAAGCTAAGCTGAAATTATAATAAATCAAATTAGAGATTTTAGAACTTAAGTCCGGGATTTTTGAAATCTTCTTTCAAAGGATTTATGAAATATAATGATTTGGTTTATAAATATTTTCTTATATAAATATTTAGTATAATTCGAAAGAATTGGTTTAAGAGGATTTTGAAGAAAATAAGTTTGTACTTTCCTCTCTGTCGCTGGAAAATAATTTCGGTGATGACGGCCGCATCATCGACTTTCATTTTCGAGTTTCGAAGGGAAAGGCCACTGTAGTAAGTTCTACTGCAGATTTGTTTGAAATTATTTAAAATTTTAATTGTTTAAAGGTAATTAGAGATATAAAAGTTGTAAGAAATTAATTATCTATTATTTTAAAGTAATTTTGGAATTTGACCCGGTATTAATTCTTGAATTTCCATTAATTAGTTGTAAAAATTTAGGTTAGTGAAATAAAAGAAGTAATCAATGAATTAAAAGAGTTGAGATTAAACTTGCATAAGTTCTTTTGCTTTTTCTTTAACATAAATAACTTACCAAGTATAAAAAGTTGAAATGTAAATTAAGAGTGGAATAGAATATTATGCAAGTAGAATTTTTGGAAATAATGAAGTATTCAATAAATTACTGTTATAAATAAGAATTTAATGGTATTAACTTAAGTGATGATTGGAATTTTACTAAAATTAAAGGTTGTATTATTAATAGGTGATTTTAACCGTAAGAAAGTAAAAATGAAATTCCTTAATTTATAAAGTTTGACTGTAGGGTTATTAACTTAAGTACGCCTTAATTTCCCCTATTCTAATATAATAGAAAGTAGGAAAAATATAAATGACTGCAATCCATAGTTAATGAATGAGTAAAATCTTTCACTTATAGGAATGCAAGTTATAAGGTTAATAAATTAAGTGTAAGTAGAGAGTTACTGTAATTAAATATAATGGAAACTTCAACATTAAATAAATGAATGAGATTAAAGGTAAGTTGAAATTGTAATTTATAAAACAAATATATATTAATTAAAGGAATGGAGAAGAAACTTGTAAATTTTCACTTACATTCTTAAAACATACATAACTTACCATATAATAAAAAGTTGCAAATGTTAGTAGGAAAATGTAAGGGGAAATCTTACTAGTGAAGAGTAAGGTAAAAAAGGTATTCTATTAATTTGCTATTGTAATGAGAATTAATTGTATAAGCTTAAGATAAATTGGAAATTTTACTATATAAGTAAAGGTAAGTAGTATAAATAGATGATATATACTTTAGTCAATAAATTGGAATACAAATATAATGAATTTTGTAATAAATGGAAAATAAAATTGTAAGAAACAAAGAAATCCCTCCATGAATGAAAGAAAGAAAATCAACCCACTGAAGCATGAAATAAATGTATAATAAGTTAATTTGGTTATTGGTTTGAATTGTTATTGTTGACTTATGTTTGTTGGGTAAGGAATTTGAAGTTGTTGGATGAATAAATAATCTATCCTTGTTCCATCTAAGACTGTTGAGTAAAGGATGCACTTGATAGTTAATTTCATTTCATACAAATTTCAAGTTTGAACCCAAACAACAAATTGGTTGATGGATTAATGGTTGCTTGTTTGTGGTGTGTGCTGTTTGTTAAAAATCTATGGTTGTTGCATTTGATTGGTTGATTAATGGTCGAAACCACCTAAACATTTCACTTTCATATAAATATTTAACCTTTTAGATTATATAAGTGAATACAGGTGATGGAAGCAACTGCTACTGCTTTTGGTTCCAAAATAATAAGCGTATATTGCCCGACAAATAGGTACGTTTCCGGATTACGTTTTAGCGCTATTTTACATAATTTTCCCGTGTTGGGATATAATATTTTGATAATATATGTAATATATTTGTATATTTTGATATTATATTTTCTCCAGAGTCTCTCCGTACAAAGGAGACTCTGCCAAAATTTTCCGTAAATTTTGGACCTAGAATTTTGTGAAAATATTTTCCCAACTTTAATAATTTAAGTACAAAAGAATATAATGATTATAAAACTGGTATATTTTATATAAGGGAATTAATTTAGTAATATTGTCAATAAGTTAATGTTTGAAATAAGATGTACTGTTTTACTCTTCCTTCTCCCTTCTTTTTCCTTTTCGGGGACGAAAAGTTTTGAGTGGGCGAGATTGTAACGACCCGTTAAATTTGATAATATTAAATGGATTAACTTAATATAATTTTTAATCTCATTTATAATAAATGTAGGAGTTGGATATAGTAACTGAGATTAAAGATTTAACAATTGAAATGTTATATGGCAATAGGTAGAATAACGAAGATTTGTGTTGTGCTTATAAGTCATAATTAGTTGATTAAAATGGTATTAATGAAATAATAACTGAATTGAATTGCAATATATAAACATCATAAAAATTTAATTGGTGGATTAAATTTGTTAAAGTTCATAAGTTTTGTAATTTAGTTTAGTAGAACTTTAAATTATAAACGAAGATTGAAAGAAACGATAAATGTAATTATGTAAATGGTGACTCAAGACCTAGGTTATAGGAATTGGAACATAATCCAATTTGAATTAAGTAGAAGAAGGATTTGGTTAATATGTAAGTTATTGTTCAAGGTATTGAATAAAAACTTGGAATCCAATCATAATTTAATGATAATAACGTTAGTATTAGAGAATAAACATATTTCAATGCAGTACCCGAATGAACGGAATAAAATGAATATATATTGAATAGAAATGAAATGTAAATTGGCACATTCGGTTGAAAGTTAATTTTAAGAAACATATAAATGTTGAATTTGTGAATATTAATATAAATATTAACTTGAATGGGATTCATTAATACAAAGATGTAATAAGTGTAGATAGTAAAAATTTAATGGCTGTAGTGGATAAAAAAATCTAGTAGTAACATAAAATTTATTTATATGGAAAAAGAGTATAGATTTGAACAAATTTATGAAAATTTGATAAGAACAGTGGTTGTAATCAGTTTGGTTATTTAATATTTGGAAGATAGAGATTTGTAAATCCGTTAATGAATTTATAATGGGAAGGGATGGTAAGAATGTAAAAATTATAAGCATTTGATTCAATTAAGGGAATTAAATTTTGAATAAATGGTCATTTAATAAATTCAACGTTCTGTGAGAAATCATAATAGTTGTGTAAAATGTGTACAAACTTCGATTTGGAAATTTATTGGATTTATAACGGTTTTGGTATTACATTTATGAGTTTAAAAGTTATTCCATTTTGTAAAGTAATAAAAGCTTATTTAGGTGACTAGAATTTAGCGTAACGACTATTGTGTGTTACCTATTCTTGTTGCTTGTTAATTTAAATTTTGGGAATCAAATTCAATTTATCCGCCAATTTACCGCAGTTAAAGTGAAATGAATTGGTGAATGAGTAATGTTAAATACAAATAAGATGTAACCAAGAAAAATCCCAATTATAATAATTTATGTAGAATAAAAAAGAAACCAGGAAATGAAAATGTGAAAATGTGGATGCAATGAGATCTTAAGTAATAATAACTTTGTTAGGTAAGTGATAACGGATTTTTTTTGTATAACCAAATAAAGATCCAAATTTATTTGGAAATTAATTGCAATCAATTGAATTTATTTCAATTAAATGGATTTAATATTTAATAGTTATGTAATTATTATTTGGAAGAAATTGGAGTTATTTGTAATAAGTATGAACCTAATGTTAATTTTTCTTATAAGATTGACAATTGATATGGAATGAAAAGAAGAAAATTTGGGTCAGTAAAATTTGGAATTTATGCATAATAAAATGGATTCTAACGTTAAATACTACGTTATTGAGATTTAAATTAGACTTAAAGAATAATGATGTGAATCAGGAACTAATGTTTATGGCATCTTTATTTTAGGTGAAAGTTGAGAATATAAAGATTAAAAATCTAAAGTATGGGTTTTGAGAATATAATTTATAAAATTCTTAAATATAAGAAAGTGTAGAAATTAACATTGCAATTAATATACTGTCAACTTTTAATTCACAGCTAAACCTGTTAAATCTTTTCAATTGATTACGAATCATATAAGAAATAAAATTTGGCTAATTTTAGAATTTAATATAAAATTTGGATTTTTATAATTTATTTAATGAATATTAAAAATAGCCATTTTGGCCACGGACTCGGATTTCGATGAAACTGGTTTCATCGGATCCGTATCGGTGAATTATTAGAGGGTTTCAAGTTTCGTATCGATCGGACTTTTCGTTTGATCGTACGGGCGTGAAACGCCTTGAAATCAATTTTAATAAAATCAATTTGAAATCAATTTGGAAATTTAGTTTTCAGCATAACTTCTTCATACGATCAAATTTGGACGTGAAACTTCTTCCATCGCGTTTAGAATATTTTAAATTACCTATTTGGATATATAGATTTACGAAATTTCGTTCCGGAGTCATAGCGGGCTTTTTGGGCCATAGTTGTTACGCACGTTCATTCTACGGTCTATCTACCCTATTTCAAACCCCTCTATATAAACCCAGCTATTCAGCCCTAGCCTACGCCTAATTTCATTTATCTGCGCGTATTTTCTTCAAGCTTCTCTTCTTCTTCAATGGGGGTTAACCCTAGATCCAGTCAGTTCAAAAACAAAATGAAAATTCAAAATCTCCAGAAAAATTCCCCAAAAATATATGTCGATCTTCTCGAAACACGTAATCCCATGGTGAAATTCGTTTTTCAGTTGGAGTTACCGTTTACCCAGAATAAATTCAAACAGTTCGTGGCCGTTCATCAGCGTCGCATCAAAGTTCGCCTGATCGAAATTCTGTTTCTGGGTTTTGGAGAGGGAACCGAGGGGATCGCATCTATGTGGTTAGTTTGGCGTTTCGACGGTCAGATTTGCGGCAAAAATTCAATAGGGTTTCATGTTTTAGGCTTGCGCTGGAACTTGCGTGCGTTTGCTTCTGGAAAGAAGATGGTAGCCGCGTGCGTGATAGTGGAGGATGACGTGGCAAGAGTATGAAATGTGTCCTCCTTTTGTTGTTTTTAATTTTGAAATTCAAGTGCAATAATCGCTATAACTTTTACATACGACCTCGGATTCACGCGAAATTTTTTTTGTTAGGATCGTAATTTAATTCCGGACCTGATGACGCTGGTTTGGACGAATTCCGAGACGGGCGAATTTTTGGGTTTAAATCGAATTTAAATTCGATTTAAATTCAAAAGGTGAGTGTTTAAACCCACTCACAACTACTAGAAGCTTTTATGTTTGTTATATCAATTTTAGAAATGAATAGAAATTTATTTATGACTAATTGGCATGTTTATTTCATCATATCTGTTAAATTGCATTTTGTTTAATTTAACTGTTATTTTAATTTATTTATTGCATATTTATTGACAGTTAGAATTTATTTGTTTGCATATAAACTGCTAGTTAACAGTTATAAAATTTATCACTGAATATAAACTGTAGATTAATAGTTGTTAAATTTAATGTGAATATAATTGCCAGTTATTACCTGCTATATATTTTCAAATATATATTGCTATTGATTGATATTGATTGATGATTGTGATTTGGATAATGGATGATGTTGATGAATGGATGTTTATTTGATATCATTAAATTGCAAGTTATCATGCATTTTTCATTTCATTCGGGATTGTGGTTTGAAATGATATACAACCGCAAAATTTTATATCTTTTAAATTGCGGATTGAAATGATAAATATCCATATCACTTGACCATAGGATAGAAAATTATATACAGGCACCGCGGTATATATATATAACTATTTAAAGGTGATTTCTATGGTTTGGATGGAATACGGTTTATAATAATCTTAAATTTTATATTGTATAAATATTATTCTTCCATATATATACATATGAAGTTGAAAATTTTGAAATTAAAAGGTGTATAAATCTCTTTATTAAAAATGGAAAAAATTTAAGAAAATGGAGTTTGATAATTTATATCATATGTTTAAATGTTAAGTTTGGAAATTTTAAGATATGATATTTATAATTGGATTTTTTTCCAAGATAAATTGAAATGAATATTCTAGTATAATTTGAATTGAAAAAAATATATATTTTATTCAATTCAAATTATACTAGAATATTCATTTCAATTTTCTAGTATAATTTGAATTGAAAAAAATATATATTTTATTACTAGAAATTGGAGTTCTTATTTATTTATGGATTTTATGTGAATATTCAAGACTAAATAATAGAACATTTAATTTGGTTGAAGGAATAAATTCCAACTTTAGTTTTGAAATATTAATACTCCAAATGGATATATATATATATATATAAATTGAAGTGGTTTTGGAACTTGAGAGAGATAATACAAATTTTGGTTTAGACTTTAATAAAGAAATGTATTTGTAAAGCCATGAGAACTATTTTCTTTACAAAGTAACATTTAAGATAAACCTTTTAATTCATATACCGTTGAATATCCAAACCATTCAAGTTTTAGAAGTTATGGTTTTAAATTATGATTTCAAAATACTATGCTTTGAAAATATTTGATTTTCAGATGATATGAAGTTAAAGCATTTTGATTTTGGAAAATAATTATATTTGGGATAAGTGATAAAATATGGTTTTGGGTTTTGAAATGATATCGTATTCATGGTTATGAAATGGAATGTTTATTCTGATTTTTAAAGTATAACCTATTTTTAAATGACCGCGGTGTTATAATAACGATGGGTTGGCAAAGAGACCGGGATCGGATATCTGACATACTCTCTGTCGATACCGAAAACCACTTTGACTAACCGTGCATGCGGTGGAGATTCCAGAATGAAGTAGGTGGTGGCGACGTTTCCTGTAAGGTAAATACGTGGACCCGACTCCCGTGAGTTGGCATAAGATGGCTAAAACAGGAGCGATTCTCAGGCCAATGAGGTCATTCCTCTGATCGGACCCTCCTCTTCGATATTATACTTTGACTTGGATTGATTCAGTAGCCACTTCTATATTTTGATTTTGGGGAGTTAGTCCGAGGTGGGCGGTAACTGCGGCTACGCGTTTCCACCAGCCTGGATAGCAATTGGTATATCTACCCTGGCATTGCCTAGTTGTGCCGTGTCACCTACC
Organism: Allium cepa; assembly: GCA_030765085.1. Classification (NCBI taxonomy): domain Eukaryota; kingdom Viridiplantae; phylum Streptophyta; class Magnoliopsida; order Asparagales; family Amaryllidaceae; genus Allium; species Allium cepa. The sequence goes on from CM060941.1 coordinate 621,985,789, forward strand.
ATACCGAGCCTTTACTACGAGTTTCTATTTGTGTCGTACCTATGGAGTATCCTCTGGTAGCTTCCCGATCAGGAGGTATTACGGTACTGTATAGACTATTGGCATTATTTGTGTTAAGGGCTATATGGGTAACCCCTTAACGCTATTAAAAAGTAAGTTTACTTTATAAATAGACACTATTATAATAGCGCAATATACTACATAGTAAATAGTTTAACGGATCCTTAGGAGATGTAAATCCCAAACATCTCTTGAGTTACTGTACTCATATTTATTTCTGTTAATTTAACTCACATAAGATCTTTTAGTTCTGGCTCGAGTGTTTTTGTCTTTTCAAATTCGCTCGGGTCAGTCCAAGCGTTTCAGGATCGAAGACTTTAGCTTTGAAGGACGAAGACGAAGGAGTCGTATTATTATTATCTATAGTATTGCACCACACTCATACTGTTCCGCTGCATTGATTGTATTGGTATGTGTAACTCTGATATTTATTGTATAAAGCAAATCAAATGTTTGTAAACTGTTTTGAACTGTATATTTATTATTATATTTTATCCTTCCGCTATGAGATTCTGTTTTGTTTTTACTTCTTCTCTGTTTTTCTTATTTACCCCATAACAATCCGCCCTTGCGTATGCTTTGAATTGGCACGTGTGTCGGTTTAAAGTGTGCGAAAAGGCGGGATGTTACAGGTCAGCAGCGTCGGTGTAGGAAGATGTGGCAAAAATTTGAATCCGGTGGTTGTAGAGAAGAGTACAATACTAAGTGAACAAATAACTTTCAAAACAAACAAATCTATCCTAAACCAAACATCAATTACAAATCAAATAACTAATTTGATAAATTGTTCAAGTCACATAATAAGTTTAGCCGAAGGTAGTCAATTCGAATAACTTCAACGTGAGTGCAGGGGTAGTCAGTAGTGTCGGTGTAGAAAGATGCGGCTAAAACTAATAGGAGAGATTCGAGATTCGTGATTCGAGTGTTGAAGTCTGAGACGATAACGATATTGAGGTTTAATTTGGGCCGATTAGGGAAGTTTAGGCTGGGAAGCGGTAATGATTAGGGTTTTTTAGGCTGCTGGGAAATGAAATGAAAAAGAAACGCGCAAGTGAAAAGGGTATTTTAGGAACTTCCAAAAGACATGGTTGATGATAGGTCAATGAATTCTTATTATTAATAGTAGAGATATGTCAACATGTGACTAAAGTTAAAAAAGGATTTTTATAGTCAAAATCATGTTAAAACCTATAATTCTACTATATGAATATGCATAGAACAGTGAGAAGGTATAAAACACTCACCAATTACCAAACTCAACCAATTCAACTGGAGATCTAATATGGACAGCGGTTAGAAGCAATGCAAATTAGCCAAACCGATGATATCTTTCTTTTAATCAATGATCTATTCACACGATTCAGTTTGGTTTACACAGTAATTTGGGTAATTTTGGACGATCTAGGATTAATGAGAGTTTAGATCTGATTTGGAAGAGAGAGAAAAGTTTTGGCTTAACTTTTCAACCCCCTATTTATAGTGATTCTCGGATTAGACTAGTGGGCTTACTAATAGGCTTAATTAATTACACAGTAATTCTGGCCAATAGTTGTTAAAATTAACAATAGACACAACTTCCCAACCGTAAGTCCATTTTTCTATTATAACAACTCTACAGAATGGGAAATCATAATCCTAAAGCAATGGAATGGGTTTGAGATCCTAATTCAACTATATCAATAGTTATATCTCTAACAAGAATTTTCAGGCTTAAAATGGTCACATAGAAATTTGAAAAAAATGATAGGCGTGTAAGATGTCCCTAAGAGTCATATCACAAAATTATAAAATCATACAACCTCATATGAATAAAATAAAAATATTTTACAATCTTCTAATCATATTGTATGGGTCGTTGGAATAAGAGGACACGGTAGCCGGTGATTTGACCCAATTTTAGTACGTAGAGAAGCGATCTCATCATAGGAATTCCTTATCCTTTACTTACTCACCATGTAACCGTATGTCTTATCAGTACCGAGTATTTCATTTTTCAGACTATGAGTGTTATTTTTATGTATTTTGTATTTGACTACGAACTGTTTTTTTGAGACTGTGTTTGAAATATTTTCTGAGATGGTTATTTTAAATGCTTATATTTTATTCAACTCAACCATGAGCCCCAAAATCATAGTATATCTTAGATCATATCTGTTTATTTATAGTCTATATAATGTTATAAAACTCGATTGTTCATATTTTTTGGCATCAACGTAGGTCCGAAAGTCACTCTAGTCTTTGGATCGGTGTGTCGAGGGATGTGGATTGTCACATCATCTACCTTCACAATCAGGGCCGATTGACTATCGATTAAGTTACAGAGGACCCTCTTTGGTATTGAGGTGTTAAATGGTTGTTGGGTCTATCTCGTCCCTATTTAAGAAGTATTACGGGGTTGGTATAATGTTTATACACACACACACACATATATATATAGTTATACCTCGAAGAAAGGTTATATATCGTACATGCAAATGGAATGAAATGGATGATCCCATGAAAAGTAGATATAATAGTTAAATAGAAATTAATCTACATAAACCAGTCTTATGGATAGATTATGTAATATATCAATCACCAGAAAGTTGTTCTAACTCCCTTTTCAATAAAACTCAAAGGATAGATTTAGAGTGGCAGACTACTATTGCAAGATGGAAACGATAGATGAAGAAGTGTAACAATCCACACATTAATCGACCCAAATTTCGAATAAATTGAAACCCAAGTCCATTAGGGTATGCATTGTTGGTTTTGGTACTATAATAAGTATATCAAAGTGCGATCAATATAAACTCACAGTGAAATAAAAAAATATAATAGAACATACGTACTGATTGAGACTACTACCTTGGAATCAATAGTATTTCTAGGATATCAAATAGCATTTTCAACATCGAGCATGAATAAGAAGACTTCTCCATCTACCATTCCCGTCTAGCTCTAATATCCTATCCCTTTAAGTCTATTTTGTGGATTATAATATGGAAGGGACTTAAAAAATGTTCTACTGATTGAAAAATCATGAACTTACCCACACAATTAATTTATGCAGACTGATTTCCATTTAAATGTTATATCTATTACTTACAACTATTCGTTAAGTCATATACGTACGCGTAATGTTTGATAACGGCAAAATTCCTATCAATTAGAAAACGGTCGTTAAAATATAATCGTTAAAATACAGCAAGCACATAGCATACAATTGTAGTACATATGCGAGTACACGTCGATCCACAGGGAAATGAATTAATTTTAAATTCCACTCAATCAAATTAAACCAAAGCTTGAGATTGATTTAACTGTAAAGAATGTAAAAACTAACTAAAAAAATTGAATAAAAATGCGAGATTAAGAGACAATTTAGAGGCAAATCCACTCTCATAGTCTTACATAAATCAACATAAAGTCAATCCATGATCTTTTATTTTAATCTAAGTAGAATTATTGATGTATTTATCATAAGTATGGTTTATTTGTGATATTAATTAACACAACTTAAACCATCAAACTTTAATACAACAAATAAAACCACTTATTAGTTGTAATCAAAATAAACATGAAGTTAAAGTAATAACTATTTTAAGCATGATCTATTTACTATTTTGTTTAGTAACATAGACCATAAAATTTTGATTCTACTTTAATTTTGTTATCAAAATCATTTGGTAATATGATGATGTAAATTGTTTACATTGGATTAAGCATATCCCGTTTGTGATTAGAAACACAACATGGGCTATGAAATTCCAGAATAAACTTACATCATAATCCAACTCTTCATTAAGCACTAAAAAGAGATCATAAATAATAAAATACGTTGAATCTACATATTTTGAGAGAGCTTCATACCCCCTAAATTGAAAGGGTTTAGCTTCTCATTTGTGTCATCATTTCAACACATGTAAATTTCAACATAGAACAAGAAAAGGAAAGTGCAAGCTAATTAAAATAAAAAGAGCTAACTAATTGCATAATAATAAAACTAACTAAGTACATAAATGGGAATCTAATCAACTAACATAAAAGGAAAGAGTGCATGTAAATAAAAATGAGCAGAAAAATGAAATTAAAGCATGTAAAGAACAAAGAAGAAGAGGCTTAGGAAGCCATTTTATTTCTCGTTAATTTTGTGGCTACAACTTGTATAATATGATAAGAAGATTAATAACTTCATTACATGAACATAAAAGGGTTATTTATACATGACAAAAACCCTAATCCATTTTTAGGGAACTCCCTAAAATGCCCTTGAGGTAGTGTGACCTCCAAGTTATCATTAACATGAAATTAATCCTCCATTAAATATGCATGTGCCTTTTAATCCCCACTAGCATGTGCATTAGTTCTTAATTGTGGTTCATAGTTAATGGGTAGGTGGGGCCCTCTATGATAACATGAATTCCTTTATTTATTTATTTTTTTGGCTTCCAATTCTTGTTTATGCATATTTCCATAAAGCCACTTCCAAGTTGAATCTAAATTTCTATAAAAAAAATTAAAATGTGCGAATAATTTTTTTCCAAATTAATTCACACACGAAAATTACCATTTTTCCCCTATGTATAGTCATGAATGATGACTTGAAAGCATTTTAAAATTTGGTTTTAGACATGTAAAACACCCAATTATGATATTTATTTTACTAAAATGAGATTAAGTGTGTGAGTAAAAGTATACTTTTTATGTGCACGTCAAATACCCCCACACTTATATTTTTATTCATCCTTGAATAAACTAAAACTAAGATTAATCCATTTTTGTAATAAACACGATTGCATTAAGCATATGCAACAAGCCGTTTTACCACTAGGTGTCCCTAGTAGGGTGATTGTTGTCTTGTAAGGGTTTTCAGCATACATTACCCATAAAATCCAAATGCGAAATGCAAATTCTACAAGATGCAATTTTCAAAAATATTTACAAATAAAAAATTTACTTCTAAATTGACACGATTAAGTTAAATATGAGTTCTGGTCATTATTAAGAAATTTAAGTCCTTTTACTTGTCAAAATTTCCAACAAAAATTAAATTATCATCACAATTACACTGTAGTTTGGCTAGTTGTTTCGGCTGATAACATAGTGCAACTATAAAATCGATCCTTAGTTGATTTTCAAAGTTTTGCAAAGTGGTATTTTGATTTCTTTTGAATAACAAGTTCGAATCAAATAAGTAAAAGCAGTGCTTGAATTTCAATTTCTTACTCTCTCTTTATTTGAAAATTTTATTGATATTAACAATATATACATATGCCAAACTCGGAAAACCGAGGCCGGATATACCACCCATGCACTGCCTTGCGGGCTTACGTGAGGGGAATACAGAGCATGGCAAGTGTACACACAAGTGTGTACACCTATCGACTATAGGCATTGTTAATGAATGAATTTTTATATACATGCACCTAACTCAGAAATCTGAGGCCAGATTTACCGTCCATGCATTTCTTTACGGGCTTACATGAGACGAGTATATAGCGTGGCAAGTGTATACAAAAGTGTATATACCTATGACTGTAGATGTTAATAAAATATATACATATATACAAAATTCTTTTTTTGAGTTTTTTTTGAAGAGAGAGTTTTGCAATATCATCTTAGAACCACTTAGCTTATAAGATCAAAAATGTTATCCCATTTACTTTAAATCAACCACTCATTAACAAAGATTTCAATTAGGATATACTTCATAATTAACACCCATGAACCTTCCTATATACTAGTTAAACCATAGTTACTTGTAATCAAACTTTATTTTTATTTTTTTCGAGACAAATAAATTTTCAGAAATTTCAATTTGATAGCCAAAGACATATACTAATCCTATAGTGTTAAGTAAATCAATATGCTAAAAAGAAAATTTGTTTTGGGATTTTTTTTTTAAAATTATGTGTTTTGGAAAGAAAATGCAAAAAAAATCATGAAAAATAAAAAACGAACATGAGACTGCCCCCCACACTTAATTTTGACTATGTCCCCACAATATATGCATGATAAATGAGTGTAAAGGAGATGAACATATACATATTTAAAATGAGGGTTAAAATTTCTTACTAGACATAGTGTGGCTCATGAAGAATCATGAGATCCTCCCCTCGATTACTTGGCATGCCAAGTATGGTTTCGAGCGATGAACATTGACTTTGAAAATTGTTTCATCCCTGTGGTTTTGTATTTCTATAGCACCGTATGGAAAAAAGTTCGTACCACAAATGGTCTGGTCCATCTTGATTTCAATTTCCCTAGGAAGAAGTGAAGTCTAGAGTCATACAGTAGAACTTTTTGGTTTGGCAAAAACGTTTTTCTTAGGATAGATTTGTCATGAAAAACTTTGGTTTTTTCCATTTAAATTTTTGATTTTTCGTATGCATCATTCCTAAGTTCTTGTTCGTTGAGTTGTAGTTTACGATTTTCGCTAGCTTCATCAACATCGAAATTTAAGTTCTACACTGCCCATGATGCTTTGTGTTCAATTTGAACTTGTAAATGGCATGCTTCCCTATAAACTAAACAAAAAGGGGACATCCCAAGTTAAGTTTTAAAAGCATTAAGTTAAGCCCAAGTGCATTCATTAATTTTTGGGACTAACCATTACGACTTTTATTAATGGTTTTCTCCAAGATTTGTTTGATTAAGCGATTTGAAACTTTAGCTAGACCACAAGTTTGAGGATGGTAAGGAGTGGATAACTTGTGGGTTATCGAGTATTTCTTCATTAGAGTTTCAAGTGATCAATTACAGAAATTGGTTCTGTTATCGCCTATTATTGTGTGAGGTGTGTCGAACCTCGAAAAGATGTTTTCTTTAAGGAATTTCACAATAATCCTATGGTCGTTGGTTTTACACAAAACAGCTTTGATCCGCTTAGATACGTAACTGACAACAAGGAGAATATATAGATTTCCAAAAGTGTTAGGGAATGGTCCCATAAAATCATTCCCCAAAACATCAAAAATCTCAACCGTAAGAATGGGATTCAAGGGCATCATATTTGGTCGAGAGATTTTTCCTACCATTTGGCAATGATCGTAAGTTTTACAAACTTCGAATGAGTCTTTGAAAAGAGTAGGCTAGTAAAAGCCATACTGAAGTATCTTTTTAGCAGTTTTTCAAGGACCGAAATATCCATCGCATGCTTGATCATGACAAAAAGATAGAACACTCCTTATTTCATTATTTGAGATGCAACATGGAATGATTTGGTCTGGACAATACTTGAACAAGTACGGATCATCCCAATAGAAATATTTCACTTGGGACAGGAATTTGTATTTGTCCTGTTTGGACTAAGATAATGGAGTTTCCTAAGTAACTATGTAGTTCACTATATCAGCATACCATGGATCAATAGATATTGAAAGGAGTTGTTCATCAAGGAGGTTTTCGTTGATTGGTAAAGGCAATGGTGCGTTGGGAAGACAAGACAAGTGACTGGCTATGGCATCATCGGATCCTTTTTTGTCTTTTATTGTAGAATCAAATTCTTACAGTAAAAGGATCCAATGAATTAAGTGAGATTTAGTATCCTTTTTGGCAAAAAGTTGCCTTAGAGCCGAATGGTCAGTGTAAACGGTAATGTATGAGCTTATCAAATATAGTCTCAACTTTTCAAGTGCGAAAACTACTGCTAGAAGCTCATTTTTAGTGGTTGTATAATTAAGTCAAGCATCATTCAGAGCCATATTAGCGTAGTAGCTAATGTGAAGGATTGTGTTGATGTGTTGTCCTAAGGCAGCACAAATTGCAAGTTCAAAGCGTCACACATTATTTCAAATGGAAGACCGCAATTTGGTGAGCAAATTATTGGAGCAGAAATGAGTTCGTTTTTAAGACGTTCGAAAGAAGAGACACAAGTAGAGTTAAAATCTAAAGAAACATCTTTTCCAAGAAGTCGTAAGAGTTTGAGTAATTTTATTGAAGTCTTTCAGAAAGCGCCTATAAAAACTGGCGTGTCTAAGAAATAAACGAATGTCCTTAACAGATTTGGAAATGGGTAGATTTGCAATTACATCGATTTTTTCCTTATCAACCTCAATGCCTTTATTTGAAATGGCATGTCCAAGGACTATGCCATGTTTGACCATGAAGTGGCAGTTTTCCCAATTTAGTGTTAAGTGTTTATCTTTACATCGCTTTAAGCCTATCTCAAGATGATGTAAAAATTCTGAAAAGAGTCACTAATGATCGAAAAACCATCCATAAAGACCTCTAGAAAACATTCGACCTCTAGAAAACATTCGATCATATCTGAAAAGATATCGACCATGCATCGTTGTAAAGTAGTATGTGCATTACAAAGCCCGAAAGGCACGTGTCGGTAAGTAAAGGTTCCAAATGGACAAGTAAAAGTCATTTTTTCCCGATCCTCAAGAGTGATTGGGATTTGGTTATAACGGAAATAACCATCAAAAAAGCAGTAAAATTCATAGCCGGCTAAAGTTAAAGCATTTGGTCAATGAAATGAAGAGGGAAGTGATCTTTGCATGTTGCAGCATTTAATTTAGATAGTCAATGCAAACATGCTAACCCGTTTGAGTACGAGTCTGTATAAGCGCATTTTGTTCATTTGTGACAACAGTGAATCCATACTTTTTTGGTATGACACGAATTGGGCTAACCCACATGCTATCGGGTATTGGACAAATGATACCATTGTCAAGAAGTTTAGGAATTTCTTCGCACACTGCATCTTTCACATTGGGATTAAGCCTACCTTGCGCATCATGAGTAGGTTTGGTTTCGTTGATTAAATGGATATGGTGTTGAACAATAACGAGGCTAATTACATTTATGTCAGAAATTGACCATGCAATTGCTTCTTTGTTTTTTGAAAGGATAGAAAGAAGGGATGTTTCTTGGTTAAGAGATAACTCAATTGAAATTATAAAAGGAAAAGTTTCATTGTCACCAAAGTATGCGTACTTTAGGTGAGAGGGAAGAGGTTTGAGTTCTAATGTAACGACCCGGAATTTTCGATCCCAAAAACTCCAGATAGTTAGGAAAAGAAGAAAGATATAGAAAGAGAAGAAACATAAATACAATAAAGGTTCTCACGTTCGCAGTGGATCAAAATATAATATCAAATAATAGCAGTTTACAAAGAATAATGTACCTGTCAATTACATTTAAATACATCAGAGTTACAACATTTACACAAACACTGGACATTTGGATATAAATTGTCCCAGATAAATAACAATATAACATAGCAAAAACACTCCATACAATCCTGTCATGCAGCTCGTCTCCTGAGCTCCAGGACGTCCTTACCCTGAAAATATGTAATACTCGGTCTGACCCGAGCATTACGTCAAAGTAACACTTGGGTCAGGCTGTAAACCAGCGTGAGTAAACCCATCAACATGAAATACTAAAACATAAGACTTATTTTAAACCCGGGGTAACTCGTAACTTATTACGAGTTCTTTCCTTATCATGCTCAATACTTATTTTACAAACCAAATTCTATGTATTCTACCCAGTTCAAAGGTCTATAATATTTCATTTCAGTCTATTGATTCCACATATCAAATTTAGGGGAATAGAATTACAAATTGGAAGTAGGTTCGGGTATGTATTGATACCCGACCCTTGTCTCTTCTAATCCAATGTCATCTTAACTCAAGTTATTCAAATGAAACACAATTCAAACTTAAAACTTAGGATGCCAACTTTTACATAGTAATTTATCACCGATAGATAGCCATATTATCTATCAGTTCAAACAAAACGTATTATATCACAAATCATTTCATATCAAAGATATTAACCAATTCAAGGCATTTAACATCATTCAACCATTCATATACAAGATAAGGGTTTTTGTAAAATTACTTCATTCCATAAATCCTGTTAATCTTAACCATTAAACAATTACAACCCAATAAATTAATCATTTTCTAATTTCCATCCTAATTAATCATTCTTGATTAATTATCCTTTAATTACATTCAAGTAGTTAGCCTTTAATTAATTTCACAAGTTAATTATCCTTAACCGTTTACCGTAATTAACCTTTAGTTACTTCATTAATTAATTTACTATAATTAATTACATTAACCCTTAATTAATTACATTAATTAATTACTATTTAATCACTTATTATTGATTAATTAATCTTAATTAATCAACCCTTGTTTACATCATTAATTATATTATTAATGATCCTTAATTACTTCTTTAATTAATTACTCTCTATAATTAATTACCTTCACTAATAATTAATCACGTTATTAATTTACCTTAATTAATTACTCTTAATTTTAATAGACCTAAAAATCTTTGAAAAACCCTTTCCAAACATGTTTAATCGAATTAAACAATTATTTATCTTTAAAATCTCAATTCTCAATTTTTACATTCTTTAAACTTATTCATTTTAAAACATATTTGAAATATATTTTAAACACTTCTTTATAATTACCGTGGCTTTTAACTTTATAACTTGAAAACATTCTTATTTAACTTGTTTGATATTCTCAAAACTTTAATCTAATATTTAAATTGGAAACGCCTTTAAATTCAATTTAAAATAAATTTTAGTTAATTACTTTAAAATCAACTGTTTCAACATTTCAAATTTAAAATTATCTCAAATTAAAACACCCTTGAAACTTGATTTCATTTGTTTGAAAGAACTTGCTTTTAAAATTTTAACTTAATTTCTTATTACAAAAATTTGCTTTTACTTTACTTAAACTTGATTTTCTTTTTACAAAATATTGGTTTGCTTAACCCAGATTAACACAACTGAATAAAACCCGAGTCAAACCTTCAGCAACCCCATGCTTGCCTCGAGACAGCCAACTCATACAAAAACTTCGAGTCAATTCCTCTATCGCACGAGATAGAACCCGAGCCTCCAACAAAACCCATCCTCCTAGATTCGACGTGCACACGATGCACTTGCACCAACATCACCGACCTCTGACGATCGTCGCGACAATGCTCGACGACCACTTGAACCCATACGAACTCAAGCGAGAATCCAGATCAAGCAAAATCCATGTGAATCGAAAATGAGACTTCTCGACCAAACTTGAAAACCACCATGGTCGGAAAACTACTTCTTCCCGACGCCACCGACCTCGAGATCACCGGTCCTCCTCACGGAAGCTTCGTCACATCATCCAGCTTTCATCCCCACTGTCGTGCAACATTCCGGTCCTTCACCCACGCCAACATTGCCTCGACAACCATGTCGAGTAAAACTCCTGTCGAAACCCTATTCGACCCATTTCCGACCTCCTCGTTGCCCTAAAAATTAAGCGACTATTTTTCCCTTGCCCACCGATCTTCCACCATCCTCCAGATCCAAAACTCGATCAAACCCACCATGCCGATCACCATAATTCGACGATCAACCAAATTTTGAACAAACCCAACTATCTTCCCAATCTCTATATTAAAAATTACAATTTTCGTACTAAAATTCATTGGTCCACAATACGATTCTACTTATATAATCAAATTCAGGAATTATAAAGATTGATTTCTGGCCATTTTAAATTATCTCTGTAAATTCATATATTCTGAAATAATTACCCAATAAAAATTCTTAAAACTATTTTTAAAATTAACATTATACTGTTATAATAAATTTTTATTCAAGGATCAAAGCTTAAAATTTATTTGATTAAGAGATATGAATTTTGAAAGTGTGGACTTGAGACTGTGCATCTTTACAGAGCATATATCTATGCATATATATATATATATATACACACACACACACACACACTCATAGGCCTTTCACATACATTCCATATTTATAAACATGCATTCACGTCCATATACTTTTGCAACACAATCTACAATAATCATTCATCACATGCATCGTTATAGAAACAGGTTTTAAAAATTGTTTTTAAGTTAAAAGTTTACTCACTATTTGATTTTGTTGTAGCTTGAACATTACTTGATTTTGCTTCTGTTTTGCTTCTGTCTTGATTCTTTTTTAATGGCATATGCTTATCTTCGTTTGTGAGGATGTTAAAACGTAAAGCAACAAGGCATCAATATAAATAGAAGATAATAGATAAGGGCAGGCTGACACTTGTTTTTAGGCTTTGCATTTTTTTTGATTTGATAAATCGAAAAGAGGATTTGTTTTGATGTGTGTACATGACCCGATTTTATGTTTTGTAAACTTCAAATGATGTGTTGTATGCTTGAGTTGAAATGTGCATTAAATGCTTGTCTGCTTAGGTTCATACATATATATACATAGATTTCATATGTATATTTATTTTACCCAATGCATTCGTATTTGTTATCATATATATATATATATATATATATATATATATATATATTCACACACACTTATACATTCCCATATTTTCACAATTGCTATATGCTTCTTGGCTTATGTATACATATATTTATATTATTTATTTTTATCATATTTTCCATTATTCCTACTTACCTATGTTTTTGCTTTCTATGGGTATACATACATACTTGTATATATTTTTTATATACTTATGTATATATGTTTTCAATCACCATATACATATTTATGTACTCATCTGTATATATATGTATTTATATTGAACATCGTCAAACTCATATGTGTTATACATATAATTATACATTTCCATATTGGAAATACTATATACATCTTAACTTTTGTATACATACTTTTATTTATTTGTTTGCCTAATAAGATCAACATTTCAAAATTAAAATCAGTTAATTGCCCAATTATCAGGCGTCAAAAATCCAGGTCGTCACATTCCTCTCCACTTTAGAACTTTTCGTCCTCAAAAATGAATGAAATGAATTTATGAAAATGCTTAAAATCAGATACATATTCTATAATCATTTTTAAAACACTTTTTAATATCTACATAATATTATTCCAATGTAGTTTCATAAAAATACTTTTATTACTCGATGTTTCAACAAGTCCATCCTTGTTCTCATAGAAATTCGGTCATACGTTGATCAGGCGTAGGACTGAAAATCTATAAGTACTTGGTAAACCCATTTCCAATACCCAGTGAAAATACTTTGGAAAATAATTTTATTGAAAATATAGAAACAGTTTTGAAAATAAAGAAAATATTTTTGGTGAGAATGCTCTGGAAATCATCACCCCCATCCATGGTCGCAGTTAACCCGATGGTTACGTTGCCATCCCGGCAAAATCCATAGATAACTGTAGGCCTCTGCGCCCTCAATTACGCCATGGAACCCGCTACAGATCGCAGTTATACCCGGACTTTTTGTTGCTATCCCAGTAAAAACACATATAACTGTAGGCATCGGTGCCCTCGAATTTCGCTGCCAAAAGAATGAAACTCCTTCACTCGATCATAGATCGCAGTCTACCGATGTTACGTTGCCATCCTGGCAAAATCAAGCGTAGACTGTTGGCACTCATCCTCCACACGATTTTCGCTATGGTCCACACACAGTAGATCGCAGCGACATCGAGTTACACTGTCGTCACAACATAATCCAAATGCCCCTGTAGGCATCAGTGCCCTCGACTTTCGCTACCCAACAATCCTCAGGAACTAGTTTGCCTGGACTCCTCATAGGATCAACTTTAGAGCCTCCCCCTCTTTGAGGCTCAAGGCAGTACCACCCTGTGGCACTCCTGAGAAGTTCACTCCAAGGGAGCGCCTTTTCCCCAGAGCCACTTTCAAAACACTTTATACTATACACATATAGTATTTTCCAAATCATACACCTAGTATGAATCTCATATAAATCCTCTTTCTCAAAATCGATTATCCCAAAATCGATACCTTTCAAACTAGGCTTTCCAACTTTCCAAAATTGATTTTTCTCAAAAAATCAAAAGCCTTTCCAAATCCAAAGGTTCCCAAAACCTTTCCTCAAAATCATTTTCAGAAAATCCTTTTTATATATACATATATATAATAATCTTGGAAAATCTTTGAATCAATTCATACTTGTATAAATTCCCTTTTTATACTTCAAATACTTCAAAACCCTTTTCTTCTGGCTATAGATTCAATAAGGGAAGTTTATTAATATATCACATATATGACTTACTTTCTTCCCAATCAAATATTCAAATTTGATTACCCTTCTAAAAAGTCATTAACCACATTACTTTTCTTCATAAGGTGAATCTTTAATCATAGAAATTTTCAATTTCCATTTTACCTGATCATATATTTCACAAAGTATGCTTTTCATTTCAAAGACCATTTTACAGATTTTATCCATAAATTTTCAATATAATTTCATTCAAACCCGTACGATGTACACATAACATCTGTATGATATACCAATCTGATCGCTCACTCGATCACACAATTTCACTTCTGAACTAGTATCGTCCACCCGACTTCCTAGTGCGGACTCAGATCTGGTTTCATGATCAGAAACCGTCATTCTCCTTGCATAGCCATAACTATGATAGAGAATATCCAGAACCAATCAACAATCCATATCCAGGTTCGCCGTCGAAAATCGAGTGAAAAATCCCAACTCGGATCGATATAACTATCTCGAAATTCTATGCTCGAATCTGGATCAAATCACTATGCGAATAGAATAATATACATACATCCTACGTATTTATCTTCATTGATTATCAGTTAAATCAATTCCCTTTCTATTCATCCTTACTTTGATTTTATTCACTTATTTACATTTGCCTTAATCCCCATTTGGATTATCACTTCAATTTCAAATTATTCCAATTTCTATGAATTGGTCCCAATTCCCATTTGAATTTGAACTCATTCAATCTTCAATTTTATTTCAAATTAATCCAATTCAAAATTTCCATTTGAATTTTATACTTATCCATCTTCAATTCTAATTAATTCAAACTAAATTTAATCTGAACTAATGAAATCTAAATCTCAACTTTACCCATCTCGAATTATATAAATTCGAGTTAAATTTCCAAATGTTGATTTAACCCCTTAAATCAATTTAACCTTTATTTTTTTAAATCAACCATCCAAATCTTTAAACAGAGTTCAATTCTCAAAATTCCATTTTAAATTATCTTTACTTACTTATTTCAAAGTTAAAATAAGAGTTCAAAATAATTTTATCTTAAAAATTCAATTTATTATTCAATTTTATCTTCCAGTTTTGAAACCTGTTCTTAAACAATTTTAATTTACAAATTCAACTATTCAAATTTTCAGTTCAAAGTAATTCCATGTCTTTAATTTCAAATTAAAGTTTAATTTCTCTTTTATCTCAATAATGGATATATTACCACACTTCATTTCTCATTCATTTAAACAAATCCAATTCTCAATTTAATGATTTTTAATAACAATAGGATGATATCATCCAAGTTATTTTAAAACATCCATCCATTTTCAATTTTCAGATCTCAAACCCATTTTAAGATCACACAAACTCCCAATTCAAATTAACCATTTAACTTTCCAAATTAAATCCCAATTTCATCTTAAAATTTCTGATTCAGGTTGCTTGTTAACTTATTTAATTTTCCCAAAGTTAAATTCAATTTGCTTAATCAATCCAACCTTACCCAATTTGAATTGCCACTTTAAATTTTAAACTTCACATTAATAATCTTCCTACTTGTAAGTTCAAAAACTTATTACTTTGGGTATCACATCTCATTCCAAATTTAAAACTCAACATTTAAAGTTTATTTGAAACTATCTTTGATATTGTGTATATTACTCATATATATACATATTATTTCCTTTACACACCAAGTTATACTTCAGTTTTGTTTACTCATTAACGACAACAATCCTTTATGATAATAACCAAGATTATCATATCTGAAAATCAATTCATTATTATCTTATTCTAAAACTCCTTTTCAAATTCAATACTTAAATTTCAGTTTGAATCCATTTCAACTTATCTTTGTTTAATTTCAAATTGGTTGTATTTCTATTACCACTTAATTTAATTCCAATAATTTAACAACCAATTACCTTAATATTATTGGAAAGAAATATTGCTTTATATATATATATATATATATATATATATCAAAATATATTCTCATTTAAAAACTTCATATAAGAAACAAGTATGCTCTCATATATATATACACACACTTAACTCATTCGAGGGTACTATTGACCCTATCCTTAATGAGTACACCCACCAGAGCCAAGGTTCTCGCTTTACCTTCAGCTCCGATACCAAATGTAACGAACCAGAATTTTCTATCCCGAAAACTCCAGATAGTTAGGAAAAGAAGAAAGATATAGAAAGAGAAGAAATAGAAATACAACATAGGTTCTCACATTCGCAGCGGATCAAAATATAATATCAAATAATAACAGTTTACAATAGAATAATGTATCTGTCAATTACATTTAAATACATCAGAGTTACAACATTTACACAAACAATGGACAGTAAAATATAACTTATCCTAGATAAATAACAATATAACACAGCGAAAACACTCCATACAATCTTGTCATCCAGCTCGTCTCCTGAGCTCCAGGACGTCCTTACCCTAAAAATTGGTAGTACTCGGTCTGACCCGAGCATTACATCAAAGTAACACCCGGGTCAAGCTGGAACCAGCGTGAGTAAACCCATCAACATGAAATACTAAAACATAAGACTTATTTTAGACTTAGGGTAACTCGTACCTTATTACGAGTTCTTTCCTTGTCATGCTCAACGCTTATTTTACAAACAAAATTCTAAGCATTCTACCCAGTTCAAAGGTCCATATTATTCCATTTCAGTCTATTGATTCCAACATCAAATTTAGGGGAATAAGATTACAAATTCGAAGTGGGTTCGGTTATGTACTGATACCCGACCCCCGTCTCTTCTTATCCAATGCCATCTTAACTCAAGTTATTCAAATGAAATACAATTCAAACTTAAAACATAGGATGCCAACTTTTACATAGTAATTTATCACTGATAGATAACCATATTATCTATCAGTTCAAACCAAACGTATTATATCACAAATCATTTCATATCAGAGATATTAACCAATTCAATACATTTAACATCATTCAACCATTCATATGCAAGATAGGAGTTTTTCTAAAATTACTTCATTCCATAAATCCTGCTAATATTAACCATTAATTAATTACAACCCAATTAATTAATCTTTTTCTAATTTCCATCTTAATTAATCATTCTTGATTAATTATCCTTTAATTACATTCAAGTAATTAGCCTTTAATTAATTTCACAAGTTAATTATCCTTAACCATTTACAGTAATTAACCTTTAATTACTTCATTAATTAATTAACTATAATTAATTACATTAACCCTTAATTAATTACATTAATTAATTACTCTTTAATCACTTATTATTGATTAATTAATCTTAATTAATCAACCCTTATTTACATCATTAATTATATTAGTTAATGATCCTTAATTACCTTTTTAATTAATTACTCTATTTAATTAATTACCTTCACTAATAATTAATCACATTATTAATTTGCCTTAATCCTTTAATTAATTAATTACTCTTAATTTTAATATACCTAAAATCCTTGAAAAACCTTCCAAACATGTTTGATCGAATTAAACAATTATTTATCTTTAAAATATCAAATTTTACATTCTTTAAACTTACTCATTTTAAAACATATTTGAAATATATTTTAAACACTTCTTTATAATTACCTTGGCTTTTAACTTTATAACTTGAAAACATTCTTATTTAACTTGTTTAAGATTCTCAAAACTTTGATCTAATATTTAAATTGAAAATACCTTTAAATTCAATTTAAAATAAATTTTAGTTAATTACTTTAAAATCAACTATTTCAACATTTCAAATTTAAAATTATCTCAAATTAAAACACCCTTAAAACTAGAGTTCCATTTGTTTGAAAGAACTTGCTTTTAAAATTTTAACTTGATTTCTTATTACAAAACTTTGCTTTTACTTTACTTAAACTTGATTTTCTTTTTACAAAACACTGGTTTGCTAAACCCAGGTTAACACAACTGAACAAAACCCAAGTCAAACCTTCAGCAACCCCATGCTTGTCTTGAGACAGCCAACTCACACAAAAACTTCGAGTCAATTCCTCTATCGCACGAGATAGAACCCGAGCCTCCAACAAAACCCATCCTCCTAGATTCGACGTGCACACGATGCACTTGCACCAATGTCGCCGACCTATGGCGATCGTCGCGACAATGCTCGACGACCACTTGAACCCATACGAACTCATGCGAGAACCCAGATCGAGCAAATTCCATGCGAATCAAAAACGAGACTTCTCGACCAAACTCGAAAACCACCATGGACGGAAAACTACTTCTTCCCAACGCCACCGACCTCGACATCACCCGTCCTCCTCACGGAAGCTTCGTCACATCATCCAGCTTCCATCCCCACTGTCATGCAATATTCCGGTCCTTCACCCACGCCAACATTGCCACGACAACCACGTCGAGTAAAACTCCCGTTGAAACCCTATTCGACCCATTTTCGACCTCCTCGTCGCCCTAAAAATCAAGCGACTATTTTCCCTTGCCCACCGATCTTCCACCATCCTCCGGACCCAAAACTCGATCAACCCCACCATACTGATCACCAGAATTTGACGATCAACCAAATTTTGAACAAACCCAATTATCTTCCCAATCTCTATATTAAAAATTACGATTTTCTTACTAAAATTAATTGGTCCACAATACGATTCTACTTATATAATCAAATTCAGGAATTATAAAGATTGATTTCTGCCATTTTAAATTATCTCTGTAAATTCATATATTCTGAAATAATTACCCAATAAAAATTCTCAAAACTATTTTTAAAATTAAGATTATACTGCTATAATAAATTTTTATTCAAGGATCAAAGCTTAAAATTTATTTGATTAAGAGATATGAATTTTGAAAGTGTGGACTTAAGACTATGCATCTTTATAGAGCAGATATCTATGCATATATATATATATACTCACAAGCATTTCACATACATTCCATATTTATAAACAAGCATTCACATCCATATACTTTTACAACACAATCTACAATGATCATTCATCACATGAGTCATTATAGAAACAGGTTTTAAAAACTGTTTTTAAGTTAAAAGTTTAGTCACTATTTGATTTTGTTGTAGCTTGAACATCACTTGATTTTGCTTCTGTTTTACCTCTGCCTTGATTCTTGTTTAATGGCATATGCTTATTTTGGTTTATGAGGATGTTAAAATGTAAAGCAACAAGGCATCAATATAAATAGAAGATAATAGATAAGGGCAGGCTGACACTTGTTTTTAGGCTTTGCATTTTTTTTTATTTGGTAACTTGAAAAGAGGATTTTTTTTTTATGTGTGTTCATGACCTGATTTTATGTTTTGTAAACTTGAAATGATGTATTGTATGCTTGAGTTGAAATGTGCATTAAATGCTTGTCTCCTTAGGTTAATACATACACACACACATAGATTTCGTATGTATATTTGTTTTACCCAATGCATTTGTATTTGTTATCATAAATATTCACACACACTTATACATTCCCATATTTCACAATTTCTATATGCTTCATAGCTTATGTATACATGTATTTGTATTATATATTTTTATCATATTTTCCATTATTCCTACTTACCTATGTTTTTGCTTTCTATGGGTATACATACGTACTTATATATTTTTTATATACTTATGTATATATGTTTTCAATCACCATATACATATTTATGTACTCATCTGTATATATATGTATTTATATTGAACATCGTCAAACTCGTATATGCTATACATATAATTATACATTTCCATATTGGAAATACTATATACATCTTAACTTTTGTATACATACTTTTATTTATTTGTTTGCCTAATAAGATCATTATTTCAAAATTAAAATCAGTTAATTGCCCAATTATCAGACGTCAAAAATCCGGGTCGTCACATCTTGTAGGATCTATTTCACCCTAGAGGGGGGTGAATAGGGTGATGTTGATAATTATAAAAGTTAATCGCGGAAGCTTATAAAAAAATTTCAACACAGATAAATCAGAATTATAGCAGCACAGATAATAGCAGAATAATAAATGCAGAAATAGAACGACACAGAATTTACCCAACTTCGGCAAAACCCTGCCTACGTGTTGCCTTCAAGGTTTCTACTAGAAATTAAGTAGTCACAGGCTCACACACGTAAACTCGCGACACCCGCTACTGACTAACCTAAACTACGCTTAAAACCCTGCCACAACTCAGCCACTAAGTTGCGAATTCTCAAACTACGCCATGTAGTTTGTCCCCTAATCACACGACTAGAATTTACAACGATTTAAAAAGAAATTACAATTTACAATTAAAATTAAAACAACCCTAATTTTTAAAATTAAAAACCCTATAAACTTAAAACAAAAGGCCGACCCCTTTTTCGCTTTTTATATTATTTGGCATGTTCCTTTTTGTTTGAGATAATGGCAGCGCTCGTTCCTCTTTCTTCAAAAATTAGTGCTTTCGTAAATTCGAAGACGCCGACTTCAAATGCTCGATTGAATTAGATGATTCAACGTTCCTTTTTATCAATCGATGGTCTCCTTTTTACTTCGGCTGCTTCAAATTTTGATCGAGTTCGATAAGGATTCGGTATGTAATATTTTTTGTTCTTTTTCTTTTCTGGTTGTATGCTTGAACTCGATTTCTTATTGCCGATGATGATTATGGGTTTTTATATGGATTCAATCTCCTAGTTTTTCGTTCGTCTGATTTTTTCAATATTATGCTTCGGCCATTAGATTATGTTTGGATGTTGATGATTTCTCTGACTTTTTCAATTCACTTGAATAACATGTTTTTGAACTCTGACTTGATTCGATTCCTTGATTGCTTGATTATCATGGCACTGCTTAGTTTCGTGGCTACCACGGCTTGATTTTCATTTGTTTTTATGTTGACTTCGGCACTTGATATTGTGTATGCGATTCCACAACTCTGTATTAACTTCGGCCATTACCATTGCTTTGATATTGAACTGTACTCTGTGGACTTTGGCCATTTGTGTCAACCTGGACTTGTTCGATTTTGATAAAACACGGCTTTGAACTCTGTTTATTTAGTATCTGTGACTTTGGCACAGTTTGATTTAAACTGCAGCTGACTTTGTGCATCGGCCTTGACTTTTTAAACTTGATTTTGTTTTGTGAATTTGAGTTGATTCGACTTGATATTGGTACTGCTTTTCTTGCATGATAGTGTTTGATGATGTTTTAAGAAAAACAAACTATTTTTTAGCCGTCTTCGTTCCTGTACATCACTGAACTACTTTGTTCATGTACAATCTGTTGTTAATTGCATCTGGTTTTCATTGATCTTTTCATGTAGTTGTTTTTTCTGTTGTTCTTGTATCATCACTATTGTGTGCTATGCCTTGGTCTTTGATGATCTCTTTGTATTGCTGTTAGCTTTGTGTTTGTTGTATATATGAACTTGGTTCATATGTATGCTGTGCACTGAGCATTGCTTCGAGTCAGTGTACTCGAGTGTGATCTGTTCATTTTTGCCATGCTGTAGCTTGATTGCTCTGGTTCATATATATGTATGTTGTCATTGCCCTTGTGTATTCGTGTAGCTGGTTGCATCTGTAGTGTACTGCTTGCATTCTTGTATATGGTAGCAATGACTTGAACTGTTAGCCTTTGGTTTGTAATTTCTGATTCATTGTTGACTTTGTTGTTGTTTGGATTAGCTTGTGGTCTTCACTGTTCACTGCTTGGTTGTATTTGCATTTTTTAGTTGCTGTGCATGATTCATGTATAACATTTTATAGCTGGACTTGGTCTTGTTTTAAGTTGGCTTGAATATGGGCATGTGTACTATCTATGATATGTTGCTCCCGACCATTTTATTGCATTTGGATTGATTTTCGAATTACAATTGAGTTGAATCCAGCTTGTAGCTCGGATTTGACCTTATGCTAAAAGTTGTGACATTATATTATTGCACTTGAGTTGAATCCGGTATTTTGGGTTTGACTTGTGCTCATCTGTCCCTGTAAATTTATCAAGTGTATATGTCGGTGTGCACGGCCTTGTGGCATATACAGTGACATACTGTGTATGTCACAAGCTGTTTGTGTATGATGAATTAAAAATTAAATGGTGACGAAAAACCCAAATAACTGAGGCAAGTATTATTTTCAAAATCCACATTTTGTTTTATACTGCAAAAATATTTCCATTTCAATTTTACTGCGTCAATGTTTATTTTTACAGATTGCTCAGATGCTGGATTCAATTTGGAGTGAAGTTGAGGATAAAATACGGGTTGAGTGAATGAGTGATGTGTAGTGAGGTCAAATGTAAATGTGAATCGTGATGTGATCAAAGTTGTTATATATATATATATATATATATATATATATATATATATATATATATATATATATATAGCGAGAGCTTGAACTTTGTACTATTCAAAGATTGTAATAAATATTTGTTTGAATAAAATTTCTGTTTGAATTCAAATTCTGTGTTATTTATTTTTATTCAGCAAATATTTATTTAATCTATGAAAAATAAAATAGTACATTAACAAATACATTTACACAAATATATATATATATATATATATATATATTATCATCAAACAAAAATCATATAATCGCATATTTAACAATCTCCCCCTTTTGATGAAAACAAACAAATATTTAAGATTTTGAATATGTTAAATGTATTTGATCATCGATATACTCTAATTGCTCCCCTTATTTAAATGCTTCCTCTCTACACAAAGCTCCCCCTACATATATGCATACAAATAAAAAAATATGTAAATGAGCCTAGATGCAAATGGAAAATATTTGACCTTTACTTGATTTTATTTGACAAAATCTTAAATTTTCTCTCCCCTTTTTGTTATCAGCAAAAGAGTAATAGTGTTAGAGAAAATAGAGATAAAGTGATCAATATTAATTCAACATTAAAACTCAATTGAATATAAATATTGAATTTCAATAAAAAATCAAACCAAAATCATAAATGCTTTGTTAGGCGCATATTCCACTTTTAGAATGATGGGAATGATGTCATCATATAAAACCATACAGTTGTGTCTATTTGTGGTATTATTTATATCAGGAATTTGAATATCTTCTAACCATGCATAACCGTTAGGACTTTTAAATGAGATTAGTAGTATTCCAATTTTATTTTAAAAATGAATTCAAGTACCTTCTAACCACGCATAACCATGAGGACTTTTAAATGGGATTAGAATCAACTTGTTTATTTTAAAAATCAATCTTGATATGCGTTCCATACATGCATAACCGTGAGGACTTTTAAATGAGCATGGAAGCACATAACAAATTCTAAGTAATTCACCCATGCATAACCGTGAGGACTTTTAAATGAGAGTGAGTACTTTGGTATTTTTTTTATTTTTTTTAAAAGAAATATAAAATGAAAAACGAATGATTCCTGTTTAAAGTACCACATATCGACAAACTATATTGAATTTTGATGAGTGATGGTCGTCAAAAATATGATAGAAACAGAGATGATCATGGAATTTTTACCAACAAAAAGTTTTATAACTCCTGTTTAAATTGCTAAAGAAATTTACTAATTATACCATCTCGAGTCATAATATATGATAAATATCAACACTCATCACTTTTTCAATCACTATTTATCCTTTTGATAATTATTAGGGAGTCAGATTAGTCAAAATAGTCATTTAAAATCAAATTCAAAAATAATTATAAAATTAATTTTTCAAAATGACCGATCTGAAAACATGGTCAAAAATGATTTTCTAGAAGGGGTTATATGAGAAAAATTTTTGCTATTTGAAAATTATTTGAAATGAAAAATATGCAGAAATTTTCTTTGAAAAACGATGCAGTCACTAAATGTCTCAACAAAAATCACGTTCCTCTAGTAATTTTTCTTCAACTAGATTACCAGTGTAATCTGCATCTGAATTTCTCTTTCACTCAAAATTATCATTAATTGAATTTGATAGACCATGAAGTATGCACCAAAAATTTCAAATTCAATTTTAACAGCAATTTAAATGACATTCTCTTGAATTTGAATTGAAGCCGTGTAAATAATCAGAAACCATGAATATAAGGTTAGCCATATAATAACCAAATGTATTATCATCCAACAAAACACTATTTTTAATCCAAACTAATATATATGAAGTAATTCAAAGAATCTAGAGAATTTTAAAGTGTTTTTGGCATAAGAATATAATTGGCCAACTATTTTGAATAAGTCAGAATCAAAATCATCATCATCACATTATTGGCTGATTTAATTCAGAATACGGTGCAGATTATCACATTTCATATATCGTTCAAAATATACCATTACCTCTTTTACCTTTATGATATTTTTCGTTGTTGTCCATTGTGATTCTGTCACCTTTATACTAGGCTAAGGAACTTTGCTTTGTCGTTCGTTATGTCCTTGGAACAGCCAAAATCCAAGTAGCACTATTGTTGTTCCTTAGCCTGCCACCACACCTACACGGAAAAGATTTTTGTGACCTATTTGTTTTTATAGGTCCATGGTTGTTAGCGGAAGAATATTTAGAAAAATAATTTTGTAGAGACCCAAAACTATTTATAATTGTTCCCTTCGGCACCAAAATTTGTTTAACTTTGAGAGATTTTATATTTGTGCCTTTTGGAACCCAAATCAATATAGTTTTCACATGTTTGGGTCTATACCAACAATTATTTTGATTGTGTCCAAATTTTCTACAAATTGTGCACATTGAATTTTCTTGATTAATCCCATTTCTAACATTTTTAGATTGATTATACCCAAGTCCTTGTCTAACTGTATTAACAGTTTGGTTTCCTAATAGCATATTCAATGATTTTTCACTTTTGGAAAATTTATCTAAAGTCGTTGACAATTGTTGAACTTGTATTTTGAGGGATTCATTTCGTTTAATAATTGTGTACACTTTTTTTAGAGTTCTCTCTCCTAGTATTTTCACTTTCCTTTAAAATCAGAATTTCATTTTCAAGCATTTAATTTTAATTTCTGATTTTTTTAATTTCTTCTTCAAATGTTGGACACTTATCACACTTAGGAATCCTACTTTGACAGGTTTTAACTAATTGGTCAAGTTGTTCATTTAATTCTATCAAAGTGTCTTTTTGTGATTCAAGTTTAGCGTATTTTTTCCTAAGTCGTTCAAAACAGCCATTTACTTCATGGAAATATAAGTAATTCTGAGTGAGTAAGTTTTGATACCTCGCTTGGCTCATCCTCATCGCTATCAGTTATATCACTTCAAAGGCACAAATCAGCTTTCTCACTGTCACTGCTATTGCTTTATTCCACGTGGCTGCAAAACATCTTTTTGATTTCTTTTCTTTGTCGAGTTGAAATCGGGGATAATTGGGTTTGATATCACCGGGTTTGTTGCAAATGATCCCATGTTCTTCCGAATTGTCTAGTGCTTTGATTATTCTGCTTTTCAAATGTTGATTTGGAGCTGGATTTCTATATTTGCGATTCCACCTTTTGAATTTCTTCATTATTAACGCCAGCTCAGCTGCTCCATCATCACCATCCTCATCACAACTGCTTTTCACCAGTCCCGTTAAGCATATTTCTTTAACTGAGTCTATTGTGGAGGATTTCTCATTGTTGTTGACTTTTACACCACATATTGCATCGAAAGTATTCCAGATTTCTTGTGCATTTTCACAATGAGAGATGAAATTAAAATTATCTTGATTAATATGAGAATATAATATATGCATAGCAAGAGCATTAATCGAGATAATTTTCTTATCGGTTATATCACACTCATTTTCAATAATATTCCAACATTTAATATTAACAGATTCCAAATAAAATTCCATTTTTAATTTCCAATTCAAAAAATCTATTCCATCAAAAATAGGAGGAATAATATTGGAACGATCCTTAGCAAAAGCAGTCATTTTAAAAATTCAAATTTTTAAAACAAAAATTGGTTTTTGTAAAATGAAATTTTTAAAACAAAAATGGCTTTTGCACCTAGCTCTGATACCACTTGTAGGATCGATTTCACCCTAGAGGGGGTGTGAATAGGGTGATGCTGATAATTATAAAAGTAAATTGCAGAAGCTTATAAAATTATTTCAACACAGATAAATCAGAATTATAGCAGCATAGATAATAGCAGAATAATAAATGCAGAAATAGAACGACACAGAATTTACCCAGCTTCGGCAAAACCCTGCCTACGTGCTGCCCTAAAGGTTTATACTAGAAATTAAGTAGTCACACGCTTGCACACGTAAACTCATGACACCCGCTACCGGCTAACCTAACTCTACGCTCAAAACTCTGCCACAACTCAGCCATTGAGTTGCGAATTCTCATACTACGCCACGTAGTTTGTCCCCTAGTCACACGACTAGAATTTACAACGATTTAAAAAGAAATTACAATTTAAAAAAAATTAAAATTAAAACAACCCTAATTTTTAAAACTAAAAACCCTTATAAACTTAAAACAAAAGGCCGACCCCTTTTTCCCTTTTTATATTATTTGGCACATTCCTTTTTGTTTGAGATAATGGCAACGCTCGTTCCTTTTTCTTCAAAAATTAGGGCTTTCGTAAATTTGAAGATGCCGACTTCAAATGCTCGATTGAATTAGATGATTCAAAGTTCCTTTTTTTTAATCGATGGTCTCCTTTTTACTTCGGCTACTTCGAATTTTGATCGAGTTCGATAAGGATTCGATATGTAATATTTTTTGCTCTTTTTCTTTTCTGGTTGTATGCTTGAACTCGACTGCTTATTGCAGATGATGATTGTGGGTTTTTATATGGATTCGATCTCCTAGTTTTTCGTTCGTCTGATTTTTTCAATATTATGCTTCGGCCATTAGATTACGTTTGATGTTGATGATTTCTCTGACTTTTTCAATTCACTTGAATAACACGTTTTTGAACTCTGACTTGGCTCGATTCCTTGATTGCTTGGTTATCACGGCACTGCTTGGTTTCGTGGCCACCACGGCTTGATTTTCATTTGATTTTATGTTGACTTCGGCACTTGATATTGTGTATGCGATTCCATGACTCTGTATTAACTTCGACCATTACCATTGCTTTGATATTGAACTGTACTCTGTGGACTTTGGCCATTTGTGTCAACCTGGACTTGTACGATTTTGATAAAACACGGCTTTGAACTTCGTTTATTTGGTATCTGTGACTTTGGCACAGTTTGATTTAAACTGCAGCTGACTTTGTGCATCGGCTTGACTTTTTAAACTTGATTTTGTTTTGTGAATTTGAGTTGATTCGACTTGATATTGTTACTGCTTTGCTTGCATGATAGTGTTTGATGATGTCTTAAAAAAACAAACTATGTTGTAGCCGTCTTGGTTCCTGTGCATCACTGAACTACTTTGTTCATGTACAATCTGCTGTTGATTGCATCTGGTTTTCATTGATCTTTTCATGTAGCTGTTTTTCAGTTGTTCTTGTATCATCACTGTTGTGTGTTGTGCCTTGGTCTTTGATGATCTCTTTGTATTGATGTTAGCTTTGTGTTTGTTGTATATATGAACTTGGTTCATATGTATGTTGTGCACTGAGCATTGCTTCGAGTCAGTGTACTCGAGTGTGATCTATGCATTTTTGCCATGCTGTAGCTTGATTGCTCTGGTTCATGTATATGTATGTTGTCATTGCCCGTGTGTATTCGTGTAGCTGGTTGCATCTGTAGTGTACTGCTTGCATTCCTATTTATGGTAGCAGTGACTTGAATTGTTAGCCTTTGGTTTGTAATTTCTGATTCATTGTTGACTTTGATGTTGTTTAGATTAGCTTGTGGTCTTCACTGTTCAGTACTTGGTTGTATTTGCAATTTTTAGTTGCTGTGCATGATTCATGTATACCATTTTGTAGCTGGACTTGATCTTGTTTCATGTTGGCTTGAATCTGGACATGTGTACTATCTATGATATGTTGCTTTCGACCATTTTATTGCATTTGGATTGATTTTCGAATTACACTTGAGTTGAATCCAGCTTGTAGCTCGGATTTGACCTTGTGCTGAAAGTTGTGACATTATATTATTACACTTGAGTTGAATCCGGTATTTTGGGTTTGACCTGTGCTCACCTGTCCCTATAAATTTATCAAGTGTATATATCGGTGTGCACGGCCTTGTGGCATATACAGTGATATACTGTGTATGTCACAAGTTGTTCGTGTATGATGAACTGAAAATTAAATGATGACGAACAACCCAAATAACTGAGGCAAATATTATTTTCAAAATCCACATTTTGTTTTACACTGCAAAAATATTTCCTTTTCAATTTTACTGCGTCAATATTTATTTTTACAGATTTCTCAGATGCGGATTCAATTTGGAGTGAAGTTGAGGATAAAATACGAGTTGAGTGAATGAGTGATGTGTAGTGAGGTCAAATGTAAATGTGAATCATGATGTAATCAAAGTTGTATTATATATATATATATATATAGCGAGAGCTTGAACTTTGTACTATTCAAAGATTGTAATAAATATTTGTTTGAATAAAATTTCTGTTTGAATTCAAATTCTGTGTTATTCATTTTTATTCAGCAAATATTTATTTAATCTATGAAAAATAAAATAGTACATTAACAAATACATTTACATGAATATATATATATATATATATGTTTATTATCATCAAACAAAAATCATATAATCGCATATTCAACACATCTAACTTTGGAGGCTGCACAATTAAAGAATTAGGTTGAGATTCGGACTCAACTGGAATCGATTCAAATGGGAGCGTGTATTCAATCTCGTTGAGGATTTCGTGAAACAATTTTTCGTACTTGGTCTCATGCTCATTGTTAAGGTCAATCATCTCGTTTTTGAAGTATTCATGAATGGCACTAACTTTTAATGTTTAGTCATGTGGTTCATTCGATTGATTTTTAAGATTGGAAATATTAAGATGCAAAGTCATGTTTCCAAAAGAAATTTTCATCGAACTGTTGCGATAATTGATTAAGGCATTTGAGGTGGCTAAGAATGGTCAGCCTAATATCAAAGGGATCTGACTTGTAGGGTTGGTCACAGGTTCTGTTTCAAGAATGATAGAATCAATGGGGAATATGAATTGATCTACTCTAATGAGCATGTCCTCAATTTCTCCTACGGGCTTCATAATTGAACGATTAGCAAATTGAAGCGTGACCTTTGTTGGTTTAAGCTCACCTAAGACTAATTGTTCATACATAAAGTATGGAATCAAATTTGACACTTGCGCTTAAGTCAATCAAGCATTTTTTAATTGTCTTGTCTACAATTGTACATAAGATTGTGGAGCAGCTAGGATCTTTGTATTTGACGAGAATGGATTAAGACAAGACTTCACTCAAACTGGCTGCTAAGAAGACAGTTTTGCGCACTTGAGTGTGTCGCTTTTAGGTACATAACTCTTTTAGGAACTTAGCATAAGTCTGGACTTGTTGAATGATATCAATAAGCGGAATGTTCACTCTCACTTGTTTAAAAATTTCTAACACCTTTTCCATTTGTTCAGAATGTTTTCTAGCACAAAACCTATGAGGAAATGGGGCTCGCAACTCAATTGGTCGGTCTGCTTGAGTTGGTAAAGGGTTAGAATCAGAATTGTACTCATTGTTTGGCTCGTCAGTTGGATCGAAATCGTTTGTAGTTTTTGAAGTGTTAACAGGAGTTTTCGGTAAATCGTTTGGGTTATCAACTTGGTTATCGATTTGTTTACCGGAACGCAAAGTCGGGATAGCATTCATTTGGGTTATGTTGCTATCTTGAACAATATAGACTTGATTCAAATTCGTATTTTGATTTTTGGGATTTGCAATTGGCTGACTTGTGAATGTGCCTCGTTTACATTCACTTTCATACGTGGCTAATTGACTCATTTGCATTTCAAGTTTAGCAATAGATTGACTCGCATTCTGCATGTACAAGGTTAACAAATTTTGCAAATTATTGTTTGATTGGAGGCTTTGAGTGGTTGCCTTAGCCAATGTTTCTAGACTCTTCTCAAGTGAACTCAATCGTCTATCGTCTTGGGGGAAAAAGATTACCACGAATGATTTTGAGACGAACCCGCAAAATTTTGTTGAAAACGATTGGGTTGGAAGGGAGGATTTGAAGTGTTATTCGAAAATGCTTGAAAAATTGGACAAATCAAATTCATGTTGGAATTATTTTGGTTCCATACAAAGTTCATATGATTTCTCCAACCAAGATTGTAAGTTGAAGAAAATGGGTCATTCTTAACCTCATTGAAAGCATTGAGTTGTTCGATCGAATTAGGGCACTGATCGGCTATGCGATTCAGATTGTTACATTTATAACACATAGGTCGGGAAGCTTGGTTCATTTGGTTGGATGAGAAAACATTGTCGAATTTATCAATCATTGCATTGATTTTAGCTTCCAATGCTAATGATGATCCTATCGAGTGTGCGCTCAATCATAAGTAAACTGATTTTTCATTAGAATGTTCCCGTTGGGATGATTTTTCGGCTAAGTTTTCACGAAATTACCAAGCGGCATCGTGATGTTATGCCAAAAAATTTCCTTGGCACATCGATTCGAGCATTTTTCGAGAATTATTTTCAAGTTTGTCGTACAAAATTTTGCAAAGAGTACATTTTTCAAAATTGTGGTGTTGACATTTTATTAAAAGTTTTTAAACATTCAAAATATTTTCCAAAGGATCCTCCCACAAATTGATGAGAATTTACAATTTCATTTTGAATTTTTGTTATTTTTTCCAAGGGGTAAAATTTCTTTAAGAAAACTTTTACAAATTCTTCCCAAGTTCGAATCAAATTCGAAGGCAAGCTATAGGCCATTTTTCAGCGTAATTGGTAAGAGCAGATGGAATTAACCTAAGTTTGATTCCGTCATCACAAGTTGTTGGAGTTTAATGATTGCGCAAACTTGTTTAAATTTCGTTAAGAAAATGAAAGGGTCATCGTGTCAAAATTTCCAAATTTTAGGAGCATGGAAATATGATTTGAGTGAATTTCAAAATGGTTTCCCGTATGGGTAGCGTAATACAAGAAGGAATAGAAAATCTATCGGAAAAGATTCTATTCATGAGAGTTCGTGGGACATTTTAGTTTGCCATTGCTGGAGGATCATTTGTCCGAGTAAAACGATTAGTTGTATCACGAGTCCAAGTACTCATGCAAAGAAAAAGTCAAGGAGAGAAAGAAGTGAGAATTGAGTTAAGAAAATGAAACAAGGTTTGGAAAATGAAGTGAAATTTTTTTTACTTTTTTTTATAAAGGTAAAATATTTACCAAAAAAGATTTATTTTTCAAAAGGAAGATTTGATTTTTTTCTTCTTCTGATTTTTGATTTTCTAATTTTTTTTATGTTTTTGCTTTTTTTTATATTTTTTGAAAAGATTATTATTATTTTTCTTTTTATGGACTTTTTTTTTCTGAAAAAAACTAACTTGAATAAAATGAGTTTTTTATAAAGGAAAAGATTTAAAAACTAAGTTAAGTAAAATGTAAAAAAAAAAAATTAGTTTTGGATTTTGCTGTTTTTTAGATATGCATGAACTAATGCAACTAAATGAATGCAAGGACTTAACTACAAATTTTCAATCCTTGGTAGCTCCTAAGCCAAAATTGTATAATCACACTTTGTCTTAATCCAACAAAATAGTTCTGCCAGATAACCAGTAGGAGTTGTTGATGCACCACGAATCAACGTAGCAATGCAGCCGGTGGTTTAAGTACCTTCAGAGAAATAATCAGTATAATAATTATGAATCACCGCAATATTTATATATGATTATTGCTCTGCCGTAGCCTAGACACGAAGAGTATAAATTGTCGAAAGAGGACAACTTGTCAAGATATAATTAAGCCCTAAGTGAGCTCGTGACACCCTTAAGTCCAAAATCTAACTATTATCATTAGAAAATTCTACGATGAAATGCAATTTGTGGGACAATGAAGGGGTGATGAAATCCCCTACCTTATGTGGATTTGGGTGTTGCCCTTAGAAAAGAAAATAAGATGAAATTAGTGTAAAATAGAAATTAAATTTTAATTAACGATGGAACTACGAATGAAATTTGATTTTGTTTTTGTTTTTTGAAATATTTTTTTCCTCTAAATACATGCAACCAACAATGCGATAAAAATAAAAACAAGTGACAAGAGCACGATACCAAAACATGCAGAATTAGAAACAATTTGTTTTAAAGCGGTGATATTTTTTATAAGCAAGCAAATCGGTTATTTTCGCAAGCTAATCTCCTCCTTTTGATTTTTTTGCTTTTGAAAATGAGAATAAAAATAAACACAAATAGAAGAATTTTTTTCCTTTTGTGTGTGTTTTGTTGTTATATGTATATATACACACACACATACTTATTTATTGCCGTCCAAACGACCCGTAACTCAGCCCAAATAAGAGAAAACCCCACAATCCCAAATCCAAACCAAAGCAAGACAGAACATAAATTTATACCCAAAAATTCAAAGCAAGACAAAACATAAACTTATGCCCAAAAATTCTAAAATCGGCTTATACGCAAAAATCAAAATTGAAAGAATTCAAAACAAAATCGGATTTGGGTATTTAGCATTCGGGTTTGAGTGGTGGGTGAGCGATTGAACAATTGGGTCGTCGATTTGTTTTTAGGTTGCGGTTGTTGGTCGAACCTGAGATGGTTCGCGATCGCAGGTTG
This sequence comes from Allium cepa, assembly GCA_030765085.1. Classification (NCBI taxonomy): domain Eukaryota; kingdom Viridiplantae; phylum Streptophyta; class Magnoliopsida; order Asparagales; family Amaryllidaceae; genus Allium; species Allium cepa. The sequence goes on from CM060941.1 coordinate 622,018,513, forward strand.
TTTTGGAGGCGGTTTGGGATCAGAGGTTGCAGTGGCAAGTCGCGATTGTTCATTGAAGGCAAGCAGCTGGTAGAGAAGTGATGTTCTGGTTTGTTGCTTTGGTTCAGTGGGAAGGTCGAAGAACTTATGGTGGCAAGGGAGTGGTAGGTGATGGTGATTTTAAGAGGATATGAATAGTTTCTGGTGATGTAAGGGCGATGGTCAGAGGAGGAAGTTTGTATGGTTTGCAGTTACAGGTGTTAGGCAGAGGTTGTGAGGAGGTGCAGCAGTGAAGGGAATTGACTGAATGCAGTGGTGTGGTTGGTGATGCATATGTAGTGGAAGTGATTGTTGTAGTTTAGAGATGGAGGAAGTGGTGAAGGTGATGTTGTATGGCAGTGGAGTGGTGGCAGGGCAGAAGTTGGGGTTGTCACAGCAGTGAAGGTATTTGCAATAGTGAAGGAAGTGGAAGTAAATGTTGCATGTTGGAGTGGTGAAGGCACTGGAAAAGAATGGTAATGACAGTGGATGGTAATGGCAGAAATGAAGAAATAATTGGTGATGTGGTTAGGTTGTTGTTGCAATTGTTGTGGTGTTGTGGTTGTTGAGGTAGGCTTGTGGTAGAGGATGGCCTGTGAATCAAGGAGAAGAGGTTGGTGATGTTGTTGTAGGTGTGCGCACAGAAATGCACAGAGAAAGCACAGAGGGGATGAATGTAATGGTAGTAGTTTGAGGCGGTGGAGATGGCTGTGCAGGCTATGATGGTTATGAGGACGATGGTTATTGAGGAGAGGTGGGTTTGAAGTGTACAGTTGTAATTGGAAGTGCGGGTGAATGGAGGATTGTTTGTAATGGTATGTGATGGTAGTTAGTGGGTAATGGTGAAGCTGTAGTTGGCAGTGGAGTTTGGAGCAGGGTGGTGCATAGGGAAGGGATGAAGCAAAAGGAAATTTTGGGCAGTGAAAGTGAGGTAGGGGATGTGGTGAACTTAAGTGATGCAGTTGTAGTAGTCAGAGAAGGGAAATTTGCAAGCAGCAGTGATGGTATGACTGGTAGTTGATGGTTATAGCAGAAGGAAGTCTTGCTGATATGATGGTGGGTAGGGAATGTATTTGCTGTTGATATTTAGTGGCAAGTCAGTGATATGTAGTAAGGATGAAGTGTGGTGATGATAAAAGGATGGTCGAGGCAGCGAGTTGCTGCAGCAGTGTGATGATGAATGTATGGTTTCTCTGGCAGAATGGATGAACATATAACAGAGAATTTTTTGATGAATGAATGTATGGTTTGTAACAGAGAGAGCATAATTATATTATGAAAAAAAAAAAATTGCAAACTATAATGTACTTGTAACAGAGAAGCAGCCTAGTATAATGGCAGTTGCAAAAATTTTTGCAAAATTATATAATGTACTTTGATGAACTGTAATGCACAGTGAATAATGTAACAGTCCAAGTGCACGCTGTAGAGTAATCAGCACAGTGAAAAGCAAAGAAGTGCACTGTAATGCACGGCGAATAACGATGAATTTTTTTATAAAAACTAGACCATCTAAAAAAATTATAATTCGAAGAGTAAAAATAAAATTAAATTGCAAATTCTCCAACAACGGCATCAAAAACTTGTTTGATAATGGCGAAAATTTCTATCGATTAGAAAACTGTCGTTAAAAATATAATCGTTAAAATACCACAAGCGTATGACGTACAATTATAGTACGTATGTGAGTACGGGTCGATCCGCAAGGAAATAAATTAATATTAAATTCTACATTATCAAATTAAACCAAAGCTTGAGATTGATTTAACTAAAAAGAACGTAAAAACTAACTAAACAAAATAGAATAAGAATATGAGATTAAGAGACAATTTAGAGGCAAATCCACTCGCATACTCTTACATAAATCAACACAAGATTAATCCATGATCTCTCATTTTAATCTAAGTAGAATTAGTAATGTATTTATCATAGGTATGGTCTATTTATGTTATTAATTATCACAACTTAAACCATCAAACTTTAATACAACAACTAAAACCACTTATTATTTGTAATGAAAATGAACATGAAGTCAAAGCAGAAACTAATTTAAGCATGATCTATTTACTATTTTGTTTAGTAACATAGATCATAAAACTTTGATTCTATTTTAATTTCTTTATCAAAATCAATTAGTAAGATGATGTAAATTGTGTTTATGTTGGATTAAGCATAGCGCATTTGTGATTAGAAACACATTATATGCTATCAAATTCTCTAATAAACTTACATCATAATCCAACTCTTCATTAAACACTAAAAAGAGATCATAAATAATAAAATATGTTGAATCTACATAATTTGAGACAGCTTCATTGCCCCTAAGTTGAAAAGGTTTAGCTTACCATTCATATTATCATTTCAACACATGTAAATTTCAACATAGAATAAGAAAAGGAATGTGCAAACTAATTAAAAAAAAGAACTAACTACTTGCATAAAAATAGAACTATTTAAATACATAAATGAAAATCTAATATACTAACATAAAAGGAAAGAGAGCATGTAAATAAAAATGAGCAAAAAAAATAAAATAAAAGCATGTAAAGAATAAAGACGAAGAAGTGGCCTAGGTACCCATTTTATTTCTCATTAATTTTATGGCTAAAACTTTCATAATATGATAAGAAGATTACAATCTTCATTACATGAACATAAGAGTGTTATTTACACATGACTAAACTATAATCCATTTTTAGGGAACACTCTAAAATGCGCTTGATGTAATGTGGCTCCAAGTTATCACTAGCATGAAATTTATCCTCCATTAAATGTGCATGTGCCTTTAATCCCCACTAACATGTGGATTAGCTCTTAATTGTGGTTTCTGTTTAGTGGGTAGGTGGGTCCTTAGTGATTACATAAATTCCTTTATTTCTTCATTACTTTGGCTTCCAACTCTTGTATATGCTTATTTCCATGAAGCCACCTCCAAGTTGAATCCAAATTCCTATAAAACAAATTAAAATGTGCAAGTAATTTTTTTCCAAATTAATTCACATATGAAAATTACCATTTTGCCCTGTGACAACCCGCCCTTCCACTACAAGAAAGACGTATCATCATTAAGAAAGAAAGGGATAGAAAATAGAAAAGAAAGAGAAAGAAAGAACAACAACATCAGAATCTCACAGCGGAACGGAATAAAATATAATATATCACATAAATACTTCATAGTTTTTACATATATCAGAGTTATACAATATCAATACATATGACAGTCAGGTATACATCTATCACAATATACATCAGAGATACATCATACATCAACTACTGACACAGCGGAACTTAGATAGATAGCTACATACGTCTGGAATCTCCTGCTCCAAGCACTCCAGAAATCAAATTCCAAAACCTATCACTTGGCTACTCATAAAAATTTGAGTACCCAAGAGTTTATGAAAACACAAAATATAAACTTCGGGTCAGACATGGGTCTGGTATGAGTAAACGGTTTAAAGTTGTTTAACTTTGAAAAACATTTGAAAAACAAAGGTATCACGTAAGACTCCCCACAAATAAATACGGGTAAGTTTTTACCTTACGCTAACCAAAACATTTTATAGGAAATTCTGTGATATTATAATAGTGTCTAGGGTTTTCAAGTAAATAGAAAATAGCCGAAATTGTTACATCTATTAAATTCCAGCTACTAGCCACAAAAGTGGGTAATACAAATCAAAACCGCAGGGTCTCGTAGGGAAAATGGATTTCCAACAATGGCAGGGCTACTGGGGTACCGCCCGTCACAATACGGGGCCTAGATCACCGTACCGAGAATCACTCCCGACCCCCTGCTACACAAGGCCGGAACCATTCCTTACTGAACAGTCCCGAACAAGATAAACCCCGCGGTTGTAGCTAGCAACCGCCCACACGGCCGAAATAAAAAGGGACATCTAGACAGGGGAAATATCTTTTCCTGCTTGGGCATGACCCACCTAACCTTGCTGTATCTCCCCTGTTTTAGCCATTCCCGGTTGATGAGGCTTGAGGCTGCGATTACCTTTAAAAGAACAAATCACTTAGAATGCTCATCGTCCGCCCGACGATGTGTTGAAAGCATTCAATCCATACAAGTTCGTTCCGGGTTCGAACGAAACCGAAGGCATTATCTCGTTACACTCATTTTGGAATCACCCTCAGAGTTAACGACGATAACCCCTGCATTCTGAAACACCATCTCGATCTTCATTTCAGGATTCACGACCTAACGTTTAAATTGGATCGATGTGGTTTTCGGGGAATCAAATTTGATTCTTCCGATCCCGGTCTCATCGAATCCAACCACCATTTTAAGGGCCAAGTTGTCTAATTAACTTAAACAGTTTAAATAATTTAAACCTAACAGTTGAATTAACGTAGCATTTATCACAGATAAAACGTATACAAGCATCATAAATATAACATAACATATCACAGAGCATCACAGAACATCATCAAATAAATATCACAAGCAGATATTTTACTCAACCATCCATAAACAATTACCCTTAAATCTTATTTGTAATTAATTCAATTTAGAATTAATTACCTGAGAGTTAATCTCTTAACTCTTTATTAATTAATCATTAATTAACAATTAATTTCCTATTTCATTTCAAGTCATCTAATTGATGATTTTCTTAATTTATTATTAAGTCTTAATTTTATTTCACACTATTAATTAATTACTTCCTTAATCAAGTTACTTAACGTTAATTACCCCTTTCCTCAATCATAAATCAATAACCTTAATAAACTTAATTGCCCATTTGTTAATTACTAATTTCTATATTAATCATTATTAATTCTTAATTAAATCACTTGATTTATTAACTATTGCCCATTCATAAATTAACCTAAATAGTTGATTACAAATTCATTTATTAATTATAATCCATCACTAATTATAATCAAATTCATTATTCTTAATTACTCCTGAAAATAATCAATTTATACTAATTTCTCAACTTAATTGACCTTTTAAAAGAACTCTTCTTAAGTTTTGAAATCAATTTGCCTCTAATTACAAACCTGTATTAATAAGATTTATACTTATCTTATGTTACTTACCTAATTTGAATAATTATGAGCTTAAAACACATTAAAGTATTAGCTAAAGTAATTAACTTGTATCTGAGTTTTAGCTTAAACTGTTAGCTACTACCAAGTTTTACAGTATCTAAAATCAAATGAAAATTTGTAGGAAAACAATCCTACTCGATCTCTATAACACTGCAAAACTGCAGTTTACCCCAACTCCAATAACCCGAGACCCTCCCTTTTTTATATTCGAGTATAACTTCGAGTGCTTCCCGCAACTTCCCGAGTCCCCTGATTATCTTCTTCTTCAATATTTTTATAACAGTATAAATTTAGAAAGTTGCTTCCCAACGCAAAATACAAATTACATGTGCCAACTCATCTTCTACACGAGTATTCCTTCGAGCTCCCTTCTCCAAATACTCAGGCAAGATTTCAACACCGTGCACAACCATCTGTGCACGTACACCCCCCTCCGACGCTCTTCCATCACCTGGCCTGATTGCTGACAAGTCGATTGCCATCCACTCTTTGGATTCCAACACCCCAAACTTCGATGAGATACGTGAACGAGAAAAAAGGATTCGATCTCCCAATCCAAGGAAATGCTCTGACCAACTCTCACCATGTTCAGGCGAGGCAAACCCCCTGGAGCTTCGAAACTCCGGCTGCATCACCCTCGACCTCCACACTACCTTCCCTTCCAGCCCCACGACACTCGACACACCGTGCTAGTCACCGCGACCGAAACTTCCAATTCGTTCAGAAAGTCGAACAAAACCCTATCTTTACCTCAATCTCAAAATCCATACATTCGAAAATTATTTTAATATTTTTCTTGTGTCGAATGGATTACAAGCTTGCTTCGTATGAATTTACAGAAATTAAGATTAACACAATATTCCAAAATTTACAGAAACCCATTTTAGTTTCATTTTGAAACTGCTCTTAATACCCCTGCTTAAAAATCATTATATTTATGCTAAAAATCCTAATTATGTATCTGAAATTGAAATATGTTATTGAATTCCTAAATCTAAACATTCGAATTTTGATCTTTGAATCCCTTTACCTGTAGTTTGAATAAACAGTGTTGATAACATGCTGTATAACTTCAAAACAAAACTTGCAGGCATTGATTTAGGTAAACTAATTACACTAGCATTAAGGTACAGGTTTCAAACATTTATATGAAGAAACATTTACAATTTCTTTGTTTTACTATGTTCAGAACCTTGAAAAAAAAACACTGAAGTCAACCATAACAACTTTTCCAGAGCAACAGCAAATTACTTAAGGCTACTTATTGAAGCAAAGACCCAAAACACACACCATTTATAAGCTATAGATACAAGTATAGATTAAAGGTAAGTTTACTCACAAAAAACTATTGAAACAGAGGCTAGTTGGAACAACAGTTTGAAGTTTGAAATTCCTGTAACCTTTTCTTCTTGCTTTCTGAATTCTGTTTAAACTTGATAATATGAAATTTGTTTATACTTCTTTGCTTTTTTTTTTAGCCTTTACTTTATAAGTTTTAATAACTGAACTAAATGATATCAACAGATAGAATAAATGAACATATATATATATAACTTTGAAATTAATGCCTTCCTGAGCAAGCTTTAACTTAATATAATATTTGCTTTATTTGTAATTGTACTAAGGCCTGAGATGATTCAACAATTTCGGCTGGAAGATGTTCTTTAGACAGAAAAGTGGGCTAATTAAATGCTTATGTTTTTATTTAAGTTAACACACAATTTATGTTTGCTGACACAACAATTTGGTACAATGATATTTCAGGTTTCTATTTGTACTAAAATGCCTTTATGAAGGTGTATACTTATTATGTGTTGCTGACACATGGATTTTGTAAAGATATTGCAGCTCTTATGTTTGAACTAAGATGTGAATATTTTTTTTCTTATGCATATACAGTTTACTTATGCATATAAAATTTGCAGGTTTTCCATTTGTACTAAGATGTTTTCATATTTGATACTTGCAGATTTTGGTCTGTACAAAAAATGTTTTTATTTTGTCTAGCATATTATTAATGTTTGCAGACAAGTTAATTTGTTTAAAGATATAAGCTCTTTCTTTGTTTACAGATTTATATGTTTTGTTTTAACATAGTTAACATTTTATTGTAATTTCAAAAGCTATTGTTATTAGATCACATACATGTGTTTGACTTATAATAATATTTATATTTATTTTGAACATTACCATCTATTTATATTTTATACTTTATATTGTTAGAATTGATAAATATTATAAGGGAATTTATTTAAAATTTCAAACATTATTATTCATCTGTATATGTTTATCAATGTTAGCAATGTAAAACCTTTTAATTTAATATTATAAGGTAAATTTTATCAAAAATATCGTTAAGAATCTTTTATTTTAGAATTTTCAAACATTACTATCCATATGTATTATTTTATTCTAAACATAAACAATAGTAAAGTATTTTAATTAAATTATATAAGATAGATTTTTATTGTAAATATTATTAAGATATTTATTCCAAATTTTAAATTTTATTTTCTTTCAAAATACCAATATATATATTATAAAAAAATGGCAATATTTTCAAAATTATATTCATTTTAATATGATCAGATTACACTTTATTTAATTAAATCAAATATTTAATAAAATAAACGGGGCCAAAATCCAGGATCGTTACATTCCTTTCCCCTTAAAAGAATTTCGTCCCCGAAATTTAAAACAATAGTTAATTTAAAAGCTATTATTCCAATCATTCAAACATACATATTATTCATACAATAACAAAATCAAACAGTCTACTCTAATGAACATCATTAGTTATCCGAAAATAAATCCGGATAAGCTTTCCTAAAATTATCGAGAGTTTGTCTCTCGATGATCAATAATCCAAACTGGATTCCTGACCACAATTAAATTCGACTCAACTTCCAATTTCCAGAATTATTGGTTTAACAACGAATGATAACTTATGAACAAATTTCTAAGATAGGATATATAGAGTACACAATAAACCCCAGATATCAATTCTGGCAATTCAATACTGAAATCTACAATATTAATTCTTCCCCACTTTTTTTTTTTTTTTATAGAATTTCCAATATTTATTCAATCAAGCCCGTACGATGTAAATATGCTATTCGTACGCAATATCAAATCCGATCGCTTGATCACACAATTTCATTTTCGAACTAGTATCGTCCACCCGACTTCCTAGTGCGGACTCAAAACTGGTTTCTTGATCAGAAATTGTCATTCTCCTTGCATAGTCATAACTATGATAGAGAATTTCTCAGAATCAATCAAAATTCAAATCCATGGTTCGTCGTCGAAAATCGAGTGAAAAATCCTAATTCGGATCAATATATAACTATCTTGAAATTCTGTGCTCGAATCTGGATCAATTTATTATGCGAATAAAATACTATACATACATCCTACGTATTTTATCCATTGATTATCAACTATATCAATTTCTTTTATTCACATTATTTTGATTTCTATCCACTTAGAAAATTTCTCAATACCAAATTTTACTTAAGAATTTCACCATTCATTTCTTAAGCTTAATATAAGCATTATATATGCTCTTATATTATTACTCTGCCACTTAAGCCTTAATCTTCTTATTTAAATCTGAATTACCAATTCCATATGAATTCAACTTTCTTAACTCTGAATATTGAACCTTTATTGACTATCTCCATTTATAACTGATTCCTATTATTATTTTTAAATTAGTTTCATTCATTAGTTTACTTTAAATTTTCAATTTGAAATTGTTTTGTTGCTAATTTTTTTTTTTTATATAGTTTTCAAATTCTGAAAAGCTTTGACATGTTCTCCATTACATATTTCCATAAGCACATATGTAAGGTTCCAATCCTCAACACAATTAATTTCAATCAATTCTCAAACCATTCCCTTTTAATTAAAAGGAATTTACAACTTACTTGCTTAGACATATAATCCATTTGAGCAAAACAAACTCATATTCAAAATCATCCTATTTTGCTTCCAATAATTCATAGAATTTATCTAATTCTCATTTACTTCAAACAACCCATTTCCATATGCAATTCAACAATATTATTGTGAATAGATAATCACTTAAGCTTTATAACAAATTTTAAATTGATTCCAATTCAATTTACACTTGATTCCATCCCAATTAAATTATTCACAATCCTTTCATTGCATTTTCTTTTATTTCATAAGTTTGATTCCAAACTATTTTATTAAACTTAACAACCAATGTTTTAAATAATCATTTTACTATTCTTCAAACTGTTCCAACAACTTAGGTTTATTCTATTTCACCAATTTCCATGTAAATCTTTGATTTGATTTTCTTTTAAATAAAATCCCAATTATTTACTAATCTATTTGATTAGTTTATTCTTTTATCCATCCTTAAATCTTAATTTACATTAACAATTCATTATTGAATTTATTCATAATCAATTATTCAATTTATACTTGAATTAAATTTGTTAATAACTCACACCATTTCTATTTAATTCCAATTCAATACTTACTTTGATTTACATTTACTTATTTACATAAGAATTTTATTTCTCAATATATGAGCTCAAAATTTATTTATCTACTTAACAGCTTATATTACTCATTTGGGTCATTTCATCTTATAATCACAATTTCAGATTATTTATATATATATATATATATATAGCACTTAGCATCTTAAGGTATAAATTTCCACCTCACAATTACAATCATTTTACCTTCAAATTTTTTTATCCAATTAAGTTCATTTTGAACTTCAATTCCATTTAACTTATCTCAGGTTAAACTCCAATATGTTTTCTTATTCTCGTTTACTTTAGTTAAATTTTAATTCCGGAATTACAATCCCCGATTTTTTCTTATTAATATCATCTTTACTTTATAAGTTCAATAGTTAATTCATTTAAACTTTCCACATTATCTAAATAGAATTTCTTAGAATTCAATTGCCCGGTTTTCATTTCCAAAACCATTTTGAAATGAAAATCAAATTTTCAAATCCCAAACACTTGTTTTTACCAAAACAAATTCCCTCTTGAAATTTTAAAACAACTTGTATACCTAACAACTCTAAATATCATGTCCAACTATCCTGGTAGCAATCCATCACTTTTAGAACCCGAAAATGAATACTGATGATGTGGCCATCATCATCAGGATTATTTTCCAGCGACTGAAGTGAGTTCAGTGCTTCCATACTTCCACAAATTCTTCCAAACAATTTCCATTCAACAATAGTCCAATATTGCCTTCAAATTTTTGGAAAACATTTCAAATATTCCCAAGATTTTTAAATTCCCAAATCCCTTGTTTAAATTCATTTAAACACCTTTCAAATTCCCAGGACTTAAATTCTGTTTTAATCTAATTTCAGTTATATTACTTTTTATTTAAAATCATTCTTAAATAGTTTTTTATTTGGTTATAAACCACTCACATTTAAATTTTTATTTGATTGTACTATTAACAATTAAACATCCAAGTATGTATAGTTATTTCAGAAAAATATTTCTTTTATATCAAAATATAATTTTGGGTAAAATTATTTCATTTATCCTACTTTAAAAACAATACTGTGTCGGTCTATCTTATTTCAGAGTTTAGGAATCCCTATCGATGAAATGGCGTCCCACACATCGACCAGAACCCATAAACACTCAACAGATAAATCAACACAATATAAAAACAATTTTATATTCACTAACCAGTACGCGCTTATATCCATTAATACTCTCAAACTCATTTCAGAGTACTACTGACTCTATTCCATGAGTAATTCCTACCAGAGCCAAAGTTATCACCAACCTACGCTCTGATACCAACTGTGACGACCCGCCCTTCTACTACTAGAAAGACGTATCATCATTAAGAAAGAAAGGGATAGAAAATAGAAAAGAAAGAGAAAGAAAGAACAACAATTGTAACAACCCGCATATTTATCGAGTTTGTATTTAAATATTTTATTTAAATATTAACTCGTTAATCGGATTTTGGTCCGAAAAGCTACTTTTTGCAAACGGTCAAATTAGGACTCGAGATCACTTCCATTGAGTTCGAAATGTCGTTTACAACTTTTTAAGTATAAACATCGATAGGTTTGGAGTTAGTGAAATTTCACTAACTTTTCCCGCTTTGGACTTTGGGTTAGTTTAGCCTATTAAGCCCAAGTTCCAACCCTCTTCTCCTCACTCTTCATAAATTTCCTAACTAATCAAGCTTTGGCATTAATGGTGGAGGGAATGGGAAATTAAAACTCCAAGCACAAATTCAATTGCAAATCCAACATTCAACTCCAAATTCAAGTAGAAGATATTGGATTCAAGCTTTGGATTGCTTCTCCTTGCTTTCAAGCTTCATCTTCATAAACTTTAGTGCAAAGGTGAGATTTTTATCTCACAATTCTAGCCTATAACTATATTGGACTGTTGGGAATGATTCCCTATCATTTTTGCATGCATGTTAGCATTTGGTTTGGATTGGATTGGCGAAAAACTCCAATTTTTAGCGTTTTGGTGAATTTTCTGCACTTAGGTCGTTCTGGCCATTTTTAGGTCGTTCGGAGTTAAGTCGTTCGTCTATGGGTCGTGAGTCATTCACGAGTTAACTTTAGGTCGTTCGGAGTTAAGTCATTCGTCCATGGGTCGTGAGTCGTTCACGAGTTAACTTTAGGTCGTTCTGGAAGAATTGGCACTTCGGAATTAGGTCGATCACGAGTTAAGCCTTAAGTCGTAGGTCGCTCACGAGTTAGGCCTTAAGCCGTAGGTCGCTCGCGAGTTAAGCTTTAAGTCTTAGGTCGTTTCCGACCTATAATCTCTAGGCAAACCTTAGGTCGCTCGTCCACTAAGTCGGCCTGGTTTATCTCGTAGGTCGTCTCCGACCTAAGCTCCTGATAAGTCGTTCGAGTTAGGTCGTTGGGCCATTTACCTTAGGTCGCTCGTCCACTAAGTCGGCCTGCTTTATCTCGTAGGTCGTCTCCGACCTAAGCTCCAGATAAGTCGTTCGAGTTAGGTCGTTGGACCATTTACCTTGGGTCGCTCGACTCTGTTAAGTCGTAGGTCGTTAGACCTTAGGTCGCTCGACTCTGTTAAGTCGTAGGTCGTTAGACCTTAGGTCGTTCGCCTTCCTTAAGTCGCTCGACCCCTCCACACTAGGTCGCTCGGCTTGCTTGAGTCGTAGGTCGTTGGACCTTAAGTCGCTTGCCTCCCTTAACTCCAGTTAGGTCGCTCGGCCATTGTGTTAGGCCGCGTGAACCCTTAGGTCGTTAGACCTCATTTTGCTTTAGGTCGTAGGCCGCTTGTCTTCACTTAGGTCGTACCGTTTTGGACGGGGCGCTGCCCCCTGGACCCCCGCGACCTGACCGGGCAGGTCGAACCCCGTAAGCGGTGGCGTTGCCCCCGCACCCCCACCTTGGGGGGTTGCCACCCCCCCTGGACCCCCCCTCCGTAGGGGATCTTATCTGAAAAACATTGAGCTGATTTTCCTGGATTTTATTCACATCTCCGTATGCGATTTTTGTGACTGATTGTTTCTACAATTGCTTCTGTGTTTTGTCACTTTATAATATAAAGGTTTCAATACTAGTAGTAAATATCAAAACTCTTTTAACAAACAATCTCAACTCTATTTTTAATAACAAAGCTCTTTTCTTAAACCGTTTTCCAATCTATTAGTATATACAAGCCTTTACCTCACTCGGATGAGAAACTCTTGGACTTGTTCGATTGAACCTCTTGTGACAATTTTATTAGTGAAGATTTACAGTTTGTTTGTAAATATTTAAGTTAAGCAAGTGGTTATGGGACATGAAGCTAAACTTCTATATTTACTAGCTTAGTGTAATTGACACTTCTCGTTGATCTTGATGATCGCTTTATGAATTAGACTAGCAATTGCGCGATGTCTCTTTCATTGCAAGGTTAGACTAGACACCACTTGTGTGATTCCATTCACACATACCTTTCTGCTTTTTGGTTAGTCTTGACCTCAATCTGTGTGATTCCATTCACACATGCGGGGTAGCTCCCCTTGGTCTTCGGACCGTCATGTGATAGGCCTCTTTCCCTTTTTATGATTTCTGGATTTCTCTTGTTGATTTCTGTAATTTATGTCATTGACTTGTTATGAGTACAAGTTTAGGGTATGATGCCCTCTTCGAATCTTTGAGAAGATTCTTGTGATATTGATTATCTCTTATTGATTGATCTTCTATTGATCATTATTTACATACTTATAGTGGTATGTCGTTATGGATGATTATGTTTATGCCATATCTTTTATGTTATATCATGTCATCTGATATTTATAGCTAGACTGATCCGTTTATTATTTCCTTAAATAATACTCGGGTCAGACCGAGATGTTACAGGTGCTTCTGCTTGACTTCTTCCCAGGGATTCATCACTCTGGCTTTTGGCTAACTGTTTAGATTAGCAGTTTTTGTTGTATACACTTGAGATGTAGACTCATAGTTGTATTCTTTTGTATAGCACGTGTTGCTATTCTTTTGTATTATCGTGGATCTTACTGACCACTACTCTGATGTACACTTTCATGTGTTAGTTATATATTCATATCTTCTTCCGCCTTTGTGATATGGATATCTGTGACTGATTTGTGATATGATTATTTCTATGTTTGTTTCCGAAGATTATTTATAGCCACCGTGTGATAAGCAATTACATGGATGGTCGCTCCTCAACAGCCTTATTCTCCGTGCTAGTTGACAGCACTACTCCGGAGTGTTCTTGGCTAGCGTGGGTATAGAGGTGGGGCGTCACAACAATATCAGAATCTCACAGCGGAACGAAATAAAATATAATATATCACATAAATACTTCATAGTTTTTACATATATCAGAGTTATACAATATCAATACATATGACAGTCAGGTATACATCTATCACAATATACATCAGAGATACATCATACATCAACTACTGACACAGCAGAACTTAGATAGATAGCTACGTACGTCTGGAATCTCCTGCTCCAAGCACTCCAGAAATCAAAGTCCAAAACCTATCACTTGGCTACTCATAAAAATTTGAGTACCCAAGAGTTTATGAAAACACAAAATATAAACTCCGGGTCAGACATGGGTCTGGTATGAGTAAAAGGTTTAAAGTTGTTTAACTTTGAAAAACATTTGAAAAACAAAGGTATCACGTAAGACTCCCCATAAATAAATACGGGTAAGTTTTTACATTACGCTAACCAAAACATTTTATAGGAAATTCTATGATATTATAATAGTGTCTAGGGTTTTCAAGTAAATAGAAAATAGCCGAAATTGTTACATCTATTAAATTCCAGCTACTAGCCACAAAAGTGGGTAATACAAATCAAAACCGTAGGGTCTCGTAGGGAAAATGGATTTCCAACAATGGCAGGGCTACTGGGGTACCGCCCGTCACAATACGGGGCCTAGATCACCGTACCGAGAATCACTCCCGACCCCCTGCTACACAAGGCCGGAACCATTCCTTACTGAACAGTCCCGAACAAGATAAACCCCGCGGTTGTAGCTAGCAACCGCCCACACAGCCGAAATAAAAATAGACATCTAGACAGGGGAAATATCTTGTCCTGCTTGGGCATGACCCACCTAACCTTGCTGCATCTCCCCTGTTTTAGCCATTCCCGGTTGATGAGGCTTGAGGCTGCGATTACCTTTAAAAGAACAAATCACTTAGAATGCTCATCGTCCGCCCGACGATGTGTTGAAAGCATTTAATCCATACAAGTTCGTTCCGGGTTCGAATGAAACCGAAGGCATTATCTCGTTACACTCATTTTGGAATCACCCTCAGAGTTAACGACGATAACCCTTGCATTCTGAAACACCATCTCGATCTTCATTTCAGGATTCACGACCTAACGTTTAAGTTGGATCGATGTGGTTTTCAGGGAATCAAATTTGATTCTTCCGATCCCGGTCTCATCGAATCCAACCGCCATTTTAAGGGCCAAGTTGTCTAATTAACTTAAACAGTTTAAATAATTTAAACCTAACAGTTGAATTAACATAGCATTTATCACAGATAAAACATATACAAGCATCATAGATATAACATAACATATCACAGAGCATCACAGAACATCATCAAATAAATATCACAAGCAGATATTTTACTCAACCATCCATAAACAATTACCCTTAAATCTTATTTGCAATTAATTCAATTTAGAATTAATTACCTGAGAGTTAATCTCTTAACTCTTTTTTAATTAATCATTAATTAAAAATTAATTTCCTATTTCATTTCAAGTCATCTAATTGATGATTTTCTTAATTTATTATTAAGTCTTAATTTTATTTCACACTATTAATTAATTACTTCCTTAATCAAGTTACTTAACGTTAATTACCCCTTTCCTCAATCATAAATCAATAACCTTAATAAACTTAATAGCCCATTTGTTAATTACTAATTTCTATATTAATCATTATTAATTCTTAATTAAATCACTTGATTTATTAACTGTTACCCATTCATAAATTAACTTAAATAGTTGATTACAAATTCATTTATTAATTATAATCCATCACTAATTATAATCAAATTCATTATTCTTAATTACTTCCTGAAAATAATCAATTTATATTAATTTCTCAACTTAATTGACCTTTTAAAAGAACTCTTCTTAAGTTTTGAAATCAATTTTCCTCTAATTACAAACCTGTATTAGTAAGATTTATACTTATCTTATGTTACTTACCTAATTTGAATAATTATGAGCTTAAAACACATTAAAGTATTAGCTAAAGTAATTAACTTGTATCTGAGTTTTAGCTTAAACTGTTAGCTACTACCAAGTTTTACAGTATTTAAAATCAAATGAAAATTTGTAGGAAAACAATCCTACTCGATCTCTATATCACTGCAAAACTGCAGTTTACCCCAACTCCAATAACCCGAGACCCTCCCTGTTTTATACTCGAGTATAACTTCGAGTGCTTCCCGCAACTTCCCGAGTCCCCTGATTATCTTCTTCTTCAATATTTTTATAACAGTATAAATTTAGACAGTTGCTTCCCAACGCAAAATACAAATTACACGTGCCAACTCATCTTCTACATGAGTATTCCTTCGAGCTCCCTTCTGCAAAATACTCAGGCAAGATTTCAACGCCGTGCACAAGCCGTGCACGACCATCTGTGCATGTACACCCCCCTCCGACGCTCTTCCATCACCTGGCCTAATTGCTGACAAGTCGATCGCCATCCACTCTTTTGATTCCAATACCCCAAACTTCGATGCGATACGTGAACGAGAAAAAAGGATTCGAGGTCCCAATCCAAGGAAATGCTCTGACCAACTCTCACCATGTTCAGGCGAGGCAAACCCCCTGGAGCTTCAAAACTCCGGCTGCATCACCCTCGACCTCCACACTACCTTCCCTTCCAGCCACACGACACTCGACACATCGTGCTAGTCACCGCGACCGAAACTTCCAATTCGTTCAGAAAGTCGAACAAAACCATATCTTTACCTCAATCTCAAAATCCATACATTCGAAAATTATTTTAATATTTTTCTTGTGTCGAATGGATTACAAGCTTGCTTCGTATGAATTTACAGAAATTAAAATTAACACAATATTCCAAAATTTACAGAAACCCATTTTAGTTTCATTTTGAAACTGCTCTTAATACCCCTGCTTAAAAATCATAATTTTTATGCTAAGAATCCTAATTATGTATCTGAAATTGAAATATGTTATTGAATTCCTAAATCTAAACATTCGAAATTTGATCTTTGAATCCCTTTACCTGTAGTTTGAATAAACTGTGTTGATAACATGCTGTATAACTTCAAAACAAAACTTGTAGGCATTGATTTAGGTAAACTACTTACATTAGCATTAAGGTCCAGGTTTCAAACATTTATATGAAGAAACATTTACAATTTCTTTGTTTTACTATGTTCAGAACCTTGAAAAAAAAAACACTGAAGTCAGCCATAACAACTTTTCCAGAGCAACAACAAATTACTTAAGGCTACTTATTGAAGCAAAGACCCAAAACACACACCATTTATAAGCTACAGATACAAGTATAGATTAAAGGTAAGTTTACTCACAAAAAACTGTTGAAACAGAGGCTAGTTGGAACAGCAGTTTGAAGTTTGAAATTCCTGTAACCTTTTCTTCTTGTTTTCAGAATTCTGTTTAAACTTGATAATATGAAATTTGTTTATACTTCTTTGCTTTTTTTTTCTTTTCAGGCTTTAATTTATAAGTTTTAATACTTGAACTAAATGATATCAACAGACAGAATAAATGAACATACATATATATAACTTTGAACTTAATGCCTTCCTGAGCAAGCTTTAACTTAATATAATATTTGCTTTATTTGTAATTGTACTAAGGCCTGAGATAATTCAACAATTTCGGCTGGAAGATGTTCTTTAGACAGAAAAGTGGGCTAATTAAATGCTTATGTTTTTATTTAAGTTAACACATAATTTATGTTTGCTGACACAACAATTTGGTACAATGATATTTTAGGTTTCTATTTGTACTAAAATGTCTTTATGAAGGTGTATACTTATTATGTGTTGCTGACACATGGATTTTGTAAAGATATTGCAGCTCTTATGTTTGAACTAAGATGTGAATATTTGTTTTCTTATGCATATACAGTTTACTTATGCATATAAAATTTGCAGGTTTTCCATTTGTACTAAGATGTTTTCATATTTGATACTTGCAGATTTTGGTCTGTACAAAAAATGTTTTTATTTTGTCTAGCATATTATTAATGTTTGCAGACAAGTTAATTTGTTTAAAGATATAAGCTCTTTCTTTGTTTACAGATTTATATGTTTTGTTTTAACATAGTTAACATTTTATTGTAATTTCAAAAGATATTGTTATTAGATCACATACATGTGTTTGACTTATAATAATATTTATATTTATTTTGAACATTACCATCTATTTATATTTTATACTTTATATTGTTAGAATTGATAAATATTATAAGGGAATTTATTTAAAATTTCAAACATTATTATTCATATGTATATGTTTATCAATGTTAGCAATGTAAAACCTTTTAATTTAATATTATAAGGTAAATTTTATCAAAAATATCGTTAAGAATCTTTTATTTTAGAATTTTCAAACATTACTATCCATATGTATTATTTTATTCTAAACATAAACAATAGTAAAGTATTTTAATTAAATTATATAAGATAGATTTTTATTGTAAATATTATTAAGATATTTATTCCAAATTTTAAATTTTATTTTCTTTCAAAATACCAATATATATATTATAAAAAAAATGGCAATATTTCCAAAATTATATTCATTTTAATATGATTAGATTACATTTTATTTAATTAAATCAAATATTTAATAAAATAAACGGGGCCAAAATCCAGGGTCGTTACAATTTTGCCCCTATGTAGATGCATGAATGATGACTTGAAAGCATTTTTGAAATTTGGTTTTAAACATGTAAAAACACTCAATTATGATATTTATTTTATTAAAACGAGATTAAATGTGTGAGTAAATGTATACATTTTTATGTGCACATCATGTAGGATATACCTTACCTCTTCTGAGGTATTACTATATATGTATATGCCTATCTACATATATGTCTAGCCTTTTCACTAACCAAAAACCCGACCACTTATTACTTTTTAAATAGGAAGGAGGCAGACCAACGGACATTTAATACCTCAGTCCTCAAAGCGGGCCCTCGACAATGTAATGCTAGTTGATCGGTTGTAGCTATAGAGATCGATGACCCTTACATATGGCTTTATAATTTACAATTTAATTGACGTTCTGCTAATGCATCTTAAAGACTCATTTAAGGGTTAACTAGACCACCTTTGATAAATAAATTTTCATCCAACCATCTACTTTTAGGTCTATACGTCTAACATACAGATTCTACACTAGTAGGAAGCGATAACCGTCAGGCATAACACAAATCTTTGCTATTGCTTGCTCGAGACCGCTGGTGGTCATACCCTATATGCCAGACCTACTACTAAATACTGGTACAAATATGCTGACATAGCCCACCAACCTTCCACAACTGACACTCCATTTGGACTAACCAAAGCAAGTTAAGGAAAATGTCCTTTTCAGTTACTTAGTACCACTTATTAAAAATGAAGCAGACTCTCTTTCCTTAAAAATACGGGGACAGTTAATAATTCAAATCTGAGGCGAACTCTCAATATATTTTTCCCTATCTATTCACATCGCATATCCCTTCCCTACGGATCCAACAGTTGGAGATGTCTCACGTTGGTAGTAAGTATACACAACTGCCGGTAGGCTCTAGTTGAAGGGCAGACTTCTCTTGTGTAACCCTATTGACCTCACATCCTAACCCACTAAACCAAACCAAATACCCAAAGCCTAAGTGTTGAGCTAGCCCTACTACTTCATGCTCATTCTAGACGTATAACTAAAGCTATATAATTTCATAATATGAAAATTATATTGCCTTCTTCGTATATCTAACAGTATTAATACTTACTTGTTCGCTGCATAATTATTCCTAAGTTTATACGCTTAGGCTTTAGTTTCCTCATTTCCTTCTTATGTTTAATAAATGTCAATTGTCATAATAATTGGTCATCAATGTCAACGTTAGATAATCACTAATGATTTTTATGTGGCCATTTCAAAATCAACCTATTATGCCTATTCAGTTTCCCTATAAATGACATATTATATTCTCTGATCAATCCTCATTTAATTCCTTTATCTCTCTATAAACTACAAAATTATTGCCTATTAAATTTATAGTTATTATCCTTAAATTTTGAAATTACTATTCCTTCATTTTTCAACCTCCTAGTCCTATAATTATTACGTTATTAATAACTTGTATGAATATCGTCATAAAGTACTCTATGTATATATATATTTTTTTATTCATTAAGCATGGTTATATGTATATATATTTTGCTATTCCTAACTATTATTTCCTAAACTAGAGCATTCTTTTCCACATTTTAATTTACTAGAGTTATCCTTCCAAAAAGGATTACCATTATAATTTTCCATAAGTTATCCAAAAATGAGGCTTTTTTCTCCGTTTGAAATTACAAGTAATTATCTCTTTTCTATTATTGAAATAGATGGTGTAAACTACAGAAAAGAAATCCATTCTTTACACATGTGTTTCATTTTTAGCATATTCTGTATTATTTCAAACGACAAACATTTTATATATTTGGATGATTTCTAGAAATTACATGGAAATAAATACAATTAAATTATATTCAGCTTCCAATAAATTTTAACATTGAAATTCACATTCCAAGTCAACTAGGGAAACCTAATTTACTACTCAATTATAGATATAGAATAAACTCTACAACTTTACAAACTTTATTCGATAATAATTATCTGGGACTGATTTCAAATTTCCAAATTAGGTTGTACATACTATTCGTTTTCTGATTACCTATTTTATAGAATATATAGGCGATAACCCTGTATGTTTTGTTTAAGCCTGCAACTCATCTGATCTTAATAGTTACATAAAAATTCAATGAGATAAATTCCAATGTTATAAATAAATTATATAATTTCCACTTCCCCTTCTAGCTTTCCAAATCTGCCACTACACCAAAAAACAGTTTTAGCCACCCCTCCATCTGCCTTCTTAGATACGGCTTAAAGCCGTATCAAATATGATACGGCTCCAAGCCCTACCTAATTGTTTGGACAAGGCTAATAGCAGTATCAAATGTGATAAGGCTTGCAGCCGTCGTGCCTACTATTGGTAGAAACTTTTACACCCAACAACGCATGGTTCCCTCCAAATTAATTCGCTTTCCCTCTTATTTAGGTACGGGTCTTAGTTGTATCATATCTAATACGGTCGTTAACCGTATCACTTATTGTGCCTATTTTTGGTGTGAAACTTTTACAGGCAAAACACGCCCCATACTTATCATTTTCCCCAAATTCCATTTCTTCTACAATAGGGTTGCTGGCTCCCCAATTCATATCAATCTCTCCGTTTTCCCAATTCATATCAATCTCGTGCTCTCCCATCCCATCGGAAATCGTTATTGGCTCCCCTCAATCCACCTGCTGATAGCTTCATCTGCAGGTAAATTTTTTGTTTGGAAATCTAAATATATGTTTTTATTACTATATGCTCAGATTATCCTAAATATTAAAATGAGCAATAACCTTTACATTTTTCTTTAACTTTTGTAATTTGTTATTTTTCATCGCTTGATGTAACTGTTATAGATTTACTACCTTGGTGACTTCAATATTTATTATTCTGTATAGTTTGATATGTTTGATATTGCTTATAGAAATTTTAAAGCAGCTATATTTATCTAAATTATAGATTATTTATGCTTGTCAAGGGAGAAGCCAATTTGTATAATATTTATTGCTATAACATGAGTTGATAAATATGGTCCTGTAATCCTTTGTACAAGTAGACTATTTACATACCTGTATACAAGGTTTATATTTAAGTTATTAGTTGTTTCTTAAATGCTATATACGTACATGTGATGAATATTGTATGTTATCCGAATGAATTGATTCACATTCATCATATGATGTTTGGCGCTAAATAACTGTTAATTGAAGTTCACATTGTTCTATAGGATAAGGTACAAAGTATTAGATTCACTTGATAAATATATTTAGGCAAATGAATAACTAATAATCATGAAAGGGAATCTGTAATAACATAAGAAATGCACAAGGTCATTACTTTTCTTCCTTCAGGAGGTATTTGTGCTGTTATTAATCAGTAGTCCAGCTCTGGTCTATCATATCTTGCACTTTTCGATTGTATTTATGCTTGTTCAAGTATGTTGCTTATTGTATTAGAACCTTCAGAAGTTTAAACTTATATCAATTTACTTGCCAAAGTTGTTTGTTGAGCATGAATGTTAGGAAAAATCAAGCATTTGGACTTATGGCTTATTTAAATCTTAGTACTATAGTAGTACAGTCCATAGCTCTGTTTGTTGAATTTTGATCTATTGTTTGTTGAGCTTCACCTACTTCAAGATTAATGGTTGATTACTAGTTCAATTGCGATAACTTTAATGCAAGCCTCAAGTGCCAGTACATAGCATCAACAAGTGAACACATGTAATCATATAAAAGTGATATTGCCTTGCATTTATTAGTAACAAACTATTGATATCACTTTACTATTCAAATAGAATTATGTATGACAATTTGAGTAGTTTAGTTATATCAGCTTAATTTTAGACCATATTCCTTTAAATTTTCCATTTTGGGAGAAAATACATATAATCATGACTAACATTGGGCCTGTGTTATCCCTATCCCATCTTTACTTTTTATTGAAAATTATGAAGGTAAACTTGGAATTTTTGCGGTCTTCAAAAATTAATGCTTATTATAAAACAACCAATTCTTTAGGAATGTAATCTGTTATTTAAATACTAGAGCTATGTAAGAATAGATTCTTCAATGTAAGAGAGACTATTTCAGCAAAAAATCATTAAAGACAAAGAGGTCTTCTTCGGAAAATGAAACAGTTATTTGTATTCAGATTATCTCATTGTTATACAATATATATTACTTGTTTTAAAAGATTGCTTTGTTATTATATTAAGACAATTTTTGCTCACAAGAACCTTTGAAAGACTAGTTCCATCTATTATAAACTAAGGATTATTTAAAATTGTAGAGCCATTGTTGAAAAGGAAGAAGTAGTGACAATCAAAGTAAATCCTTGATGGAAAAATGGAATAAAAGTCACATTTGAAGGATTAGGAGATAAGCGACCATGCAGCCTACCTGCAGACATCATCTTCATTATTGTTGAAAAGGAGAATCCATTATTCAAAAGAGTTGGCCATGAATTAATACTCGAAATGAAAGTAGGATTCAAAACTCATTTATTATGTCGATATGTATGATGTTATTAGAATGATATTTACAAAACTAGATGCAATTGAATGCATTTGCCATAATCCCGTTATGAATATTAGAAATGAAGATTTTTTGTTCATGTGTTGTAGATGGTCAACATATTAATATTAGGAATAAAATTGTTGTTAATGGTGTAAGCCAAGTCAGGAGAGGGATAATGCATAGACATTACTCCGGTGCTACAAAATAGCATCGTTGTAATGGTAAAATTTTTGAAAACAGTTTGGTGCTAATATTAACTTTTACAGAAATGATATTTTTATAATTAAGAGTATCATAGAAAATAGTCTATATCAATATACTTCACACATTTGAAAACATGACCCTTACCTTACAATGTGGGACTATTCTCTTCTCGTATTTTTAATAATTCATTTCAATTCAAAAAAATTCCAATAATTTCCCACTTGAATTTTTCAAAAATTTTCTTTTCGAGCAATTGGAACGAGGACCCATTGAAGGGCAAGTCTCATGTTCTGTTATATATGATATAGAAGGGCAGTATGTCTTTCAGCATAGACAAACAATGGATAACTGAATTAGATCTAAGATCTACATACTATATAGACGGTGTGCAGAAGTTAATTAGTTTTGTTGAAGAAAACGGTGGTAAGAAAGGAGTGTATTTATGCCCTTGCACCCGGTGCAAAAATATGAAGACGGTCAAATTAGATGAAATTCATTTTCATTTGCTTAGATGGGGTATCATCCAATCATATACAGTATGGTATTTTCATGGGGAAAAAAGGGGGGAGATGGAAAAACAACAACCAGTTAGTCATGACACAACTACTGATGAGTCTGAACATATTAGGATGGAAGATCTGGTCAATGATGTAGATAGATTTCATCATTTTCAACCTACAAATCCGTTGCCTGATCATGTTAATGTTGGAGAGCAGTCTACTGATTATCCAGATTGGCAGGCCAATGAAAGTAAGGAGTATAAATCACTTTTTGGTAGCATAAAAGAGCCACTGTATCCTTCATGTTCAAAAGGGATTACGAAGCTATATGCCATTGTGAAACTAAATAGCTTGAAGACCAAATACGGCTTTTCAGATAATGGTGTGACTGCACTTCTTGAACTAATAAAGGAGTTACTCCCCAAAAGTAACACGCTTCCGACAAAGTACTCCGACGTGAAGAAGATCATTAAGCAAGTTGGGATGAATTACAAACTTATGATGCATGCATCAGTGATTGCATATTGTACTGGAAAGATGATGAGAACAAAGTTTCTTGTACAAATTGCAATGAACCTAGATATATGACATCATTAAACGAAGAGAGAAAATGCACCAAAATACCTCGAAATACATTAAGACATTTTCCTTTGATTTCTAGGTTGAAAAGACCGTATACTGTACCATGGACAGCAAATGCGATGACCTGGCATGGTCGTGCCAAGTCTGATCCAACTGTAATGCGTCATCCATGTGACACTTCTCAATGGAAAGCCGTAGATTCTTTTGACCAAACTTTTGCTGCCGAGCCACGAAATGTCACACTTGGAATAGCAATAGATGGTTTCTGTCCACATGCTTCTCTCTCTAACCCTTACAGTTGTTGGCCAGTAATTGTAGTACCATATAATCTTCCTCCGTCTATGTGCATGAAAAGGGAGTTCTCAATGTTAACATTATTGATTTCTGGGCCAAAACAACCAGGAAAAAATATTGATGTTTATTTACAGCCGTTGATAGACGAGTTAAAGCAGTTATGGAAAGGAGTCGTTACATTTGACTCGTTATGTAAATCTGAGTTAACAATGAGAGCCAGGGTGCTGTGGGCAATCCATGATCACCCTGCTTTTGGGACTTTATCGGGATGTACAACTCACGGTTACTTTGCATGTCCTATTTGTGGGGAAAACACTTGTTCTTATCATCTTCCTAAAAGTAAGACGATGTGTTACATGGGACATCGAATGTTTCTTCCTAACGAACACAAGTTTCGATACGATAAGACAAATTTCAACAACGAACAAGAACATCGTCGTCCTAAATGGCCATTGACTGGTTTTCAAGTTGAAAAGAAAGTAGCGAATATCAAAAATGAAAGTTGATAAACAAAAAGAAGAAATTGGTCGAAAACGGAAAAAGTCAACCAATGAAGATGTTGACAATATTTTTGGATGGTATAGGAGGTCTATCTTTTTTGATTTACCATATTGGAAAGCAAATTTGATCTGACATAATATTGATGTTATGCATACAGAGAAGAATGTCACGGAGCATCTCATCAGCACCATTATGGACCATAAAGATAAGTCAAAAGATGGCATCAGTGCATGTAAGGATTTGAAAATCATGGGTATAAAACAAAAGTTGTGGGTGATGGAAGATCCTGAAACAAATAAAATAAGCATACCAAAGGCAACTTTCACTTTGAGCAAAGAAGAAAAGATACGGTTTTGTACTATTTTGAAAAATCTGAAAGTGTCTAACAAATTCTCTTTTAACTTCCACAACAATGTGAGCATCAATCCTCCTGAACTAAGAAATATGAAGTCACATGATTACCATGTCATAATGCATCATTTGCTTCCAGTATTGCTTCAACATTCTTATCAACAACATAAGGATCTGCGAAATGCTGCTCATCGTATTAGTTTATTCTTTAACATTTTGTGTTCAAAGGTGATCAATAAGGAACATCTTTTAAAAGCAAAGGCTAACTTAGTAGAAGAAATGTGTGTTTTTGAAAAACATTTTCCACCTGCATTTTTTGATATCAGTGTCCACCTTATGGTTCATTTTGCTGATGAAGCGTTGATTTGTGGCCCTGTCAGATATAGATGGATGTATCCATTTGAACGGTAAATTTCTAACTTCAGTTATGTACATCATTATTTCATATAAATAGATACCGTCTACAATATATAATTGATCACATTTATAGGTTGATGAAAACATATAAAGGATATGTGCGCAACAAAAGATACATTGAAGGGTGTATTGCAGAAGGATATATCGTACAAGAAGCTAGTCTTTACTGCATGGAATATATGCCAAACAGAGGTGATGGCAATCATAAACATACCCGCGAAGCGTTTTTAGACGAGGACAATGAGTTTGCTGGTGAGATACCTCTGGATAATGGTAAAGATATAACGTTAACGCAAGTGCAGTTTGATCAAGTGCGTAGATGGGTCCTTAATAAGTACGATGGATTGGATGAATGGAAGAAGTAAGTTCACGAACTTGTCCGGAATTTCAATTTTTTAATTCATTTTATATATACATTTTGATATGTGTTTTCCGTAGGAGGTATAACTCCTATGTGAAAAGTACTAGATTTCAACCTCGAGGCAGGGCTACCACCATGGAAGTCGTTCAAAGTATTAATCTATGGTTATGTAATGAGGTATAACATCGTCTTAAGTATTTCATGTGTTTATAAGTGTGCAATACACCTTCGTGATCATTCTTTTTTACTTATTTTGTTTTATGTACCTGTTAAAGACCATCGATGTTGATCCAACTCTGTGGCGGCTAGTGCACGGGACGAAGTTTATAACGCGTAGTTATATGAAGTACCAAGTGAATGGATTTTCATTTCCACGAAAAAGTACGAAGACCGTACGGTAACACAAAATAGCGGTGTATGCATGAGAGCAATTACAAAATTTAGAGCGAGTGGTAAGGATAAAAATTATAAGGAAGCAGAAGCAACGTATTGCGGAGTCATTCAACAGATACTTGAGTTGGATTACACTGACTTCAAACAAACAGTTTTTTATTGTGATTGGGTAAAGGTCAAGGATAAGGTCAATGGTTGCAAAATAGATCCCATTTCAAACCTGATCATGGTAAATTTAGGGAAATTGAAGAACAAAAATAACGTGAATGACGAGCCATTTATTCTTGCATCATAAGCGAGTCAAGTTTTCTACTCAAAAGATTTAAAAAATAACGGATGGTCCGTGGTCTTGCATACACCAAAACGGTTGACTACAAATGTGGATGACATTGAGTTCCCTACCGTCTATCAATCAGCTTTTGAAGACAATGAAAAATTAGAAGACCTTACCAAATCCATATGTTAACTTATTAGTATTCGTACATCACAAGATTGTGTGTCTGTGTATTTTTAATTGCACAATTATGTGTATGTATGGTTTTGAATATTTTATACATGGTTTTGATTTTCCTGGTTGTTTTGCAAGTTATAATTTGCAAAATCTCTATATTCTTTTCTCCGTTATGATGTTATATTATATTTTGATCTTTTAAGGATTTGTTGGGTGATTAAGCACCAAGTTGTAGGAAGAAAATCACAGAGTTTTGAGCATAGCTAAGGGTAGACATATATCCCTCGTGGTTTGTTTGCTGGTCACTCATTTCTTTTAGATTATATCTTACTCTACAAGTCATATTGTTAGCCTTTGTATATTTATCTACTTTCTGTCAAGCGCCTATTTCTTTTCTCAAAAAAAAAAGTTTGTTTTTTTGTTTGTTTCTCTAAAGAGGACGCCTTGACATATTAGTCAGATCTTATGAATTCTCACTATGCTCAATATAATATACAAGTTTTAGTAGGAAATGAGAAAAGGGAAATCTTATATTATGTGTGAAATGAAGTATTATATTCTTATGCAACGGTCGTTGTAATAAATGCAGTATTTAGTGAATAGTATGCAAGATTATCTAATTCCTACACTGGTGGGACTCTATCTTTGTGACTTTGATGAATACAGATCTTGAAGCATTGAACCATCAGTTTCTATTTTTTCGGTTTGTTTTACCCATTTGTATAACTGATGTAATATACATATGGGTCACATGATTGATAAAACTTTTGTTTTTTTCCATTATAACAGGCTATTTCTTATTACTTGGTGGGATTTCCCGTGACATCAACACAAGTAGATTATCCATTGCTCTAGTCCGTAAGCAATGCATACAAACTTCTTCCTTGATTATTGTTAATTGCACTATATTGTACCTCTTTCATGCATTATTGGATCTTAAGTTAAGACTGCATTTCATTTTCAAGAATCCTTTCATAGTCA
Organism: Allium cepa; assembly: GCA_030765085.1. Classification (NCBI taxonomy): domain Eukaryota; kingdom Viridiplantae; phylum Streptophyta; class Magnoliopsida; order Asparagales; family Amaryllidaceae; genus Allium; species Allium cepa. Next base: position 622,046,553 of record CM060941.1, read on the forward strand.
GTTTATGCAATGCTTGTAGACAACATATTTTATAAAACTGTGATTATAATGCATTATTGGGCTTGGACTTGATTATGTATTAACTGCCTAAACATTTAGTCTTTCATCCGGTAAGTTTGTATGAAAACAGAACTTGAATGATGTTTGTTTTTATTTAGTTGCTTTGTTTAACTGTTATATTAACTAAATACAATGAACTGTTGTTTCGTAGTTAATTTAATTAGTATTAGTTAATGAAATAACTAAATTTAGTTACAAGTAATTGCCAATTTAGTTTGTAACTAAATATTGTGGCAGTTATTGTTAATTGTTAAATGTTTATTTAGTTTGTAACTATACATTTAACATTAACTAAATTAAATTGGCAAATTAGTTATCATTTGACAATTTAGTTACAAGTAAATAACTCAGCTTGTTCACTGAAAGTTTATTTAGTTAGTTAGTTAATGAAATAACTAAATGATAACTAAATTGGCAATTTAGTTTGTAACTTATTTAGTTAGTTGGCAACGATAACTAACTTATAACTAAATTTGATGACTATATGGTTTATTTAGTTTGTCGTCAAATTTGTAAGTTAAACAAATTGGCAATATTTAGTTTACCTGTGTGTCCTAAATGATAACTAACTAAATTGGTTCACTTGAAATAAATTTATAGTCAAATTTGGTTTATTTAGTTTATAGACTATATAGTTTAACGTCTATGAAAGGCCCTCCTTTTAATAGGATAAATTACTGAAAGGGCCTCCTTTTTATGCTTGTACAGTGGAAGGTAAATCAGGTTTATCTAACTACGGCTTCTGGATCAACTTTCAGTCGTGATTAATGGAAGGTAAATGACTGAAGGTTTTTTTTATTTAGCTACTTTGTTTAAGATTTTGGAAATTACTTTGACTTTGAAGCTTCTTAAATATTTGATTGTTCTACAATAATGAAATTGGCTTTTGCAGATTGTTTGATACTTAGATTCATCACTTGTTGTACATCTTCACTTGCTGTGCAGGTTTGAACCAAAGGCAAAACAAAATTTCCATGTCAGAAAATCCAACATCTTCACATTCGTCATGTTCAGAGGCGAAGAAAGTTGATCAAAACTTACTTGGTATTCCGGTCTCAGATAACACTGGAAAAATCGCTACTACGCTTGGTAAACTAGTAAGAGCTCATGTGCCGATATCATATATAAGTTGGGATAAAGTACCCGGAATATATAAGGACAACGTTTGGAACGAATTGGTGGTAAGTAAATATTTTTGTTTGGAACCAGTTTAAACTAGAAAATAGCTAGTGGTGTTATGATCCTGATCTTCAATGATTTTACACTATTTAAGCAGTAACTAGGCATCTTGTTTGTGAAATAATGTGAAAAGTAATAATATGAGTTACCATGATCCCGTTATGAATATTAGGAATGAAGATTTTTTGTTCATGTGTTGTAGATGGTCAGCGTGTTAATATTAGGAATAAAATTGTCGTTAATGGTGCAGCCAAGTCAGGAGAGGGGTAATGCATAGATGTTACTCCGATGCTACAAAATAGCGCCATTGTAATGGCAAAATTTTTGGAAACAGTTTGGTGCTAATGTTAACTTTTACAGAAATGCTATTTTGACGACGAATGCTTAGTTAGACATAATCTGACATGTTATGAAACGAGGGAAGCCTATTTAGAATCTCGTTAAGTATGTTCATGGTAATTACCTTTATTTGACATTATGTGAAGGTCAGGCAGTTTGAGTCTTCGTATGGACATGAAAATAATATGTATGTAATTTTGGTATTCACGAAATGTTCCAATGAAACCCAACTGTATGTGTACTATTTTACAAAGTATTCATTTTCACTTTTCTTTCTGTATGAATTGAAGTATCTAAACTTTCAGTGAACAAGCTAAGTTATTTTTGCAAAAAAATTATGAGCTCGATCCGCTTTTCAAAGGAAATGTTTTCAAAGAGAATGGCCGAGGCTTTTAGGAGATACAAGAAACACCTGAGAGTAGTTTATTGTGACACTTTCAAAAATGACGAAGAACGGTTGAAAAATTGTCCACCTACAGTTGCTCAAGAAGATTGGGAACAGTTCATAAAAAATGAAGCAACGCCTGAAGCGAGCGGTAGAAGGGAGACATGCAAAAAGAACAGAGCGTTGCTCAGTTATGGTCACCCTGCAGGACGTAAAAGTCATGCTAAAATAGAACAAGAAGTGGTAATTTATATCCATTTTCATTCATATGCTTTAGTATTCACTGTATCTACATTCTACATACATACATCTACATGTGTACAAACATCAACTATTTCAATCAAATTTGTACTTGTATTGCAGATCGCTGCTAGTCCATCAACAAATATTAGTCGTCATCAAGTATGGGAGAAGACACACAGGAAAAAAGAAGGTAGCATATCAGATGCCACTTCTTCATACTTTGTAAGTTAAAAAATACTAATCAGATGCTAAAATATGCGTATGCCGCTTCTTCGTACTTATAACAAATACTAACTTGCATATTCTTTAAAATTCCTTATTGATATAAGTATTATCATATTTCAGGATCAAATTGCGAAAGCAAAGGAAAAGATCACTGATAGTGATGAAGAAAAATTGACAGTGGATGAAGACGTCTTATCACAAGTGCTTAGTAAGGAAGCAAGGGGTAGGAGCCGCGGTGTTGGGACCATTATACCAAAGACTAAAGTTAATGCTTGTGCCATTGCACAGAAACGACTCAGATGTAACAACCTGCATATTTGTCGATTTTATATTTAAATATTTTATCGTTAATCGGATTTTGGTCCGAAAAGCTACATTTTTCAAACGGTTAAATTAGGACACGAGACCACTTCCATTGAGTTCGAAATGTCGTTTACAACTTTTTAAGTATAAACATTGATAGGTTTGGAGTTAGTGGAATTTCACTAACTTTTCCCGCTTTGGACTTTGGGTTAGCTTAGCCATTATAACTCAATCCCAACCCCCTCCTTCTCTTCACTCTTCATAAATTCCTACCAACTCAAGCTTTTGCATTAATGGTGAGTGGAAAGAGAAATTAAAACTCCAAAAGCTAAGTCTTCATTGCTAATCCAACATCAACTCCAAAACTCAAGTGAAGACATTGATTCAAGCTAGTGGTTGATCCTTGCATAGCATTTCAAGCTTCATCTTCATCCATTTTAGTGAAAAGGTGAAATTTTTATCTCACAATTCTAGTCTATAACCATATTAGACTGTTGGGAATGATTCCCCATCGCTTTAGCATGCACATTTGCAATTGGTTTGGAATGGATTGGCGAAAAAGTCCAACTTTTAGTGTTTTTGCTAAAATTATGCACTTAGGTCGTTCTGCCAATGCTAGGTCGTTCGCGTGGAAAGGTCTCGGCCTTCAAATAGCTCGTTTCTGACCTTAAAACCCGTTAGCACGTGTTAGGTCGTTCGCCTCGGAATTAGGTCGTTGGGTTTTAGGTCGTAGGTCGCTCGACCTTTAGGTCCTAACTCTTTAGGTCGCTAAGTCGTTCGACTTTAGGTCGTAATTCTTTAGGTCGCTAGGTCGTATGACCTTAGGTCGTTAGGTCCTATGGCTTTTAGGTCGCTTCCACGCTAAGTCGTTCGACTTTTAGGTCGTAACACTTAGGTCGCTCGCCTCTTAAACCGATAGGTCGCATGACCTTTATACTTTTAGGTCGTTAGATCCTTGAGTCGTTAGGTCGTTTAGCCTTTTAGGTCGTAGGTCGCGAGCCCTATAGGTTGTTCGGCATTGTTCCTTCATTAGGTCGCTCGGCCTTATTAAATCGATAACTCGCGAACCTCTTAGGTCGCTCAACCTGTTCGTCCACTAGGTCGCGTAAACCACTAGGTCGTTGGGCCTTATTCTTGTTAGGTCGTTGGGCTTTAACTCGTTGGACTTTTTTTTTTCTTTATGCCGTTTCGCCACTTAAGTCGCTTGTCCCTTATAGGTCGCGTTTCCTGCTTAGGTCGCTAGGTCGCGTGCCTTTAGGTCGCGTTCCTTTATTAGGTCGCGTGTCTCTGTTAGGTCGTTGACCTCCTTAACTCGCAGACCTAACCCGTAGGTCGTTGGACCTCGATTCTATTTAGGTCACTTCTTCTTATAGGTCGCTCGACCCCTTATGTTCTTTAGGTCGTTTGAGTGTTAGGTTGCGAACCCATTTTAGGTCGCATGACCTTTACCCTTTAGGTCGCTGGACCACTAGGTCGTGCCCCTTTAACCACTAGGTCATACCGTTTTGGACGAGGCGCTGCCCCGCACCCCGCCGGGGGCGCTGCCCCCTGGACCCCCGCGACCTGACCGGGCAGGTCGAACCCCGTAGCAGGGCCGTTGCCCCCGCACCCCCACCTTGGGGGTTGCCACCCCCCCCGGACCCCCCCCTCCGTAGGGGATCTTATCTGAAAAACATTCAACAGAACTTGTTTTTTGAAATGCTGAGTTGACCATTCTTCGAGACAAACTATCTTGGGCTTCTCGGTCGATTTTATGGATTTTTGAATATCTATTTTGATGGATTCTTTATCGGTTTCTTTGGATTTTATTCATGTCTTCGTATGTGAATTTTTTTTATGATTGATTGTTTCTACAATCACTTCTATGATTTGTCACTTTAAAATATGAAGGTTTCAATACTAGTAGTAAATATCAAAACTCTTTCAACAAAATGATTTCAACTCTATTTTCAATAACAAAGCTCTTTTCTTAAACCATTTTCCAATCTACTAGTATATACAAACCTTTACCTCACTCGTATGAGAAATTGAATTAAACGGCTTAGTAAAACAAGTGGTATGAAACGCTTGCGTTTGCTTCGTCGGTTAACTCTTGGACTTGTTCGATTGAACCTTTTTGTGACAATTTTTTTAGTGAAGATCTACAGTTTGTTCGTAAATATTTGAGTTAAGCAAGTGATTATGGGACATGAAGCTAAACTTTTATATTTACTAGCTTAGTGTAATTGACACTTCTCGTTGATCATGATGATCATTCTTATGATTTAGACTAGCAATTGTGTGATGTCTCTTGTTTGCTTGGTTAGACTAGACACCACTTGTGTGATTTCATTCACACATACCTTTTTACCTTCTTGGTTAGTCTAGACACCACTTGTGTGATTTCACTCACACATACGTTTTTGTTTGCGATGTTAGACTAGACACCACTTGTGTGATTTCACTCACACATACCTTTTTGATTTTTGGTTAGTCTAGACCTCATCTGTGTGATTTCGAATCACACATATGGGGTAGCTCCCCATGGTCTTTGGACCGTCATGTGATAGGCCTCTTTCCCTTTTTCTGTGATTTCTGGATTTCTTGTGTTGATTTCTGCAATTTATGTCATTGACTTGTTATGAGTACAAGTTTAGGGTATGATGCCTCTTTGGATCTTTGAGAAGATTCTTGTGATATCGATTTATCTCTTATTGATTGATCTTCTTTTGATCATCATTTGCATACTTATAGTAGCATGTCAGTATGGATATTTTATGTTTATGCCATATCTTTTATTTTATACCATGTCATCTGATATTTATAGCTAGACTGATCCGTTTATTATTTTCTTAAATAATACTCGGGTCAGACCGAGATGTTACAAGTGCTTCTGCTTGACTTCTTCCCGGGGTTTGCTACTCTGACTTTTGGCTAACTATTTAGATTAGCAGTTTTTGTTGTATACACTTGAGATATAGACTCATAGTTGTATTCTTTTGTATAGCACGTGTTGCTATTCTTTTGTAATATTGTGGATCTTTTTGACCACTACTCTGATGTACACTTTCATGTGTTAGTTATATATAATCATATCTTCTTCCGCCTTTGTGATATGGAGGTCTGTGACTGATTTGTGTTATGCTTATTTCTATGTTTGTTTCCGAAGATTATTTATAGCCACCGTGTGATAAGCAATCACATGGATGGTCGCTCCTCTACAGCCTTATTCTCCGTGCTAGTTGACAGCACTACACCGTAGTGTTCTTGGCTAGCGTGGGTATAGAGGTGGGGCGTCACATCAGACATGTTCATGGAGAGCGTGATGAGTTGAAAATGAGGACGGGAAGTTTGGAGGGTACAGTGGGAAATTTGTCTTGGCAAATGGAGGTTCTGATCAACATGGTGGGAAACATCGAACAGGGAATTTGCGCACCGGTCAATTCTTCTGATGGAGGACGCGCCACATAATTCAATGCTCCTGAATTCGTTGCTTCGCAGTTCCAGAATTCGACCGATGTAGCGAACAATCAAAGATGTGAAATCCTCAACTCTGATTTAGACATAATAGCAAAAGGTATTTATTACAAGATTTCTATTTTTAGTTGCTTTCGAGTAGATATTTTGTTGGATAGATCTAAACGTATTTATTGCAACAGGTACTGTATGCCGAGATTCTACGTCGTCCAAAATCCATGGGAAATCTATACCACCCACACATGAAAAAGTGGTGTTGGACAACATACTGCTACCAGATGAGAGAACCAGCAAAATAAATCATCAATTTGCAGAGACCTTTGCTGAAGTTAGAGTGGGTGGGTATGTGTGCCATCCGAAGGGTCTTATTCAATTTCTTTAGACGTTAAAGCGGGTATATTTTTTTGTTTATGTTAATATTTTACTATGTATTGTTTTTTGAAACCTCATGAAATTTTAAGCATTAACATTTAGAGCCATGAAATTTTTGGTTATATAAACAATCAAACCTATACAAATTTGAGCACCGAAAAATTTAGACCGTTAACCCATTTGATTTTTAAGCATTTTGAATGCTATAAATTTTGAACTTTAAATTTAAAGTTTGATGTTTCAAATTGTTGAATTATTATGTTTAATATTATTGAATTTTGAAATTTTGATTTTGATTTTTGAAACTTTAAACTTTAAAAATTCAGTATTTCAAATGTATAATTATTGGCTTTACTATTGTTGAAATTAAAATTAAAAGCTATGAAATTTAAAATCCTATTAGAATAGCATCAAATTTGGGTTGTTATACTAAATTTTTTGGCATCAACTTTAGAAACTTAAACATGGTTCTCTATAATTTTTAATCCTTGCCTCGGTACTATTTGTATTTTCTTTAATGTATGTTAAACATGTTTTTTATCAGTCATTGGACTTGAAATTAATCCCCTCCATTTCAGTTATTGTTCACTTAGGATTCTGCATTTTACGAATAATGAGGTTAATTATGCTCCTTCTCGAAGTATCATTAACTCTAAATAGGAGCTTGGTTTAAATTTAAATTTCTATGTTGTTTTTATTATTTTGTATTTCATGCTAACCTAAGATAGAAATGTGAAGAAATAGTTTTCATTTTATCTTGGAGTTCTTCCCTTCGTCATGGAATCAAAAACATTTTGTCTTTCATGCCAACCTAAGCTGCAAATGTGAAGAAATAGTTTGCATTTTGTTTTAGAGGTCTTCCCTCCATTATTCATGACAAAAAATAGCATCTTCGTGCAAGGTATTTGATATTTTTAATTTTTTTGTCATCCGTATTGGATAATATTTCATTACACGGTTCACATGATACTTCGACATTTGACTTATAGGCATCCTTAAATTTAAGGTATATGACCATTTTGAATAAATGCAAGATGAAACAATTTACAATAGCCACAATAGTATTGCTTTACTTCTTTTCAAATGTTGATGAATTATCTAGAATTATAGCATATATGCATTCAATGTTACAGTATCATTAGAATATGTGAACAAAATTGTCAAACCAACAGTCCCTTATAAACCAGAAAATATGCATGCTTTGTTCATCTTTGATCTGTACGAAAAATGTAACAAAGGGTATCTGCAAAAAGTTTACCCTCATATAATCTTTTTAGTTATTGTAGAATATCTTGGGAGTCCTATCTGCAACAAGTTTACAATAATATACGCTTCATCTTTTAATAGAGAAGGGTTACCCTCATACGTGATCGACATTTTGATCATTCATTTTACATATTTAGAACTTTATGTCCACTGGCTATGTTTAATCATTTGGTCATCCATTGCTATATGATTTCAGTTCAGAAATTGTTTCGCTGTTTATAAACATAATGATCAATAAAATAAACACGTGATGCAGTTTTTCAAAATTTATGGATAAGATTGGTTTATTGAATTTTTGAGTAAGAATTATCTGACTACATGTACATTTACTAATTTAGTTGTTGCCTCATTTGTTTTATGTAAGTTGTTGTAACTCATTTTACATGGATTTCAATAGTCACATTACTTTAGTTTTCATCTACAACATGTCTCAATTCTGAATACCTTAATGTTCACATTCTGAATACCTTGCTTTTCTTTAGTGAAAGTTTTCGCTTCTAGGTCATTATTGTATAATAATTTGAATTTGAATTTGAATTTAATTAGTTTTCTTATAACGATAATCATTCTGTTTGTTATCATTTCCACATAGGATGTATTAATGCTAAATGACTCTTGAAGTCGTAGGATATGTGGCATCTCATTTTTGTTATTGCATGTAACGACATAGTTTATAGTTATGCTTCACATAGTTTATAGTTATGCTTATATTTTGCAGTGAAAAAGGGATGGACTTGGTCACTTGAAGCTCAGGCTCAGCTATGGAAACTTGAAAATTTCAATCTCCAAACTATTTGTATTAAGTTATTAATGTATTATTAAACTATGAATGTAATTAAATGATTTAAGAGACTGTCTAAAATCTAGAATTGTAAACTGTATGTATTAAGCTATTTGTATTAAGCTCAAGCTCAGACCGTATGCTGAAATATGGTAGAATTGTAAACTATCTAAACTATGAACTGTTGGATTAATGTTGCTAGAATTGTAAACTATCAAAACTATGCGTGAGATTTTTGTTGTGCTTAATGTGCCTATATGTGTTGAATATACGGTTAATCCCAAATCTAGAATTAGGTACGTAGGAGCAGGTCATTAGGTATGGCTTAAACGCCGTATCCAACCAACAAGTTAGACACGGCCATCAGCCGTATCTAAATGACCTACAAGACGCGGTTCGAGGTTCACTTAGGTACGGCCTTAGGCCATATCTAATTGTTCTATTAGCTACAGCTACAAGCCATATCTAATTCGACTATTAGATACGGCTTTTAGCCGTACCTAAATGGACACTTAGATACGGCTTTGAGCCGTATCTAATTAGACTATTAGATACGACTTTTAGCCATACCTAAATGGACAATTAGATACAGTTTTGAGCCGTATCAAAACTATAAGCTCGCCAAATTTTGATACGACTATAAGCCGTATCAAATCTTATTAGATACGGCTAAAAGCCATATCAAATTGTCATTTATGGTGTAGCGTGCATCCATTTCTTTACTTGACTCTATTTCCATTTTAACCCAAGAGAATATATATATATAACAAGGTATATGCATATTATTAGAATTATAGATCTAGAGATTTGGGGTTAAGGGGAATGTAAATTTGTATCTATAGAAAATTTTCTTTTGTCACAGTACTGATTTGCTTCTTCTCTTTTATTTTCTACCCTATATTTACATATATAATATTTTATAGTTATTGGAAATAAAGAAGAAGGGAAAGTGGCAGAGGTTCACTGCTTTGATTAGAAAATATATGAAGAGAAGTGAAGGGTTAGGCTTGTATTAATAGGCACTCGAATCAAACGTATCTGTTAGATTAAAATAATTAAATCTGGCCCATTAGCCAAGATTCAAATCCTAGTCGCTACATTAAGACTGACCGATCGTTCCCTGTAGGCAGTCGATTGGCCCAACGAGGGTCGATCGGTGGGGTTTGCATTTAATATAATTTATTTTCTTTTCGTTTTTTAATTATTTTCGCTTTGAAAACTTCAAACGCTAGTAACTTTTTCATTTGAGCTCTGGTTGTGAAAATCTAAATATGAAAGTTGTCTAGAAAGTTGCCATGAACGTAGTGGTGCATGTTTTGAGACCAAATTCCTTCATTTTCTCAAATTCCATTTTGGAACCTTATTAATTAGTTATTAATTATCATAGATTTTATGGGGTGTTACATTCTCTTCCCACTTAAAAGAATTTCATCCCTGAAATTCTCCAGGGGCTGAATCATGTAACATTGCACCCTACCAACCTAAGTTTTCCAACCAATTATATACACCCATTTTTTCAGCCAAACGTGTACAAGTGTACGGTATATCACAACATATAAGACATGCATGCAGAATGACTCTAAATCAATGCATCCTATATGAATGCATTCTTTTAAAAACATTTAAAAATATGATGCAAACAACATATATATATTGATAGTTCTATATGTATGCAAGTTTTCAAAATTCAAAAATCATTTTTTACATAAAAAATTCCACAATTCTGCGAGTAGAAGTATAGTTCAACCGCTTTTGCATCAAATCCCTACCATACAAAATGTAGCACAGTTTCTAACATCTAAACTTTTTGAAAATCTAGTTATTCTGAATCCATACTCATATGTCGGAAAAGGAATTTGGATGGAAAATTTTAAAATTCCACCCTTCTTTTGGATAATTATTCCGTTGTACCTTGGAACCTTCTCTTCCGTCCATAAATCTTTTCCAACTTTTCCAAGTATAATTTGCATTAGGAGATTTATTTTTGGATGTTATAACATAATTATCCTAAGTGAAAGTTTCGTTACACTATTAACAAGGCATGGAAATAGTGATTCCGAAGCTAAAACGACATTTTTCCTTGTTATTATCTATGTGCTATATACTGTCATCCTTGTCGGATAGTGAAATTCGCATTCACTAACACGTCGACCCACCCAACCTTAAGCATGTGGCACTAGAAAATTGAAAAAAATTTCATTTTCCATCAAAAATAGTTTCCCCTTTCCAATCAAAATTGCAAAATAGTTTGAAAATTCAAATTCTTAAAAGAATTTAAACACATTTTTATTCAAAAGCAGTTGACCAGAATTTTCAAATAACATTTGAACCTCGCTTCTAAAAAGCATTTAAACAAAAAATTCAGATGCATTTGAACACAACTTTTCAAAACATTTGCCTCTCCATTCTTATAACAAACCAGGCCACGTCTTAACATAACAGGGATTCAGTCTATGAGTTAATGTATATGATTGAAAATACATTATAAGTTAACCTTAAATTTGGGGAACCTTTTATTTATTCTAAAACAACAAACTATCTAAAAGCGTATTTATAAATTTCATCTTTAAGGCATAGGGATAGTGACCCGTGATTTCGCAATAACTTTTACCTATCCTTTGTTTGCTAAAATTTATTTTTAAATTCTAATGTTTTGGGATCTATGTATTCTTAAATTTCTAGTTGCTAACTTAGTTTCCTGATTTATTTTATAAAATTCCAAACTTGCTTACATTTATTGCTAGTTAAGTGTCCTTATGAGATTTCGTTATTTGCATTGTTTCCCAATATATTTATATAGTGGTCAAAGCTCATCTAAACCATCAACACAGTAATAAAATAGGAACATATCTCATATGATATCGTAACCTTTCCAATAATCTAAGGGAGATGGCTAAAGATTACACCAAAAACCCTAAAAGAAATTTTTTGTTGGAAGCTTTCATTCATCTTCAATTATTGTTAATGATGCAGTGGCCCTAAAAATCCTCACTAAATTAAGATTACTAAACCATTCAATTATAATCCATATGTCTTAAATTGCCTCCTTGGCTCCTAATAAATGAGATCCATCTATTACTTCAATTATCACACCCAACTAATGGATGAATTGTACATTCCCATACTACAGTGAGAAAGAAATATAAACTATGAGCATTTAGAATAATTGTTTAGAAAATTAGCTTGGTGGGATAATTTTCCTACCACCTATCTTGCCTTCTCCAACCTTAAGTCAACTAACGGCCTTCGCGTTGTTTGTCATCTTACTACTCTCTTCTCCAACCATACTACAATCTTCTCTCAATCACAATCCCTTGATAGTATTCTCAAATTTTGATATTTACTTTATTTATCCTTAATTTATCATGCGATTATATCCAAGAAGTCGCAAAATTGTACTTTAATACCATTCCTTCTTCTTATAAGGATTCTTCTTGTGGCTTCCACACATCTCTAACAAAATATTCCTAGTTTTCCTTATATTCAACAGGGATTCCTTGTTGCAACCTTAGGAGAAATTATAGCTATCTTATTCACGATTAAACCTTTATCCCATCTTATCTAGAGAGCCATTCCTATCTACTTCATATCAAAAATTGTTTTGGCTCTTCACCACTCTTTATAAAAAAAACTTCACAATCATTAAGTACATAATCTAAAACTTTTATCTTCTAAAATATAAACCTAGAAAAATGCTTGATTTTCAAAAGGAACCATGAAAAATTTCCCCGTTCAAAACTTTTTACAACAAAAATTTTCTTCTTTTAAAGATGGGATTTTTAAGCCCAAAACATCTATCACATTTAAACCCAATTATCATACCAGACCATTTTTTTCAGAAACATCTTGTATAACTTTAAATAACAAAAAATGGAGTAGACGAGGAAAACTACCATTCTATTATTTTCTTACTATTCACGCTATTTCGCTTCCATCTTTGACGAAGATTATAATCGCATATGAAGGGGACTTCTAAAAGGTACATGTAATTGCAACATCTACTAAGCACTTATCTAAAATATATGTGCAATTGCTACATATCTATGGAATTAGTCGATTCTTCATATTATATATCTATTGCTTCTCTCCTATATTACTTCTAAGTAGACTATAAGTCATATTTTATATAACTTCCTAGTGCTATTTCTATCTAAATTTCTAATACTACTATTAAAATTTCTCTTACTATATTGTCCTTAAGTGGCTTTCGCTTCTCTAGTAATATATTCCACATATCTTAGTTATCACACATTCTTCCCTTCTATTCTGTTTACCCCCATTTTAATCAAGTACCATTTCTGTTTATCCACCCTTTAGAAAGCATTTTAAAATGAAACTTCCAAATTTGAAAAATAGGAAAAATCATCAAGCCAAACCTCCACTCTATTTTTTGTTCATTTCAAAAATGAAAAATCCTTTTCCCAAAAAGTTTTAAATCAGAAACTTTTGATCCAATTAATTTTAAACTAAGACTTTCAAATTTTACTTACTTTTCAAAACAACAACTTCTGAACAAACACTTTGTAAAACCATTTGAAACATTTCAGGGAACTTCCAAAAAATCTTTTTATCAAATTCTCTCACATGGGATTGGATGTAGAAATGGACTTTAATCATCCTTTCTTTTGGATTTCCTTGTTCCTACTCCTTTTGAACTCTTCTTCATCAAAAATTTGGCTATCTTCTGGCGGTGATTAACGTTCACCATCTTGTGGGAACTATAACATCATGCCACGAAACATACCTAAATTCCAACCCAGAATGGCCCATCGAAACTTAGATCTATTCCAAGGATGGCTGTTAGTTGGTATAAAGAACAATACATAGCTATTTGTCAACACATTCAGAACTCACAGCGGAAGGATAAAATTTAATAACAAAAATAGTACCAATTTTATTTAAGATTCAAATGTCATAGAAATCCATAACATTATATCAATTACAACAGTCACATATCCTTTGTAATGACCCATAAATATTAACGGTTTTAATAACATAATTAACTGAACTTTTGTGAAATTTTAAATAATTGAATTTGAAAATAAAAATTTGATATTTGAAATACGTCTATTAAGACATAGCAAATGGTAAATTTTTATCATATAATATGGAAGTTTATTTTGTTGTGTAATTCTATTTAAATTTAAATCAGTTAATATTTGATGACAATAAAAGAATTTTCAAACCTGAATATTTTTATATAATAAAAATGTTTATCATCTTCTAAGTGAGATGTCATATTTCATTTCTCCAAATTTGGACTGTTAGTGCTCCATTTATCTTATTTTCAGCGTTTTAGCGGCATTTTTGGTACCGAATATCGACTTTTGATTGGGTAGTCATATCACTGATGTCTATGTACAGTTTTGATCATCTAGTCATGTAGATCTCCAGAGTATATTCGTTTATATATTTTGGAGTTCGGTACATGGTGAAATCGATAAAAGGATTAGCCGTAACGGTAACCAATTTCAACTTTTTGGGTCGTTTGTCCCCGAGACAACCAAGAGCCAGCTGTTTATATTCGCTGAATTCAATGGCTGACTAATACTATTCCACCAACTCACTTTATATTTATAATTCATCCTTTCCTTTGCCATTCCTCCTTTTCTCTTCCAATTTCGTTCTGCCATTCAAACAAAATAAAAAAAATCATATATTTATATATGAAGGAATTCACCTATAACTTTCCTGAGAAACAATTTTGTATATTAAATCTTTGAAGCTCGTGCTCGCCACCCTTACACTATTTATCATTGTCGTTTATGATATTGCCTCTACCCATCTCCCACTTCATCAGCCAAGATCGCAGCACCCATCCAATTGCCAAGCCTACCACCATGCGACATGTCCGCCTCTACAACAGCAGACCTCACTTCTACCAAGCGTTCAACCCCAAGCCGAGCAAAATTTTCCCATGCAGCACTCTCCCTCGGCCGAGATCATCATCCCAACCACCTCGCCAAATCACCTTCCCCCTTGGCCAGCATGCACGCATCCAAACCTCCTTGTGCCTACTCCCATGCAGGCCACCTTTCCAACCCGTGCCCCAGCGACCTCTCCACCTTCAACTTGCCAAGCCACCACTTTGTTCTTTTATAGGTATATTTATAATTTATTTACTACTGTATATAAGTATACAAGTTATGAGTAAAAGAAGTTATATATCTTTGATAGTGCATATACACACACACGTATACAGGATATGTGTGTTAGTTTATATGTAAAATAAAGTAAGTCAGATCATACGTTGGTTTTATATATATATATATATATATATATAGTTGTAGTGAAGTATAAGTTTATTTACATATGTAAGTTATATGGTTGTTTGATTTGCTATATATATGTAAGTTATATGTTGCATAAGTGTGTGTATATATATATACACAGTCGTTTACAAGGTATAAGGCTATGTTTGTCTTCATATAGTAATAAGATTTGTCATATTGGTATATAATTTTATATAAGTTAATTATATTAGCTTGTAGACTTTAAAGGACAAAATTTAAAGAGCATAATATTATGTGTTAGTATTTTTTTTATTGATGTTTTGAGAAAACTATATACATAAGATGTCTGTTATATATGATCAGTGAGTATACTTACATATATATATATATATTAAATATGTTATAGTTTTATTGTATGTTAGTGTAAATGTTAGTTTATATAAAAATCTTAAAATAGGTTGTACAAAATCTGTTTGATTTTATAAATGAAGTTATGTAAGTATAATATTTTCAGTATGAGTATAGTATGTTAAAAGTATTTATTGAATGCATGTTAAAAAAAGATTTTGAAATAACTTTATATATATACACATTTTGTTCAACGCATATTTCGAAAGAATTTTTGAAAGGAAACATTGATTTTTAAATTTTAGTATATAAAGATTTTTATTTTAAGTATATGTTTTGAATAGTACATAACTTGTTTCAAGATATGTACATAATATTTTGAAATATTCACTTACATTTGGTTAATATCTTTAAATAGAATTTTGCGTAATAGAGTTAATATATATATATATATATATATATATATATATTATGTTTTGTAGCTTATATATAAGCTTATTTATGTATTAAGTATTGATTTAGAGAAATGATGTAGAGTTTGATTTTGTTAATGTTTGATTTTTCCAAATATACTGTAAAGGTTTATTTTGATTAATATGTTTGTAAGTTAAATATTTATTTTGAAATATATTATAAAGATTTAATTTTATCTTATTTTAATATGAGTTAATATCAGACTTTAAATTATATATATTTGTTCTCACCAATTCCTATTTATCAGCTCTATCCGTCGCATTCGTGCTAATCTTGGTTTGCTTTGGAATTCGCGCTTGGATTCATAACTCATCTCATTCTCGCTCATCTCTAGCCTCGAAAGGTGAGCAATCACCTATGATTAACATTCTTATATTTAGTAAATTTGATTTCACTTGAAACGACAATTGAAATATGTTAGTGCTAGTTACTTAATTGCTATATATGATATGCTATCATCTATAATTGTTTACCAGTGAGATATGATACCATATCCGGTTATTTTTTTTTAGTTTATCATTGATGATATATGCATGTTGTTGGTATGTTATATTATTATCATAAATGTTCTCAAGTTCCTGTTAATTTAGAATTCCCTATGGGTTGAAATGATACATACCCGAATGATCTTGTAGAGTAGGGGAAAATTGTTATGAGTTGAAATGATAGTCCCAAGCGATTTTCATTAATTTTGAATTTTTGGGATCACGGGTTGAAATGACATATACCTGTAAATGATTAAATCGCAGATTGAAATGATAAATATTCGTATCACTTGACCATAGGATATAAAATTATATACGGACACCGTTGGTCTATATTTTGAAAAATGTTTTCCAAAGTTTGAAAGGAAATATGTGTGTTTTAATAAATATTGTTTATATATATATATTTATGAATGTAATTTCTATATATATATATATATGTACGTATGTATAAAATTTAGATTTTAAATTGATATGTTTTGGAAATTTTATTTTATAAGTTAGTTTTGAAAATATGATTTTTTTTAAGATTTTCTTATAATTTTAATATTTTAAAATATATAAAATAGATTTATTACAAAATAAATTTAATAATAATATTAAATTTAATAAAATATGTTAAAATAATTATTTAAATGTATATTTAAAAATATAGATTTTTTATAACTTTAATGAAAAAGGTTGGGAAGATAAATTAATGTTGACTAGGAATTTAAATTGGGTAGAAATTGAATTTAGTTAAGAATTTGTTTGAACTGATTGGTTTTGAGATTTTGGGAAAAACAAGATTATAACGTGATCTGATAAAAAGTGATTAAAGGAATATTCTCAACTTTAAATAAAATTGAGATTTGATATTTAATATTGATTTAAATTTATAAATTGGGATCCAAACAAATTGTTATTAAAATGATTAAGTGAATATATAAACTTGAATCTTTGAACTTTAAATTTAAAATGGTTAAACTAGGATTGATTTAGATTGAATTTTGTAATTTATAATGATTTGATTCGATTTGTGAAATTTAGAGGAAACTAATTTTACTATATAAAGTATTTTAATATATAAATTATTTTAATATATAAACTATTTTAATTTATAACTATTTATTTTATATACTATTTTCAATACCTAAACTGTTTAAGTCGTTAGTGTTATGATTTCTAAACTGTTTAAGTCGTTAGTGTTATGATTTCAAAACTGTTACGATTACAGAAGTGTTATGATTTCAGGAAGTGCTATGATTTCGAAAGTGTTATAAACTTGAAAGTGTTACGATTCTGGAAATGAATATTTTTAAAATGAATTATGATATCAAATTTATCTATTTTTGAATTGAATATGATATTTTTGATATAAAGTATGGACTACTTGAAATGAAATGACCACGGTGTGAAATAAGCATTTGGTTCTTAAAGCGACCAGGATCAAATATTGTTATACTCTCTGCCAATACCGAAAACCACTTTAACAACTGTGTACATGGTGGAGATTCCAAAATGAAGTAGGATGGTTTGATGACGATTCTATATGGTATTTTCGTAGCCTTGACACCCGTTAGTCAGCTTAACGTGGTTAAAACAGGAGCCATGGCAGGCCAAGTGAGGTCATTCCTCCGATTGGGCACATTCCTTCGATACCATTCTATTGCTTTTGTGATTTGACTGGGTGCACCTTTGATTTGGGAGCGTGTCACGAGATGGGTGGTAGTAGCTGCTATGCGTTACCACCAGTCCGGATCCGTAAACGGTATATCTACCCTGGCATTGCCTCGAGTGCCTTGTCGCATGCCCTATCACACCTTCTATGAGTTTGTTTTGTACCGTACCTATGTGATGCCCTTTGGGTAAACATCCAGTTTACGGAGGAGTGCACGACATTGTATAGACTACGGAAATACATAAAATGTGTTAAGGGGGATAGGGGTAACGCATTAACGCTATTTTAAGTGATCTATTTTACTATAGGCGTTATTATAATAGCGTATATTACTACATAGTAAATAGTTCCACGGATCATTAGAGGCTAGAAATCCCAAACATCCTTTAAATTACTTGTATTTCAGGTGACATTTCACTTGAGTTGAATTAATTAATATAAGAATGTTAATCCCGACTAGAGTGTTTTATGTTTTGCTTTATGCTCGTGTCAGACTGAGTGTCATAACTTTTGAGACTCACCTTTGGAGCTTTGCTTGAAGATCCATCTATATCTGTTCAGCTTTCAGCTATCCAGTGGTTTTATTCAAACTTGTCATCTGTTTGTGTTCGAGACTATGTTGTATTTGAGATATTCTGTTGAATTTTGTTTCTAACTCTGCTTCTTATACAGTAGCTTCATGAACTACTATTTATCCTTTCCGCTGCTTATTATTGTGATACTCTGTGTCTATGATCTATAGTTGATTTATTTACAGTATATGCTGTGTTTTTTCAAATATAAAATTAACAATATATTGTTTTGAGTAATTCAAGTCCGACATGTGCAGATGTGAATAGTTCGAAATACCGGGTCGTTACATGTGGTATCAGAGCGATGTTTAGGCAAAACTTAGCATATAGAGTAAATTTAGTTACATAATCACCTTTGTTCGAGCATGAATTTCTTCCTCTTTGATTTGGATTTCTTTCAAACTTTGGAACCATACCTTATCCTGAAATCCATTCTTGTTCTTTCCTCTTTGTGTTCTTCTTGATTCCGGAGCACCATAAAGCTCCACTTCGGTTGATCTCTATAATGAATCGGTGGTCCTGCCAATCTTAGAATGACTTGTGAAGGGGTGAAACTCCTTTACAACAAGCATCGATTCATTGGAGATTTCTAGGTCCTTGGTTTAGATGCTATTATTTCTTACAAAGCCCGAACCGTCTCTAGTAGACAATCAGGGTAATTCCCTTGAAATCTTGACTCCACTCCACTAATCAGAGATTATCCTAATATTTTTGAAGTCACTTCTTCCCTTCTCAAGCGGGAACTTGAATTTCAGCATCGGTCTTACTCTTGGAATCTCGGTTGACCCTGTTAAGGCCACTCGTGATTAATATTAGTCTATCCATCCCTTCTCTTTTTGTAATATAATTATCTCATTTTCCTTTCAAGCCTATCTTCATTGTTAGAATTCTCTTTGACTAGGGTCTTTCTAAATTTGAACCTTTATCCTTGTTTTAAAATTCTTTCTAGAATCATCGAGTGAAGGAGTCTATTTGTAATTAATATTAAAATATTTTATAGTATGTTGTTTGAGTTGTAAAGTTTGAATTTTGGGTTTCGATCGATTCGTCTGGATAACGCTATCGATAGGAATTCCAAAACACTTGAACAGAGCAAACTGACACAATACTGTTTCCAAAACTTGCAAATTTTGTATATGATAATACTTTATATATATATATATATATATATAAGTACAATTTTTCAAAAATTAAATAGTTAAATAAATCGGTTGTTAGAAATGATAATATTTGATTTTCATACATAGTTTTGTAAACCATTGACCATTGCCACATAATATAAATAAATGAAATTATAAAACTGGTTTATAAATTGATTTAGAATTTGAAATGAATTTAAATTAAGAATTTGACAATTCAATTTCCGGTATTTTTAGAAAATTTGGTCTAAAATTTTAAAGTATATTGTTTAAAAGTATTATCGAATAGAAATCGTTTCCAAAGAATTTTAAAACTTTTAAATCAGTACTCTTCTCCATTCTCATTGGGAAATTATTTCGGTGATGACTACAGCATCATCGACATAAATTTTCGAATTTAAAGGTGAAGAGACCTGTTAGTAGCTTTGCCACACTTTTGAGCAGGAAATTTTTTATTTGATTTAAGTTTGTTGAATATAATTTAATGTAAAACACACACACACACAAATATATATATATATATATATATATATATATATATATATGTTTTATATTTATTTCAAAATGGTGGGAAGTGAAACCGAAAATTTAAATCACAAACTCTGTGTTATGTTAGGGTTTTCAATTATTGAAATAAATCAAAATTTTGAAATATTTGGAGTTTAAGATTTAAATTTGAATTTAAAATAACTGGGAATAGTTGAAATGAGATAAAATTTACTTGTATAATAATCAATTACATTCTAATATATATATATATATATATATATATATATATAACTTACCTAAAATATTCAAAAAAGTTAAAAATGTTAATGTGTATATGAAATTTGAGTTATATAAGAGTAATTTAAGTAATAAAAGTGTTCAAACTGAATTTTCTCAATTAAAATATTGAAAAAAGGGTAAATTTGTATAGTGTTTAATTATAACTTAGAAACATTAATATATCTTACCTTGAAAAGTTTAAATGTCAATGAGAATAAGTAATTGAATAATATACAACACGAAGTAGGTAAAAATATGTCAAAAAATGATATGTTGTTAAGAGAATTAATAAATAATAGTAATAAATTGAATAATAAAAAGAGAATAAATTGTTGAATAATATAAGATTATACTAAATGTTTATACACATAATATATTTTGCAAAATATATATTAAACGAAAGGTATTAAATAAATAAATAAAGAGGAATGATAGTTAAGCAAATAAATAGGAACTGAAGAATAGTTGAAATTGAATTTCAAGTGGAATTAACTTAAGCAAGATTAAATGGATTAAATAAACAAGTTAAATAAAACAAATTTTGTTTGAAAGGAAATTTCTGTAATAAATAAATTGAAATCAAATCTGTTGATTTAAATAGATTAAATTGAATCAATAAAATATGAATACAATGAATAGTTATAGATTGAATAAGTGAATTTAACCCAATTTTATTGTATATTGATCAAATTAAAATAAATGAATTTATATGGTTTTAAAAATTATTATTTATCTGGTTTTACTTTTTTCAATCTATCTTTTCTTTTCTGACTGTTCTTATTCTCTTACCTCCTTTCTTTTCGGGGATGAAAAGTTTTGAGTAGGGGAGAGTGCAATGACCTTTAAATTTTAACGGTTTTAATAACATAATTAACTAATTTTTTTTTAAAATTTTAAATAATTGAATTTGGAAATAAAAAATTGTAACAACCCGTAGATTTAACCGGTTTTAATAACGTATTAATTGAAATTTTGTGGGAAAATATAAACGATAAAATTTTGAAATATAAATTTGATATTTGGAATGCGTCTAGTTAAACATGACAACTGGTAAATTTTCGTCCGAAAATATAAAAGTTTATTTCGTGCATAAAATTACTTCAATTTAATCAGTTAAAAAGCGATGAAAATAAAACATTTTCGAAACCTAAATATTTTTAGATAGAAAAATTCTAAAACATCTTCTGAGCAAGATGTCAGCTGGTCGTTTTTCCAAATTCGGACATTTTTGGCTTCGTCGATCTTATTTTCCTGCGTTTTTCATGCATTTTCCGCTAGTATAAAAATTCGAATTTTTATAATTCAATCGTATCACTGATATCCATATACCATTTTGATCGTCTCGTCGTGCTGATCTCAACGGTATATTCAATTCTGTGTTTTGGAGTCCAGTACGCCGTGGAAACTGCGAAACGGTCATCCGTATCGGTACCATTTTAAACGGTTGAAATTCTTTTGCCTGTTGCTTAACCACCGTGTAAATTTAAATGGTCATTTGCATTTAATTTCTTGAATTCAACATATAACTTTTACTATTCAATCAAGGGAACCGTTGCTCTGTCCTCTCACTTCATTTTTAATACTTACGTTTCCAATGCAAAGCAGAGAATTATGTTCTCCTGTTGAACATATAACTTTTACTATCCAATACTTATGTTTTCCTCATCCCCCTCACCAACGCACATGCCTGGATACCGCCACCCTTTTAGAAAAAAAAAGAATGAATAAAGCATGCGGTTCCTTTCCCCTCACGGCATCCTCCACGCGTTCCAGCTCCTCAACCGGCCTCCGCCTTCAACAACCGACCACTGCCACCGTCTTCCGATCCATCTCCACCGCCTCGCAATGGCCACACCCCACCCATCTCGCCACAACCGAGAACACAGCCACCTTTCCTTGACCCACTGTCAGCACGCCCCAGCCAAGCCTACCTTTTCCCCTCTGCCGAGACCTTCGCCTTACCTCTTCGGCCTTCCTCCAGCGATCGCCACTGGCGCAACCATCTCCCTCTTCACCGCGTGGCCCGCACCACTTCCTCCACGCCTGAACTACAGCATGGTCCGGCCGAGCCTCACCACCCTCCATTCCTCTCTCTAGTGTGCCACCACATCACCACCCTGGAGCTGCGCCTCCGCCCACTCACGAGCCTTCCTCCCTCTTTCATTCTTTTCCCAAATGCCAGACAATGCAGCGACCAACGTAGCCTGACGCCGCAGTTTTCACGCACGCCTTCACTAGTTCACATGCATCTCCTCCACAGCCCGTTTTTCTTCCCCTCTCTGTCATTCGCCTGTAAGCATTGATAAGTTGTTTAAATAATGGTTGGTATGTACAGTGTTTGAATTAATGATATCTATTGTTTAAATATAATTACAAAAGAATGTTTATATGAATCTGATATCTAAAATATGTGTACCTTGATTTATATTTTCATTTGTATACTATTATCTAAATTTTATCAACCCAGATAGTATGTTTTGATAATATACTCAAATATATACTTGTTCAAAGTATGTTTTGATAAAGTGAGAGTACAGACTTTGTTTTTATGGGTTTAGAAACTTGATATATTGTGCCTATGAGTTTTATAAATATGGATTCTTAAAAGTCGATATATACGTAAAGCTATAAGTTGTTTAAGATGGAAAAGTACATTAGCCGATGAATTAGATCTGTTAGGAATGTATGCTTACTAATTTGCTACTACATTGCACGGGTTATATATTTGGCAGTATTGTATTATATATTTGTGTTTATAACATTAGTTATAAAGAATTCATATATATTGTTTTACTTGCAACTTTATGTGTCGAAGTTATGCTATACATAAATTATGATTACAGTATTTTATTTTTGTACATTGTATATATATAATTTATAATATAACCTACATGATTTTGAAGTACCTATGAATATATGGATATATATTTTATGGTACGCATGTTATTAATGCTACAATATGGTTTTATGGAGCAAGGCACATACGAAGCGATATATTTTGATACATTATATTTGTAGGCTGTTGGAATATATTCTTATGTATAAGTCTAGTAAGCCATTTGCATAATATATATTTTGTCAGTTATTTTATAAGTTAGGTATATGGAATTTGAATATTGTTAGTTATATATATATATATATATATATATTAGTTTGAGTACTGTACTATTTTATGTAAGGCGTCAGCTGTACTATTTTACATTATATGTTAAAGTGTGCTTGAGTTTGGGTTTCCAACTTTATACGCATAGTGTATATATAGTAGCTTACATATGAAGCTTGTTCCTTATATGGACGGAAGTTTATATAAGACTTTATATATTATATTTTAATATAAGTTTAGTAAAAATACATAAATAAATAAATAAATAAAAACGTGATAATGTAGATTTATATATAAAGGTGTTTATAAGAGTGTAAGTTATTTGTAAATTATAATCAATTGTTTGTATTGATTTTGATTGGGTTTTTCTATAGAAATATTTAAGAACCTAAAATTTTATTTTTAGTTTTAGAAAATAGATGTAGGGTTATGACCTTCATTTTGTTTTAGTTATATCAGGATGATCCTAATTTGTTTCCTCCATTTCTTATCTATCAGCTTGTCCGTCGAATTCGTGCCGATTTTGTTTGCTTGGATTCGCAATTCAAATTCAGTATTCGTATCAGTGTGCGTATCCGTGTCATTTTCTCGTTAATCATCTAGCCTCGAAAGGTGAGCAATCACTCACGATTAATATTCTTTTATTTATTAAATTTGATTCCAATTGAAACGACAATTGAAATATGTTGTTGTTAGTTGTTTAAACTGTTATAATTGCTATTACCTGAATCTGTTCACCTATGACATCTGACACCATTATCTGTTAATTGTTATGCGATGTTAATACAGTTTGATTGATAATTGATTGATTGTCTATTGTTTATATTGGATGTTAACTTGAAATGTATAAGTGATAAATATTATGCGATTGAATTTGACGTAGGATAGTTTAAAAATGTGAATCGACATATGTGTTGAATTTGATTAGTTAATTTAAATAATATGACCCCTTTTAATTGTTAAGTTAATTGACACATAGAATTTGATAAATTATACTTTGAACTTTGAACATATATTGGATTAAGTGTCGTAGTATTAAATTTGAAATTGAACGACGAGTGAAATAACCGTAATGTAATAATCTTTAATCTACATGAAATGATAGTGTAGATTCTAGAGATAATTATATTAATTCGCACAAACAACAACGTGAATTAATACGATTATTTCGGGATTATTTGAATTGATTATTGAATTGTGTTTGTTATTGTCATTGCTTGTTTATTTACTTTGACACCATCCCTGTTATCACACTGCAAGTTCCCTTTGTTATGTTTAATTCTTGAATTGAAATTGGAATCGGGTTGAAATGATATATACCCAAATGAACTTGACTTAGAATAAAGAATTAAATAAAATCTGATTGGTCAATAAATTGATTTAAAAATAAAATAATGATTTTTTTTCGAGCAAAGAATAAGTTTTGAAATGAAGCTGGAATTTGAATTTTTGAAAGAAAATGTAAAGATTGAAATCTGAAACAAATATTAACGTAGTAATTGATGAAAGAACGTTGTTTGAGATTTAATTATTTAATAATTAAATTTGGAATTATTAATAAATAATTTGGAATTAGTAATAATTGAGTTTGAAATTATAATTGAGTTCGAAATTATTAAGTTGAATTTATAATTAAGTTGAATGATTTGATAATTAAGTTTGAATTCATAATTAAGTGGAAATGATTTAATAATTAAGATGAATTGATAATCAAGTTTGTAATTATTAAGTTTTGAAATTATTAATAATTAAGATTGAAATTATTAAATAATTGAATAAGATTGAATTATTTGATAATTGAATAAAAATTGAATTCTTCGATAAGAGAAATTGAACTTTTGATTAAGTGAATTTGAACTTCGTTAATAAATGAAATCGAGTTTCTTTATTTATCAAAGTTTTGGAAAAATAATTTAAGTAAGCTAATAAGTGAAATTGAAACTTCTCGATTATGTGAAATTTAGTTCTTTACTAATTAAGTTTGACATTTGAACGAAGTCAACAAATAAGTGAAAATTTAATTTCTTTAACAAGAAATAAAAGGTGATTTATTGAAATGAATGGGATTTATTGAAATTAACGTAAGACTTGTAATTCAAAGAATTGATTGTCGAATTTAATTTATTTCAATTTGATGTTTTGATATAACAAAATTGAACGTAAGTAATTGATTTAAATGAATTGGAATTTAAAAAGAAGTTGTTTTGAATGACAAATTTACCTAATGAATATTGAATGAAATCGATAAATGAATTAAACTGATTTGAATGAAAATTTAAACCATTTTAAATGTTTTTGGAATGAAACTTATATACGAACTTGAATCAATATTTTAATTGTTTAAATAAAGGTTGAAATCGAATTATAAGATTTTGAATGGTAATTGGAAGTTTGGAACGTAAATTTTGGAAATTGATTTAGAAAGACAAACGAAATGTTGATTTACGAATTGAAATTGAAATTGAATTTGATTGGTTTTGAAATATATTAAACGACCAATCGGTGTAATAATCACGAAAGTTATTAAAGAAACCGGAATCGATTATGGATATACTCTCTATCTAAACCGAAAACCACTTTAATAACTATACGCGGAGTGATGATCCAGAATAAAGTGGTTGGAATGATGTGCGCGATGACTGAAGAAAGAGAACGATAATGGATAGCCTTGACACTTGTGTCAAATTGGAAATGACTAAAACAGGAGCCGTGCCGGGCCAAATGGGGTTAGCCACCTCGAGCGAACACACCTCCGCGTAACTACTACTCATTACTTGTGATTGATTGGTGCACCTTCAGAATTTCAGGAGTGTTGTTTCGCGGTGTTGCGATCGCTGCGGCGATGCGTTCTCACCAGTCCGGATCAGGCAAACGGTAGTTTCACTACCTTGGGTATTGCCTCATGTGCCTTGTCATACTTGTATCCCTATATACGCGACCACTACGAATTTGTTTTGTGTTATACCTATGGAGTACTCCCTGATATCCCACTAGTTTACGGTGGAGTTTACAGTGCTGTATAGACTATGACATTTATAAAAAAATATGTTAAGGGGGATAATGGTAACGCCTTAACACTATTTTGATACTTTATATTACCGATAGACATTATCTATTTAGCGTACACTACTACATAGTAGATAATGTAACGGATCCTTAGAGGATGGTGATTCCAACATCCTTTGAGTTACTTGTATTTCGATTTCTATTTCACTTGAGTTGGATTTATTGATATAAGAATATTAATCCTGACTCGAGTGTTTTGTGTTTTGCTTTACGCTCGGGTCAGACTGAGTGTACCAGTATTCGAGGCTCACCTTTGGAGTTGGAGCTTTGCTTGAAGATCCAGCCATCTATTCTGCTTTCAGTATTCGATGATTCCTGTGATGTATTCTGATTTGTACTTAATGTATCGTATTTCTCTTTTGTTGTAAACTCTGATGTATCTTATATATTTATATAGTAGTTTCGTGAACTACTATCTCTTTTACTTCCGTTGCATATTATTACTCTGTGTCTGTGATTCTGTGATTATTTATATACTGTATATCTGTGTTTTGCCCAATTTAAATTTAACAATTCGGTATTTTGAATTATTCAAGTCCGACATGTGCGGATGCGAATAGTCCAAAATAGCGGGTCGTTACAGTTGGTATCAGAGCTTTTGGTAGCTCTAGGCAAAACTTAACATATATGGTAAATGTATTTACAGAATCACTCCCACTCGAGTTTCAATCTCATCCTATTGTCTCAATTCCTTTGAATTTTGGAACGTTCCCTGCGGTTTCAAAATTCATTCATGTCCCTCACTATTTGCTTTCTTTCAATTTTGGAGCATCCCATAACTCCACTTCGAATGACCCTTATAATGAATTGGCGGTCTCGCCAAACTTCGAATAATTTATAAAAGGGTGAAACTCATTACAATAGACATTGATTTACCGAAGATTTCTGTATCCTCGGTTTACGATGCTATCTATCTCCTGCTATACCTGAATTCTATCTCTTGAGATCGAATGTTGATTTACCTCGGAATTCAGCATCAATCTTATTCTTGAAGTCACGATCGATCCGTTTAAGGTTGCCCATGAATTAAATAAGCTAATTTATTTTCCGATTCTTTTAATTGAATTATCTTATCTTCTGTTTCGAACTTATTATCGAATCAAAAATTTTCTTTGATTTGATTTCCATCAAATTTAAATCTACTTATTTTGAAATCCATTCTTGTATCGTCGAGCGAGGAAGCGTATTTGTAAATTTTCATTAAAAATGTTATATATATTATGTTATTCGAGTTGTTGATGTTGATTTGGATTTTCGATCGATTCGTTTGATCAACGCTATCGATAGGATTTCCAAAACACATTAACAGAGCGAACTGACACAAATATTGTTTTCAAATTTTGGTAATAAAATAAATTTTGAATGATTATATTATAATAAGTAAAAAAAAAATTCTGAAATTAAACTGTTATTGCACCTGTTGTCCAAAACAATAATATTTGATTTTCATTTATTTTTTTATAAATCATCGACTATTTCATAAAATAAACAAATGAATTTATGAAATTTGGTTTGGAATTTGAAATGTATTTAAATTAGAATTTGAGAATTTAATTTCTGGTGATTTCAAACTTTGATTTGAAAGTTTTAAAGTGTATAGTTTTAAAATATTTTCAAATTTAAATCATCTCAAATAGTCAAAATGTTTAAATCGGTGCTCTTCTCTTTTGTCACTGGAAAATAATTTCGATGATGACGGTCGCACCATCGACAATCATTTTCGAGTTTCAAAGTGGAAAGACCAATTCGTAGCTTTGCTACAGTTTTGTTTTGGAAATTAAATCGATTTAAATTTCTTAAAAAGATGATTTGATTTATATTGTTATATTATTTTAAATTTAATTTGATTTGATATATATAATATATACATAATTATCTCTAAAATGGTTTGAAATTAATCGAAAATTAAACCTTAAAATTTGATTTAAGGATGATTTTCAATCATAAATGAAGCTAATTTTTTTTATTCATTAATACTTGACTTGAAACAACTGAATTATAAAAT
This sequence comes from Allium cepa, assembly GCA_030765085.1. Lineage (NCBI taxonomy): Eukaryota > Viridiplantae > Streptophyta > Magnoliopsida > Asparagales > Amaryllidaceae > Allium > Allium cepa. The sequence goes on from CM060941.1 coordinate 622,075,015, forward strand.
TTTATTTGGATAATACTCAACTGCATTATATATTACTTACCTAAATTTTCGAAAGTTAACTATGTAATTAAATATTATACAATATAAAATGATATCAAAGGGAATTTTAAATAAATTTGAGTAGTTATAATAAGGTAAATATACTTAATATATATGTGATAAGATATATTAAGCAGAATAAATTTAATTATAATTTGGAATAAAGAAGAATTAAATTTGTCGAATAAAATATGATTATAATAATGGACTATTCAATTTGTGATTTTAGAAATTGTAAATTTAAGAAAATTGGATAATATATAATATAAATTGTCTTTATAAATAGAAATGTGAGTGCGTATAATAAATGTTATTCACTTAAATTTTAATTATAAAATGTTTATGAAGATTAATAGAATAATAAGTTAAATAAATAATCGGTATGATTAATAGTAGAAAAATTTGATTTGAAAGTAAATAAATTGAATTAAATCAACTTAAAAGAGTATCTTGAATTAATTTTGAATTTCATTTGAAAGGAACCTTTTGTACTTAACATTAATAAACGTGAAATCAAAACAATTTAATGAGATCTTGAATTTTAAAACAAATTGTTGAATATAAATTTATGTAAACTGAAATTTATATGGTTTAAATTAATTTTTTATAATGTAATTCAAGTCTACTTCTTCTGGTTGTTTCTATTCTCTTACCTCCTTCCTTTTCGGGGACGAAAAGTTTTGAGTGGGGGAGAGTGTAACAACCCGTAGATTTAACCGGTTTTAATAACGTATTAATTGAAATTTTGTGGGAAAATATAAACGATAAAATTTTGAAATATAAATTTGATATTTGGAATGCGTCTAGTTAAACATAACAACTGGTAAATTTTCGTTCGAAAATATAAAAGTTTATTTCGTGCGTAAAATTACTTCAATTTAATCAGTTAAAAAGCGATGAAAATAAAACATTTTCGAAACCTAAATATTTTTAGATAAAAAAATTCTAAAACATTTTCTGAGTAAGATGTCAGTTGGTCGTTTTTCCAAATTCGGACATCTTTGGCTTCGTCGATCTTATTTTCCTGCGTTTTTCATGCATTTTCCGCTAGTATAAAAATTCGAATTTTTACAATTCAATCATATCACTGATATCCATATACCGTTTTGATCATCTCGTCGTGCTGATCTCAACGGTATATTCAATTCTGTGTTTTGGAGTCCAGTACGCCGTGGAAACTGCGAAACGGTCATCCGTATCGGTACCATTTTAAACGGTTGAAATTCTTTTGCCTGTTGCTTAACCACCGTGTAAATTTAAATGGTCATTTGCATTTAATTTCTTGAATTCAACATATAACTTTTACTATTCAATCAAGGGAACCGTTGCTCTGTCCTCTCACTTCTTCTTTAATACTTACGTTTCCAATGCAAAACAGAGAATTATGTTCTCCTGTTGAACATATAACTTTTACTATCCAATACTTATGTTTTCCTCATCCCCCTCACCAACGCACATGCCTGGAAACCACCACCCTTTTAGAAGAAAAAAAGAATGAATAAAGCATGCGGTTCCTTTCCCCTCACGGCATCCTCCACGCGTTCCAGCTCCTCAACCGGCCTCCGCCTTCAACAACCGACCACTTCCACCGTCTTCCGATCCATCTCCACCGCCTCGCAATGGCCACACCCCACCCATCTCGCCACAACCGAGAACACAGCCACCTTTCCTTGACCCACTGTCAGCACGCCCCAGCCAAGCCCGCCGTTTCCCCTCTGCCGAGACCTTCGCCTTACCTCTTCGGCCTTCCTCCAGCGATCGCCACTGGCGCAACCATCTCCCTCTTCACCGCGTGGCCCGCACCACTTCCTCCACGCCTGAACTGTAGCATGGTCCGACCGAGCCTCACCACCCTCCATTCCTCTCTCTAGTGTGCCACCACATCACCACCCTGGAGCCGCGCCTCCGCCTACTCACGAGACTTCTTCCCTCTTTCATTCTTTTCCCAAATGCCAGCCAATGCAGCGACCAACGTAGCCTGACGCCGCAGTTTCACGCACGCCTTCACTAGTTCACATGCATCTCCTCCACAGCCCGTTTTTCTTCCCCTCTCTGTCATTCGCCTGTAAGCATTGATAAGTTGTTTAAATAATGGTTGGTATGTACTGTGTTTGAATTAATGATATCTATTGTTTAAATATAATTACAAAAGAATGTTCATATGAATCTGATATCTAAAATATGTGTACCTTGATTTATATTTTCATTTGTATACTATTATCTAAATTTTATCAACCAGATAGTATGTTTTGATAATATACTCAAATATATACTTGTTCAAAGTATGTTTTGATAAAGTGAGATGTACAGACTTTGTTTTTATGGGTTTAGAAACTTGATATATTGTGCCTATGAGTTTTATAAATATGGATTCTTAAAAGTCAATATATACGTAAAGCTATAAGTTGTTTAAGATGGAAAAGTACATTAGCCGATGAATTAGATCTGTTAGTAATGTATGCTTACTAATTTGCTACTACATTGCACGGGTTATATATTTGGCAGTATTGTATTATATATTTGTGTTTATAACATTAGTTATAAAGAATTCATATATATTGTTTTACCTGCAACTTTATGTGTCGAAGTTATGCTATATATAAATTATGATTACAGTATTTTATTTTTGTACAGTGTATATATATAATTTATAATATAACCTACATGATTTTGAAGTACCTATGAATATATGGATATATATTTTATGGTACGCATGTTATTAATGCTACAATATGGTTTTATGGAGAAAGGCACATACGAAGCGATATATTTTGATACATTATATTTGTAGGCTGTTGGAATATGTTCTTATGTATAAGTCTAGTAAGCCATTTGCATAATATATATATTGTCAGTTATTTTGTAAGGTAGGTATATGGAATTTGAATATTGTTAGTTATATATATATATATATATACATATATATATTAGTTTGAGTACTGTACTATTTATGTAAGGCGTCAGCTGTACTATTTTACATTATATGTTAAAGTGTGCTTGGGTTTGGGTTTCCAACTTTATACGCATAGTGTATATATAGTAGCTTACATATGAAGCCTGTTCCTTATATGGACGGAAGTTTACATAAGACTTTATATATTATATTTTAATATAAGTTTAGTAAAAATAGATAAATAAATAAAAACGTGTTGATGTAGATTTATATATAAAGGTGTTTATAAGAGTGTAAGTTATTTGTAAATTATAATCAATTGTTTGTATTGATTTTGATTGGGTTTTTCTATAGAAATATTTAAGAACCAAAAATTTTATTTTTAGTTTTAGAAAATAGATGTAGGGTTATGACCTTCATTTTGTTTTAGTTATATCAGGATGATCCTAATTCGTTTCCTCCATTTCTTATCTATCAGCTTGTCCGTCGAATTCGTGCCGATTTTGTTTGCTTGGATTCGCAATTCAAATTCAGTATTCGTATCAGTGTGCGTATCCATGTCATTTTCTCGTTCATCATCTAGCCTTGAAAGGTGAGCAATCACTCACGATTAATATTCTTTTATTTATTAAATTTGATTTCAATTGAAACGACAATTGAAATATGTTGCTGTTAGTTGTTTAAACTGTTATAATTGCTATTACCTGAATCTGTTCACCTATGACATCTGACACCATTATCTGTTAATTGTTATGCGATGTTAATACGGTTTGATTGATAATTGATTGATTGTTTGTTGTTTATATTGGATGTTAACTTGAAATGTATAAGTGATAAATATTATGCGATTGAATTTGACGTAGGATAGTTTAAAAATGTGAATCGACATATGTATTGAATTTGATTAGTTAATTTAAATAATATGACCCCTTTTAATTGTTAAGTTAATTGACACATAGAATTTGATAAATTATACTTTGAACTTTGAACGTATATTGGATTAAGTGTCGTAGTATTAAATTTGAAATTGAACGACGAGTGAAATAACCATAATGTAATAATCTTTAATCTACATGAAATGATAGTGTAGATTCTAGAGATAATTATATTAATTCGCACAAACAACAACGTGAATTTCGGGATTATTTGAATTGATTATTGAATTGTGTTTGTTATTGTCATTGCTTGTTTATTTACTTTGACACCATCCCTGTTATCACACTGCAAGTTCCCTTTGTTATGTTTAATTCTTGAATTGAAATTGGAATCGGGTTGAAATGATATATACCCAAATGAACTTGACTTAGGATAGAGAATTAAATAAAATCCGATTGGTCAATAAACTGATTTAAAAATAAAATAATGATTTTTTTCGAGCAAAGAATAAGTTTTGAAATGAAGCTGGAATTTGAATTTTTGAAAGAAAATGTAAAGATTGAAATCTGAAACAAATATTAACGTAGTAATTGATGAAAGAACGTTGTTTGAGATTTAATTATTTAATAATTAAATTTGGAATTATTAATAAATAATTTGGAATTAGTAATAATTGAGTTTGAAATTATAATTGAGTTCGAAATTATTAAGTTGAATTTATAATTAAGTTGAATGATTTGATAATTAAGTTTGAATTCATAATTAAGTGGAAATGATTTAATAATTAAGTGAATTGATAATCAAGTTTGTAATTATTAAGTTTTGAAATTATTAATAATTAAGATTGAAATTATTAAATAATTGAATAAGATTGAATTATTTGATAATTGAATAAAAATTGAATTCTTCGATAAGAGAAATTGAACTTTTGATTAAGTGAATTTGAACTTCGTTAATAAATGAAATTGAGTTTCTTTATTTATTAAAGTTTTGGAAAAATAATTTAAGTAAGCTAATAAGTGAAATTGAAACTTCTCGATTATGTGAAATTTAGTTCTTTACTAATTAAGTTTGACATTTGAACGAAGTCAACAAATAAGTGAAAATTTAATTTCTTTAACAAGAAATAAAAGGTGATTTATTGAAATGAATGGGATTTATTGAAATTAACGTAAGACTTGTAATCAAAGAATTGATTGTCGAATTTAATTTATTTCAATTTGATGTTTTGATATAACAAAATTGAACGTAAGTAATTGATTTAAATGAATTGGAATTTAAAAAGAAGTTGTTTTGAATGACAAATTTACTTAATGAATATTGAATGAAATCGATAAATGAATTAAACTGATTTGAATGAAAATTTAAACCATTTTAAATGTTTTCGGAATGAAACTTATATACGAACTTGAATCAATATTTGAATTGTTTAAATAAAGGTTGAAATCGAACTATAGGATTTTGAATGGTAATTGAAAGTTTGGAACGTAAATTTTGGAAATATATTAAACGACCAATCGGTGTAATAATCATGAAAGTTATTAAAGAAACCGGAATCGGTTATGGATACACTCTCTATCTAAACCGAAAACCACTTTAATGACTATACGCGGAGTGATGATCCAGAATAAAGTGGTTGGAATGATGTGCGCGATGACTGAAGAAAGAGAACGATAATGGATAGCCTTGACACTTGTGTCAAATTGGAAATGACTAAAACAGGAGCCGTGCCGGGCCAAATGGGGTTAGCCACCTCGAGCGAACACACTTCAACGTAACTACTACTCATTACTTGTGATTGATTGGTTCACCCTCGGAATTTCAGGAGTGTTGTTTCGCGGTGTTGCGATCGCTGCGGCGATGCGTTCTCACCAGTCCGGATCAGGCAAACGGTAGTTTCACTACCTTGGGTATTGCCTCATGTGCCTTGTCATACTTGTATCCCTATATACGCGACCACTACGAATTTGTTTTGTGTTATACCTATGGAGTACTCCCTGATATCCCACTAGTTTACGGTGGAGTTTACAGTGCTGTATAGACTATGACATTTATAAAAAAATGTGTTAAGGGGGATAATGGTAACGCCTTAACACTATTTTGATACTTTATATTACCGATAGACATTATCTATTTAGTGTACACTACTACATAGTAGATAATTTAACGGATCCTTAGAGGATGGTGATTCCAACATCCTTTGAGTTACTTGTATTTCGTTTGCTATTTCACTTGAGTTGGATTTATTAATATAAGAATATTAATCCTGACTCGAGTGTTTTGTGTTTTGCTTTACGCTCGGGTCAGACTGAGTGTACCAGTATTCGAGGCTCACCTTTGGAGTTGGAGCTTTGCTTGAAGATCCAGCCATCTATTCTGCTTTCAATATTCGATGATTCCTGTGATGTATTCTGATTTGTACTTGATGTATCGTATTTCTCTTTTGTTGTAAACTCTGATGTATCTTATATATTTATATAGTAGCTTCATGAACTACTATCTCTTTTACTTCCGCTGCATATTATTACTCTGTGTCTGTGATTCTGTGATTATTTATATACTGTATATCTGTGTTTTACCCAATTTAAATTTAACAATTCGGTATTTTGAATTATTCAAGTCCGACATGTGCGGATGCGAATAGTCCAAAATAGCGAGTCGTTACAAAAACTGATATTTAAAGTACATCTATTTAGATATAGAAAACGATAAATTTTCTTCGGATAATATGGAAGTTTATTTTGTTGCATAATGTTATTTAAATTTAAATCAGTTAATATTTGATGATAATGAAATACTTTTCAAACCTGAATATTTTTATATAATAAAAATGTTTATCATCTTCTGGGTGGGACGTCATATTTCGTTTCGACTAATTTGGACTGCAATTGCTCCGTTTATCTTATTTTCGGCGTTTTAGCAGCATTTTCAATGCCAAATATCGACTTTTGATAGAGTAGTCATATCACTGATGTCTGTGCACCGTTTTGATTGTCTCGTCGTGCTGATCCCCGTAGTATATTCGTTTGTTTATTTCAGAGTTCAATACAGGTGAAATCGATAAAATGATTAGCCGTACCGCTACTCAATTTCAACCTTTTGGGCTTCTTGTCCTTTTGTTTGTCCCTGAGACAACCAAGAGCCAGCTGTTTATGTTCACTGAATTAAATGGCATACTAATACTATTCTACCAGCTCACTTTATATTTATGGTTCGTCCTTTCCTTTGCCATTCCTCCCTTTCTCATCCACTTTTGTTCTGGCATTATAACAAAAGAAATTTTTATATATATATATATATATTTGTATATGAAGGCATTCACCTATAATTTGCCTGAGAAACAATTTTGTATATTAAATCTCTAAAGCTCATGATCGCTAACCTTACACCATTTATCGTTACCATTTATCATCTCGCCTCTACCCATCTTCCTATTTCATCAGCCAAGTTCGCAACACCCATTCAGTTGCCAAGCCCACCACCATGCCACGTGTCCGCCTTTGCAACAGCAGAACTCACATTCACCGAGCGTTCAACCCGAAGACGAGCACCTTTTTCCCCTACAGCACCCTCCTTCGGCCGAGATCATCATCCCAACTACCTCACCAAATCTCCTTCCCGCCATGATCAACATGCATGCATCCAAATCTCCTTATGCCTAGTCCCATGCAGCCCACCTTCCCAACGCGAGCCCCAGCGACCTCTTCCCCTTCAACTTGCCAAGCCTCCACTTTGTTCTTTTATAGGTATATTTATATTTTATTTCCTATTGTATATAAGTATATAAGTTATGAGTAAAAGAAGTTATATATCTTTGACAGTATACACACATGCATGATGTGTGTGTCAGTTTATATGTAAAATAAAGTAAGTCAGATCATACGTTAGTTTTATATATATAGTTGTGGTGATGTATAAGTTTATACATATATAAGTTATAAAGTTGTTTGATCTGCTCTATATATGTAAGTTATATGTTGCATAAGTACATACATACACACACACACACAGTTGTTTACAAGATATAAGGCTATGTTTGTCTTCATATAGTAATAAGATCTGTCTATGTAGATATATAATTTTATATAAGTTATCTATATTAGCTTGCAGACTTTAAAGGATAAAATTTAAAGAGTATAATATTATGTATTAGCATTTTTTTATTGATATTTTTAGAAAACTATATACAATGTCTGTTATATATGATCTGTGAGTATACTTTGGTATATATTACATATGTTATAGTTTTATTATATGTTAGTGTAAATGTTAGTTTATATAAAAATCTTAAAATAGGTTATACACAATCTTTTGATTTTATAACTAAATTTATATAAGTATCGTTCAGTATGAGTATAGTATGTTAAAAGTGTTTACTTGAATGAATGTTAAAAAAAGATTTTGAAATAACTTTATACATATACATTTTTTCAATGCGTATTTCGAAAGAATTTTTGAAGGGAAACATTGATTTTTAAATTCTAGTATATAAATATTTTTATTTTAAGTATATGTTTTGAATAGTATATAACTTGTTTCAAGATATGTGTATAATATTTTGAAATATTCACTTAAATTTGGTTAATATCTTTAAATATATTTTTATGTAATAGCGTTAATATATATATATATATATATATATATATATATTGTTTTGTAACTTATACACATAAGCTTATTTATGTATTAAGTATCGATTTAGAGAAATGATGTAGATTTTGATTTTGTTAATGTTTGATTTTTCCAAATATACTATAAAGGTTTATTGTGATTAAAATGTGTGTAAGTTAAATATTGATTTTGAAAAAAAGATTTTATTTTATCTTATTTTAATATGAGTTAATATTAGACTTTAATTATATATATATATTTTCTCATCAATTCCTATTTATCAGCTCTATCCGTCGAATTCGTGCCAATCTTGCTTTGCTTGGGAATTCATGCTTGGATTCCTAACTCATCTCATTCTTGCTCATCTCTAGCTTCAAAAAGTAAGAACCACCCACGATTAACATTCTTATATTTAGTAAATTTGATTTCACGTGAAATGACAATTATGCGGTTTCTAGTTATTTAATTGATGTATATGATATGTTATTATCTATAATTATTCACCTGTGAGATATGACACCATATCCTGTTGTTTATATATTTTTAATTTATCACCGATGATATGCGCTTGTTGTTGGTATGTTATATTATTATCATAATTTTCTCACTTTGCAAGTTTCCTCTTAATTTAGAATTCCCTATGTGTTGAAATGATACATACCCGAACTATCTTGTAGAATAGGCAAAAATCATTTTGAGCTGAAATGATAATCCCAAGTGATTTTCATTAATTTTGAATTTTGGGATTGCGGGTTGAAATGATATATACCTGTAAATGATTAAATTACACACTGAAATGATAAATATCTGTATCACTTGACCATAGGATAGAAAATTATATACAGACACCATTGGTCTATATTTTGAAAAATGATTTCAAAGTATGAAACGGAATACGTGGGTTTTAATAAATATTGTTTATGTAATATTTATAAATGTAATTTCTATATATGTATAAAATTTAGGTTTTAAATTGATATGCTTTGGAAATTGTAATCTATAACTTAGTTTTGAAAATATAATTTTTAAGATTTTTCTTATAATTTTACTATTTTATAAAATAGATTTAATACAAAGTAAATTTAATAATAATATTTAATTTAATAACATATGTTTAAATAATTATTTAATTGTATATTAATATTTTAAAAATATAGAATTTTATAATTTTAATGATAAACGTTGGGCAGATAAATTAATTTTGACTTGGAATTTAGATTGGGTAAAAATTGAATTTAAATAAGAATTTATTTGAACTTATTGGTATTGAGATTTTGGGGAAAATATGATTTATAAGGTGATTTGATAAAAAGTGATTAAAAGAATATTCTCAAATTTAAATAAAATTGAGATTTGATATTTAATATTGATTTAAATTTATAAGTTGGGATTCAAACAAATTGTTATTAAAATGATTAAGTAAATATATAAACTTGAATCTTTGAACTTTATATTTGAAATGGTTAAACTGGAATTGATTTAGATTGAATTTTGGAATTTATAATGATTTGAATCAATTTGTGAAATTAGAGGAAACTAATTTGATTATGTAAAGTATTTTAATATATATATATATATATAAACTATTTTAATATATAAACTATTTTAATTTATAACTATTTATTTTATATACTATTTTCAATATCTAAACTGTTTAAGTCGGAAGTGTTATGGTTTCTAAAGTATTATGATTTCAAAACTGTTACGATTACAGAAGTGTTATAATTTCAGAAAGTGCTATGATTTCGAAAGTGTTATAAACTTGAAAGTGTTGCGATTCTGGAAACGAATATTTTAAATTGAATAATGGTATCAAATTTTTCTAGTTTTGAATTGAATATGATATTTTTGATATAAAGTATGGACTATTTGAAATGAAATGGCCATGGTGTGAAATAAGCATTTGATTGTTAAAGCGACCGGGATCAGATATTGTTATACTCTCTGCCAACACCGAAAACTACTTTAATAACTGTATACATGGTGGAGGTTCCAGAATGAAGTAGGATGGTTTGGTGACAATTCTATATGGTATTTACGTAGCCCTGACTTCCGTGAGTCAACTTGATGCGGTTAAAATAGGAGCCATGCCGGGCTAAGTGAGGTCATTCCTTCGATGCGGTTAAAACAGTCAGCTTGATGCGGTCATGCCAGTCATTCCTTCGATGCGGTCACGCCAGTCAGCTTGATGCGGTTAAAACAGTAGCTGCTATGCATTACCACTAGCCCAGATCCGCAAACGTTATATCTACGGTGGCATTGCCTCGAGTGCCTTGTCGGATGCCCTATCGCGCCTTCTAAAAGTTTGTTTTGTACCGTACCTATGTGATGTCCTCTGGGTAAACCTCCAGTTTACGAAGGAGAGAACGACATTGTATAGACTATGAGAATATATAAAATGTGTTAAGGGGGATATGGGTATGCCTTAACACTATTTTAAATAGTTTAGTTTACTGTAGGCATTATTATAATCGCGTATACTACTACATAGTAGATAGTTCCACGGATCCTTAGAGGTTGGAAATCCCAAACATCATTTATGTTACTTGTATTTTAGTTGACATTTCACTTAATTTGAATTTATTAATATAAGAATGTTAATCATAACTCGAGTGTTTTGTGTTTTTCTTTAAGCTCGGGTCAGACCGAGTGTCACATCATTTGAGACTCACCTTTGGAGCTTTGCTTGAAGAACCATCTTCATCTGTTCAGCTTTCAGCTATCCAGTGGTTTTGTTCAGACTTGTCATCTGTTTGTATTCGAGACTACATTGTATCTGGGATATTCTGTTGTATTTTGTTTCAAACTCTATTGTTTATATAGTAGCTTCATGAACTTCTATTTATCCTTTCCGCTGCTTATTATTGTAATACCGTGTCTATGTTTCTGTGATTGATTTATTTAACGTATATGCTGATTTTTGCCAAATATAATATTAAGAATCAGTTGTTTTGAGTAATTCAAGTTCGACATGTGTGGCTGCGAATGGTTCGAAATACCGGGTCGTTACATGTGGTATCACAGCGTGGATTAGGCAAAACTTAGGATATAGAGTAAATTTAATTACAGAATCACCTTCGTTCGAGCTTGAATTTCTTCCTCTTTGATTCAGATTTCTTTTGAACTTTGAAACCATACCTTGTTCTAAAATCCATTCTTGTTCTTTCCTGTTCGTGTTCTTCTTGATTCTGGATCACTCCATAGCTCCACTTCAGTTGATCTCTATAAGGAATCGGCGGTCCCGCCAATCTTATAATGACTTGTGAAGGGGTGAAACTCCTTTACAACAAGTATCGATTCACCGGAGATATCTACGTCCTCAGTTTAGATGCTATTTTCTTGCAAAGCCCGAGCCATCTCTAGTAGACGATTAGGGTAATTCCCTTGAAATCTTGACTCCACTCCGATAATTAAAGATTATCCTGATATTTTTGAAGTCACTTCTTCCCCTCTTATGCAGAAACTTGAATTTCCTCATCGATCTTACTCCTGGAATCTCGGTTGACCCTATTAAGGTCAACGAGATTAATATTAGTTTATCCATCCCTTCTCTTTTTGTAATATAATTATCTCAACTGCCTTTCGAGCCAATCTTTGTTGTTAGAATTCTCTTTGACAGGGGTCTTTCTAAATTTGAATCTCTATCCTTGTTTTAATTCCTTTCTGGAATCATCGAGCGAGGAAGTTTATTTGTAATTAGTATTAAAATATTTTAAAGTGTGTTGTTTGAGTTGTTAAGTTTGAATTTTGGGTTTCGATCGATTCGTCTGGCTAAAGCTAACGATTGGAATTCCAAAACACTAGAGTAGGGAAAATTGACACAATACTTTTTCCAAAACTTGTAAATTTTGTGTATGATTAAAGTATATATATAAGTATAAATTTTCTAAAAATTAAATAGTTAAATAAATTGGTTGTTAGAAATGGTAATATTTGATTTTCATACATAGTTTTGTAAACCATTGACCATTGCCATATAATATAAATAAATGAAATTATAAAACATGGTTTATAAATTGATTTGGAATTTGAAATAAATTTAAATTAAGAATTTGAGAATTCAATTTTCGGTATTTTTAGAAAATTTGGTTTAAATTTTAAAGTATATTATTTAAAAGTATTTTCGAATAGAAATTGTTTTCCAAAGAATTTTAAAAAGTTTTAAATCAGTACTCTTCTCTTTTGTAGGTAAAAATTATTTCGGTGATGACTGCAGCATCATCGACATTCACTTTCGAGTTTCAAGGTGAAGAGACATGTTAAGTAGCTTTGCTACACTTTTGAGTGGGAAAAATTTGATTTGATTTAAGTTTATTGAATATAATTTAACGTAAAACACACAGATATATATATACATACATACATACATACATATATACATATATATGTTTTATATTTATTTCAAAGTGATGGGAAGTGAAACCGGAAATTTAATTCACAAATTCTGTGTTAAGTTAGGGTTTTCAATTATTTAAATAAATCAAAATTTTGAAATATTTGAAGTTTAAAATTTAAATTTGAATTTAAAATAACTTGGAACAGTTGAAGTGAGATAAAATTTATTTGTATGATAATCAATTACATTCTAATATATATATATATATATATAACATACCTAAAATATTCAAAAAGTTAAAAATGTTAATGTGTATATGAAATTTGAGTTATATAAGAGTAATTTAAGTAATAAAAGTGTTCAAACTGAATTTGCTCAATGAGAATATTGAGAAAAAAGGGTAAATTGTTTTAATTATAACTCCGAAATATTAATATGACTTACCTAGAAAAGTTTAAATGTCAATGAGAATAAGTAATTGAGTAATATACAATATGATGTAAGTAAAATATGTCCAAAAATGATATTTTGTTAAGAATTAATTGTTGAATAATATAGGGTTATAATAAATGTTTATACACGTAATATATGTTGAAAAATATATATTAAGTGAAAGGTATTAAATAAATAAATAAAGAGGAAAGATAGTTAAGCAAAGTAATAGGAACTGAAGAATAGTTGAAATTGAGTTTCAACTGGAATTAACTTAAGCAAGATTAAATGGATTAAATAAACAAGTTAAATAAAACAAATTTTGTTTGAAAGGAAATTTTTGTAATAAATAAATTGAAATCAAATCTATTGATTTAAATACATTAAATTGAATCAATAAAATACGAATACAATGAATAGTTATTGATTGAATAAATGGATTTAACCCAATTTTATTGAATATTGATCAAATTAAATGAATTTATATGGTTTTAAAAATTATTATTTACCTGGTTTTATTTTTTTCAATCTATCTTTTCTTTTCTGGTTGTTCTTGTTCTCCTACCTCCTTCGACCGAGATCATCATCCCAACCACCTTACCAAATCTCCTTCCCACCATGGCCAGCATGCACGCATCCAAACCTCTTTGCGCCTAGTCCCCTTCAGCCCACCTTTTCAACCCGAGCCCCAGCGACCTCTCCCCATTCAACTAGCCAAGCCTCCACTTTGTTCTATTATAGGTAAATTTATATTTTATTTGCTACTATACATAAGTAAACAAGTTATGAGTAAAATAAGTTATATGACTTTGACAGTATATGTATATACAGGGCGTGTGTGTTAGTTTATATGTAAAATAAAGTAAGTTAGATCATACGTTGGTTTTATATATATAATTATGGTGATGAATAAGTTTATTTACACATATAAGTTATAAAGTTGTTTGATCTGCTCTATATATGTAAGTTAAATATAGCATAAGTACACATATATATATATGAATATATACAGTCATTTACAAGATATAAGGGTATGATTTCCTTCATATAGTAATAAGATCTGTCTATATAGATATATAATTTTATATAAGTTATCTATATTAGCTTGTAGACTTTAAAGGATAAAATTTAAAGAGTATAAGATTATGTGTTAGTATTTGTTTATTGAAATTTTGAGAAAACTATATTCATCTAGATGTCTGTTATATATGATCTGTGAGTATAGATCTGTGAGTATACTTATGTATATATTACATATGTTATAGTACTTATATGTTATTGTAAATGTTAGTTTATATAAAAAATCTTAAAATAGGTTATAAATCTTAAAATAGGTTATACATAATTTGTTTGATTTTATAAATGAATTTATATAAGTATAATATGTTAAGTATGAGTACAGTACATTAAAAGTATTTACTCGAATGCAGTTAAAAAAAGATTTTGAAATAACTTTATATATATATACACACACATTTTGTTCAATGCGTATTTCAAAACAATTTTTTGAAAGGAAACATTGATATTTAAATTTTAGTATATAAAGATTTTTATTTTAAGTATATGTTTTGAATAGTATATAACTTGTTTCAAGATATGTATATAATATTCTGAAATATTCACTTAAATTTGGTTAATATCTTTAAATAGATTTTTGCGTAATAGCATTAATATATGTATGTATATATACATATATTGTGTCTTGTATCTTATATATATAGGCTTATTTATGTATTAAGTATTGATTTAGAGAAATGATATAGATTTTGATTTTGATAATGTTTGATTTTTTCAAATATACTATAAAGGTTTATTTTGATTAATATGTGTGTAAGCTAAATATCGATTTTGAAATATATTATAAAGATTTTATTTTATCTTATTTTAATATGAGTTAATATTAGACTTTAAATTATACATAAATTTTTTCTCTCCGATTCCTATTTATCAGCTCTATCCGTCGAATTCGTGCCAATCTTGCTTTGCTTTGGAATTTGCGCTTGGATTCATAACTCATCTCATTCTCGCTCATCTCTAGCCTCGAAAGGTGAGAAATCACCCACGATTAACATTCTTATATTTAGTAGATTTGATTTCACTTGAAACGACAATTGAAATATGCTGTTGCTAGCTATTTATTTGTTATATATGGTACTCTATTATCTGTAATTGTTCACCTGTGAGATATAACACTATATCTCGCTGTTTATATTTTTCTAATTTATCACTGATGATATATGCCTATTGTTGGTATGTTATACTATTATCATTACTGTTCTCACGCTACAAGTTCCCTATTAATTTGGAATTCCCTATAGGTTGAAACGATATATACCCGAATGATCTTGTCGAATAGCGGAAAATCGTTATGAGTTGAAATGATAAACCCAAGCGATTTTCATTGATTTTGAATTTTAGGGATTGCGGTTGAAAAGATATGTACCCGTAAATAATTAAATTGCGCATTGAAATAATAAATATCCGTATCACTTGACCATAAGATTGAAAATTATATACGAACACAGTTGGTCTATATTTTGAAAAATGATTTCCAAAGTTTGACAGGTAATATGTGGGTTTTAATAAATATTGTTTATATAATCTTTATAAATGTAATTTCTATATATGTATAAAATTTAGATTTTAAATTGATATGTTTTGGAAATTTTAATTTATATGTTAGTTTTGAAAATATAAATTTTAAGATTTTTTTTATAATTTTACTATTCTAAAATATATAAAATAGATTTAGTCCAAAATAAATTTAATAATAATATTTAGTTTGATAAAATATATTTAAATAGTTATTTAAATGTATATTAATATTTAAAAATATAGATTTTTATAACATTAATGATAAAGGTTAGGAAGATAAATTAATGTTGACTGTGAATTTAAATTGGGTAAAAATTGAATTTAAATAGGAATTTATTTAAACTTATTGATTTTGAGATTTTGGGAAAAATATGATTTATAATATGATTTGATAAAAAGTGATTAAATGAATATTCTCAACCTTAAATAAAGTTAAGGTTTGATATTTAATATTGATTTTAATTTATAAATTGGGATTCAAACAAATTGTTAATAAAATGATTAAGTGAACATATAAACTTGAATCTTAGAATTTGATATTTGGAATGTTTAAACTGGAATTGATTTAGACTGAATTTTGGAATTTAAAATGATTTGAATTAATTTGTGAAATTAGAGGAGACTATTTATTATATAAAGTATTTTAATATATATAAACTATTTTAATATATAAATTATATATAAACTAGTTTAATTTATAACTATTTATTTTATACACTATTTTCAATATCTAAACTGTTTAAGTCAGAAGTGTTATGGTTTCTAAAGCGTTATAATTTCAAAACTATTCCGATTACAAAAGTGTTATGATTTCGAAATTTTCTATGATTTCGAAAGTGTTATAAATTTGAAATTGTTGTGATTCTAGGAATGAATATTTTTAAAGTGAATAATGATATCGAATTTATCTAGTTTTGAATTGAATATGATATTTTTGATATGAAGTATGGACTATTGAAATGAAATGACCACGTTGTGAAATAACCGTTTGGTTGTTAAAGAGACCGGGATCGGATATTGTCATACTCTCTGTATGACGACCCGGTATTTTGGCAATATTATTTTAATAAGCATTTAATCTAATTAAATAAAATACAAATTTATCATTTTAAAAATGAATAAAACTTTTGGACATTTGTCATTTATTTATATATATGTGTGTGTGTGTATTTTGGAAGGAAATTATGATTTGAAAATTTAAAATAAAATCTTTCAAAAATATTTAAAATAAAATCTACCTTATTCAATTTAATTAATGCTCTACATTATTAACATTTAATCTAAATATATGCGTATGAATGTAATATAGATAATAATGTTTAAAATAAAATCAATCTTATCAATACTAAATATAAGTATAAAATAAAATATATGGATATAGATTAAGTATTGATAAGTTAAACTCAAAATATATGTGAAAGAATAGAAATAAAAAAATATATAAGTCGTTATTTGTGCATATGCAACATAAGTTAAACCAATACAAATAACTAAAACATTTTTATATTGAGCACATAGACATAAAAGCCAAACCAGGCAAGGGATATGTGTATGTCAATTTAGATATGCAAGAAAGAAAGAGAAAAAAAATATCTACACACAAAATATCTATGTACAAACAAATCAATGGGATAAATATGTTAACTTGTAAGGAGACATTGCATTAAATACTATCGTCTCTAGCACAAAACAAGTCATTTCAAAATACTTACATATCATTTCAGTTTTAAAAAGAAAAGGAAAAAAAATTTCTGGTCAAAGACAAAAATTTGGACTAATGGAAATAAGCTTATACCAGTTAATACCTACCCTATAAAATTTGTTCTCTATATATGTACATCTCTTCTTATGCTAGTTCGTTCAAAAACATAACAAACCAGAAAATAAGAAAGCATTTCATCTTCCAACTGAAGCTAAATTAACAACTCAACAATTAAGTAAAGAAGATCAAAGAAAAACAAGCTAGCAGCTTTTCAAAAACAGGAGTTCTTCTCTGTTCAAATTGTTTCAGGTGAGTAAACCAATTTATTTCACAACACCAGAAAGGCAATTTCCTCACGGTTATAAGCGTGACAAAACTAATTTGTTACGGTTATAACCGTGAAAATATGTACCGTGGGAAAATTTAGTCACACTTTTGCTCACGGTTATAACCGTGATAAGAATAGTAATTTCTCACGCTTATAACCGTTATATATTTAGATATTATCACACTTATAACCGTGACAGAACAATATTTACTCACGGTTATAATCGTGATAAAATGGTTATTACTAACGCTTATAACCGTGGGAAATTTAGATAGTATCACACTTATAACCATGACAGAACAATAGTTTCTAACATTTATAACCATTACCAAAAAGGATACTCTAACACTTATAACCGTGACAAATGCAAATTATATCACAGTTATAACCATTACGAAAGGTTATTTTCTAACACTTATAACCGTGATAACTAAAACAAATATCAAACAAACTATATAGCACCAATATTTTATTACAGCTACAAACAATCTATACAATATTTCTCTTTAAAATATTTCATTTTGTTTTTTTAACATTTCTCTAGCCTTCATCTCAAACATTTCCCCTCTGTCATCACATCACCACAGAACACTACCCTGTACTTGTACCTCTCTGTACCACTGCCTTGTACATCAAACAACTTCAACCATACCACTACCCTGTACCTCATCACCTCTCTGCCGATGTTGCCACTGCAATCATATATCACTACCACTGCATTCATATTCCAAGAACAAGTAACAATTCTAACAATCACTGCTTCCCACCAGTAATCTCCCCTGCACAAAAACAATTCACCAATTCATATTGTTGCCTGTGCATATCACGCTGAGCCATAACACTCAGTTAATCACCTACCACCCCATCAACTTCCCACATATACATATAAATACCGTCCTCTTTTCCAACTTCCTGCACATCCCAAATACCTTCCATCAACTTCTACTTTAATCCCATCTCAGTGCCAAACCAACATACCAACCATCAACTTCCTATGCATACATTGCCATTACAAGAGCAATAACATCATATACCACAACCAACTTTCCACTAAACAATCCACATCCTCTAACAACATTCACCATTGCAATCCTCTACCGCTTCCATACTACAACATCACCAAGCATTACAAACTAACCATCCTACCTCATACAACCTCTGTCACTCTACTGAACATTCTACCTCATACAAACTAGCTGCACAATCACACATCCAATCATCTGCCATCATATACCATACAACTGCTACCAGACCACTCACTTCACCCATCATTACTTCTCCCCAACTTGCATATACACACCCCAACATCCCCGAACATTGCTGCTTCAACTCTGCCTTAAAAACACTACAAAATTGTTTCATTCTCCTGTAACATCGCAGTACAACATACACTACAAAACTATTTCATTCTCTTGTAACATCACAGTAAAACATCATAGTAAAACAGTGCACTCACCCATCCCTGTTAACCTCTCATATTTCATTTTTTACACTTGCTACAAATCTTTGTAGATCTAAATACTGAAAGAAGATCAATCACGTGGAAAGTAAAATATCCTACTATGTGAATATACCATTATCTAAAACAAAGGTAGACTCCATTGTTAAAGAAAATCATTACATTACAAAAAGAACTTGTTTTTTTCTTTCTCCAAGAATATAGCCTGACGAATTTTTTTAAAGCCAAAATAGAGTGGCATTTCCGTTTACATTTACTAACTTGTTCCTAGAATAGGATCTAGTAACAGCACATGTCTCTCTGGTATGTCCTTTGGAAGATTATAATAAATTAGCTACATAATAACATGTGTTAATGAACCGGCCTAATAAAATAAGTTAAACAATTCAAGAAGTTAGTCCAGACCTGTAGACCATTGTCCCCTTCTCTATGTATGAGAATTTTTCCAAACTTAATACCCTTGCAGCATGTTCTCGGTGCATTTTCCATGCTTTCACCACTGAAGCAGGTTCCCAAGTTAAATAAACGGTTAATGGAAAAAATCCCATTCGTTCCCAATTGTTCATAAAGAAAATAAATGCTACTTTTGTATACCGTTGTAGGTTAGGTATTATATATAAAAAGCTTTGTTCAATATTGGGTCCTATAATCATAACATTTACAGTCAGGTCATCCATAAACATAAGCTCTTTTTTATTTTATTATTTATTTATTTATTATTTTTGGAATCTAATTATGAAAGTAGTTTCTTTTGAAATAGAAAAGCCAAATATACACTCATACTAAGATAAATAATGCACTGATTGATTTTACGGTTGAAATGGTCGATCAGAGTTTCACACATCATATTTCTCAGATTAATTGTCTAAAACCATGATAGATAAAGCTTGAGCTATAAGTTATATTTCTCATGATTTTTTACTTAGGAACTGATTCTCCATATTGACTCAACTACAAAGAATTGGATAAAAATAGTTTTATAGATGTTGGTACCTCCTGATTACTAAAACTCCACATAAACGCTTGCAGAATTCAACTCCGGTATAGGTATAGCCTGCATATGCCAAATTCAAAATTAACTAGTTCCAAATATACTGGAAAGTGGAAGCAAAATTCACCAACACATGAGCGTATTGACTGACAGATTTCATAACATATCATATAAAAGAATATAATGCTAAGAGCATCTCCAATAACAAGTTACATATCAAAATGTAACACGAAACCCCAAATGACGCTGCAACAGAGTGCAGATAATGTAATTTGTTTCAAATCTAGAGGAATATTGTAACAGAGTGCAGATAAGTTTCTGAACCATGTAAAAAAATAGATATATTCATCGACACAAAAAAAATGAAGAAGTAAATGAAGTTCGTAATTGCAGGAACATATGATATTTTATAATTATTTATTTGGTCAATACCTTAAAGTAAACATGTACACTAACCGGGATGTAATCTATATATGAACACTTAGACGGTTGGTGGATATACATATACCTTGAAGCTATTTTGATGGGGAAAGTGCTTTTGTATCATGAGGCAACTTAACGTATGAAATCAGAACAGCAAGTATGTAGCTAAGGTTGAAAGCTCAATTTGCTGGACATTCGTAGCATGGATCGCATTTTAAACAATAGTATCATTGATATTGTTATGCATGAACAAAAATGTAATATGAACTAAATGCATTATTATAGAAATTAAATTAACACAAAAGGTGGATCTCTTTGTGGTCCTAAGTTTCTATAACACTATAAGAGAAACATATATCTTCATCTATATATGTCACAAAAGCTAATCAATATTTCATGAATATCAATGAGTTTAATTCTCCATTATATTTCTAAATATAATGTTTATTTCTAAAACTCTTAACAAAATATTATAGAACCAAAGACTATTATGGGATGATTATTGGTTAACAAAAAAACCCAACACTTATTAAATTTTACACAGTGCAATGCAGATCAAGAATAGATCCCTACCCTGGAGATTTTAATATGTCATAGACCAAAGATGACAATGACAAGAATTACCCATCCGAGTGACCATAGTGCACTTGGTTTACTGCAAAGCACAAAACCTATTATATGAATTATTGTTATGAATAATGAATAATGTGTGTGTATTTATATCCCAGATACAAGAATTAATCCCTACACTGGAGATTTGCTTGTCTTCTGTCGGATGATATGTTATTCTTCTATTTCTGCGTCCATATTATTACTGCTGATGGAATTTTTTTTAAATATACGTGTTTGTATTCTTGAATTTGCAATTGCATACCATTCAACATTTGTTCTGTTTTACTACTTAGTACATGATACATAAGAAAGCAAAATTAAGGTTAAAGCTGTTATTGATGGAAATCAATTAAGTTTGGATTCATATGTAAAAATTTATATCCATAGTCAAAACACCCGTGGCAATTTATATTCATAGTGTAAATAACTTGGATGTGGTGCCACATATGTATGTTTGCCAAGTGCATAGTGCTGAAATTCAGAAGCTTGATAAAGCATAATACATACAGTCTAGTAAAAACTGAACAATTACAAATACCGTTATACGGATACACGAGCAGCCTTCTAAAAGCTAAGTAGAAGTTGGCTGATGCGTTTCACAAAATTCTACCTTGATATAAGAAAATGCGACTACGGCAATCGCGAATTCTTTTGTATGCATATTATGTTTTCAAATGCATGTTTAATACAATTTATCTATGGGATATAGGAACTAAAATGAGGAAGTATGCAACGACCATGATCCATAATTTCTAACTGATACTAGACTCTTGTTGTAATGGAACAGTTCATAAGCCCAATAACTCGATGAATGGATGAAAGGTAATTGATGCTATAATTTTCTAATTTCAATGTGTACCTGGAAATGTTCAAGCATCCATAAGATACTATTTTCCTATTATGAGAGTCTTTTTGCATTAAAATCCCACCTACATGAAAACATGTGCAATCTCTCTTTTGGTAATCTATTGATGTAAAGTACGAAAACATATACAGTCTAAATTATTATTCAATGAAAATGTTGATGATCTGATAAATTATTGTGGAAAATACATACATAGAACTTAAACAGAGAATTCACTCTCTCTACTTCTTTTATCTTTGTCCACTAAAAATTGAAGAATGTAGAACCCATCTATATAACAAATTTTAGATGTTCAATCCTAATATTAGTTGATTAGTAAATATATGAGAGATTGTCAGTATTACATCTCAATCGGTAGGACACAGGAAATTAAATGGATATACAAAAAAATTGATCTGTTAGTATTTATAATAATTTGTATTTGGATTTTGGAATATTGTTGATCTCATATCGATATAACACGAGAAATTCAAATGGATATACATAAAATTTGATCTGTTACTATTTACAATAATTTGAAACTGGAGTACCGTTTAGGTCATTGTTAGAATTCAAAAATAAAATACACTGCCCGTTGTAAGCTTAGCTAAGTTTAATTTACATGAATGTGAACATAAAGATAAAATCAAGAAAAATTGTAAATAAAGAGTACAGTGCAAGAGTACAGTAAATGTACTCATGTAGTTATATCTATTTGAATTCATTACCTAGGTTGAAAAATATCAATTCGTGACCTTCTAAACTTGATAGTGTATAATCCAATACTTCCATTTCCATCCTCCTAAATGTGAAGAATGCAGTAACCATTTCTTCCTAAAAGCAGTAACGATCAATCCCTGAAATTTAGCAAATGAAGGAAACCATTTTTAGTTTAAATTCATATCATTAATTAAATGATTAAATAATAAGAACCATAACTAATCCTTCAAAGGTACCAAAACTGAATAAAAACACTGTAAATCGACAAATTGCCATAAAATCCAGAGCTCGTGGATAAGAACAGACACGGGAAAGTCCTTATGCAGTCAAATCCATCTTGGACCGTCTTACATTGCCAAATCTGTCAACAACAAAACCCTTTACTTCAATTTTGCTTGCACTGCTAGATCTGCACTACCCTAGCCGACAAACTTGCCTTCGCCTCGTAGTCGGATCTGATTCGCAAATCCATGAAACTTGAACCCCATCTCATGCCATGTCTTCGTCTTCTGGAACCAGCCTCGTCTTTGTTCGAAAGACAGAAAATCAAGACACTGCCTTGTTCTTTCTTCTTCTTCAGGGTTTATCATTCCTGGACTGAAACTAGGGATATAAACTTTTCATCCCTTTTTTGGTTTTAACTGAAGAATAAGAGAGAAACTGTTTGATTATTTAAAAAAACGATTCAAGCTTTAAGGAGGCAGAGCAGAGTGAAAACCCTAATTCAAAAGATGAGATGAAAAAGAACGTGGTTGAAGCGTTAGAAAGGGGGAACTAAGGAAAAAAGAATAATTACTAGTATGTCCTTCAGTCTTCAACTTAATTAAATGAGTACTAAATGTTGTAACGGTTATAACCATTATAAAGTTTTACCAATGGAAAAAATTGTTGGTAATTCGTCATAGTAATAACCATTGTAAATTGTTAAACAATAAGTGTTACAAAATGCTTGATTTGGTGCAGTGTTTCAAGATCTAAGAATAATTTAAATCTGTGAATATGATTCATGAATAACATTGTGTTTTGCTTGTATATTTTCTTCAGGTATGTAACTCTATATATATCCATATGTCTATGCTGTGTATGTTTCTTCTCTGTTTTTGGGTTACATGGTGGAAAATAACCAAGAAATTCAATACATCTCCATTCAATTACTATTAGGCTTATAGTTTAAAACAAAACAAGTTTGTTTATACATGAGTTAAGATCTAAAAATAGTTTTAAGTAGGATAGTGACATGTAGCATCTGGGAATTTGATTTTACAGAGGAAAATTCAAATATATGTAAAACTTGAAGGTCACGAATTATCAATTCAATTATATAACTTGAATCGTCATTAGAAAATAGGATTTTTACAACAAGAATGGTGGTTTTTAGTTGTGTAAGTTAAGACCAGTTCATAGTTGATCAAAAAGTGGATTTTAAGCAAATTTCGGGGATTTGTGAAACTGTGGAAATATAGTTTTCGACTTGAGGAGGAGAAATGTATGACGAAGTAAGGAAAAATGGTGGCAAGCGTTCCAGTTCGCTATAGCATCGGCGATGAGCGAATTTAGTTTTAAACCCTAGTTCTGATCCAGGGGGAAAATTGGGTCACCGTGGTTTCTTCGGTGCATCGAGTTGCACGAGCTTCAAGGAAATGGTGGCGTGGAGGATCAGCGAGGTGAGGTCGGAGTTATGACACCTCAGGTGGTCGGCAAGAGTGGGGCGAAGTAGTTTTGTCTGGTGGAGTCGAGTTCCAGTTTTGGAATGGACGACTTGATTTCGCTCTAGAGTTTTTGGCATCGAGTCGTTCATTGTAATCGTGTATGGTGATGACGTGTGACTTGCCGTAGGAAGCACAGTTCGCTGGTGGTGCGTCGGCGGTGAGTGCACGTGCATAGCTGGACGTGTGCACGATGGTCGGGCACTAGTGTTTTGGTGAAGATGAAGTTTGACTCAAGAAGAACTCGGGCTGGAACAAATTTTGCTCGGGTTAACCATCGAGTCGAACGTGCTTGTAATAATCCTGTAACGTTTCTTTATTTAGACAAGTTAAAAAAAGAAGAAGAAGAAGTAATGTAACTCAGTTTGGGTTTAAGAAATCTTGAGTTTGTATCAGGTAAGGATAAATTGAAACAAAGTGTTTTATAGTTAAACATAATTGAGTTTTAATAATACACATAATCATTCTTTGGTAAATGAGGTATTTATTTAAATGGTTAGTGAATTAAGTTGAATTAACCATTTAACTTAGTAAGTTAATTCTTAAAGCTTACTAGGTTAATAAGACTTTAAATGATAATTAAGAAATTTATTAAGGTAAATAACTTATCCTTTAATTGATTAAGTTTTGGGTGATTAAGGTTAATTAATCAATAAAGTAATTAAAGAGTAATTATTTGTTTGACAAGTAAAAGATTAATGATAGTAATTAAGGGTTGATTAAAAGTAATTGTGGAATAATTAATTTGTATTGAGAGATATTGATTAATAATTAAGGTTATTAATCAATAATTAATGGATAATTAATCAGTTAATTAAAGATTAATTAATTTTCTTATAGGGTAATTAAGGGATGAATTACGCAGTTATAACTAATGAGATGAATGTGATTAATTAGTTAAAGATAGTCGCTTGGTAATTGATTAAGTATAATTACTTAATGGGATTGATAAGTGTAATTACTTAGTGGAAAATTGATGGATAAACTGGATGTAATTATTATAAGGGAAAATTACTTAATGTGAAGTAATTTCAGGTTAATTACTTAGGAGAAGTAATTAAGGATTAGTTACTTGATGTAATTAATTAAAGGATTTATATTATTAATTAAGGAGTTAATTAAGTAAGGTAAGTAATTACAGGATGGTTAATTAATGTTTACAATTGATTAAGACTGATTAATGGAAATAATTAATTAATGATCATTAATTAATGTAATTAATTAATGTAATGAAAGAAATTAAAGATTTACTGTAAATGGTTAAGGATAATTAACCAATGGGATAATTACTTGATGAAAGTAATTAATTAAAAGTAAAGTAATTATGGAGTAATTTTTTAATTTAAGTAATTAATTAAAGAAGGTTGATTAAGGGGGATAGTTAAGGAACAATTAATTAATTAGGTTGGAATTAATTAATGGCTAAATAAGCATAGTGTGTAATGATGAAAGAAATTAGTTAAATTTACCTTGCCTATGGATGCTAGAAAATATTAAATGCCTTGGATTATTTGTATCCCTAGTATGTGTTTATAATGCTATGTGATATGAAATGTTTTGTAATATGAGATGTTGGGTTGAATAGTGATAATGTGAGTATCTATGATGAATTTCTGTGTGAAAGTGACATCATGTATTAGGATTTGAATTGTATTCACTTGAATAACTTGGGATAAGATGACACTGGATTTGAAGAGACCGGAGTCGGATATTAATAAATACCCGAAACCACTTCGAATTTTTATAGATTGATATGTGAAATCAATAGGCTGGAATAAAATGATTTAAGTGAATTGAACTATTAAATCTAAATTTTGGTACTTAGAAAATTGATGAGTGAAATTAGTGATGTCTATAACAAATCGTGAATTTATAAATTGATACGAGTTACCCCGGGTTTTATATAAGTTGTATGCTTTGTATTCCATGTTAGATAGGTTTACTCACACTGATTTCCAGTCTGACCCAGGTGTTACTTTGATGTAATGCTCGGGTCAGACCGAGTATTACAGATTTTCAGGTAAGGACGTTCTGGAGCTCAGAGGCGAGCTGGATGGCAAGAATGTATGGAGTGTTTCCGCTGTATTATATTGTTGTATACCTGAGATGCGATGATTGTATATATCCAGTGTCTGTATATGTGTGTAACCGCGATGTATTATAAAGGCATTTTGACAGATATAGAATTCTTTTGTAAACTGTTATTATTTGTTATTATATTTTATCTGCTGCAAATGTGAGATGTTGGTGTTTCTGATCTTCTTATTCTTCTATCTCTTTCTTCTTTTTCCTAACTATTAGGAATTTTCGGGATCGAAAATTCTGGGTCGTTACACTCTGCCAATACCGAAAACCACTTTAACAACTATGTACATGGTGGAGATTCCAGAATGAAGTAGAATGGTTTGATGACAATTCTATATGGTATTTATGTAGCCCTGACTCCCGTGAGTTAGCTTGATGCAGCTAAAACAGAAGCTACGCCGGGCCTAGTGAGGTCATTCCTCCAATCGAGCACATCCCTTCGATACCATTCTATTGCTTTTATGATTTGATTGGGTGCACTTTTGATTTGGGAATGTGTCATAAGGTGGGCGGTAGTAGTTGTTATGCGTTACCACCAGTCTAGATCTGCAAACGGTATATCTACCCTAGCATTGCCTCGAGTGGCTTGTCGCATGACCTAACACGCTTTTTACGAGATTGTTTTGTACCGTACCTATGTGATGTCCTCTGGGTAAATCTCCAGTTTAAGGAGGAGCGTACGGCATTGTATAGACTATGGAAATATATAAAATATGTTAAGGGGTATGTGGGTAATGCCTTAACGCTATTTTAAATAGTTTACTTCACTATAGACATTATTATAATAGCGTATATTACTACATAGTAGATAGTTACACAGATCCTTAGAGGATGGAAATACCAAACATCCTTTAAGTTACTTGTATTTCAGTTGACATTTCACTTGATTTGAATTTATTAATGTAAGAATGTTAATCATGACTCGAGTGTTTTATGTTTTGTTTTACGCTCGGGTCGGACCGAGTGTCACAACATTTGAGACTCGCCTTTGGAGCTTTGCTTGAAGATCCATCTATATCTGTTCATTTTTTAGCTATCCAGTGGTTTTGTTCAGACTTTTCATCTATTTGTATACGAGACTATATTGTATTTGAGATATTCTGTTGTATTTTGTTTCAAACTCTGTTGTTTATATAGTAGCTTCATGAACTACTATTTATCCTTTCTGCTGCTTATTATTGTAATAATCTATGTCTGTGATTGATTTATTTACTGTATATGCTAAGTTTTGCCAAATATAAAATTAACAATCTGTTGTTTTGAGTAATTAAAGTCTGACATGTGCGAATGCGAATGGTTAGAAATACCGGGTCGTTACATCCTTAGTGCAACAATTTCAAAATATAACATTATTTTCAATGAGTACATCAGAAAATAACATGAATAGATTAATATATAACTTCCACAAGTATCCTCCTTGCCTTTGCCTTCAGCATCATTTTTCCTAGCATGTGTCATAATAAGGAGGGAGTCAGAACAACATAAGTCTTGTGAATGCAAATTTCAAGCTTTACTATTATAGTACTTGAGAAGTACAATTTAATAGGAATATGTCCTTCATGTAACAACATTATTCTAAGTCTTTCTTACTTTAAGCCGTAAGGCTTTCCCAAATCAAATCTATAGCCATTATGCTTTTAACCAATAACCCATATTTATCGCCAATAATGTCCTATCAATGTAAAAGGTAGTACCTAAGTCACTTAATACCTTTTAAAAGACACCAGGTAGACTATAACCATTTAATACCTTTATTTAAGGTAGGTCCCCATCATTTAATACATATTCCAAGGAGGATTCCTCACTGATACTTATCTAGTTTAATTGGACGGAATCTCTTTAGCGACTTAATATTTCATATCGAAGCGGGCCCTTTTCCGAGATATCCACTATTGTGCCTAACTAATAACCCTGACCATTTACTACTTCCTTCATAGGGAAGAGGCATGCCCTCACATAGCCACTAATACCTTTAATCCCTGAAGCTGGTCCTTCGTATTATGACTCGTACCCCCACAGTGATATCTCACATTAGTTGGGGTTGTAATGCACTAGAACCATCAGATTTAAGTTGGTTTAAAACAATAAAAATCCAGATGTTCAAAGTGTTAAAACCCTGACCACCTCTAGCTTCCACCAGTCGACCACCCCTACCCTACCAGTCAACTGCTAGATGTATGATCGTGACATATAAGTATGTATGCAAACAACCTAAACATGCAAAAGTGACAGTGAAAGTGTGGCAACCATACCATGCCATCCAATCTAGCAACCACGATGCAATCAAAACCTAATTTTGGAGAGAAAATTTCACCGATGAAAAGCTTAGGATGCGTAGTCCTCATGCTTTTCGTCGGGTTTTCCTCCTACTGTACTCGAACTAACCTAATTTCTTTGTTGCAAAGTTTCCTAGTTCCATGCTTCGCAGTGCGTGTGTTGGCATGGAATGCTATTAGCTCCATCTCAATGTCTCACAATTGCTTAGGCCATACTATAGTGGTTGTGCTATGAAGGCGTTACCTCAAAATGTGAAACCATCATGGACTCATGCCAACTTATCTGGTAGCTCCATGCGATAAGCAAGTCTTCCTATTCTTTCTAAAATTGGGAAAGCCTCGAAAATTTTTGGTTCTAACTTTCCCGACTTTCCAAATCTCACAACCTTTCTAAAAGAGGAATTGATAAACATCATATCTCCTACTTTAAACTCTTAACACTTTTCTTTGCTTATCCGCATAGGATTTCTGCTGATCTTGTGTGACCTTCATTCGCTACCTAATCAATTCTATCTTTTTTGTTTTGTCACATCAAACGCCTAGTGGAAAATTCTTCCGCCTTCTTCTTCTTCCTCATCTAATAGAAAAATTTGTTCATATCCTTGTTTATGTTTCCCCTCCAAGATGAAGGCTCATCCTTGAATGGTGTCTCTCCATAAGCTAAAATTTACTTTTCTCAAAATCCTTAAAAAATTAGAATTAAAGCACTCTTTATTCCTAATTACTAATCTAATTTCCTCATTAACTTTCAGGTTTTCCCACAGTTTATCACTAGAGTGTCCTTATGCAATTTCCTTATTTATGTTATTCCTATATAAATATTTTTTTTGGCGATCTAATTCCATCCAAACCCAATGATAAAATAAGAACATATCATACACTTTTCCTATGACATAAGGGAGACAACTAGTGATAACAATCCCAAAAAGTCTAAAAGAAAATTTTGGTGGAAGTTATTATTTATCATTAACTGGTGTTAATGATGTTAGGGCCGTAATACTCCTTATTAAATTAATATGAACATTCTTAGTATATCACTCTACGTAATTTTTCATCTACCTTAATTTTCCTTATTGTTTTCTAATAAATGTGGCACATTTATTACTTTAGTTAACGCACACTTAATAATTTATCATTATCGTCAATTGAACCATCTCTAACAAATCCTCATTTAATCCCTTTTCCTTTTACCACTTTCAAAATCCTACTGTTATACCGATTCAATTCCTTCATAAATGTCATATTAAATTCTCCAATTATTCCTTGTTTAATTCCTTTCATTAATTACAAATTTATTACGTGTTAAATTTGTAATTGATATCCATAAACCTAATCCATTAATTACTAAATAATATATATAGTCATAAATTACGTTATTTATATATTTTTATTTTGTACGTTAAGCATGGTTATACGTGTATCTATTTATTAATTTCTAAACAAGAACATTCCTTTCTGCATTTTTAGTTTATCAAAGCATTCTTTACAAAAAGGATTACTGTCATAATTTTCTAAAAATTAACCAAAAGTGAATCTTTGCTTCGTTTGAAATTTCAAGGAATTATTTCTTTTCTTTTAACATGATAGACCGTGTAAACTACGGAAAAGAATATTCACACCTTACACATCTTTTTCTCTTTTTGAAATATTCCTTATTAATCCAAACGTCGCACTTTTATACATATTTTGGAAGTGAAAAATATATGGAAGTTACCTAAAAACTGCTCTAAATAAATCAAAACATAGAAATCCACATTCCAAGTCAACTATAGCAACCTAATTTACAACCAAATTATAAATCTAGAATATCTTCACAACTTTACCTATAATCTTCAATTAAATATCTAGGGTTGATTTAAAATTTCCAAATCAGGTTATATAAACTATTCCTCTTTTATTCATATCCTAAAACCTTTACCCTTCCTTACCTAGCTATGATCCCTATCTAATCCGTAAAATGTTTGGCTTAGTCCTTACTATTCTTAGAATTGAAATTTCACAATTATAAAGTACCTTATCCAAAACCTTTATCTTTAAAAATATAAACTTGGAAACCTTTTCTATCAATTTCAAAAATTGTGTAGTTCCCAAAAGGAGCCAAGAAAATTTTCATTTTTCTAACCAACTTTACCTTTGTTTGACATTCATTATTTCAAAGATATTTCTATTACAAAAAAATTATTTTAGAAGACCGTATGCATGCTAAATTTCTAATTTCAAGTTGTTATATTTTCTAAAAATATACATCAACATCTATTGCTTCACTACTCAAATGTACTGTCACTTAACCAAATACTTTTTATAATTTTGTTTAAGTCTTATTTAAACTCCTGTAATATTTTGCAGTCCTTTCCTTATCAATCTAAATTTATTTCTCTTTCATTACCATTTTAAATTAAGTAGTATTTTATTCTTCTTCAGACAAGTTTTAGATAGAAAATGTGTATATATATATGTATGTATATAATTCTCGTCCTCACATACATGCTTCTCCTTATAACATTCATAAAATTATCCTAATTCATTTTTTAATTATTATCATTTAATTCCATCCAATTGTAAATTTTTTTTACAAAAACATCTTATATAACCTTCAATAATGGAAAGTGGAGTAGACAATGATAACTTCTATCCTATTTATTTCTAACTAGATTACCGATCATGTTTTACATAAATTCCTAATGTTATTTCTATCTAAATATTCTAATATTTCCTCTATTTATATTTCTCATAACTAATTGGCTCCTATTTCAAATTTATTCTCTATATTTTCCTTATATACAAAATGTTTTTCCAATCATAGCTATTTTTCCTTCTATTCTCTATTCCTTAATTTAATTAAGTTCCATTTCCATTTATTCCCCTTTTAGAAAGAATTTTTTAAAAAAGGAACTTCTAAATTTATAAAATAGAAGAAAAACCATCAAGTCTAACCGACGGTCTATTTTATATTTATTTGAAACAAATAGTGCCTTTCTCTAGAAATCAAAAATCTTTTGACTCGACCAATTTTAAATTATCAAACTGAAAAATCCTTTTTACCAAAATCCTTTTAATCAGAAACTTTCTAAAAAAAAGTTAAAATTACGAGTTCCAAATTTTCTTACTTTTTCCAAACAACAACTTCCCATTAAATCCTTTAAAAAGATTATTAAAACAATTAAAAAAGTTTTCAAAAATCTTTTATCAAATTCTTTCCCATGTGGTTGGATTTAAATATCGATTTTAATTGTCCTTTCATTTAAAATCCTTTCTTTTCTTCTCAATCCTTATAAAAATCATTTGTCTCCTTGTGGTGATAAATGTACACCTTCTTATGGGAATTTACCCTACTCCTTTATATTGTGCTTCATTCCTTACTTTCGGTTATTTACAACACATAGATTCTTATCTCCCATCTAGTTTTATGTATTAGGCAAGACCCACTAATTATTGTCTGTATAATTGAAACTATATAATTTACCATAATGACGAATGCTACCTTATAATATTTAAACACTCCATAACATGTTTATTTGCTATATTTATAAATGTTAATTGTCTACAATAAATGATTATTATTCTAACGGACAACCTTTAAAGACATTTATTTATTTATTCATTCTAATTATTTTCTATTATGCCTTCCTTTTCTCTCCATAATTACCCAAATAATCTCTTTAATTGGTCCATTTATATCCTTATTCAATTCTTGTAACTCCCCTATTTAGTGCATATTTATTGCTTATTAACTTTGGAGTTATAATCTTTTCCTTTAACATTTCCTAAGATAGTATTATATGTTGAGGTAAAGATTTTCCTAATCATTTTTCATACGTTTAAAATAAGCATATATATTTATATATAGTAGGATTCTTGAAAAGTACATTCAAAAATAACAAGTACGCCACTTATTCATATACCTATCTCCATTGAATGGGTAACCAAAGCTCTAACACCAAATGTAAGAACCTACCCCGAAATGGACCTAAATTCCATGTAGAAAAGGCCATCGATACTTAGATCCATTCCAAAGCTGGTAGTTAGTTGGTGTAAAGAACAATATAGAGCTATTTATCTATACATTTTAAAATCACGATAAAATATAATAACAGAAACAGTATCCATTTTATTTAAACACAAATGTCACAAAAATTCATAATGCAATATCAATACCAACCATCACATATTTGTAGTGCAACAGTTTCAAAATATAACATTATTTTCATTGGGTACATTAGAAAATAACATGAATAGATAAATAGATAACTACCATAAGTGTCCTCCTTGTCTCCGCCTTTAGCATCATCTTTTATGTCATGTGTTGTAATGAGAAGGGAGTCAGAACAATATTTGTCCGATTAATGAAAATTTCAAGCCTTACTATTATAGTACTTGGGCAGTTAATTTAAATAAGAATATGTCTTTCCTATATTAGCATTATTCTAAGTCTTTCCAACTTTGAGCCTTATGATTTTACCAATCCAATTCTATAGCCATTAAGCTTTTAGCCTAATAACACATATCTATCGTCAATAATGTCCTATCAACATAAAAGATAGTACCCAAGTCGCTTAATACCTTTTAAAGGAAACTAGGCATACCCTGACCATTTAATACCTTTGTTCAGGGCAGGTCCCGTTATTCAACACCTATTCTAAAGCAAACTCCTCACTGGTACTTATCTAGCTGACATTGCATGAAATCTCTTTAGCCTTTAATACTTAATGTCAAAGCAAGCCCTTTTCTGAGATATCCATTATCGTGCCTAACCGATAACCCCGACCATTTACTACTTCGTACATTGGGAAGAAATAGGCCCTCTCGTAGTCACTTAATACCGTTAACCCCTAAAGCAGGTCCTTCGTGTTATGGCTCGTACCTATAGTGACGTCTCATATTAGTCAGATTATTCATAGGCACTGGTAGTCAGATTAGCTGGATGGATTTCCCTTATATAATTTAGGAATAATCTTGTGACGCCCCACCTCTATACCCACGCTAGCCAAGAACACTACGGAGCAATGCTGTCAACTAGCACGGAGAATAAGGCTGTTGAGGAGCGACCATCCGTGTAATTGCTTTGTGCGAGCACCACTATGTTGGATAAAATATAACTTGCATTCCTTTCAAGAGGAAATCCGACACACCGACACAAACTCAAAGTTACTACACAGTGGCTATAATAATCTTCGGAAATAAATATAGAAATAAACATAACACAAATCAGTCACAGATAATTCATATCACAAAGGCGGAAGAAGATATGAACATATAACTAACACATGAAAGTGTACATCCGAGTAGTGGTCAAAAAGATCAACAATAATACAGAAGAATAGCAACACGTGCTATACAAAAGAATACAACTATGAGTCTATATCTCGAGTGTATACAACAAAAATTGCTAATCTAAATTGTTAGCCAAAAGTCAGAGTAATGAATCCCTGGTGAGAAGTCAAGCAGAAGCACCTGTAACATCTCGGTCTGACCCGAGTATTATTTAATAAGAAAATAATAAACGGATCAGTCTAGTTATAATTATCAGATAAAATAAGATATAAGAAGAGATATAATAAAAAGACATATGATAACCAAAAATGTCATACTACGACAAGTATACATTAGAAAATCCACAAAAGTCATACAATATCTCAAGAATCTCATAGCATCAAAAGAATGTCATATTCTTTATTTCATTCACCAAGCCACAATAAAATGACATACATATCAATGCCAATTGTAAAAGTTAGTGAAACATAAATTCCAAAAATCATCAATTAGAAATCCAGAAATCACAAGAAAAGGATGGCCAATCCAAAACGGAACGCTATTCCATAGACTGAACATCGACGCACCTAAATAGAGACGCCCCATGCACAGTCAAACATCGACGCATCTAGAAAGGTACGACCCATGCAAAGACAAACACCGATGCACCTAAATAGATACACCCCATGTAATGTCTAGCATCGATGCACCTAGAAAGATACACCCATGCATAAATAAGCATCGACGTACCTAGAAAGATACGCTCCATGCATAAATCAACATCGACGTATCTAGAAAGATACGCCCCATGTAATGCCTAACATCGATGCACCTATAAAGATACACCCCATGCAAAGTCGAACATCGACGTACCTAGAAAGATACGCCCCATGCACCGACTTATTGAGCCGATTGGTCCACGAAGTAAACAAACATCGATGCACCTAAATAGGGACGACCCATGTGTAAATAAACATCGACGCACCTAAATAGGTACGACCCATGCGAGAAATGAGACGAAGCTCAATAAAATGAAGTACAGTCCTCCACATGGACAACGAGACATCGCACATTGCTAGTGTAAACCATAAAATGATCATCATCGATCATCAAGAAGTGTCAATTATAATAAGCTAGTAAATATACGAGCTTAGCTTCATGTCCCATAACCACTAGCTTAACTTAAATATTTACGAACAAATTGTAGATCTCCACTAGAAAATTGTCACAAGAGATTCAATCGAACAAGTCCAACGAAGTAAACGCAAGCGTTTCATACCACTTGTTTTACTAAGTCGTTTAATTAGATTTCTCATACGAGTGAGGTAAAGATTTGTATACACTAATAGATTGGAAATCGGTTTGAGAAAACGAGCTTTGTTATAAAATAGTATTGAAATCATTTGAAGAAAGAGTTTTGATATTTACTACTAGTATAGAAAACATTTATATTTTAAAGTGACAAATCATAGAAGTGATTGTAGAAACAATCAATCATAAAAATTCACATTTGAAGACGTGAATAAAATCCAAAGAAATCGATACCGAATCCATCAAACGGATATTCCCACAAATCACGAAGAATATGTCATCAAAGTCGATATTAGGTGATTATAACAAAAGGGAATCAACACGAATCGATTAAAGTTGGAATTCTCAAGCAAATAGGCAAATAGGCAAAACAGCAACAGTTCGGTCGGCTGGCAACAGAGCTCAGTCGACCGGACGCTGTTCTAAAAAAAAATCCTCGGGAAGCAGGTCGTTCGGTTGAGCCCTGTAGCCAGTCGACCGGACCAGAGACAGAAAGGTGCTTATGCACTTTAGTAGCAGGTCGGTCGACCGGCCCAGGGGTTCGGTCGGCCGAACCTGATGTTCTGCAAATTGAAACCTAATTCAAATGAGGTGCAAACTCCTTCAATTTGCAATCGGACAAGCATGGACGCTAGGGGATTACGCCCATCGGCTACCCGGTCCTATTGGCTCCTCGATGCATCACCAAAAACATGTTCCAACATTAAAGTTATGATTTTTAAGGATTGGAACTCAAAACACTAAAAATTGGAATATTCACCAAATCAATCCAAACCAAAAGCAATTGCACAATAATAAGTGTTAGGAATTCATACCTAACAATCGAAGATAATTATAAGCATAGATGTGAGATAAAAATCTCACCTTTGAACCCAAACAAATGAAGAAGAAACTCGAAAGCAAAGGAGAATCAACCACTCTTCAAATCCAACACAAGAAGCTTGATTCTAAGCTTAAAAGAGAAATATTTCCCAAATTAGGTTTAGGAATTTTCTGAAACCAAAGAGAGGATGAGTTGGGGAAGATGAAGAGAAGGCTTACCAATGGGTTCTCTTGAATTTGGAGCCAGAAGTTGGATTTGCAAAGAAAACTAGGGCTTAGGAATTTCCATTTCAAATCTCTTCCACCATTTTTACTTTAGAACTGAAAAGAGGAGGAAGTGAGAGTGAATGGGGAGGGATGATTCAGTTTGGGGTATTATTATGGCTAGTGGGCTGAATCCAAACCCAAACCCTAAGTGAAAAAGGTCAAATTTTTAGCTAGCTCCAAACATATCGATGTTTATACTCAAAAAGGTTGCAAATGGAATTTTGAACTCAATGGAAGGGGTCTCGAATCCCAATTCGACTGTTTGCAAAAATTAGCTTTTCGGACTAAAATCCGACGAACGATGAAATATTTAAATATACAATCGATAAATATGCGGGTTGTTACAAATCTCGTGTCATTCATAGTTACTTAGTTCACGGGATGTCTCATATCAACCTTAAAGTCACAATTTCCCTTATAGAATTTAGGACTAATCTCGCGTCATTCATAGTTACTTATTTCAGGGGAAGTCTCATATCAACCTCAAGGTCGCACTGCTAATAGCTTGATTAGTAGGGTAGACTTCTGTGCGCCTTTGACTGACTTTGCATCCTTATAACTTAGTGATAATTTATAACACTATCTACATTATTATCACACATCTCACTGCATTACAAATCAAGGCCTTATAAGAAAAGAACTTGTCACGATCCAAATTCCAGCGTTCGGAAATCGACATCCGTGCTCCACGGTACTTGAATGCCGCAAATTCAAACGTTGAAATTCGAGTCGCGCCGGAGCTTATAACACATTAAGTACGATACAGCGGAAGAAACAGAATATAACAAAATACAACATTTGATACAATATCTGATACAATATGATACAACAGATGATACAATGAATATACATCAGAGATATGATACAAGATAATAGCAGCGGAAAGTAAAGATAACACAGCAGTGGAACAATAACTCCAATAGTCTTCAAGAAAGATCTCCATCTGTAAAACACCAATCCAGCAATAGCTCAAACTCCCAATCACATTGCACCAAGCTAAGCAAGTCTCATCCGCAAGCGATTGCCAAATCCTAGGCTGAAAGCTATCGAATCTACACCTACTATTGATTATCTGGAAAACCCGACTCTAGACTGCCCGTGTGGGAAAATAGTGGGCACCCAGAGTTTAGGAAAGGAACAATAAACTCCAGATCAGTCGTGGGACTGGTGTGAGCAAACAAAAACATTTGGTCTTTTAAAACAAAAAAAAGAATTTAAATTCGAAATCCGCAATGCTTTTTAGAAAATGAAACTACCATAAGACCTCCCGCCACACACACAATGTAAACGCAGACTCGGAGAAGATTTCTCCTTATGATAGTCAAATATGCTTGATACGAGAAAATTTCTTTGATATTATTATTAGTGCATAGTGGAAAATCGTTCGAAAGTATAATATTAATCCTAGCCAGCATAGGTACCATGATATTACGCCTACTATAGCTGCCATGTTAAATGGCAGGTTCTACAACTAAAACCGTACAAGGTACGTATTGTTTTGATTGGATTTCCAACAAATGGTCAGGCTAAGGAACTTCCTACTGCCACATGGGATCACCTCTGGTGGGACATCCCGAGAACCTAACCGGATCTCTGCCAACACAAGGCCGGGTTACCTCTGTAACTAGGTAACTACTACTCGAGCATGCCATCCCCCGGTCCTTTGGGACCTTTATCCGAGGCGCCTCAAAACCACAAAGCAATCACAAAGTAATAGATCTGCAGTATCCACATGAGTAAGTATCTGGGCTCCATACCATGATACTACCCTTTACCAGAAGGGAATGACACACCCTAAAGGGCGCGACCCTCATAACCTTGCCGCATCTTTCCTGTTTCGACCATTTCCGGGGTGTGAGGTCCTGATGCAGTCTCGTCCACAAAGCTACGCTTTATACAAAAGCCATTCTTTGATCACAAATGATCAACAAATGATCATCAACACACAGCAGCACTTAGCATGCCACACTACCAAATTGGGAATATGTCACTGATAAATATCAACTACATAACCTCTGAGCTCGTACGTCTCAGAGAAGGGTGTTAAGCTAAGAGAATAAATTCTCCGCCACCAAGCAGAAATGTATTTGATAGATATCAATTTAATATCTCAAAGTGTAATGTCGGACACACAACCATACAAGTCTGTTCCGGGTTCGAACAGAACCGAAGGCACTTCCGAAGAAGCCCTTGCAAATCCGGGTAATCCCTAATCGTGTCCGGACTTCCCATCACATATGGAGATCTCTTTACCGGGGATCAGCCAGTGCAGAGACAATCGACGAGTTATCCTTTCGTTTACGGAAATATCCAGTCTTCACCACCGGTCTTCAAATGCAATCCATATCGTCGTATCATTATTCGGAATGGGTTATATGACACAAGGTCCTCCTCCGGCTAAACCGAATAATGAGCGCAATATATTTGAAAACATATGGATATGGGATTTTAGTTAAGTCACAACTTTTAAAATCCAAAGCCTTCCTTCAAATGGTTAAACAAATTACCATCTCAAATCTTTTAACAAAAAGATTTATTTCACAAAGTTCACCTAGTTTCACAAAGATCAATTCATAGATTTCAAAACAATTCCCATTACAATTAGGATTAACTCATCCAATTTTTTTTTTGTTAAAGATTTAACTTATAGCTTTCAAACCCGTTTCTAAAGATTTGTTCATGACTTGGAAAACCATTTCATTTTAAACTTGAAATACCATTAACACCAATTAGAAATTCAATTCTTATATGAAAGCTTTTATTATAAACAAATAGTTTTCGTTTTCGAAAAAATCCAATTTCAATTATACAAGTTAGAATCTTGGGTTAAATTTAAATTCCCAAAACAACACTTTAAAAATGGGTTTTAAAAAAAACCATATAAACCCATTTATAAGTTGAATAGCTTTTTTTTTTAAACCATTGTTTCCAAATCATAGAATTTGTTTCCAAATATTTAATTCAAATTTAAATCAAATTGTTTAAATTTCAAAACTCAATCAAGTCATTCAAAATAACTTTTATTTTTTTGAAATTCATTTTCAAAAGCTTTCAATCCTAATTCCAAAACTATTTTGGATTCAAAAATTCAATCTTTAAAACTATTTTCAAAATCTGTGACTTAACCCAATTCCACGTGCAATCCATATTTGTGTGTGTATAAGTGTGGTCCAGGGGTTTTACACAATAGTGCAACATCATCAATAATCACAGATTCAATTATTACGATTCGATGTGGGTTTCGGATAACCAACTAGAATCCGACTCCCTGTCGCATCGAAATTCAAATGTCGTTTTACGGATCAAAGGATTTGCATATTAATATAATCATATATATATCACAGATATAACAGCTAGCACAAAGCATCAAATAGCATCACATCACATATAAAAATATCAATCCATCACACATCATTCGGTAGCAATCAAACATCTACAATTAAGACGAATAAATTGTGTGGTTTAAAATAATTAACCACATAATTACTTTCATAAATTATCTTTAATCAATTATTAATTGTCATTAATTACTATTGATTAAGTCTTAATCACCGTCATTAAT
Source organism: Allium cepa (assembly GCA_030765085.1). NCBI lineage: Eukaryota > Viridiplantae > Streptophyta > Magnoliopsida > Asparagales > Amaryllidaceae > Allium > Allium cepa. The sequence continues at coordinate 622,115,155 of CM060941.1, forward strand.
AAATCATTTCTTAATTAATTTATCCTTAATTTGTAATTAATTAACTCTTAATTACTTTTATTAATTAATTAACCCTAAATCATAAATAAATTACTTTGATTAATATCTTATAATCGATCACATTTATTAATCACACAAATTAATTAATTTCCTTTTATTATTAATATCCTTCCATCACTTAGTTAATTAACCTTTATTTAATTACATTGATTGATTATCTTTTAATTAATCACATTAACAAATTAACCTTTAATAAATTAATTAAGTAATTTATCTTTTAATTACTTTCATTAAGTAATTACTCGTTGTAAATCAACAAAGGCCCTTTAATTGATTAGGACTCTAATTATCTTGAGACAAACTATTTATCTTATTTAATTTCAAAATCATTATTTAAGTCTTATTTTAAATAACCTTTGAAAAAATTAAATTTATTTTTTAATACCTTAAAAAAGCTTGTTCCTGCTTTAATTTAAAAACTTGTTAACAAATTTACCTTTCATACAAAACCTGACTAACATAGTTGTTTTAAAAAATAAACTTGTTTGCTTTACAAATTCTAAACTTTGATACCCATCAGAAGAAACCCGAGTCAACCCAGCAAAATCCCCGAGTCATTCCCGAGAAATTCACTTCCTCCCTTACTTTGAGTCAGAACCCTCATAGCTTCGAGCAAATTTGCAAATTCCACGAGTCACCCCTGAGTAAACTTCTTCTTCTTCCCTTTCTTTTAACTTTGTTTAAATTTTAATCTGTAAAACAACACATGCGCTTGCTTCGATCACCAACCCCAGCCATCACTTATATTCCCCTAGCTATTACTCAAGAATACCATCGTCTTCCCCAAACTCGAGCAACTTCAGACATGAATCATGCTCGTGCACGTTGCACACCTCACCAACCAACTCCGGTCACTACTACGACTATCAACAAATCGCCGACACCACCATCAACCAGCCTAACCCTCCAGAATCTCTATTGTTGGCCTACATCAAAATCGAGTCATTCGACTCGCCTGGAACCCAAAAACTACCCAACAAATCCTCTTGCCAACGGTGATCTCAGTCACCTGAGACCGTACCATTGCTGTCGTAGTTGCGCCACGTCTCGATACATCGGCCAATCACCACGTGATAAACTCCGATTACCCCACGATGCCGTAATTCCCAGATAATTCACGTCCCAAAATTTTGGTTATAAAACCCTAAATTACTACCGCACCATCACCATCGCCATTAATAAATTCAGTTTATATTTTTCCTACAATCCTTAATGCTTAAGCTACCCTCAACTTAAGTTTCGAGACTTACCATCTCTCCATTCATCAGATATTGGGGAAAGTACCAATTTTAATAAATTCGACAATTCCCATCATATACAAACTTAAAAATCTGGAAACCATTGCCTAAATTCATCATTTTGCAATACAATCTAGTTTATGATTTCCAAATTCAAAATTAAAATGGTTGAAATTTATCATTTCCAAAGGTGTTTCCTGTATATCCTAAGTTTCCAGTTAATTACCTAATAAAACTTCTTGAAAATATTTTTTTAAAAATCTAAATCAAGTAATTATCAATATCTTTCTTTTAAAGATCATTACCTAAATTTCTTTTGATCCTGAGATATAATAATTTTTTTTTTCCGAATTTAGTTAACCTGTTTCTAAACAGAGGGATAACCAGACAAATACAAACATGCACAAATACTTGCAATACATTCCTATTCATGCAGAACACATTTACCAATATTTATCACATCAATTCAGAGATTAGATCAAAAGTAAGTTTGCTCACCTTTATGTTGAAGATAGAAAACTAAGATTAGGAAATAGAGAGGAAGACTGGAAGCTTGCATTTTTCTTATCTGGGTTAATTTGAAGTGACTCCTTGAATCTTTGATTCTTGTTTTGAATCTGGAATTCCCTGGTTTGTTGAGTTGTGTTCTGTTGAGTTGAACTTTTGTTCTTACAGTTTTGAAAATATTTTCTTTTATATTTATAACATAATTATTTCAACAAGCATCAACCATAAGATCAGGTTTAATTTTTTTTTCTTTTTTTCCTTCCTGATTTTAAATCTTAATTTCCTTTTCTTTTTGTTTTGATTGCTTCAGGTTGCTTGAATTTGTTTTTAAACAAGAAGATATAGATTTTTTTTCTTAAATTGCTAAACCTGTAAACCAAGAACAAATTACAATATACCTGTTCACAGACCAATACATGCAAACGAATTTTTTCCATTACTTTACAGAAACAAGCATAACACAAATTTAAGACTTTAAGTAGGTTAGTTTGCGCACAATTTTGGGTTTTAACATGTTTTACACTGCAAACCAGTGTGTTACAGGGAACCATATTTTCAAGCAAACAAAAACACAAACATGACCATTGACCCATATGCAAAACTATCCTCATTCATGCAGGTATTCAACGCAAAAGAAATTTGAGCAACGTATAGGTTCACTCACTAGCATCAATATAGGAATGAATCAGAGGATGAAAGGTTTGTTTACTGGTTTTAGAGGCAGAGATGATAAAACATGTGTGCATACAGTCAAGTATATACACAGAGGAATGAAATGCACTTTCACACAATCATTCAAGCATAACTTATATTATACTTCAAAGACAAATCAAAACACTAAGAGATAAAACAAGGTTAAGGAGTTTGCTCACTTTGGAGTTGTATAGGAAGAAACAGAGGGGAACTCAAGCCTGTATCTTTTTTTCTTTTTTTTTCCCTTTAAATCTTGGGGTTGTAGATCTGTAAATTGTAAACTGAAATCTTTGCTTATACACTGTCATGTTCATTTACTCAAGTCATTAATAACAGTAATTTTTATCTTATTACTTACAGTTTGAATGCATATAACGGAGAAGCCTTTTTAATTTTTTTTTCTTTCTGCAGTTTGAAAACTAGAAATGGTTTTGAGTCTTTGATCTTCAATTTTTCTGCAACAAATTGATTGTTATTGCACTTAGTTCTTTCTTTATTACGGATTGTAACTTCAAACTCAAATTAAAAAATTACTTGCCTTTAACTTATTTTCCAGAGACTTGCATTGGCAAAGCTGCAGCTCCTTTCTCTTTTTTTCCTTTTTATAAAACAAATCTGAGATCTGCTTTGAATTTGCATGTTGTAGTTTGATTGCTTTTGGATTGTGACTTTGAATCTCAGGTTGCTCTTTCTTCTTTTCTTTTTCCTGATTTTTTTTCTCTTTGGTGTGTGAGTTTCTATTTTCAGGTTTTTTTTTTCTTTGCTTGAGTGATGATGTTTTAAAGCTTGTGAAATCTTTTTGGGTAGTGAACTTCAGATCTTGGAGTTTAATAATTTTGAATTTTTTTGGGAAGTTGAAAGGGTTTCTGGTTTTTTTTTTTTTAATTTGATTATTTTACTTTAACAAAGATGTTGAATGCCATTTGTAAGAATGAAATCATGAGCTTAGATTTTGTTAAGTACCCTACTCCAAACCATGTGCATGTATATTTCATTGTTTTACATTTAAATTTTTAAAGACAAAAGAATGTTTATTTTTATTTTTATATCATATTTATTTTATAAATGAATGTACCTTTTATTCATTAGCATATACATATACACAATGTTGAAAGAAAATTGTGTTTTAACCAATATTCATATATATACACATTTTGTTTTATTAATTTTAAAGAAAGAAATGATTTTAACTAATTATGTTTTTAATAAATAAACACATATATAATAGTATTTAGTTCTAAACAATTGTTCTAAAATCATTTGTATCCAATTCAAAATACAACTTTTAAATCCAACTAATTTGATAAAAATATTAATTATTGAATTTTAAATTAAAAGTTCCATTTTAAAATACATACTTTTTTTTTATTAATCTCTAAGCCTTTAAATTCTATTTACAATACATTTTAATCTTAGAATCTCCAAATTTCAAGTCAATTCAATTTTTTATTTACTCGTAATCAAATTTCTATTTTAAAATCTAAAATTTTAAGTTTATTCTGAAAATCTCTAATTAATTCACAAATAATCCCACAATTTAATTTTAAAATTAAATTAATTATTGAATCATTTCGGCTAATATTCCAGGAATGTTACAGATTTCCCCCCACTTAAGAAATTTCGTCCCCGAAATTTGCTAGGGAGACAATAAAGAGTAGGATGAAAGATAGAGAAATATTTTTCCAGATCAAACTGAATATTTATTCTGCATTTGGCTTACCAAATCAGAATATTAACAAATAGATACAAGAACGAATTCACTTTACAAGATGTTTGGGTTATCCAAATCTACGAAATATGCCGTGGCATTGGTTAGTTCGAAGGGATAACTAACCATTCATAGAATATATATCCGGACCCCAAAGAATAGACAGATATAGGGATACGATCCAAACTTCTAGTTTAGAAACCAAAGTATACCTATCAACCATAGCAACCAAAGCAACCAATACATCTATACAAACAAACAAATAGTTTTGGCCTATCTGGAGTTTATGTCCCATATCAACTCATATTTTGGTCTAACCAAAATGATGATCTCCTACCAAAGCTTCTCTCTCGAACTGCCATGAAGCTGACAAAGAATTGAAATCGAATCAAAGGAATTTGAGAAGAAATGATAAGCAAAAGAGATTGATAGAGATACGATTATTTCCTCGTTGTTACAGGTATTGACCATCTATAGTGGTACTTCCTTGTCCCCTATCTCGTCCTCTTCTCGCACTCATACATATTATCGGTGAATAGTAAGAGAATTTACTGAGGCGTTCGAACGGATATCTTAAGGATATACTCATTCTAGGGTATACTTCACCCTATCTCTAATGAGCTACTTAATGTGTTATACTCCTGAGCTAAAGTTTTAACCCTCAGCTCTGATACCAAAATGTCACGGCACGAGGCAATGGCGACCGGTAAGGTTATGAGGGTCGTGCCCTTTAAGGTGTGTCATTCCCTTCTGATAAAGGGTAGTATCATGGTATGGAGCCCAAATACTTACTCATGTGGATACTGCAGATCTATTACTTTGTGATTGCTTTGTGGTTTTGAGGCACCTCGGATAAAGGTCCCAAAGGACCGGGGGATGGCATGCTCGAGTAGTAGTTACCTAGTTACAGAGGTAACCCGGCCTTGTGTTGGCAGAGATCCGGTTAGGTTCTCGGGACGTCCCACCAGAGGCGATCCCATGTGGCAGTAGGAAGTTCCTTAGCCTGACCATTTGTTGGAAATCCAATCAAAACAATACGTACCTTGTACGGTTTTAGTTGTAGAACATGCCATTTAACATGGCAGCTATAGTAGGCATAATATCATGGCACCTATGCTGGTTAGGATTAATATTATACTTTCGAAAGATTTTCCACTATGCACTAGTAATAATATCAAAGAAATTTTCTCGTATCAAGCATATTTGACTATCATAGGGAGAAATCTTCTCCAAGTTTGCGTTTGCATTGTGTGTGTGGCGGGAGGTCTTATGGTAGTTTCATTTTCTAAAAAGCATTGCGGATTTCAAATTTAAATTCTTTTGTTTGTTTTAAAAGACCAAATGTTTTTGTTTGCTCACACCAGTCCCACGACTGATCTGGAGTTTATTGTTCCTTTTCTAAACTCTGGGTGCCCACTATTTTCCCACACGGGCAGTCTAGAGTTGGGTTTTCCAGATAATCAATAGTAGGTGTAGATTCGATAGCTTTCAGCCTAGGATTTGGCAATCGCTTGCGGACGAGACTTGCTTAGCTTTGTGCAATGTGATTGGGAGTTTGAGATATTGCTGGATTGGTGTTTTAAAGATGGAGTTCTTTCTTGAAGACTATTGGAGTTATTGTTCCGCTGCCGTGTTATCTTTACTTTCCGCTGCTATTATCTTGTATCATATCTCTGATGTATATTCATTGTATCATCTGTTGTATCATATTGTATCAGATATTGTATCAAATGTTGTATTTTGTTATATTCTGTTTCTTCCGCTGTATCGTACTTAATGTGTTATAAGCTTCGGCGCGACTCGAATTTCAACGTTTGAATCTGCGGCATTCACGCCGACACCACCATCAACCTGCCTAACCCTCCAGAATCTCTATTGTTGCCCTACATCAAAATCGAGTCATTCGACTCGCCTGGAACCCAAAAACTACCCAACAAATCCTCTTGCCAACGGTGATCTCAGTCACCTGAGACCGTACCATCACTGTCGTAGTAGTGACTGGAGTTGGTTGATGAGGTGTGCAACGTGCACGAGCATGATTCATGTCTGAAGTTGCTCGAGTTTGGGGAAGACGAGGGTATTCTCGAGTAATAGCTAGGGGAATATAAGTGATGTCTCGGGTTGGTGATCGAAGCAAACGCGTGTGTTGTTTTACAGATTAAAATTTAAACAAAGTTAAAAGAAAAGGAAATTAAGATTTAAAATCAGGAAGAAAAAAAAAGAAAAAAAATTAAACCTGATCTTATGGTTGATGCTTGTTGAAATAATTATGTTAAATATAAAAGAAAAATATTTTCAAAACTGTAAGAACAAAAGTTCAACTCAACAGAACACAACTCAACAAACCAGGGAATTCCAGATTCAAAACAAGAATCAAAGATTCAAGGAGTCACTTCAAATTAACCCAGATAAGAAAAATGCAAGCTTCCAGTCTTCCTCTCTGTTTCCTAATCTTAGTTTTCTATCTTCAACATAAAGGTGAGCAAACTTACTTTTGATCTAATCTCTGAATTGATGTGATAAATATTGGTAAATGTGTTCTGCATGAATAGGAATGTATTGCAAGTATTTGTGCATGTTTGTATTTGTCTGGTTATCCCTCTGTTTAGAAACAGGTTAACTAAATTCGGAAGAAAAAAAATTATTATAAGCTCCAGAGCGACTCGAATTTCAACGTTTGAATCCGTGGCATTCAAGTACCGTGGAGTACGGATGTCGATTTCTGAACGCTGGAATTTGGATCGTGACATTTGCAAACCTCACCAACCAACTCCGGTCACAACTACGACAGCGATGGTACGGTCTCAGGTGACTGAGATCACCGTTGGCAAGAGGATTTGTTGGGTAGTTTTTGGGTTCTAGGCGAGTCGAATGACTCGATTTTGATGTAGGGCAACAATTGAGATTCTGGAGGGTTAGGCTGGTTGATGGTGGTGTCGGCTATTTGTTGACAGTCGTAGTAGTGACCGGAGTTGGTTGGTGAGATGTGCAACGTGCTTCACCACCAAACCGCAAAGCGAGAACCCTCTATCACATTCACTAAGAGAGCAAGACTGGTGTGAGCAAACAAAAAAATTTGGTCTTTTAAAACAAACAAAAGAATTTAAATTTGAAATCTGCAATGCTTTTTAGAAAATGAAACTACCATAAGACCTCCCGCCACGCACACAATGCAAACGCAAACTTGGAGGAGATTTCTCCTTATGATAGTCAAATATGCTTGATACGAGAAAATTTCTTTGATATTATTACTAGTGCATAGTGGAAAATCTTTCGAAAGTATAATATTAATCCTAGCCAGCATAGGTACCATGATATTATGCCTACTATAGCTGCCATGTTAAATGGCAGGTTCTACAACTAAAACCGTACAAGGTACGTATTGTTTTGATTGGATTTCCAACAAATGGTCAGGCTAAGGAACTTCCTACTGCCACATGGGATCGCCTCTGGTGGGACGTCCCGAGAACCTAACCGGATCTCTGCCAACACAAGGCCGAGTTACCTCTGTAACTAGGTAACTACTACTCGAGCATGCCATCCCCCGGTCCTTTGGGACCTTTATCCGAGGCGCCTCAAAACCACAAAGCAATCACAAAGTAATAGATCTGCCGTATCCACATGAGTAAGTATCTGGGCTCCATACCATGATACTACCCTTTACCAGAAGGGAATGACACACCCTAAAGGGCGCGACCCTCATAACCTTGACGCATCTTTCCTGTTTCGACCATTTCCGGGGTGTGAGGTCCTGATGCAGTCTCGTCCACAAAGCTACGCTTTGTACAAAAGCCATGCTTTGGTCACAAATGATCAACAAATGATCATCAACACACAGCAGCACTTAGCATGCCATACTACCAAATTGGGAATATATCACTGATAAATATCAACTACATAACCTCTGAGCTCGTACGTCTCAGAGAAGGGTGTTAAGCTAAGAGAATAAATTCTCCGCCACCAAGCAGAAAAGTATTTGATAGATATCAATTTAATATCTCAAAGTGTAATGTCGGACACACAACCATACAAGTCTGTTCCGGGTTCGAACAGAACCGAAGGCACTTCCAAAGAAGCCCTTGCAAATCCGGCTAATCCCTAATCGCGTCCAGACTTCCCATCACATATGGAGATCTCTATACCAGGGATCAGCCAGTGCAGAGACAATCGACGAGTTATCCTTTCGTTTTTGGAAATATCCGGTCTTCACCACCGGTCTTCAAATGCAATCCATATCGTCGTATCATTATTCGGAATGGGTTATATGACACAAGGTCCTCCCCCGGCTAAACCGAATAATGAGCGCAATATATTTGAAAACATATGGATATGGGATTTTAGTTAAGTCACAACTTTTAAAATCCAAAGCCTTCCTTCAAATGGTTAAACAAATTACCATCTCAAATCTTTTAACAAAAAGATTTATTTCACAAAGTTCACCTAGTTTCACAAAGATCTATTCAAAGATTTCAAAACAATTCCCATTACAATTAGGATGAACTCATCCAATTTTTTTTTGTTAAAGATTTAACTTATAGCTTTCAAATCCGTTTCTAAAGATTTGTTCATGACTTGGAAAACCATTTCATTTTAAACTAGAAATACCATTAACACCAATTAGAAATTCAATTCTTATATGAAAGCTTTTATTATAAACAAATAGTTTTCGTTTCCGGAAAAATCCAATTTCAATTATACAAGTTAGAATCTTGGGTTAAATTTAAATTCCCAAAACAACACTTTAAAAATGGTTTTAAAAAAAACCATATAAACCCATTTATAAGTTGAATAGTTTTTTTTTAAACCATTGTTTCCAAATCATAGAATTTGTTTCCAAATATTTAATTCAAATTTAAATCAAATTTTTTAAATTTCAAAACTCAATCAAGTCATTCAAAATAACTTTTATTTTTCTGAAATTCATTTCAAAAGCTTTCAATCCTAATTCCAAAACTATTTTGGATTCAAAAATTCAATCTTTAAAACTATTTTCAAAATCTGTGACTTAACCCAATTCCACGTGCAATCCATATTTGTGTGTGTATAAGTGTGGTCCAGGGGTTTTACACAATAGTGCAACATCGTCAATAATCACAGATTCAATTATTACGATTCGATGTGGGTTTCGGATAACCAACTGGAATCCGACTCCCTGCCGCATCGAAATTCAAATGTCGTTTTACAGGTCAAAGGATTTGCATATTCATATAATCATATATATATATCACAGATATAACAGCTAGCACAAAGCATCAAATAGCATCACATCACATATAAAAATATCAATCCATCACACATCATTCGGCAACAATCAAACATCTACAATTAAGACGAATAAATTGTGTGGTTTAAAATAATTAACCACATAATTACTTTCATAAATTATCTTTAATCAATTATTAATTGTCATTAATTACTATTGATTAAGTCTTAATCACCGTCATTAATAAATCATTTCTTAATTAATTTATCCTTAATTTGTAATTAATTAACTCTTAATTACTTTTATTAATTAATTAACCCTAAATCATAAATAAATTACTTTGATTAATTATCTTATAATCAATCACATTTATTAATCACATAAACTAATTAATTTCCTTTTATTATTAATATCCTTCAATCACTTAGTTAATTAACCTTTATTTAATTACATTGATTGATTATCTTTTAATTAATCACATTAACAAATTAACCTTTAATAAATTAATTAAGTAATTTATCTTTTAAATACTTTCATTAAGTAATTACTCGTTGTAAATCAACAAAGGCCCTTTAATTGATTAGGACTCTAATTATCTTGAGACAAACTATTTATCTTATTTAATTTCAAAATCATTATTTAAGTCTTATTTTAAATAACCTTTGAAAAAATTAAATTTATTTTTTAATACCTTAAAAAAGCTTGTTCCTGCTTTAATTTAAAAACTTGTTAACAAATTTACCTTTCATACAAAACCTGACTAACATAGTTGTTTTAAAAAATAAACTTGTTTGCTTTACAAATTCTAAACTTTGATACCCATCAGAAGAAACCCGAGTCAACCCAGCAAAATCCCCGAGTCATTCCCGAGAAATACACTTCCTCACTTACTTTGAGTCAGAACCCTCATAGCTTCGAGCAAATTTGCAAATTCCACGAGTCACCCCTGAGTAAACTTCTTCTTCTTCCCTTTCTTTTAACTTTGTTTAAATTTTAATCTGTAAAACAACACACGTGCTTGCTTCGATCACCAACCCCAGCCATCACTTATATTCCCCTAGCTATTACTCGAGAATACCCTCGTCTTTCCCAAACTCGAGCAACTTCAGACATGAATCATGCTCGTGCACGTTGCACACCTCACCAACCAACTCCGGTCACTACTACGACTGCCAACAAATCGCCGACACCACCATCCACCAGCCTAACCCTCCAGAATCTCTATTGTTGCCCTACATCAAAATCGAGTCATTCGACTCGCCTGGAACCCAAAAACTACCCAACAAATCCTCTTGCCAACGGTGATCTCAGTCACCTGAGACCGTACCATCGCTGTCGTAGTTGCGCCACGTCTCGATACATCGGCCAATCACCACGCGATAAACTCCGATTACCCCACGATGCCGTAATTCCCAGATAACTCACGACCCAAAATTTTGGTTATAAAACCCTAAATTACTACCGCACCATCACCATCGCCATTAATAAATTCAGTTTATATTTTTCCTACAATCCTTAATGCTTAAGCTACCCTCAACTTAAGTTTCGAGACTTACCATCTCTCCGTTCATCAGATATTGGGGAAAGTACCAATTTTAATAAATTCGACAATTCCCATCATATACAAACTTAAAAATCTGGAAACCATCGCCTAAATTCATCATTTTACAATACAATCTAGTTTATGATTTCCAAATTCAAAATTAAAATGGTTGAAATTTATCATTTCCAAAGGTGTTTCCTGTATATCCTAAGTTTCCAGTTAATTACCTAATAAAACTTCTTGAAAATATTTTTTTTTTAAATCTGAATCAATTAATTATCAATATCTTTCTTTTAAAGATCATTACCTAAATTTCTTTTGATCCTGAGATATAATAATTTTTTTTTCCGAATTTAGTTAACCTGTTTCTAAACAGAGGGATAACCAGACAAATACAAACATGCACAAATACTTGCAATACATTCCTATTCATGCAGAACACATTTACCAATATTTATCACATCAATTCAGAGATTAGATCAAAAGTAAGTTTGCTCACCTTTATGTTGAAGATAGAAAACTAAGATTAGGAAACAGAGAGGAAGACTGGAAGCTTGCATTTTTCTTATCTGGGTTAATTTGAAGTGACTCCTTGAATCTTTGATTCTTGTTTTGAATCTGGAATTCCCTGGTTTGTTGAGTTGTGTTCTGTTGAGTTGAACTTTTGTTCTTGCAGTTTTGAAAATATTTTCTTTTATATTTATAACATAATTATTTCAACAAGCATCAACCATAAGATCTTGTTTTGTGAGTTGTTGTTTGCAATTGAGCTTTTGTGCTTGCATGTCTATACAAACTTCTTTTTCAGATTCTAGCAGCTAAAATCAAAGGCAAGCTTTCATCTTTCTTCGAATTCAAAGGTTTACTCTTCAAATTTTATAAGGTGAGTTTCAAACACAAATATCTATCTCTACAAGGTCTTAATTCTTTGAATTAAGTGATATGTATCAATAAATAGTTGAATGGTTTGAGTAATTTGATTGAATTGTTGGAATTTGCAAAGTGGTTGCTGAAATTTATTTGTGAACATTGTTGTAGTAAAATAGCAATATCTCAGTGTAAAATGATTCGAATTCGTTCATTCTTTTTGTATAGAAGGATATTTAAATAAGCTATAATTTCTATTTGATCATTTTTTGAAATTCTATGTCTAAAAGGGTCTAAATTAAGTTTGAAACTGATGTTATAGCACAGTCATTTCAAATTTCCTGAGTTGATATCTAACAGCAAAATGGCCATAACTTTTTAGCCATAAATCCGAATTAAGTACACTCTTTTTTAGGAAGCTAAGACATTAAGGAGCAACCTTTGTGTTGTAAGTTTCTGCAAATTCTATGATTTAAAGGGTCAAAATTTGGTATGAAACTGATACATATGCTCTGCTCTGTCGATTTTCTGAATTGAAACCTAAAATTAAAATCACCACAACTTTGAATGTTAAATCGAGATCGTGTGAGGTTTTTTGTAGTTGGATGACATATTTATAAGGAACAACCTATTTGTTTATTATTTTTTGTAAATCTACATTTTGCTAACCGTAATATATGTTTGAAGAGAAGGTAACCTCTCTGTACTGTTTTTTTAATTTCAACTTTGAAACACAGAATTGTTTAGGACATATCTTTTTCATCTTCGATCGGAATTTGATAATTTTTATTGTTCTGGAAAGCTTATACTTTTAGCTACAACTTTGATGTTTTGCTAAATTTTAAGCTTTACATAGTCAAAATCATAATTTTCTCGCTGCCCTGAGAATAAATGACAGCGACAATGAATTTAAATCTGAAAATTATTTTGGTTATAACTTTTAAACCGTAAATTCAAATTAAATGATCATTTTCTTTTTTGAAAGGTGAGACTTTTGCCAACAACTTTCATGTTTTATGTTTTGTAAAATTATAATATTTATGTGGTCGAAACTATTTTGCTTCATGATACAAAGTCCGACGTTTTATTTTTACTTCATGTTTTATGATATTCCTGAAATGTTTTGTGGCCAAGATGTCTATCAGTAGACTAGCCAAATTTTGGAGATTTTGAAGTTCAAATTTTGGATTAAATTTGGATTGAATTTGAATTGAATTCGAATATCGATTTGAGTGATTTCTTGGGGTTTTATTCGTTTTCAAGCATGAATTTTTCCAAACCTTTTTGAAAAAATTTAAAATAAATAGGCATTTTAAATTATTGTTATGTCATATTTTTAAAATGTTTTCAAATATAGAATCTGTTTATTCTCAATAATAAGGGAATTTTCAAATATGGCTTTCAAAATTGGTATTAAAAGATTGTTTTCTCAAGTAAATTATTTTATACATAAAATACATGTCTTTTCACTATTCGAGCGAATGGGAAGGAGAACTAAATGGTTTGGTAAAATACGTGACATGGGATACATGCGTTTATCTTATCGGTTTATTCCTGGCTTGTCTATTTGATCGTTTTGACCTTCGGGTCGAGATTACCGATGAGATGAGGTAAACTTTTTACTACTTTGAGTATTAAATTTACTAGTAGTTAGTAAACCGTTGAGTGCGAACATGTGGTATGGAACACACGTTAACACTATTCGGGTACTTATCTGAGAGTCTATGACACATTTGTCTAAGAAATGTATTTGCCGGTACTGGACCTTCGGGTCATTTGTCCTTCAGGATGTTTTTCTAAGAGGCCATCGTCATTGCGACGTATTTATCCTTCGGGATGTTGTCCTTGGGGATGTTTGTCTAAGAGATGTATTTATTTGTCCTTCAGGACATTTTTCTAAGAGGTGTGGCTTCTTATTTTGGGAGAACAGTACTTGGCGGGCTTCGAGCATAAGCACGTGCTATATCTTTGAAATGATCCTATTTTTAAGTCAAAGTTAAATTGGTAATTAATATAAATTTGGATTAATTTGTGAATTAATTGGAATTTTTCCAAAATTAAGTAAGATATGTGTTTATATATATATATATATATATATATATATTAAAATAGAATTTGAATTTGAAATTCAAAAATAAATATATCGAAAATAAATTGTGTTTGAAAACTCATAATTTAAAATTAATAAAGATTTGTTTTGTAATTATAATATGTATATATATACATACACTGTGATTTGAAAGTTATATTTTGAATTTGATATAAATAATTTTCAAAAGTTGTTGAAAGTTAAATTCTATATTTCAAAAATAAACTTAATATATATATATATATATATATATATATATATATATGTTTGTATATGTATTTATTAATGTATAATTAGATTTTAAAATCAATTTCTTTAAAGTTATAAATATTTATAAAAGGAAATGAATTAATTATATAATAGAAAATGTATAAAACATATATATACATATATATAAATCAAAATAGGAAAATATAATATAAATTATATAAAAATATATTTAAACTTTTAAATACATGAAAGATTACAAGTGTAGTCATCTTAACAAAAGATTAAACAAGTATAGACTTATAAAGATACAAAATTAACAGGTATAGATTAATTAGCATGCAAATATAACAAGTGTCTTAGTTTTAAAAGTTTTTTTTTCAATTTTAAAATTATTGAATAAGATGTAAGAAAAAGTTATATATACCACTCTATATCCTTCCTTTCTCATTTTCATTCATAATTCAAAAACCTCAAACCTCGAAAGATCAAAACCAGAAAATAAAAAGTAAAGCAATCAAAACAATAATCTTCAAATGAAATAATTCAAGCTTAAAAGCAAATCAGAAAGCAAGCTATATTTCAAGATTCAACTCCGTAAAACAAGTTTCAAGATCAAAGCATCAAGCTTCAGATCACTTACCAGATTTTCAAAAAATCAAAACAAACATTTCCAGGCTTTCTTCTCTGTTCTAGGTGAGTATACTTCATTTTTAAACATATCCTCTTGATTTCTTATGCCTATGATGATGTTGACTTAGAAATAGTTCGTATGAATGAAAAATATGTCTGTATCTATATACACATAGGTAGATTAGGTGTGCATGTTTGTACATACTTCTCTGTTTATATTACAGGCTCCAATTTCACCAAATAAAATTCATATCTCCTTATCTAAACGAATTTCGATGAACGAAAAAATGACAGTCTTCATGGTCAAGGCTAGAGGTGGTGTGGAAGATGGCGATCGAAGGAAAAATACTCGTCGAATTTTTAGATCGACGCGGTGATCATACGACGGCGAAGTAGGGCTTTAAGACCAGTTTTGGTCGACGTCGTTCTCAAATTTTTTTTCGTCGTCGTGGGTGAAATAGTGTGGATCGGACCAGTGGGAATTGAAGTCGGGGACTGTGGCAGAGGTTCAGGCGGAGTTGCGAGGGTTCTAGCGTCGTTATGTGATGGTGCGAGGCGATTCTGTATATGGGTTTGATTCCAGAAATTGATCGAGTTGCTCGATTTTGATATCCTGGCAATTTCATTGATCTGGAAGGTTAGGCTTGTCGACAGTGATGTCGATGACATGTTGAAGGATGCGACGATGGTTAAAGTCGATCGGAGCTCTTGTGCACATGCACGCATGGGTGCATGTATCTGGGAATGTTGTTGATTGGGAAAGAAAAAAAATTTTCTCGGAATGGACTCGAAGTAGAAGATTGTTTGCCTCGAAGGAAGGGAAGAAGAGTGAATGTCTCTATTTTAGCTCGGGAATGTTATAATTTGGCTCGAGTATTTTAGCTTTGGGTCCGGGTTTTAATTTAAAGTTGAATTAACCAGATTTTAAAGGGTAAAAAATCAAAGCATTAACAAGTTTTAAATTTTTTAAAGTGATTAAGTTTCAAGGAAATGTTATCAAGTTTTCAAAGCAAAGTATTAACAAGTTTCAAACAAGTTTTTCAAAGATTTAAAATGTTTTGAATTTGTTTATTTAAAAGTAATCATATAATAGGTTAATTTCTAAATGTTTTCGAAGGTGATTTAATGATGTAATTAAATAAAGGATTAATTACTTAATGTATTAGAGGATGGTTAATTAATTAATGTAATCAGTTAAGGGAATAATTTATTTATTTATTTATTAAGGTAATTAATTAAAGGTTAATTAATTTGTGTAATCAATTTAAAGGATTTATTTATTATTAAATAAAGTAATTAATTAAAAGATAATTAATTTATTAAAGGTCAATCACTTAATGTAATTAATTAATGATAATTACTTAATGAAAGTAATTAAAGAATAATTACTTAATGTCATTAATTAAGGTAAGTAACTAATGGATAATTACTAAATGTAATTTATTAAAAAAATACTAAATGTAAGAAATTAAAGGTTAATTAAATAATTAAAGGTTAATTACTTAATAATTAAAGGTTAGTTAATTTATGGTTTGAAGGATAATTTGTTAATGTAATTAATTAAGGGTTAATTAATTAATATGATTAATTAAGGGTTAATTGATTAATTAGGGATAATTAATTAAGATGGATAATTAAGGTTGATTTATTAATTAATTTCATTAATTAATATCAAATGGTTTGTAATTAATTAATGATTAAGCAAGATCATAAGAGTTTAAATTAAATCAATTTTAGATTATGTGAGTAATTAATCTTGCTTATGGATGATTGGTTTGTATTGAATGTCTTGAATTGTTTGCTATCGCTGATCCATAATTTTCTGTGATATGAATTATTTCAAATTGAGCTGTAAACTGTGATTTATTTATCTGTGATGAGTTTACTTGTTTATCTATGAATGAAGGATAAGCATTATAGGATTATACCGCTTATCGATAATGTTGTATTTGAATTGATGATGGTTTGTGATATTCTATTGTTGTGTGTAAAACCCCAGACTACACCACACACACACAAATAAGGATTTCACAGGAAATTGGTAAGTCACAGGTATTTTGAATTTAATATTATTTTATTCCAAATTGTGAAAGGGAATTAAAGGTTGAATTTTGAATCCAAAATGTTTTGAAAATGGAATTGGGTTAAATATGAAAAAAACTTTTGGAAAGGAAGTTTTTAAATTTAAATGAATTATTTGGAATTTGAATTTAGTTCAAATAGAACTTGCCGAGGATACAGCAGTTCGTTGATTTTTCTGATTTATATTTTATAGGGTTACAACCTAAGAACATTTAATCGGATTTTTCTGAAACTAAAAACCTTTGTTTCAAATGATAATAGCTTCCATATAAAGTAAGAATTTACAGTTTTGTTGAAATAATTTCGGGTTATGGGTACATTTGAAATGGAAATAGTTTGAAAGCTAAAAGTTGTGACTTAACTAAGATCCCAATATATCCATATGTTTTTAAAATTAGCGCTCATTATTCAGTTTAGCCAGGAGAGGACTTTGTGTCATAAAAAACATTCCAGATTAATGATACGATGAATTGGATACCATTTGAAGATGGTGGTGAAGACGAATATTTTCGAAAGCGAAAGGATTACCTTTCGAATGTCTCTATGCCGAATGGCCCCGTTATAGAGATTTTGATTGCCCTATGTATTGGAGAGTCCGGTCGGGATTATGAATATTCGAATTTGCAAGGACTTCTTTTGAAGTGCCTTCAGCTCCATTCAGACCCAGGATGGACTTGTATGGATGTATGTCTGATGTTAAATTTTGAGATATAAAGCTGGTTTCTATCAAATACATTTCTGTTTGGTGGTGGAGAATTTATTCTCTTAGCTTAACACTCTTCTCTGAGGCATAAAAGCCTAGAGGTTATGTAGTTGATGGTTACTAGTGATATATTCCCAATTTGGTAATGTGGTATGCTAAATGTTGATCATTGGTTGATCGAATCATGGCCTTTGTGAAAAGCGTAGCTTTGTGGGATGTGACTTCATCGAACCTGCTTCATTACAGCATGATAGGGGTTCTTGCTTCGGGTTTGGTGGCGAGACAGAGACTCTTACCCCTACATGTCCCCAAGGAGGGGTTGGCTAACCAGGTTGGTTGAGAGTCGAGAGGATGGCCGTAAATGTAGGGTCGAGTTACCAATGTGTGCCACGGTGGTATTGAGGCCGCTGTCAGATGGCCGAGGGGGCAGACTATCACATTTGGTATCAGAGCTAAAGGTTGAGTAAGAACTTTAGCTTTGGAGTATAACACATTAGGTGATTCATTAGAGATAGGGTTATAGATGCCCTAGAATGAGTTTCCCTAAGATATCTTGTCCGTATGCCTCAGTCAATTCTCTTACTATTCACTGATAGTAAGAATATATGCAAGAAGATAACGAGGTAGGGACATGGGAGTACCACTGCAAATGATCGATACCCTGTAACAACAAGCAACAATCTTTTCTCATCAATCTCTTTGATCATCATCCAATTTCAATTCTTTGATGGTTACCTGGCAGCTACAAGAAGAAGCTTTGATGTGGTGGTGGCCCTGCGAATCTTTTTTTACGTTCCTAATTTGTATTCTTATCATTAGTTTCTTATCAGCTTCTTGTTTTCAACTTTAATGAATTTGAAATTTTATTTGAATGAGTCGGTTAACAAAATATGAAGCTAAATTAAATTGTATCAATAGAACGATTTCAGTTAAAAAACAAACTTTGAAATTTTGTTGTGATTTCTTGTGAGATCCAAGTCTGAAGAGGGGTAAGCTAGTGTAAACTTTGGGGTATTCCGACCTGTATTTACAATTCATTTGTCTGATTTTGGGGTCCAGCTACATTCTACGAATGGTTAGTTATCCCTTTGGACTAATCAATGCCCCTGCATATTTCGTAGACCTAATGACCCGAGTATTTCGTTAAATATTGAATGAATTCATTCTCATATTTATTGGTGATATTCTTATTTGGTAAGCCAAATGTAGAATAAATTTTCAGTTTAAGCTTATACACCATTTCTCTGTCTTTTGTGTGTGTTCATCTGTTCTTTGTTTGTCTCCCCGTCTAGCAAATTTCGAGGATGAAATTTTCTTAAGGGGGAATTTGTAACGATCCCATTTTTAAGTCAAAGTTAAATTGGTAATTAATATAAAATTTTGGATTAATTTGTGAATTAATTGGAATTTTTCCAAAATTAACTAAGATATGTATATATATATATATATATATATATATTAAAATAGAATTTGAATTTGAAATTCAAAAATAAATATATTGAAAATAAATTGAATTTGAAAATCTATAATTTAAAATTAATAAAAAGTTTGTTTTGTAATTATAATATATATATATATACATACATTGTGATTTGAAAGTTATATTTTGAATTTGATATAAATAATTTTCAAAAGTTGTTTAAAGTTAAATTCTATATTTTAAAAATAAACTTAAAATATAATACATATATATTTATTAATGTATAGTTAGATTTTAAAATCAATTTCTTTAAAGTTATAAATATTTATAAAAGGAAATGCATTAATTATATAATAGAAAATGTATAAAACATATATATATATATATATATATAAAACTAAATAGGAAAATATAATATAAAATTATATAAAAATATATTTAAACCTTTAAATACATGAAAGATTACAAGTGTAATCATCTTAACAAAAGATTAAACAAGTGTAGGCTTATAAAGATATAAACTAATAAGTGTAGATTAATTAGCATGCTAATATAGCACGTGTTTTATTTTTAAAAAATTTCTTTTCAATTTTAAAATTAATGATTAAAATGTAAGACAAAGTTATATATACCACTCTATATCCTTCCTTTCTCATTTTCTTTCATAATTCAAAAACCTCAAACCTAGAAAGATCAAAACTAGAAAATAAAAAGTTAAGCAATCAATACAATAATCTTTAAACCTGAAATAATTCATGCTTAAAAGAAAATCAGAAAACAAGCTATAGTTCAAGATTCAATTCAGTAAAACAAGTTTTAAGATCAAAGCATCAAGCTTTAGATCAATTACCAGATTTTCAAAAAATGAAAACAAACATTTCCAAGCTTTATTCCCTGTTCTAGGTGAGCAAACTTCATTTTTAACCAGATCCTCTTGATTTCTTATGCCTGTGATGATAATGACGTGGGTATAGTTCGTATGAATGAAAAATATATCTGTATGTATATATACATTGGTAGATTGGCTGTGCATGTCTGTATATACTTCTTTGTTTATATTACAGGCTCCAATTTCACCAAATAAAATTCATATCTCCTTATCTAAACAAATTTAGATATGATTTCTATATGTAAAATGTTAGTAACAATGTAACATTAATTTTAAAATTAGTTCCAAGTGGAATTATTTAGTAATTATTTTGCAAATATATTTTTACAGTGAAAAACGTTTTAAATCAGAAAAATCGATATTCATAATTTCTTGATTTTATTCTATAATCTGATCCGAACTTGAAAATGATGAATTTAGTATAGAAATCACGATTTTTAAGTTTGTAAGTGTCGAGATTTTTGGAGATGAACGATATTGGAAATTTGGTTGAATTTCGATGAACGAAAAAACCATAGTCGTCGTGATCAAGGCTAGAGGTGATGTGAAAGATGGCGATCGAAGGAAAAATACTCGCCGAATTTTTAGATCGATGTGGTGGTCATACGACGGCGAAGTAGGGCTTTAAGACCAGTTTTGGTCGACGTCGCTCTCGAAGTTTTTTTCATTGTCGTGGGTGAAATAGTGTGGATCGGACCACGGGGAATTGAAATTGGGGACTACGATGGAGGTTCAGGTGAAGTTGCGAGGGTTCTGGCGTCGTTACGCAGTGGTGCGAGGCGATTCTGTCGATGGGTTTGATTCCAGAAATTGATCGAGTTGCTTAATTTTGATATCCTGGCGATTTCGTCGATCTGGAAGGTTAGGCTAGTCGACGACGATGTCGACGACGTGTTGAAGGTCGTGATGATGATCGAAGTTGATCGGAGCTCTTGTGCACGTGCACGCATGGGTTTATTTATCTGGGAATGTTGTTGATCGAGAAAGAAAAAAAGTTTCTTGGGATGGACTCGAAGTACATGATGGTTTGCCTCGAAGGAAGGGAAGAAGAGTGAATGTCTCAGGCTTAGCTCGGGAATGTTGTAGTTTGGCTCGAGCATTTTAGCATTGGGCCCGGGTTTTAATTTAAAGATGAAATAACCAAATTTTATAGGGAAAAAAATCAAAGCATTAACAAGTTTTAAATTTTTTAAAGTGATTAAGTTTTCAAGGAAATGTTAACAAGTTTTTAAAGCAAAGTATTAACAAGTTTAAAACAAGTTTTTGAAAGATCTAAAATGTTTTGAAATTTTTTATTTAAAAGTAATTATATAATAGGTTAATTTCTAAGTGTTTCGAAAGGTGATTTTGTGATAACCCGAATTCTTTTGGACATCTGTAATTGATTAACAATCTGGGTTAATTAATAGAATATGGATTTATAGATTGAGCAAATAAATCAGATAATAAATATTTATACTTGGATAGATATTTATTTGATAATCTTCTAGTATAATTATTATAAAATTTGCAAAATCATTATTTTCAAACAAAAGAAATGTGTGTTTGTTTAAATTAATTATGTGTTTAAGTTGATTTTAAGTTGGATTTTTAAAATTTGAATCCAAATTTAATATTTGGATTTACATTTGGATTTAAAGGTTAATTATTTTGAAATAATTAGAATTAAAAAAAATGAATAAAGCTTTCATTAAAATATAATTTGTTTTATATTGTTTTTCGTTAAAGAATTTATTTATATAAATTATGAAAGTAATTATTTAAATAGTAACAAATACAAAAGTTTATATTATCATTTAAAATGAATATTATGCACATGGGTTAATTTATAAACCTCCTTAGAGACAAGTGTTAATTATGAAGGCTTAATGTTAACATGTGTTAAGTGATGGGGTGTGGTAAATACAAGTGTCACTCCTTGTATTTTTCTTTTTCTAAATTTTTATAAAATCTTGAATTAGATTATATGTATGTTTCTTCTTCTCTTTCTATTCTTTTATCACATATCTTCAAAAACAAAAGCCTACAAAACAAAGAAAGAAAAATCTGTAAAACAAAAACCTGAGAAAAAAATCCCGAAGCATAAACAACTCAGTTCTAGTCCAAATTCTAGTTCAAAGGCCTATAAACATTTCTTAATAGAAGATAAATCAAGCAATTCATTTCAATCTTGAGATCAGAGGCAGGAGCAACTCATCAAGTACAGTTCAGCATCTTAGATCAGTAGCAAATCAAAGTGGTAGATAAATAATTCAGAATTCAAGTTTTCAAGGTTTAAACTACTTCAAAACCTACTCTGTTCAACTTAATAAGGTGAGTGAATTTAATCCCCGAACTTAGTTAAAATTTGATGTTCTGTAATGTTTTGAGTAAATCTTGTTATGTATGTTATAATCTATGTATGCATGCTTGATAAAATCTGGAATCATGTTAGAATGACTATATATTGATATGCATGTTGGTAAATATAGTAATTCAAACTCAAAAACTGAAGAAATCAAAGGATTAAAACTCTGACCTGAAGCCTCTGCATATCTAAAATCTGTGAATGAACAATCCTTATTTAAAGTTATAAATCTGTATAAACTATGTCGCATGTAGTAAAACTTAGATAAATTGTAAAGTGCTTGTTTGATTTGTTGTATATGATCTCATATATTATGATCATGTAAGAGTGCATGTTAGTAACTCTGTTCTTCAACTCCAGATTTGCAGATGGTGTTCAAAATTTAAATGCTCTTCATCTGTAAATTTTTAGTCTTCAATGAATAAATGAGAATTGTTTGTTATAACAAGATATAAATTTTAAAAATAGTACCAAGCTAAATTTGAAGCTAGTTTTAGCATTAAGAAGGAAGAACAGTAAAGTTTCAACCCATATCAAAATTTCGATCTTTATAATTGGATAATTCAAGAATATGATTTTAATTGTTATCAAAAATAATGATTTTTAAAATTGAAATCATGAATTTTAATTAAGTAATTCATGAGATATTGAAGTTGATCGGAATTTGGGGTTTTTGTCGACTGCTAGTGTTCGCGTGACCCTGAGGCTTCGGGATTGTGACCAGAGTAGGATCGAAGGTAGGAGATCACGAGAAAAATAAAAGCAAATTTTTCTGTTAGCCGTACATCGAAGTGAGGAGGATTGTAGGGTTTCATGTCCTATTGGGTTTGTCATTGATTTCAAATCAATTGCTCCGACATGGGTGAATCGAGTTTGATCACAGGAGGAGGGTTGGTGCGTGGACTCATGTCGAAGGGATGGTCGGAGTGTTGACGTCTCTGAAGGCCGGAGATGGTGGTACGGGGATGATTATGGGATGATGTTTCATTCTAGGATGTGTTGTTGAGCTCGATTTCATTTTCGAGCACGTTCTCAGTTTGGGTGGACGGGGATCAGAAAAGTTGGTCAGGGATGACTCGTCGATGGTGGTTTGGATGGTCGGAGTAACCGCGATCAGACGTGCATGTGCACGTGGGCCTCTCGTATCAGTAGTGTTAGGTTTGAGGAGATGGGATTGACTCGGGTAGGGGTTCGAGGAAGATGGGGTTTTACTCGGGTTATTTTGCTTGTAGGTCCGTGAAGTGGGTAAGGGAATTGTGTTATGATTAAACATTAGAGATGGTGATCCTCTGGGTCTCGCTGGTTCAATGCAAAATAACCAACGGGTTTAAAAGTAAGTCACCATGATTTAAAATTTAAGGAAGATGACTTTGAAAATTTAATTGCCTTTGGTTGGGATAATTATACAAGGAAATTAAGTTAAGGGATTTATTAAGTATAATTAATGATTTAAATTTATGATTTACTTTGGGTTAATTAATTAAAAACTTAAAGATAATAAATCAAGTGATAGATACTCAATAATTAAATAAGTATAATTGTTTAGGGATTGTCAAAGAATAATTACTTGAGTAATTAAAAGGGATTATTTACTTAAAGTAATTAATTTAATAATTAATTAATTATAATATGATTTGTTAAGGGTTAGTTAAATTCTGAATATGGTTAGTTGATGAGTAATGAATGATTGAGATTGATGGAAGTATAATTAAGGGATCAATTAAGGATTAATGTAATTAATAGGAGTAATTAAAGGTTAATTACTATATTTGTTTGGGAATAATTAAATTTATATAAGTAATTAAGAGATAATTAATCAATGTAATTAAAAGAGTAAATGTAATAATCAAGGAGTTGATTTAATGAATATAAGCAATTAAGGGAAGTTAATTACTAATGTGATTATTCAGGATTAAGGAATGAAAGTGTTTGAGGATAATTAATTTGTATAATTAATTAAGAGTTAATTACTTAATGTAATTAAAGACTAATGATCAAGGGCGATTAATTAAGATGGGTAATTGGTTAATTAATTAATTTGCTGTAATTAATTAAGGATTAAACATGCAAGAATTATAGTAATGGAAGGAATTATTTCAATTTATTTTAAAATTAATTAAAGATAGTGTGATTAAAGTCTTTATTTATGAATGGCTGGATGTTGTTGGATGTTTGGATTGTTGTTATGTTGGGCAGGTGATTATGATGCTAGGGTGTTAGATATGGATTATCTATCTGAAATAGAAGTGCTATGTGAATCTGTTACTATGGGTATACATGGAAATGTTTAAAGCTTAAACAGCTTTGTCTTAAGATGGTATTGAATTCGAAGAGGCCGGAGTCGGGTATTAGTAAATACCCGAAACCACTTCGCTTCTTTATAAATTGATATGTGAAATCAATAGGCTGAAGAGGAATGATTTAAGTGAAATGCACCATTTAATCTAAGTTTGGGTACTTAAAAATTGATGTGAGAAAATAAGTGATGACTATAATAATTTGTGAAATTGTATATTGATGCAAGTTACCCGGGTGCATATAAGCTGTATACTTTTGTATTCCTTGTTAGATGAGTTTACTCACGATGGTTTCCAGCTTGACCCGGGTGTTACTTTGATGTAATGCTTGAGTCAGACCGAGTATTACAGATTTTCAGATAAGGACGTTCTGGAGCTCAGGAGGCGAGTTGGAGAGCACGAACGTATGGAGAGTTTCTGTAGTGATATATTATAGTATCTGGAACAGATTGATTTATCGGTCCCGTGTTTGTACATATGTTGTAACTCTGATATATATTAAAGTGTAATTTGACAAGTACAGTTTTTCTTGTATAACTATTATTTATTTGATATTACATTTTGATCCGCTGCGAATGTGAGATTCTATGTTGTGTTCTGTTTCTTTCTTCTATCTCTTTCTTCTTTTTCTAACTATCTGGAAATTTCGGGATCGAAATTTCCGGGTCGTTACAGATTTAATGATGTAATTAAATAAAGGATTAATTACTTATTGTATTAAAGGATGGTTAATTAATTAATATAATCGGTTAAGCGAATAATTGATTAATTTATTTATTAGGTAATTAATTAATGGTTGATTAATTTGTGTAATCAATTTAAAGGATTGATTTATTAGTTAACTATAGTAGTTAATTAAAAGATAATTAATTTATTAAAGGTTAATTACTTATTGTAATCAATTAATGATAATTACTTAATGAAAGTAATTAAAGAATAATTACTTAATGTCATTAATTAAGGTGAGTAACTAATGGATAATTACTAAATGTGATTTATTAAAAAGATAAATACTAAATGTAAGTAATCAAATGTTAATTAAGTAATTTAAGGGTAATTAAGTAATTAAAGGTTAATTACTTAATAATTAAAGGTTAATTAATTTATGATTTGAAGGATAATTTGTTAATGTAATTAATTAAGGGTTAATTAATTAATGTGATTAATTAAGGGTTAATTAATTAATTAATTAGGGATAATTAATTAAGATGGATAATTAAGGTTGATTTATTAATTAATTTCATTAATTAATATCGAATGGTTTGTAATTAATTAATGATTAAGCATGATCATAAGAGATTAATTTAATTAGTTTAAATTAAATTAATTTTAGATTATGTGAATAATTAATCTTGCTTATGAATGATTGGTTTGTATTAATGTCTTGAATTGTTTGATATCATTGATCTGTAATGTTCTGTGATATGAATTGTTTTGAATTGAGCTGTGAATTGTGATTTATTTATCTGTGATGAATTTAATTGTTTATCTGTGAATGAAAGATAAGCGTTATAGGATTATACCGCTTATCGATATTGTTGTGCTTGAATTGACGATGGTTGTGATATTCTATTGTTGTGTGCAAAACCCCTGGACTACACAACATACACACATAAATATGGATTTCATAGGAAATTGGTTAAGTCAAAGGTAATTTGAATTTAATATTATTTTATTCAAAATGGTGAAAGGGATTTAAAGGTTGAATTTTGAATCCAAAATGGTTTGAAAATGGAATTGGGTTGAATATGAAAAAAAACTTTTGGAAAGGAAGTTTTGAAATTTTGAATGAATTAATTTGGAGTTTGAATTTAATTCAAATTGAGCTTGCTAAGGGTATGGCAGTTCATTGATTTTTTTGATTTATAATTTAAAGGGTTATAACTTGAGTAAATTTAATCGGATTTTTTCGAAACATAAAACCATTGTTTCAAATGATAATAGCTTCCATATAAAGAAAGAATTTCCAGTTTTGTTGAAATAATTTCAGGTTATGGGTACATTTGGAATGGAAATAGTTTGAAAGCTATGAATGAATCTTTGTTAAAGATTTGGTAAATCTTTTTTCAAGATCTTAAAGGTGTCTCTTTTTTTAATTGAAATTGTTTAAACCATTCAAAAAGAAAGGTTTTGGGCTAAAAGTTTGACTTAACTAAGATCCCAATGTATCGATTTTTTTTTAAAATTAGCGCTCATTAATCGGTTTAGCCGAGAGAGGACTTTATGTCAAAAAACCCTTCGGATTAATGATACGACGAATTGGATAGCATTTGAAGGCAGTGGTGAAGACCAGGTATTTTCGAAAGCGAAAGGATTACCTGTCGAATGTCTCTGCACCAAATGGCCCTGACATAGAGATTTTGATTACCCTTTGTGATGGGAAGTCCGGTCGGGATTGTGAATATCCGAATTTGCAAGGACTTCTTTTAAAGTGCCTTCGGTTCCATTCAGACCTAGGATGGACTTGTATGGATGTATGTCTGACGTTACACTTTGAGATATAAAGCTGGTTTCTATCAAATATATTTCTGTTTAGTGGTGGAGAATTTATTCTCTTAGCTTAACACCCTTCTCTAAGACATACGAGCTCAGAGGTTATGTAGTTGATGGTTACTAATGATATATTCCCAATTTGGTATTGTGGCACGTTAAGTGCTGATCATTGGTTGATCGAAGCATGGCTTTTGTGAAAAGCATAGCTTTATGGGATGTGACTTCATCGAACCTCACACCCTGGAAATGGTCGAAACAGGAAGGATGCAGCAAGGTTACGGGGGTCATGCCCCTTAGGGTATGTGCATTTCCTTCTGGATAAAAAGTGATATCATGCTATGGAGCCTAGATATTTAACTTATGTGGTTGTTGGAATTTGTTGGTGAATCCTGGGATAAAGGTCGGAGACGACCGAAGGATGGCATACTCGTGACAGTTAGTTACCTAGTTATAGAGGTAACCCGGCCTTGTGTTGGCAGAAAGCTGGTTACGTTCTCTGGGAGTCCCTCCAGAGGCGTACCTATTCGGATAAAGGAAGTTCCTTAGCCTTGGCCATTTGCGGGAAATCCAAACAATCAATACAAGCCCTGTACGGTTTTAGTTGTAGAACTTGCCATTTAACATGGTAGCTATAGTAAGCATACTATAATGGTACGTATGCTGGCTAAGATTAATATTAAACTTGCAAATGTTTTACACTATGCACTAACAACAATATCAAAAGGATTTTCGCGTATCAAGCATGCTTGACTATTATAAGGAGAAATCTCCTCCAAGTGTGCGAGCATCGTGTGTGTGGCGGGAGGCCTTATGGTAGTTTCATTTTTCAAAAAGAATAACGGATTTCTTTTTATTCCTTTTTGTTTTTTTTCAAATGACTTTTTTTTCGCTCACACCAGTTACATAACTGACCTGGAGTTTATTGTCCCCTTTCTAAACTCTGGGTGCCCATGATTTTCCACATTGGCAGCTTAGATTCAGGTTATCAGATAGTCAGCTAGTAGGTGTAGCTTTTAGCAGTCTTTGGAGCCTTTGGATTTTGGCGATCGCATTTGTTTCATTTCAGCATGATATCTTGTGGTTTGAGCTTTTTGGTTTGAAGTCTTTGGAGCTTTCGTGATGGGATGCAGTTGTTGGGATTTCTATCCTTCTCTCTCTTAAAGACATATGTTGGTGTTATCTTTTCGCTGTTTTGTTTTTTCCACTATTGTATCTATCTCTGATAATGTTGATCACTTCATTTGTATCAAATTTCTGTATCAATTGTGGTATATCAATAAAAATTCTTCTTCTGTTTCCGTTGTGTTCACCTAATGTTGTTATAAGCTTCGACCAGTCGGATTTCAATGTTTGAATCTGTGGCATTCGAATACAGGTGATGTATGGATGTCGATTTTCGAGCGCTGGATTTTCGGGTCATCACAGTAAATGAAAGCACCCAATCACAATCACTGATCATAGATAGAATGTATGTAGAGAGTATAAATATGAAGAACAATAAAAATTAAAAAGAATGCAGCAATAACAGAAGATTTATAGTGGTTCAGCTAACTCCGGCCTACGTCCACTCTAGAAATTTCCTTTCTATTGATATCTAAATAAATTACAGTTACAATCCAGAGCTTTTAAAGCAACAATAGAAGAGCAGCCTTAATGGGTAAGAAGAAGGGAAGAAGAATGAAGATCCCCTTTTTTGATGTTCCACGTGCTGTATTTATAGGCAAAACCCGAGTTACTGGGCTTCTTGAGTAGTTCAGGCCCAACAAGGCTATAGCCGAACCAAACACGACCGACCCAAGCAAGCCAATCCACATCCATCGACCCACATAATCCAACCCTGATACCAATTGAACCATGACGGCCAAACCTCTTAGGGCTGACCTACACGTCCCAATTCTCTTAAGGCCGAACCACTACATTATGCCGATCCCAAGTACTTCCAATATGCTGAACCCCTCTCGTTCCCTACAACTGATCCTATGCCTTCATAGCCGAACCGAAGTTATTATGAAGGCCATCCTAGAGTCAAGCGCCAACATGTCGACCCACTTTAACGAACCCGCTCTAATATCGATCCAATCTAATGCCAATCCCACTCCAATGCCAAACCAGACCCGACCGAACTACAATGGCCGACCCCATCGAGGCCGAACCACCAGTGCCGACCCTATGCTGGCTTCACCATGGCCAAACTAGAGACCTCCCTATAACGACACAAGTCCATCTCATAGACAACCATAATTGCCGACCCATATATGATGCCGACCCATTTGTCATGACCGAACAATGTGACCTTCCTTCCTTGATCGAGCGACATCTGCTGAACCAACTAGGCCGAGCCATATATTTCGACCCGCCTTATCCTTCACATCTTGACCGAACGACATGATCTTCCCTCCTTTAATCGAGCCAAACATACCAAACCATCCCTGACTGACCGTCTATCCATTTAGCTGGCTCAAACCCAAAGTATTCCAGTCTCGACAAACGGGTAGTCGATTTTAATTAAATCCGCCCTGTCTACGGTCTTTCCAAAAGGCGAGTTAACATTTGCCCCCCAAAACATGCCTTACTATTGAAAGGTATGTTTTGAGTAGACTCAAATCCAATAATCGAAGACCATATGTTATCCATAGCCAAACCTTTCGATTCATAATCCAATCCATCTTATCCAAGTGCCATTACCGTATTCTTATCCAAATCTATGATTGCTCCGAGTCGATATCTGATTCCTATCCAGTAACCAATTCTTATCCAATTCCACATCCATCCGAACCTTACAACCGATTTCTAATCCATCCATATCTGATAACCACATCCATGACCTCTCCGGGTCGATATCCAAATCCGGGACCGCTCTGGGTCCATGCCCAAATCCTTAGCTATTCATAGCCAATATCCAAATCCATAACCTCTCCGGGTTCTGACCAAGCGCAACCTGCACCTGACGACCAATGTCAAGTAATTCCATGGTGTTACTGGTTCAGTGATCCTGAACGTTGAGTAATTCCATGGTTTAAGTCCTAAGCCAAATCCTGATCGCTCCGAACCCGTGTCAAGCATAGTCCTACTCGATGACCTGAAATAGTAACCGGTAGATAATATGGAGCCTAAGTTCTAGGCCAAATCCTGGTCTCTCTGAACCCTTGTCAAGCATAGTCCATACTCGACGATCTTTTGGCCAAAAACAAGATAAATATCAATCAAAATTGAATCTGAAACCCAGATTCAAACCAGAATCCATATCAAAAGTTCAAATCAAATTCCAAATCAAAAATCAACCATCCAAACCAAAATCCAAACCAAGAAACCAACAAAACCGGGAGTTCAAACCGAACTCCAAAACCAAAGAAGAAAAGGAAAATGTCCAAGCCAAAAGGAAAAAAATATTTCACAAACTGGAGCGTCTCAGTAAACCATCATCTCAGAGCATGCCTAAGGGTTATCTCCGACCTCGTACATGAGTATGTGATTTAGCCGTTTTCTCGGAGTTTGTTACTTATTCCAAACCATCACGGCTAGTTGATGACCAACCGGCCACCATTCCTGTGCCCCGTGCCATCGTCGTTCAAGGTAGGCGGTGGCTGCTTCTGTTCCACCGCCACATTCCGAGTCCCGACATATTGCCACAACAGGCCATTCCTTGCATGCTCCTCGATTATATCCTTTAGATGCCTGCAGTTGTTAGTATCATACCTGTCTTGGTTATGAAAGAGAAAGTACCTTCTTGTAACATCCCCATTTTTAAATCAAATTTAAATTGATAATTAATTTAATTTTTGGATTTAAATTGTGAATTAATTTGAATTTTTCAAATTAAATAAGATATGTGCCTATTTATTTATATAAATAGATTGTAATTTGAAATTTGAATTTGAATTTAAAACTATAATTTATAAATTAATAAAAAATTTGTTTTCAAATATTGAGAATATGATATATATATATATCTGTGTGTGTGTGTGTGTGTGTTGATTTGGAAGTTATATTTTAAATTCAATTTTTTAAAAGTTGTTTAAATATTAAATTTTATATTTTAAAGACTTATATATATGCGTGTTTAAATACGTAATTAGAGTTTTAAAGAAATCAATTTCTTTAAAAAGTTATAAATAGTTATGAAAGTAAATATAATTAGTAAATGTGTAAATAAATATAAAGCTTTGATATGTATATATCTTTTGAAAGTATAAGTATAAATTTTATAAGCATAAAGATTTAAAAATACATAGCACATATTTAAATAAATTTATAAGTAATTTATAAACAAGGGTTTAAACATAAACTTATAAATATTTATACAAAAAAATACAAATTATTAAACATGAGATATATACATAAAAATATATAAAGACATTTGTAAGGTTAATAGTAAGGGATGTTAACATTTGTAAGTAATTTAAACAAA